>OX457025.1:80334991-80944991 GCA_949752745.1 Protula sp. h YS-2021 | reverse complement strand
TACATAGTGGCTTCAGTCAGTGCATGAATTGATTGAATGTTTTGGTCAAAACACGAACTGCGTGGCACCCACAGTCAAGACAAGAATTGCCTAAAATTTCAGTCAATACATTTATTATATGCCTAGATGTCCGCATACAAAGTAATGATAGTTTTCATAGGTCAGATTGCATGGTTCGTCCTATAAGCATATTCATAATGCGATCAGATGTAAACAGTAAACAAAAAAAAAAAAAAAAACAAAAAAAAAAAAAAAACAAAAAAAAAAACAAAAAAAACACGTGTTTTCGGACTTGAAAGTGAAGAGAAAGTGGGTCACAATGAACTGCAACCGTCCTCCAAATCGATACATGAGTTATTACTGTGACGATATTTACAGCGCAGCCTGAAAACGAAACGTCATCTAATTACAAATGCCATATAATTACGCCATTTGTGTATTTGTTGCGTTGTTATTTCGCGATTTGAGTTGAAATGAACTGAAAAAAATAAGAAGGAACGTTCGAAAGGGAGAAAATACTTGTTTATGAGGCGGGCTTGTGACGTTACTTCTTAAACCACATGAGTTTACAGCACATAAATTAAAGTGTACTATCACTGATGACAGAAAGGAAGGCATTTTTGAAAGTTTTTGTGTGCATTGATTTGAAATTAATAAAGATATAACAGATATAATGCCGAGGTTAGGGGGTATAACGTCAGAAATAATCATTACACGTAGCAAATAAATACTTAATATTTATTTTCTTAAGTGCAAAAACCGAGTCAAATATCAGTGCCCGCTGACCGCAGTACCGATTACGCGTCACCCCATCTGATTATAGTGAGTGCAAAAATAGTGCGTGGTAAAATTTTGAAGAACGACATAAAAATAGCAAAAGTAGGCATATAATAAAAGTAATACATCATTCTGAGTCCGCATGATATTGTTTTTTGCCTTCAGCCTACGGGCGTGTACGGACCTCCCCCTTTGGGGTCGGTCCGTACGACCCTACGGCTTCAGGCATAAAACAGTATCGTACGTACTCAGAATGAAGTATTACTATTGTATCGACTGAGTACATATATTGACTGTATCAGATATAAATACACACATAAATATATCTATGCGGACATCAAACATATTGCACAAACGATTCTATGATAATGACTCAATATTTTGGCAAAAGTATAATATTTTATCATTTTATTAAGTGTTCAGTATACAGTGTCGAATGCCCTTCTACACTGCCGTAGCTTCCCCACTGGATCATCAGAGGAGTACCGTGCCTTGGTAGGGTTCGCCCTTTTTATGCTCCTGATCACGTGGTTAGCTACGCCGTTGCATCCGTTGGGGGAAGCAGCACTAACTTGATCTTAACCATCTCACAACCATGCTACCGGTAACGTTACGCGTTTACACTCCAGCTTTTGTCATTCCTCTTGAGCCAAAGCCAGTTTGATGTGCTTTCGGCTTTGGTCTCACACACCACCTTTAAATCTGTATTCTCACTTCCATTTAGATCTTGCTCATGGAAGACATCGATCGGCTCATCAACCCTCTGCAAGCTACTTCGATAGGTAGACACCACACTTTATAACCCTCCTCTTAACAGTTTCGTCGCAGTTCTTCGTACTTAGTCTGTTTTTTTTTTGCTCGAAGGCTACCTCCATCCGGTCTTCCCACGGCACGGTCAACTGTAACATAAGTAGTTGCTCAGTTGCGAGCGACCATATTAGGATATCTGGGCGTAGGGCTATGGCACAGATCTCTGGCGGAAAGACCAAACGTTGCCTCAGGTCAGCCTGGAGTACCCAGTCTTTCGTTGTGGCTAGAACTCCGGCTGTAAACACCTTCCGCGTTTGAGTAACGTTTCCGATGAGGGAGTGTGAATAACGTTTTGTCTGCTTCGTGCGTACAGCGCGAGAGGAAAATGATAGTTCCTTCTGGGATTGAATAACTCCTTTTAGGGTTAAAAGCATGTGCGTATATTTAACGTTGTCTAAAAGTATTTTACTTTTTGGGCGGAATAAAAACGTCTTTTTAGAACTTCTTTATTGCTCAGGAGGTTGTTCGTCTAGCGGGAATAATTTTTCTCTTTTGAAATGGTCAGCAGCAGCAAGTAAAGTGGTAGTTCATTTTGTGTCAAAATTACGTTGTTTCCATGATCAAAGTCAATTTTTATCGTATATATGTGTTGAGGGTTTTCTTGGTCTGTATCGCTGCTATTCTTAACGGTTTAAACCCTAAAATAAATTAAGCTCTGAGTGTTTTGCAAGTTCGCTTCCTTCTGGGATAATGAGTTTTTAAGAACGTTTGTTTCGTTATAAAGCAAGTAAAATTATTGTTATTTGTTTTCTTGGCAGAAAGGTAGCGAAATTTTTAATGAGATTGATAATCTAGCCAATAGGAAGACGAGTTTTGGATGAATAATAATAAACGGGGATAAATTCATCGTCGCAGATCGGTTCAGAGTCACTGTCGCTATGTTTTGTTTGTTTGCCAAAGATGAACTAAGCGTAGTACTCGTCTGCCATGGAACCCATTGTTGGCAAACAAACGTGTTTGTAAGCAAGCTTTACGACGGTGCTACGTCACCCGGCTTTCGCACATAAATACAGTTTTCTGGAAAAACGGGAAAGAAAGTTGACTAATCGTGTTGCAGTGTTTTTATGTCACGTGACTCCCTTAGGTATTTCAATTTAAGCGATTAGGTATTCTTTATCAGTAAGCATTAGAAGAGGCCAGGCAAGAATAACAGTGACGTGAAGAAGATTAAGAAAGACAAGTGCAAGCACAGATTGGTGTGTTTGTATGTATCCAAAATGCAACGGATAAAATTACAGTTATGTCTTGCGTTTCTATTGAGTCCTGGTTGGGTAAAGTAGTGATTTGTCAGTTACCCAAGTGTGCAGGACTTTAACTGCTTGTTGTAATGGATGTTGCGTTTTAAAACGCTTTTCAGTGAGTAATTAATAAACGAGTAAGCAATGTTGTCTTCAATGCCGTCAATTCTCTGTAAATAATTTTTTTGTTTCTCTTTTGATAGATAATCGCTGGAAGCGATCGCGAGAGTGCGTATGTCGTCCGCTTGATAGATAACGGTGTCATTTCGAGAGCCCTTTACTGTCAGTGTAGAGGGCCATAGCGGCGCATTACTCAAGGTGTTTCTTGTGTTGTCTCTTGTGTAACTTTGTCACGTACTGTCCTAGTTTTTGACCTTATCCGCTGGTTTTTTGTTATTTTGTGACGTGCTGTACTAGTTTTTTTTAACCGTGATCAGTTGTTTTGGTGTGTTGGCATTACGTGACGTTTATTCATTGTTAATAAAGCAAAAGCTATTGTGGGCTGTTGTTTATTTCCTTTTCGAAGCACTAAGCAAATCATATTCATAAAGTAAGACACTCACTCATCTAAACTTCACCCATTACCCAAAAGAAAGTCAATTTAGTGCCTCTTGCTCTTATTTATAGCCGGCAATCGCGGCCCCGGCTTAAGACCGGCTTTTGTGGTTGTTTTGCCTTCACGCACAAACTTGATAAGCTTGAGATCTGTCGGCTTGCTGCTTCTCCGTCGCAACACCGCCCCCTATAACACGCGCGCTATCACTTCTAGAACGGCGTCGTGCCTCCATCTGTATCGGCCTTGCGTGAGTGCTACGTTACCGCTCGATAGGATGTGTTCAAGTGACACTCGTTTGCTCGAGCGCGCAACTGTCATCTTCCGAAAGCTTCCGTATCTTCGGGTTGGCTGGCGATGGTGGCACATCGTAAATGCTCAGTATGATGAAAGTTAGCCGGAAAGGTCCCATTCGGAGTATGCCGTTCAAGGTCAAATTCCTTAGGACAGCTTCTTCCTTGTGTGGCCATAGAGACGGCTTTCGCTTTCCTGCTCTCTTTGACCTGTGCTCTGATCGCTTTGAGCACCATATCTGATCTAACTTTCCCTTTCGCTTCTGACCACCTCGTCCTGCCGGTGACGTCAAGCAACTCCCTGCCTTGCCGCACTGTCCCTGCTAGTTCCTTGGAACTTGATGCCACTCTCGGCGTCCTGTATGCTGGCTTGTATGGACTATTTTTTGCTGCTTCGAAAAAACACCTCCGCTTTTGCAATTTTCTCGTCTCTGGATTGTCACCGTTGGAACTGCCCCCTCACCTTGCCGTTCATGAACCCTTCAGTTATCAAAGAGGGTGGTAATCGAAGGCAGCTGTATTTGCTGTACAGTCCGACTGAAGATGAGCTCGCCGGGATTCCTTAACATCACTTTAGGTACTTGCTTGCCGCTCGCTCCATGGCCTCCACTCTGGTCAACGGCATGTCGTACTTTAGCATCGGCCACTTTAGCCTTGGTATCACTCCAAACTGGAAGCACCATGCCTTGAAACGCACTGGAATTCCTGCTTTATCAGGCGTTCTACAGCTGTTACTCGACCTTTTGCGCGTTCTCTGTGTCTCTCAGGCTTCCATTTAACCAGGCACTTCACCGGTTCCTCGCTCACTGCTGGTATTCTCACTCCGTCAATGAAGAAGTAATTCCGCTTGTCTTCCTTTCCTTTCCTGAGAACCAAACTTCCTTACCTTGAACGACATCCTTGCTCACATGACAAGTTCTTCGAGTCTTATCAAGACCCAGCGGACTGGTTGAGGTTTCCGTGTGCTTTCACGGGGTCTTGCCGCACGCAACACAGCTCGGTCGTACGTGGCTGTCTTTACGATTGGCTGCATCATTGTCAGGAACAAAATAGCATACACTGTGCACCCCGTGATGATTCCTGCTTCTAGTGTCTGCCTCCTAGTGCTGCTGCCGTTGACCGTGAAACGGAATCTCAACCTGTTGAAATATTCTGTGATTATGATTTGAACTTTATCGGGTATATGGGACCGCTTCATCGCTTCCTTCACCAGCGAATGTGGCACTGATCCGCAGGGACTGAGTTATCATGCTGTTGTGTTCCCAGCAGCCCGCAAAACCTTCTACTCCTCCTTTCTGCACTGATGTGTTGATAAACCAGTTGTCTACCATGTACCGAGTGAATATTTAGACCAAAACGGAAACTTTTCTTTGTTCTAATAATATATAGTATATGAATATTAGCGCATTATTTTGGTTGAAAATTAGAACATTATTGAAAAATATTTTATTCAAGTTCAGTCCGATTCTAATCAATGAAATAGGCAGAGCTTATCATTATCTATACAGAAATCATTGTTGCTTTGTCATGCTGGTGTTACTTTGTTATGAAATGATGGTTACACGGTTTCCGACTGTAATCTTTCAAATCGTAGCCTCATAATGCATATGCTTCTGTTTGTGGCGAACGCAATAAAACTGAATTATTACCGACGGTTTTTGCATATTTATTTTCCAATAGCTCAATCTCATTCAAAATTTGATGTTGCAAATAAAACAAACCGAAGTCTAGAAATAACACGCCATAAAAGGAAAAAGGATTCGAATACAACGCAACACAGAGCGCCATACCTTATATACCATGTACACGCGGTCACGATTATAGTGTCTAAAATACACAGAGTAGATTTGCTTCGTACAGTACTTTAAATTATCCAAATTCTATTTAGGAAACGCCGTGTGACAATTACATTACTAGACTCTGAAGTGTGCGTGGCTTACCAACTCTTTTTGCATGGACCAAAAAACAAATGATCGTGGTGAGTCGAGAACCACGCCATGTTGTTTGGCCTGGAGCAGAACTTATCAACAGGAATACTAATTTTTATCATGTGAAACAATTCTAGAAGGCGCTGAAATATCAATGACAAGCCGTGAACTGCTTATTTCTTGTAAATTAATGTGACTGAGCGATTCAAACAAATAACTTCAGAATCCATTCCTTTTGGCGTTATTGAACGTCAAATAAAAATAAAGGAAGGTGCGAAGCACATATTGTGTTCTTTTACCTCACGCAAATATTGCCATGTGCAAATGTTTGTTTTGATAATATACATGAAAGATATGATAGAAACCAAAATGTGGGTGGGGGTATAGAGGGGTCATGCTCAAGGTATAGAGGTGTAAGGAAGTTTTTTGATCAAGTTCATTTATAAACTCAACTCAAAGTAAATGCCCTAGGGCCGCGAAACTTGAGACTTGGGACTTGGTAGAACTTGATATGAACATGTGCATGACGCTTTTTGTTTTCACCTTCGATTTCGTTTTCTTGTTTAAAACGCTATTTTTTGCAAGTAAATACGGAGCATTTAACTCACAGCACAGAACACACAGTTGTTCAGCTTTGTGCGAGCTCTCACTGCGTAAATAGATAACACGGCGTTTCACTGATCAGTCAATAAACCTTAAGTCAACAAAAACCAAACGCTACTCGGCTTATAAGACGTATTCAAGCTTTGTTGTTTGCAACATATTATTCAAGAAATAACCCATTGAAGGAAGTATTTTTGCGTTTTAATTTTTGTCAAGGTCGCTTTGAATCAAATAAGACGATACAGTCGTTTTTCGGGGAGGAAGGGGTGGGGCGTTTCTTCTATTATCACCATATCCACACTCGCTGCCAAACTATATGCTGCGAACCAACATACAATTAATTAATTTTACAGATTTTTTCATAAAAATAGTATCATTCAAGCAGATTTTTCCGTACACATAAGAACGGTTAATTGGTGTGTGACCCAAGGTGCAACTGAGGTACCAACTGGTTACCATGCATGTTCATAACTTTAAAAAACTCCTAAATGTTCCAAGCTGGAAATAATAGCCCCTCCCTTCTTTTTGTGGATAACACGGAGTACTAAATGAATATTATTCCCTTTTCAAGAAACTGGCACTCCTCGCGGACCGCGTCTGACCTCAAAATTACCCCCTTTCTCCGTGTTTTTCCCCGACACGCTATGTAACACATATGATACCAAGTGCCCCCCTCCCCACACACATGGGATGGGTGGTTAACTGGCGTCTTTCATAAAGTAAGAGAAAAACGAGCGAGTTTTTCAGTCATTTTTAAGTTTATATACATACTGACCCATTTTACAAAATTCAAACTCTAGCTGGTCCTGTTTGTAAACAACACCGCATACACAGGCACGTATTTTTTTATCCACATGACTAAGCGTATTCGCAAAATCTTTTAGTTAGTGGACACTCGATTAGTACTTCAAAAGTGAAGCCCGCCACAAAAGGAAATACCAGATGGCAAATGATTTCACTCTCCGAGGAAGGAGGGAGGAGGCATGGGTTCCAAGAGCACAATTTACTCAAAACATGGAATCTGTGTGTATTAGAAGACCCCCCCCCCTCGCGTCACCAATGGTTTTTGTGCATTGGTCATAGTGTAAGTGCTAGACATACATACTGTTGACTAATGGAAAATTCAAACAATCTCTTTGTGTATGATCAAAGGCAGTCCACTTCGAGTTGATTGACAGCGTGGTGTAAGTAAAATGTTAAACTGCTTTTTATCGGACATGGGATTTTCAGGGGGTAAAACCCTTCGATAAATCCCATGCCCTCGAAATGCAGTTTGACATCCTATTCTTGCTACCTGTATTATACCGGACCACTCACTTGCACTGTACTCATCAGTAGAGTCTAACAAATCTGCAACTTTTGCAAACAACATCAGGGCTTGCCTCATGATATGAATCCTCTGTGCGAGAAAAATCAGAATTAGTTTCCGCACAACTCCTCTGAAATGGGTGGAGCTCGGAAAGAATTAAACTTGCTTCATTTAAAGTTGACCGTGGTAGCTTCATACTCCTGTAAGCTTTACCTATGACGCTTTCATAGCCATCTTGTGACGTCATGACGTTTTTAAAGCTAAGTATCTCGAAAACGGATGTACTTTAGAGTTTCGGAGTAAAAGGACAAGGACAACACATATGAAACGGAAAATTAAAATCAGCATTATTCAACCATTCGAGGAAGAAAATTCCAAAATTTAGTTTGGACTGAGACTGAATAGACGTAATTTTGAAATTAGAAGTGAATTAGAATATTTTTTATTTTGCCACATGAATTCCTGCACATTCTATGCAAACCTGGATAATATATATATATATATACTAATTGTAAGCTGTGATCATGTTTCCAAGCCATTAAAATATAGATCATATATCACTGGTTGATATAATTGGCGGGTAAGTTATAGATAAATCACGAAAAGAAGTGGATTCGTGAAATATAATACATCGAGGGTGGCGTAGCACCCCCCCCCCCCGAGATGTGTTATGTTTCACGAATGTACGACTTTGAATGGTTTATCGGACTTAAACCACCCCACCCCACTGCAATAGAGCGTGAAATATAATCAAAACATAATACACTGCATTGGATCAGAAAAAAAGTTTTCAGTGATCATGATTTTAATTAATCGATTTAAAGTCCTTTGTTTTTCACAGTACAGCGTATACCCGATGAGTAGTGTCAAATATTCTCATTACATAATACACTGACTATCAAACAGTTAAACTCTGCTTCGTGCAAGCGCTTCATTCAGTTCAATTATCTGACCATTTGACAACCATGGATAGCGGGGACGAAATTTTTATAACCCAAAATATTGTACTGGATAGTACTATTGACACAACATTAGCGGCGGAAGCTGTCATGAATCTTATTTTTTATTTTTTGATCAGTCTTACGAGGAATTGCTTCAAAATACTCAAACTCTTGAAAAACAATTAAAAGAAAACTCGGTTGAGGAGCCGTCGTTATTTTAATTAGGCGGTGTATAATACAGTGCATTGAAAATTAAAACACACCACAAACAAAAGATTGCACAATCCGGAGTGGTTTAATTAAGAAGAATAATTCAAAATGGTGGATTTTTCTCTTGGCCTGTTCGTGCATTTTGCATCAAGTCGGCAGATTTTATTTAAACATTGTGATTTTAACATTACCAGAATTCAGTTAATCTCATATGTTCAAGGTAAGGTGTCTTTTTGTACAAAAAATAAATATGCCAGCAAAGGCACAAAATGGTGAACATCTCACCTTTTGGTACAAAATAGTCCGATTATATCAATACTAGTTTTCCGTCTGCAATATTAACGTTATAAACATGCGTATGGACCAGTAAAATAAACCATAATAACCTAACGACATTCAAATTGATAAATGGCACCAAGTGACAGCTGCATGCGTGGCATAAATAGACACTGTTTCAACTTTGGACTTCCATCTTTTTCATCAAGCGGTTTGTAAATGATCAGGAAATATACAAATTAATTATTCTAATATTTAAAAATATGATCTTTTAAGTATTTTTCTGATCGTTATTCTCTAATGACATTAAATGCAAATATCTCCATTTTGTCTCATTATTTGAAACTTTGTGATCACTTAGCAATTGCATTAGTCTAAAAGCAAAGCAACACAAAACCTAAATGAACTCGGACTGCAGAACTGCACGAAATATTATTTCGTTTATAAAAATACCTCGCAGGTAGCGTTGAATTTACCCGATGGTTTTGAAAGCACCATCCCATTTCTTCTACCCCCGCAAAACAGTTAAAATATAATGTCTAATAATGATAAGAATTAATTTTACAGGAGTACAAAACATTTTCTTAGAGAGCTCCAAGTACGTCATGGGTAACTTTATGTTTACCCTATGTTTACACAAGCTGGAATACATGAAGAATATCGAAGTGAAGCGCATGAGAATTAAAGCCACGGAGAGCTGAACAAGCACAGTTTCAACCCATTGCTGGCAGACTCAACGCTGCATGGTGGGTAGCCCAGCTGTTTGTGTCACGTACTGTTTTCTGGCACTTCGATCAAAACAGAGCTTGTTTTGCACGACAGAGTAATCTGGTCGATTTTGCTGCAATTTCAGGCAAGTGCTACCAGGGTTCGTTCAAACAGGTGTTTCGGTTTGTTTTTTTTTTTGCGGCTTAGACTGTGAGAGAATCTTTCAGCTCTCGTTTTTCTACAATGTCAGAGCGTCTGCAGACCTTTCTTGACCGAGTAGTTAATACTTGACAAGCCTCTGGCTTGCAAGGGTTATATGAATTTATGCGAGCAAAATTCGTCCTTTTTTTCTTCTTGACAGTTTTTCCGATTTTTTGTGTCTTCTTCTCCTCTGACACTATGGACCCTACGACCATCAAACATGGGACTTATGAAAAGCTTGATATGAACATGTGCATGTCACTTTTTATTTTCGTCTTTCATTTCGGTTTCTTTGTTAAAACGCCATGTAAAAAGAGTGTATTGTTTGCAAGTAAATGCGTAGCATTTAATGCACAGCCAGAACACAGTTGCTGAGCGTTATGCGAGCTCTCACTGCGTAAATAGATAACACAATGTATGCCTGATCAGTCAATAAAACTTTAAGTCAACAACAACCAAACACTACTCGGCTTATAAGACGTATTCAAGCTGTGTTGTTTGCAATATATTATTCAAGAAATAACCCATTGAAGGAAGTATTTTTGCGTTTTAATTTTTGTCAAGTGTTTAACATTTCGCTAGCGGAATGAGCTTCTAGTTAATTTTTCTTTTTGACGGGGGTGCGCCCACGGTCCGACAAGTTTGCGATGGAAACGTGAACCTGCTAGCTGCTTCAGCCCCTAATTAACACTTGACAAGCCTTTGGCTTGCAAGAGTTTTATGAATTTGTGCGAGCAGCCGTTCGTCCTTTTTCTTCTTCTTGACACTTTTTCCGATTTTTTGTGTCTTCTTCTTTTCTGACACTATGGGCCGTAGGACAATGAAACTTGGGAGTTATGAAGAGCTTGATCTGAACGTGTGCATGTCACTTTTTATTTTCGTCTCCGATTTCGTTCTTTGTTAAAACGCTATGTGAAAAGAGAGTATTTTTGCAAGTAAATGCAGTGCATTTAACGTACATCACAGAACACAGTTGCTGAGCTTTGTGCGTATGCCTCGCTCAGTCAATAAAGCTTTAAGCCAACAAAAACCAAACACTACTAGGCTTATAAGACGTATTCAAGCTCTGTTATTTGCAATACATTATTCAAGAAATAACCCATTGATGGAAGTATTTTTGCATTTGATTTTTGTCAAGTTTTTAACATTTCGCAAGCGAAATAAGGTTCTAGTTCCTGGTAAAAATAGCTTAGGGGAACAGTCTGCGTGCGGTTAAGAATAAGTAAGACTTCTCAGCACAGGCGGTGGGATGCATGCAGGAAGTGCAAGCAAAGTCTAGCCATTCGGTTTATGGGGTACAGTAGAAGATATTCAAGAGGTAATGTCTGATGAAAGCCATAAATCTGTTAACGCCAACGGCGCCTTTTCCGGCGAATTTCTTCATTTATCTGTTCGAAGTTAAGAAAGTAGCGACAGGAAAGGTAAGGGATTACCGATCGACGCTGGGTTCTGTCTTAATGAATTCCACCGGTTACAACCCAGGCCAAGAGGAATTTCTGTCAAACGTAATAAGAAATTTTCAGTTATAGAGGCGGCCCGCTCAGAACACATAGTCCAGTGGGATCTAAAACTGATTTCGCATTGTTTTCAGATCTGCATCTGAGGGAAATAACGTTCAAGGCAATGCTTCTGTTGGACTCGCGTCAGGCAAAAGGCTGGCGAGATAGGAACACTATTTCCTACGAGAGTAACGGGGAGGGATTTATCTTGAAGCCGGTAAGGGTATGCTCTCAAAAATCAAGTTCTTTGTGTTACCGCAAGAATCGAAAGAAAGGGGAGTACAAGGCAACCGGTGCAACCCGTAAACATATTACGTAAGTACACAGAGGCAACAAAGGCAGTGCATAGTCACGAAAACAGAAGTTTTATAATCCCTTTTCTCCGTTAGTCTCCCTTAGATCAACATGGGCATATGCAAAGCCACCAACTCAAACTGTATTAAAAGAACAGTAGTGGCACGGTACGCGGCAGTACGGCGTGATGAGCAGACCCAAGAGGTTCTCAGAATGCATTAAAGCACATGAGATGTAGCATGTTTGTTGAAGGTGGTCACCGGCGCCATGGTGGATGAAATCTTGCGCTCGGGCTACTGCGATCCACAAATTCATCCATTAGCTTCTATTTGCAGGACTACACACAAGACTCCTTCTCGAAGTCATGCTACATGCCGTCCGGGGCAGCTGTGTTAGTAATAAACAGATAGAGACATTTTTAAAGAGAGAGAGAGAGAGAGAGAGAGAGAGAGAGAGAGAGAGAGAGAGAGAGAGAGAGAGAGAGAGAGAGAGAGTTAACATGCTGTTACTATGTTGTAAGTTCAAAGGGCAAAGTGCAGAAGAGCCAAGGTGGGAAAAAGCAAAAACGTGAAGGGGCGAGGCAGAGGAGGAGAATCCCAGACGTGTCTCTCTGAGTAAAGAGAGAAGAATAAAGTTTGTACCAGAATAGGCGAGCAAAACGCAGAGATTCTCAACTAGACTGGTTCTTCAGTGTAGTTAAGTCAGTGTAGTTGGGCAACCTATAGGCACACTAGCAGAAACTGCGTTACAAACGTCCCACGGATTGTGGTGGAGGTCCCAGATGACGACTTCGAAGAGGAGCAGCTAGGACACACTCCAGCACAACGTGGTAACACACAAATAACCTAAGTGCACTCACTGGGGCATGCATGGTAACGCGTGATGAAAAACAATAAAACTGAAGGTCTTCGAGAATTTCAAACATTCTATGACATTTAAGAGCCAGTATTAACTGTTCACACATGTGACACTTAGCAGCTACTCATTAAAACTAGAGGTGTGTCCGATCGGAGCACGAATGCCCCGCCTGGCGGACAGTTAGTGATATAATCTTAGTTTAAGGGATGTGATTCTTCTTGAAGAAAGAATGAATAATTACAGAGTTAGTAACGAGGCAATGCAAATTATGTCGATTCCAAAATACTCCAAAATACTACAAAATAAATTTCCCATAGGTGCTGAGCGACGCACCGATAGGAAGAAGGAGCAACGTGTTGAGAGACTAATGAGAGGGGGGGTCGGAGTGAATAAAACAATGAATTGTTAATTTTATTTTCTCTCAAAAAAAGAGGATATTAGGAAACACGGACGTATCACCCATTTTTATCACACATTAAAATGGGGTATACTTTGTTCGAACCGATGCTCAAAACAAAAAGTCCATCCTCCTCCCACCATTTCCCGTGCGCAGGATGAAAAGTGAATATCGTGGTAAACATGCGGCTACCCATGACGTAGTTGAAGCTAACCAAAAAAGTTTAGTACTCTAGTAAACTTAATTCTAATTATTGTGGGATTATCATTCATTCTCATTATTATAGGATAATACATTTCAAAGCATCGGCTCAATAAGCTATACAACTACAACGTTTGTACAACACAAAACCCATTTTAAAGGGGGAAAATTGGATTTTGTTTCGGTATTTTTTCGATTTCAATTCAAACAACGTTGGACTTTGACAAATCTCTGCTCAAGCAATGATGCAATGCGGCTCATAAATTTAACAAACTACAAGTTACTTTTCACAGTTTGTTTTAACAATTCAAACTTTTTTTCATGTGACAGTTTTTCTTGTTACCACAAATTTCCCTCTGTTAGCTATAAGATTTAAGGTCATTTATGCTATATTTCTCCCACTCTACTAGGCTTCAAATTCCTTAAACCAAGTGCGTTCAGAGGAATTTTAATTATTTCGGTACAGCGCCCTAATCATAAATGGTTCTGGGTGTCTCACCATACCCTCTGTGCCTTTCTCACTTACTTGTGTTGTTCCTTCAGGGGGCACAAAATTAAAGCTCTGAAACAGCTTAACAGTGAATAGGAAAAGCTCTTGTCTGGCAAGCAATTCTCCAAGACAAGACCTTTTTCCTATCCCAAAGGGAAGAGAATACGGACTGCTTTCGAATTTACCTTCCGAAGTTAGAAAACGCTCAGGTCGGAAAACTTCTGGATCTCCCCAAATATCTTTGCTAAAGTGTACACTGTAATAATTTGCAACAGCGAATGTGTTCTTCGGGATTTCAACTCCTAGAAGGGTAGTATCATCTGTTTTACTGGATTGGAAAAACATTATTGGTACCACGGTGCAGTAGCGTTGTATCTCTGCAAAAACCGCTTCTGTATATGGCAAGTGTTCCTTATCACTTACTCTGATTTCTCTTCTGTCGCCAATAACATCTTGAATTTCTTTTTGTAGTCTAGCTTGAATTTTCTGACGATTGGCCAGTATGAGAAAAATCCACAACAAGGTAGTCGCCGTTGTTTCAAATCCAGCCAATAGCAAATCTTTTAGTGTGTACCGGAATTGTTCTAAATCCATATCACTGTCAGGTCCAGATTCTTTAATCTTGTCGATATAGCTCCTAACAAAACAAATATCTTCCTTTTGCGAATCTTTATCAAAATATGGTTCCGCATGCTTCCACAGAAACTTAAGAAGGGCATAATTTCCACCAATATAGTTTTTTAAATGGGTTTTGAATGGCTGAAAGAAGCGTAAAATAGGCAGGCTGTCTATTATACTCACAGCTTTAACAGCACAGACATACCTGTCCGTGTGTTGTATTATTTGTAGAAGGTCTGCATTACAATGATCATATGTAACATTGAAGCAGATATGCATTATGAGATTAGCTATGGAAAGCGAAATAACCTGTTTGGCATCAACCGGTTTTCCATTCCTTTTCCTTAGTAATTCAATCAATTCATTAGCCTCTTGTAAAATACAGTCCTCCATGGCTGATATTCCAACACCCAGATTACGCATAGTTGATAAAGAAAACCGGCGACTATCTTTCACGTCCTGGCCATAGTCACATTTAAGTACACCTTTTCTGTTCGGATTTACCAGCAGTCTTGTAAACCTGTCCGAAAGTCCTCTATTTACAAAGACCTGATTCTTCATGGCTTGTGTTATTGCGTTGTAATTATTAAGCAAAATGGTGCATCTTGAACCTGTGTAGATAGAACAAATATCCCCATATCCGCTGGCTAGTCGAGTAAGCTTTTCCGTGTTTAATCCATGTCGATAGAGCGTGCCTATAATAGGTAAGGCTAAAGGACCACGCATACCTTTTGGTCGCCCATTTTTGTCATCCATGAAAACCAACAACATGCTAAAAATCCAATCACAAGTGTTAACCAATACTGGCCATCCATGTTTGTTCCAAAATCCTATAGGCTTTATGTTTTCATTCGTCTGCACAAGCTTAAAACCTAGTTGTGTACCAAAGATAAGTCAAAGATCTTTGTCTCATATATAGCACATATATAGTTTCTATTTGTAGCCAAGACTTGATACAGAAACATTGAGAGGTTCGTGTCGAAAACAAGCTTGGGACAATTTATTGGATTCTGTCCCGGTTTCAGCCACTTCTGATTTTTCGTCTGTGTACAGGTGTGCACATCTACTTTATACTGACATCCTTTTTTTCCTGCAAATGTATATTTGAGTGGCTGTGGTGACATGTTGTGTTGAAAGCTGAAATTTGGGGTAACTAAAAAGCGGTCTTAAGTGCATTTACTGTGTTATTCCTCTTGAGGAATGTTTTTACAATCAGCCGGTGACCTTTTAGAGTCTCTGTTTAGTGATATTATGAACAGGTTTTGTTATCCACGTATTTGAATAACAAAAGTATCGAATAACCCTTCAAAGCACCCCGTCATATACAAAGCGATCCAGCGACATTTCATGTTCAAAGTAAGAGGGGCGGAGGGGGAGAGGGTAGGGGAGGGCAGGGTGAGAGCTCAAAAGTGGATCAGCAAGTTTTTTGATTTATACAGTAATTTATAAGAGGTTTATTCGAATTAAAGAACTAATGAAAAATCGATAGTCTTTTCTTTCAATCTTAACAATGTTTGCGAGCAGCATTTTGAATGCTGCAAAGGGACAATAAAATCAAATAAACTAGTCCAAGATTTGCCCAGCGAATTAGATTCCACTTGGAATGATAGGTCATCTGAGTCATTCTTTCTGCAATTTTAACCACCAAGAAGAGAAAAAAATGGTAATGTGTTCTCGTGCTCCCTTTTCACATACAAGTAGACGCCCTTACCGGGGATTGAACCCGGGACCTTCTGATTTGGCGCAAAAAAATCAACGCTTTATCCAACTACGCCATATCGGCTACACTGCTAAACAATGATTCTCAGATAAACATATATAAATCTGTTTAAGTATCTTCTTGTCTGTCACGACAACTTTGACGTGCCCAAAAATTCCTTGCTCAAAAGTAGTCTCATAATGCATTTTGTGCCAAAGCGCTAGGTTCGATAGTTTTCGAGGTTCTGTCTTAATGAATGCCACCGGTTACAACCCAAGCCAAGATAAATTTCTATCAAAAGTAATAAGAAATTTTCAGTTATAGAGGCGGCCCCCTCTCAAAACAAATAGTCTAGTATGATCTAAAACTAATTTCACATTGTTTTCAGATCTGCATCTGAGGGAGGTGACGTTCAAGGTAATGTTTCTGTTGGGCCAGCGTAAGGCAAAAGACCAACGAGATACCAACACTACTTCCTACGAGAGCAGGGGGGTGGGTTTATCTTGAAGCCGCCGGCGGACTTCCTGAGTAAAACATACATCGTTACACACGGTAAGGTTATGCTCTCAAAAATCAAATTCTTTGTGTTACCGCAAGAATTGAAAGAAAGGGGAGTACAAGGCAACCGGTGCAATCCTTAAACATATTACGTAAGTACACAGAGGCAACAAAGGCAGTGCATCCTTTTCTCCGTTAGTCTCCCTTAGATCAACATGGGGATAGGCAAAGCCTCCGTCTCAAACTATATCAAAAGAACAGTAGTGGGACGGTACGCGGCAGTAGCGTGGGATGAGCAGAACCAAGAGGTTTCCAGAATGCATCAACCCACAGGAGATGCGTCAGGTAGCATGTTTGTTGAAGGTGGTCACCGGTGCCATGATGGATGAAATCTTGCGCTTCGGCTTCTGCAAACCTCAAATTCATTCATTCGTTTCTGTTTGCTGGACTACACACATGAAGGCGTGCTATATGCCGTCCGGGGCAGTTGTGTTAGTAATAAACAGTTAGAGACAGGTTTAGAGAGAGAGAGAGAGAGAGAGAGAGAGAGAGAGAGAGAGAGAGAGAGAGAGAGAGAGAGAGAGAGAGAGAGAGAGAGGAGTTAACATATCGTTACTGTGTCGTAAATCCAAACAAAAGCGTGAAGGGCGAGGCAGAGGAGGAGAATCCCAGACGCGTCCCTCTGAGTAAAGAGAGAAGACTAAAGTGTGTACCAGAATAGGCGAGCAAAAACGCAGAGATTCTCAAATAGACGGGTCGTTCAGTGTAGTTAAGTCAGCGTAGTTGGGGCAACCTACAGGCGCACTAGCAGAAAGTGCGTTACAGACGTGCTCCCCCGGATTATGGTGGAGATGGACATTCCAGGTGAAGACTTCGAAGAGTAGCTAGGACACACTCCAGTACAACGTGGTAACGAACAAGTAACCTAAGTGTACCCACTAGGGCATGCATGGTAACGCGTGCTGAAAAACAATTAAACTGAAGGTTTTCAAAGCATTCTATGATATTTCAGAGCCAGTATTAACTGTCCTCGCATGTGACACACAGCAGATACTCATTAAAACTAGGGGTGTGTCCGATCGGAGCACAAATTCCCCGCCTGGCGGACAGTCAGTGACATAATCCTAGTATAAGGGATGTGATTCTTCTTGAAGAAAGAATGAATAAACACGGACTTAATAACGAGGTAAAAACAAATTGTGTTGATTCCAAAATACTCCAAAAATATTCAAAATAGAATAAAAATTTATTAAACTTTATACATATACAAAACTTAGTGCATAGAGCACCTGACTGCAGTAAAATTGCTTAAGTTCACAGGATAATTTCGACCAAATAAACGCCTCGTCGCACAAACGAATGACGTCCTGCACAACTTCAGTATATTAGAAACAATAATCTATAAACAAATAAATCACTAAACAAATATGTAGAATGAGGTGCGATCAACAAAACTTAGTACATAAAACATCTAAGTACAGTAAAATTGCCTAAGTTCAAACCAAATTTCCGACCGAATAAACGCCTCGTCGGACAAAAGGACTACGTTCTGCCCAACTTCAATATATTAGGGACAATATCCCAAAAACAAAAAAGTTGTCGGCCAAATACCTACGCTACTGTGCGAGCCACACAACTTGGTATCTAAAGTGTAACGTACACAGAGACGGACGGACAGACGGACGCACAAGTTAAATACTATATGCCCCGCTGACATTTGTCAGGTGTGGCATAAAAAGTGTGAGCGGAGACATAAGTTCCCCATAGGTGCCGAGAGACGCATCGATAGGAAGAAAGAGCAACGTGATGAGAGGCTAGTGATGGGCGCAGGGAATAAAACAATGAATTGTTAATCGTAGTTTGATTTTCTCTCACAAAAGAGGATATTAGGAAACACGCTCCCGAAGGACATTCCCCTTTTTTATCCTCCATTAAAATGGGGGTATACTTTGACCGAACCGATGCTCACAACAAAAAGTTCATCCTTCTCCCACCATTTCCAGTGCACAGGATGAAAAATGAATATCGACTCCTGTATGGTAAACATGCGGCTACCCATGACGTAGTTGAAGCTAACCAAAACAGTTTACTACTCCAGTAAAATTAATTTTAATTATTGTGGGATTATCATTCATTCTAATCATTATAAAATAATACATTTCAAAGCATCGGCTCAATACAGCTATACAGCTACAACATTTGCGCAACACAAAACCCATTTTAATGGGGGAAAATTGGATTTTGTTTCGGTATTTTTTTTCGATTTCAATTCAAACAAAGTTGGGTTTTGACAAATCTCTGCTCAAGCAATGATGCAATGCGGCTCATAAATTTAACAAACTACAAGTTACTTTTCACAGTTTGTTTCAACAATTCAAACTTTTTTCATGTTACAGGTTTTCTTGTTACCACAAATTTCCCTCTGTTAGCTATAAGATTTAAGTTCATTTATGCTATATTTCTCCCACTCTACTAGGCTTCAAATTCCTTAAACCAAGTGCGTTCAGAGGAATTTTAATTATTTCGGTACAGCGCCCTAATCATAAATGGTTCTGGGTGTCTCACCATACCCTCTGTGCCTTTCTCACTTACTTGTGTTGTTCCTTCAGGGGGCACAAAATTAAAGCTCTGAAACAGCTTAACAGTGAATAGGAAAAGCTCTTGTCTGGCAAGCAATTCTCCAAGACAAGACCTTTTTCCTATTCCAAAGGGAAGAGAATACGGACTGCTTTCGAATTTACCTACGAAAGTAAGAAAACGCTCAGGTCGGAAAACTTCTGGATCTCCCCAGATATCTTTGCTTACGTGTACACTGTAATAATTTGCAACAGCAAATGTGTTCTTCGGGATTTCAACTCCTAGAAGGGTAGTATCATCTGTTTTACTGGATTGGAAAAACACTATTGGTACCACGGTGCAGTAGCGTTGTATCTCTGCAATAACCGCTTCTTTATATGGCAAGTGTTCCTTATCACTTACTCTGATTTCTCTTCTGTCGCCAATAACATCTTGAATTTCTTTTTGTAGTCTAGCTTGAATTTTTTGACGATTGGCCAATATGAGAAAAATCCACAACAAGGTAGTCGCCGTTGTTTCAAATCCAGCCAATAGCAAATCTCTTAATGTGTACCGGAATTGTTCGAAATCCATATCACTTTCAGATTCAGATTCTTTAATCTTGTCGATATAGCTCCTAACAAAACAAATATCTTCCTTTGGCGAATCTTTATCAAAATATGGTTCTGCCTGTTTCCACAGAAACTCAAGAAGGGCATAATTTCCACCAATATAGTTTTTTAAATGGGTTTTGAATGGCTGAAAGAAGCGTAAAATAGGCAGACTGTCTATTATACTCACAGCTTTAGCAGCAGCGAGATACCTGTCCGTGTGTTTGAGCATTTGTAGAAGGTCTACATTACAATGGTCATGTCTAACATTGAAGCAGATATGCATTATGATATTAGCTATAGAAAGCGAAATATCCTTTTACCATCAAACGGTTTCCCATTCCTTTTCCTTAGTATTTCAATCAATTCATTAGCCTCTTGTAAAATACAGTTCTCCATGGCTGATCTTCCAACACCCAGATCACGCATAGTTGATAAAGAAAACCGGCGAGTGTCTTTCACGTCATGGCCATAGTCACATGTACTTACACCCTTTTTGTTCGGATTCAGCAGCAGTCTTGTAAATCTGTCAGAAAGTCCTCTATTCACAAAGACCTGATTCTTCATGGCTTGTGTTATTGCGTTGTAATTATTAAGCAAAATTGTACATCTTGAGCCTATATAGATAGAACAAATATCCCCATATCCGCTGGCTAGACGAGTAAGCTTTTCCGTATTTAATCCATGTCGATAGAGTGTACCTATAATAGGTAAGGCTAAAGGACCACGCATACCTTTTGGCCGCCCATTTTTTAACATCCATGAAAACCAACACCATGATAAAAATCCAATCACCAGTGTAAACCAATACTGGCCATCCATGTTTGTTTGTTAAAATATATGAAGCTTTTGCTATTTAATATGTGTTGGCTGTATGCATACGATTGATGTGTTTATATGAGATATTGCAACTGCGAAACATGGAAATGTTTACTTATCCAGAATCCGATAGGCCTTATGTTTTCATGCGTCTGTACAAGCTTAAAAACCTAGCCGTATACGAAAGATAAGTCAAGAATCCTTGTCTCACATATAGCACATTAAGGTTTCTATTTATAGCCAAGACTTGATACAGAAACATTGAGAGGTTCGTGCCGAAAACAAGCTTGGGACACTTTATTGGATTCTGTCCCGGTTTCAGCCAGATCTGATTTTTCGTCTGTGTATAGGTGTGTACCTCTACTTTATACTGACATGCTTTTCCCTGCAAATGTATATTTGAGTGCCTATGGTGACATGTTGTGTTGAAAGCTGAGGTTTGGGGTAACTAAAAAAAGCCGTCTTAAGTGCATTTACTGGGTAATTCCTCTGAGCATTGTTTTTCAACCAGCCAATGATTTTTAGTATCTCTGTTTAGTGATATTATGAACAGGTTTTCTCATACACGTATTTGAAACACAAAACTATCGAATAACCTTTCAAAGTACCCCGCCATATACAAAAACGATTCAGTGACATTTCCTGTTCAAAGTGAGAGGTGAGCGCTTGTGGGGCGGGGGGAGAGGGTAACAAGCTTAACAATGTTGGCGAACAGCATTTTGAATCCTCAAAGGGATAATAAAATAAATAACAACATAGCGAAATTTTGAGGATAGGATGATGCTTAACAAAACATCAGTTCAATCCAAAGTACAGCTACAACATTTGTACGACACAAAAACTCATTCATATGGAGGATAAACATAAAATTTTGTTTCGGTATTTCGGTTATTTCCTAATTTTTTATGATAAAATTCAAACAAAGTTGGGTTTTGACAAAATCTCCGCTCAGGCATTGATGCAAGATGGCTTAAAAATTTAACAAACTCCAAGTTACTTTTTCGGAATTTGTTTTAACAATTCAAACTTTTTTCATGTGACAATTTTATTATTATCACAAAATTCTCTCTATCAGCTATAAGCTTTAAGTTCATTTATACCATATTTCTGTCACTCTACTAGGCTTCAAATTCCGTAAAACAAGTGCGTCCAGAGATATTTTTAATAACCCCGGTAGATCGCCCTGATCTCAAATGGTACTGGATATCTCACGAGACCCTCGGTACCTTTCTCACATAATTGTGTTGTTCCTTCAGGGGGCACAAAGTTAAAGCTCTGAAACAGCTTAACAGTGAATAGGAAAAGCTCTTGTCTGGCAAGCAATTCTCCAAGACAAGACCTTTTTCCTATTCCAAAGGGAAGAGAATACGGACCGCTTTCGAATTTACCTTCGGAAGTAAGAAAACGCTCAGGTCGGAAAACTTCTGGATCTCCCCAGATATCTTTGCTAACGTGTACACTGTAATAATTTGCAACAGCAAATGTGTTCTTCGGGATTTCAACTCCTAGAAGGGTAGTATCATCTGTTTTACTGGATTGGAAAAACATTATTGGCACCACGGTGCAGTAGCGTTGTATCTCTGCAATAACCGCTTCTGTATATGGCAAGTGTTCCTTATCACTTACTCTGATTTCTCTTCTGTCGCCAATAACATCTTGAATTTCTTTTTGTAGTCTAGCTTGAATTTTCTGACGATTGACCAATATGAGAAAAATCCACAACAAGGTAGTCGCCGTTGTTTCAAATCCAGCCAATAGCAAATCTTTCAGTGTGTACCGGAATTGTTCAAAATCCATATCACTGTCTGATCCAGATTCTTTAATCTTATCGATATAGCTCCTAACAAAACAAATATCTTCCTTTGGCGAATCTTTATCAAAATATGGTTCCGCCTGCTTCCACAGAAACTCCAGCAAGGCATAATTTCCACCAATATAGTTTTTTAAATGGGTTTTGAATGGCTGAAAGAAGCGTAAAATAGGCAGACTGTCTATTATACTCACAGCCTTAACAGCAGAGACATACCTGTCCGTGTGTTTTAGTATTTGTAGAAGGTCTGGATTACAATGATCATATGTAACATTGAAGCAGATATGCATCATGATATTAGCTATGGAAAGCGAAATATCCTGTTTAGCATCAACCGGTTTTCCATTCCTTTTCCTTAGTATTTCAATCAATTCATTAGCCTCTTGTAAAATACAGTTCTCCATGGCTGATCTTCCAACACCCAGATTACGCATAGTTGATAAAGAAAACCGGCGACTATCTTTCACGTCCTGGTCATAGTCACATGTAAGTACACCTTTTTTGTTCGGATTTACCAGCAGTCTTGTAAATCTGTCAGAAAGTCCTCTATTCACAAAGACCTGATTCTTCATGGCTTGTGTTATTGCGTTGTAATTATTAAGCAAAATTGTACATCTTGAGCCTATATAGATAGAACAAATATCCCCATATCCGCTGGCTAGTCGAGTAAGCTTTTCCGTATTTAATCCATGTCGATAGAGTGTACCTATAATAGGTAAGGCTAAAGGACCACGCATACCTTTTGGTCGCCCATTTTTTGTCATCCATAAAAACCAACAACATGCTAAAAATCCAATCACTAGTGTTAACCAATACTGGCCATCCATGTTTGTTCAAAAATCCTATAGGCTTTATGTTTTCATTCGGCTGCACAAGCTTAAAAACTAGTTGTGTACCAAAGATAAGTCAAGGATGTTTGTCTCATTTATACTACTTATATAGTTTCTTTTTATAGCCAAGACTTGATACAGAAACATTGAGAGTTTCGTGTCGAAAACAAGCTTGGGACAATTTATTGGTTTCTAACCCGGACATATATGACGTCATAACTCGTAAATGTTGACGTCATAGGTACAACTTTGACGTGCTAAAAAAAGTCCTCGCTTAAAAGTAGTCTGATACCGTATTTTGTGCAGAAGCGCTAGGTTCAATAGTTTTCGAGTTATTGAGCTGTAAAACATAAATGACGTCACAACTCGCTAGTGATGACCCAAAAGTGACCTTGAGGACAAGACCACCGAGAGTTATACCTCACGTATCGTCGTTTAGGGGGTGGAGGTCGAAAATCAGGTCAAAATCTCTTACCGTTTTTGAGATAAATCATTATTTTTCTTGACTGTCAAGGTCAAGGTCAAACATTTTTAGCGGGTGCCTCAGACCACATCGTTCTTTATATATGTACCAAGTTTGGCTTTTTCTAGCTTCAACGTCCTTGCTGTAGATGTCTGTAAACCGATTGATATGGGATATTATCAATATTATCACAGTATTGTAAGGGAAATGGATACTGCCACCGCAGCTGGTTCACTGGGTGATGAGGAGCACAAAATTCGGGCCAACACGGGTGGACATCTTTTTACGACAAGGTTCAAGAGATAGCTCGAGCGGTTTGTGTCACCATGTCCAGATTCCAAATGCGGAGGACAGCGGTGTGTTAAACTGCCCGTTTTTTCTGTGGTCAGCGGAGATAATTTCCTGCGGTCACGATTCTCGAAAGGCTAGCAGAATACTTGAGCAGGAAGGAGACAATCACACTGCTGCTCACGTCACCGGAAAATCCGGCGTCCCCCGCGTTGTCTGTGCTATAACGGTGGACAAAGGAGGCATCGGGGAGGCTCTCGATACAGCCACAGGCACTGAGACAACCGCATAGCTACAATCGCACCCCTAATAACACACACAACAAACCTCCATCTGTGGCCCCTAAAACGAACTGGATGAATAAGTAAGAGTTCTCAGCACAGGTGGTGGAATGCATGCAAGAAGTGCAAGCAAAGTCTGCCGTTCGGTTTCCGGAGGTAGTGTCTGATGAAAGCCATAAATCTTTTAACGCCAATGGCGATTTTTCTGGCGAATTTCTTCATTTCTCTGTTCGAAGTTAAGAAAGTAGGGACAAGAAGGATAAGCGATTACCGATCGCCGCTAGGTTCTGTCTTAATGAATGCCACCGGTTACAACCAAGGCCAAGAGGAATTCCTATCAAAAGTAATAAATTTGCAGTTATAGAGGCGGCCCCGCTCAAAACACAGTCCCGTGGGATCTAAAACTGATTTCACATTGTTTTCAGATCTGCATCTGAGGGAGATTACGTTCAAGGTAATGTTTCTGTTGGACTAGCGTCAGGCAAAAGACCAGCGAGATACCAACACTACTTCCTACGAGAGCAACGTGGATGGGTTTATCTTGAAGCCGTCGGCGGACTTCCTGAGTAAAACACACATCGTGACACACGGTAAGGTTATGCTCTCAAAAATCAAGTTGCTTGTGTTACCGCAAGAATTAAAAGAAATTGGAATACAATGCAATCGGTGCAGCCCGTGGACATATTACGTAAGTACACAGAGGCAACAAAGGCAGTGCATAGTCACGAAAACAAAAGATTTGTGATCCTTTTTCTCCCTTAGTATCCCTTAGATCAACATGGGGATAGGTAAAGCCTCCATCTCAAACTATATTAAAAGAACAGTAGTGGCACGGTACGCGGCAGCAGCGCGGGATGAGCAGACCCAAGAGGTTTCCAGAATGCATCAATCCAAATGTGATGCGTCAGGTAGCATGTTTTTTGAAGGTGGTCACCGGTGCCATGATGGATGAAAGCTTGCGCTTGGGCTTCTGCAATCCTCAAATTCATTCATTCGCTTCTGTTTGCTGAACTACACATATGAAGTCGTGCTACATGCCGTCCGGGGCAGATGTTTTAGAAATAAACAGTTAGAGACAGGTTTAGAGAGAGAGAGAGAGAGAGAGAGAGAGAGAGAGAGAGAGAGAGAGCGAGAGAGAGAGAGAGAGAGAGAGAGAGAGAGAGAGAGAGAGAGAGAGAGAGAGAAAATTCCAAAGACAGAAGACTAAAGTTTGTACCAGAATAGGCGAGCAAAAACGCAGAGATTCTCAACTAGACTGGTTCTTCAGTGTAGTTAAGTCAGTGTAATTGGGCCAACCTATAGGCACACTAGCAGAAAGTGCGTCACAGGCGTGCTCCGCCGGATTATGGTGGAAATGGACATTCCAGGTGACGACTTCGAAGAGGAGCAGCTAGGACACACTCCAGCACAACGTGGTAACGAACAAGTAACCTAAGTGTACCCACTGGGGCATGCATGGTAACGCGTGCTGAAAAACAATAAAACTGAAGGTTTTCGCGAATTTCAAGGCATTCTATGACATTTCAGAGCCAGTATTAACTGTCCTCACATGTGACACACAGCAGATACTCATTAAAACTAGGGGTGTGTCCGATCGGAGCACAAATTCCCCGCCTGGCGGACAGTCAGTGACATAATCTTAGTTTAAGGGATGCGATTCTTCTTGAAGAAAGAATGAATAAACACGGACTTAATAACGAGGTAAAAACAAATTGTGTCGATTCCAAAATACTCCAAAAATGTTCAAAATAGAATAAAAATGTATTTAACTTTGCACATATACAAAACTTAGTACATAGAGCACCTAAATGCAGTAAAATTGCTTAAGTTCAAAGGACAATTTCGACCAAACAAACGCCTCGTCGGACACACGGACGACGTCCTGCACAGCTTTAATATATAAGAAACAATAATCTATAAACAAATAAATCACCAAATATGTAGAGTAAGGTGCGATCTACAAAACTTAGTACATGAAACATCTCAGTTCAGTAAAATTGCCTAAGTTCAAACCCCATTTCCGACCGAATAAACGCCTCGTCTGACAAAAAGACAACGTCCTGCCCAACTTCAATATATTAGGGACAATATCCCAAAAACAAAAAAGTTGCCGGCCAAATAGCTACGCTACTGTGCGAGCCACACAACTTGGTATCTAAAGTGTAACGTACATACGGACGGACAGACAGACGGACGCACAAGTCAAATACTATATGCCAAATACTACATTTGTCAGGCGTGGCATAAATAGGGGGAGGGGAGACGTAAGTTCCCTATATGTGCCGAGAGGCGCACCGATAGGAAGCAAGAGCAACGTGATGAGAGGCTAGTGACCGGCGCAGGGGAATAAAACAATAAATTGCTAATCGTAGTTTGATTTTCTCTCACAAAAGAGAGTATTAAGAAACACGCTCCCAAAGGAAATTCCCCTTGCTTATCCCCCATTAAAATGGGGGTATACTTTCACCGAACCGATACTCACACCAAAAAGTCCATCCTTTTCCCATAATTTTCCGTGCACATGCACGTGAATATGGACTCCTGTATGGTAAACATACGGCTACCCATGACGTAGTTGAAGCTAACCAAAACAGTTTACTACTCAAGTAAAATTATTTTAATTATTGTGGGGATATCATTCATTCTAATCATTATAAATTAATACATGTCAAAGCATCGGCTCGATACAGCTATACAGCTACAACATTTATGCAACACAAAACCCATTTTAACGGGGGAAAATTGGATTTTGTTTCGGTATTTTTTTTCGATTTCAATTCAAACAAAGTTGGGCTTTGACAAATCTCTGTTCAAGCAACGATGCAATGCGGCTCATAAATTTAACAAACTACAAGTTACTTTTCACAGTTTGTTTTAACAATTCAAACTTTTTTCATGTGACGGCTTTTTTTGTTACCACAAATTTCCCCCTGCTAGATATAAGATTTAAGTTCATTTATGCTACATTTCTCCCACTCTAGTAGGCTTCAAATTCTTTAAACCAAGTGCGGTCTGAGAGATTTTTAATTATCTTGGCAAAGCCACATAATCATAAATGGTTCTGGGTGTCTCACCATACCCACTGTCCCTTTCTCCCTTACTTGTGTTGTTCCTTCACGGGGCACAGAATTAAAGCTCTGAAACAGCTTAACAGTGAATAGGAAAAGCTCTTGTCTTAAAAGCAATTCTACAAGACAAGACCTTTTTCCTATTCCAAAGGGAAGAGAATACGGACCGCTTTCGAATTTACCTTCGGAAGTAAGAAAACGCTCAGGTCGGAAATCTTCTGGATCTCCCCAAATATCTTTGCTAAAGTGTACACTGTAATAATTTGCAACAGCAAATGTGTTCTTCGGGATTTCAACTCCTAGAAGGGTAGTATCATCTGTTTTACTGGATTGGAAAAACATTATTGGTACCACGGTGCAGTAGCGTTGTTTCTCTGCAATAACCGCTCCTGTATATGGCAAGTGTTCCTTATCACCTACTCTGTTTTCTCTTCTGTCGCCGATAACATCTTGAATTTCTTTTTGTAGTCTACCTTGAATTTTTTGACGATTGGCCAATATGAGAAAAATCCAGGGTAGGGGTGGGCAGGGTGAGAGCTTAAAATGGATCAGCAAGTTCTTTGATTTATAAAGTAATTTATAGGAAGTTTATTCGAATTAAGGAGCTAATGAAAAATTGATAGTCTTTTCTTTCAAGCTTAACAATGTTGGCGAACAGCATTTTGAATCCTCCAAAGGGATAATGAAATAAATAAAAATAGCGAAATTTTGAGGATAGGATGATGCTTAACAAAGCATCAGTTCAATACAAAGTACAGCTACAACATTTGTACAACATAAAAACTCATTCTAATGGAGGATAAAGAAAAAATTTTGTTTCGGTAATTCGGTTATTTCCTTATTTTTTATTCTTAAATTCAAGCGAAGTTGGGTTTTGACAAAATCTACGTTCAGGCATTGATGCAAGATGGCTTAAAGATTTAACAAACTACAAGTTACTTTTTCGGAATTTGTTTTAACAATTCGAACTTTTTTCATGTGACAATTTTATTATTATTACAAAATTCCCTCTATCAACTATAAGCTTGAAGTTCATTTATACCATATTTCTGTCACTCTAGTAGGCTTCAAATTCTTTAAACCAAGTGCGGTCTGAGAGATTTTTAATTATCTTGGCAAAGCCACATAATCATAAATGGTTCTGGGTATCTCACCATACCCACTGTCCCTTTCTCCCTTACTTGTGTTGTTCCTTCACGGGGCACAGAATTAAAGCTCTGAAACAGCTTAACAGTGAATAGGAAAAGCTCTTGTCTTAAAAGCAATTCTACAAGACAAGACCTTTTTCCTATTCCAAAGGGAAGAGAATACGGACCGCTTTCGAATTTACCTTCGGAAGTAAGAAAACGCTCAGGTCGGAAATCTTCTGGATCTCCCCAAATATCTTTGCTAAAGTGTACACTGTAATAATTTGCAACAGCAAATGTGTTCTTCGGGATTTCAACTCCTAGAAGGGTAGTATCATCTGTTTTACTGGATTGGAAAAACATTATTGGTACCACGGTGCAGTAGCGTTGTTTCTCTGCAATAACCGCTCCTGTATATGGCAAGTGTTCCTTATCACCTACTCTGTTTTCTCTTCTGTCGCCGATAACATCTTGAATTTCTTTTTGTAGTCTACCTTGAATTTTTTGACGATTGGCCAATATGAGAAAAATCCAGGGTAGGGGTGGGCAGGGTGAGAGCTTAAAATGGATCAGCAAGTTCTTTGATTTATAAAGTAATTTATAGGAAGTTTATTCGAATTAAGGAGCTAATGAAAAATTGATAGTCTTTTCTTTCAAGCTTAACAATGTTGGCGAACAGCATTTTGAATCCTCCAAAGGGATAATGAAATAAATAAAAATAGCGAAATTTTGAGGATAGGATGATGCTTAACAAAGCATCAGTTCAATACAAAGTACAGCTACAACATTTGTACAACATAAAAACTCATTCTAATGGAGGATAAAGAAAAAATTTTGTTTCGGTAATTCGGTTATTTCCTTATTTTTTATTCTTAAATTCAAGCGAAGTTGGGTTTTGACAAAATCTACGTTCAGGCATTGATGCAAGATGGCTTAAAGATTTAACAAACTACAAGTTACTTTTTCGGAATTTGTTTTAACAATTCGAACTTTTTTCATGTGACAATTTTATTATTATTACAAAATTCCCTCTATCAACTATAAGCTTGAAGTTCATTTATACCATATTTCTGTCACTCTAGTAGGCTTCAAATTCTTTAAACCAAGTGCGGTCTGAGAGATTTTTAATTATCTTGGCAAAGCCACATAATCATAAATGGTTCTGGGTATCTCACCATACCCACTGTCCCTTTCTCCCTTACTTGTGTTGTTCCTTCACGGGGCACAGAATTAAAGCTCTGAAACAGCTTAACAGTGAATAGGAAAAGCTCTTGTCTTAAAAGCAATTCTACAAGACAAGACCTTTTTCCTATTCCAAAGGGAAGAGAATACGGACCGCTTTCGAATTTACCTTCGGAAGTAAGAAAACGCTCAGGTCGGAAATCTTCTGGATCTCCCCAAATATCTTTGCTAAAGTGTACACTGTAATAATTTGCAACAGCAAATGTGTTCTTCGGGATTTCAACTCCTAGAAGGGTAGTATCATCTGTTTTACTGGATTGGAAAAACATTATTGGTACCACGGTGCAGTAGCGTTGTATCTCTGCAATAACCGCTCCTGTATATGGCAAGTGTTCCTTATCACCTACTCTGTTTTCTCTTCTGTCGCCGATAACATCTTGAATTTCTTTTTGTAGTCCAGCTTGAAGTTTTTGACGATTGGCCAATATGAGAAAAATCCAGGGTAGGGGTGGGCAGGGTGAGAGCTTAAAATGGATCAGCAAGTTCTTTGATTTATAAAGTAATTTATAGGAAGTTTATTCGAATTAAGGAGCTAATGAAAAATTGATAGTCTTTTCTTTCAAGCTTAACAATGTTGGCGAACAGCATTTTGAATCCTCCAAAGGGATAATGAAATAAATAAAAATAGCGAAATTTTGAGGATAGGATGATGCTTAACAAAGCATCAGTTCAATACAAAGTACAGCTACAACATTTGTACAACATAAAAACTCATTCTAATGGAGGATAAAGATAAAATTTTGTTTCGGTAATTCGGTTATTTCCTTATTTTTTATGCTTAAATTCAAGCGAAGTTGGGTTTTGACAAAATCTACGTTCAGGCATTGATGCAAGATGGCTTAAAGATTTAACAAACTACAAGTTACTTTTTCGGAATTTGTTTTAACAATTCGAACTTTTTTCATGTGACAATTTTATTATTATTACAAAATTCCCTCTATCAACTATAAGCTTGAAGTTCATTTATACCATATTTCTGTCACTCTAGTAGGCTTCAAATTCTTTAAACCAAGTGCGGTCTGAGAGATTTTTAATTATCTTGGCAAAGCCACATAATCATAAATGGTTCTGGGTATCTCACCATACCCACTGTCCCTTTCTCCCTTACTTGTGTTGTTCCTTCACGGGGCACAGAATTAAAGCTCTGAAACAGCTTAACAGTGAATAGGAAAAGCTCTTGTCTTAAAAGCAATTCTACAAGACAAGACCTTTTTCCTATTCCAAAGGGAAGAGAATACGGACCGCTTTCGAATTTACCTTCGGAAGTAAGAAAACGCTCAGGTCGGAAATCTTCTGGATCTCCCCAAATATCTTTGCTAAAGTGTACACTGTAATAATTTGCAACAGCAAATGTGTTCTTCGGGATTTCAACTCCTAGAAGGGTAGTATCATCTGTTTTACTGGATTGGAAAAACATTATTGGTACCACGGTGCAGTAGCGTTGTATCTCTGCAATAACCGCTTCTGTATATGGCAAGTGTTCCTTATCACTTACTCTGTTTTCTCTTCTGTCGCCGATAACATCTTGAATTTCTTTTTGTAGTCTAGCTTGAATTTTTTGACGATTGGCCAATATGAGAAAAATCCAGGGTAGGGGTGGGCAGGGTTAGAGCTTAAAATGGGTCAGCAAGTTCTTTGATTTATAAAGTAATTTATAGGAAGTTTATTCGAATTAAGGAGCTAATGAAAAATTGATAGTCTTTTCTTTCAAGCTTAACAATGTTGGCGAACAGCATTTTGAATCCTCCAAAGGGATAATGAAATAAATAAAAATAGCGAAATTTTGAGGATAGGATGATGCTTAACAAAGCATCAGTTCAATACAAAGTACAGCTACAACATTTGTACAACATAAAAACTCATTCTAATGGAGGATAAAGATAAAATTTTGTTTCGGTAATTCGGTTATTTCCTTATTTTTTATTCTTAAATTCAAGCGAAGTTGGGTTTTGACAAAATCTCCGTTCAGGCATTGATGCAAGATGGCTTAAAAATTTAACAAACTACAAGTTACTTTTTCGGAATTTGTTTTAACAATTCGAACTTTTTTCATGTGACAATTTTATTATTATTACAAAATTCCCTCTATCAACTATAAGCTTTAAGTTCATTTATACCATATTTTTGTCACTCTAGTAGGCTTCAAATTCTTTAAACCAAGTGCGGTCTGAGAGATTTTTAATTATCTTGGCAAAGCCACATAATCATAAATGGTTCTGGGTATCTCACCATACCCACTGTCCCTTTCTCCCTTACTTGTGTTGTTCCTTCACGGGGCACAGAATTAAAGCTCTGAAACAGCTTAACAGTGAATAGGAAAAGCTCTTGTCTTAAAAGCAATTCTACAAGACAAGACCTTTTTCCTATTCCAAAGGGAAGAGAATACGGACCGCTTTCGAATTTAGCTTCGGAAGTAAGAAAACGCTCAGGTCGGAAATCTTCTGGATCTCCCCAAATATCTTTGCTAAAGTGTACACTGTAATAATTTGCAACAGCAAATGCGTTCTTCGGGATTTCAACTCCTAGAAGGGTAGTATCATCTGTTTTACTGGATTGGAAAAACATTATTGGTACCACGCTGCAGTAGCGTAGTATCTCTGCAATAACCGCTCCTGTATATGGCAAGTGTTCCTTATCACTTACTCTGTTTTCTCTTCTGTCGCCGATAACATCTTGAATTTCTTTTTGTAGTCTAGCTTGAATTTTTTGACGATTGGCCAATATGAGAAAAATCCAGGGTAGGGGTGGGCAGGGTGAGAGCTTAAAATGGATCAGCAAGTTCTTTGATTTATAAAGTAATTTATAGGAAGTTTATTCGAATTAAGGAGCTAATGAAAAATTGATAGTCTTTTCTTTCAAGCTTAACAATGTTGGCGAACAGCATTTTGAATCCTCCAAAGGGATAATGAAATAAATAAAAATAGCGAAATTTTGAGGATAGGATGATGCTTAACAAAGCATCAGTTCAATACAAAGTACAGCTACAACATTTGTACAACATAAAAACTCATTCTAATGGAGGATAAAGATAAAATTTTGTTTCGGTAATTCGGTTCTTTCCTTATTTTTTATGCTTAAATTCAAGCGAAGTTGGGTTTTGACAAAATCTCCGTTCAGGCATTGATGCAAGATGGCTTAAAAATTTAACAAACTACAAGTTACTTTTTCGGAATTTGTTTTAACAATTCGAACTTTTTTCATGTGACAATTTTATTATTATTACAAAATTTCCTTTATCAACTATAAGCTTTAAGTTCATTTATACCATATTTCTGTCACTCTAGTAGGCTTCAAATTCTTTAAACCAAGTGTGGTCTGAGAGATTTTTAATTATCTTGGCAAAGCCACATAATCATAAATGGTTCTGGGTGTCTCACCATACCCACTGTCCCTTTCTCCCTTACTTGTGTTGTTCCTTCACGGGGCACAGAATTAAAGCTCTGAAACAGCTTAACAGTGAATAGGAAAAGCTCTTGTCTTAAAAGCAATTCTACAAGACAAGACCTTTTCCTATTCCAAAGGGAAGAGAATACGGACCGCTTTCGAATTTACCTTCGGAAGTAAGAAAACGCTCAGGTCGGAAATCTTCTGGATCTCCCCAAATATCTTTGCTAAAGTGTACACTGTAATAATTTGCAACAGCAAATGCGTTCTTCGGGATTTCAACTCCTAGAAGGGTAGTATCATCTGTTTTACTGGATTGGAAAAACATTATTGGTACCACGGTGCAGTAGCGTTGTATCTCTGCAATAACCGCTTCTGTATATGGCAATGTTCCTTATCACTTACTCTGATTTCTCTTCTGTCGCCGATAACATCTTGAATTTCTTTTTGTAGTCTAGCTTGAATTTTTTGACGATTGGCCAATATGAGAAAAATCCAGGGTAGGGGTGGGCAGGGTGAGAGCTTAAAATGGATCAGCAAGTTCTTTGATTTATAAAGTAATTTATAGGAAGTTTATTCGAATTAAGGAGCTAATGAAAAATTGATAGTCTTTTCTTTCAAGCTTAACAATGTTGGCGAACAGCATTTTGAATCCTTCAAAGGGATAATGAAATAAATAAAAATAGCGAAATTTTGAGGATAGGATGATGCTTAACAAAGCATCAGTTCAATACAAAGTACAGCTACAACATTTGTACAACATAAAAGCTCATTCTAATGGAGGATAAAGATAAAATTTTGTTTCGGTATTTCGGTTATTTCCTTATTTTTTATGCTTAAATTCAAGCGAAGTTGGGTTTTGACAAAATCTCTGTTCAAGCAATGATCTTTTAAGGCCAATGGTGCCTTTTCTAGCGAATTTCTTCATTTATCTGTTCGAAGTTAAGAAAGTAGCGACAAGAAAGGTAAAGGATTATCGATCGACGCTGGGTTCTGTCTTAATGAATGCCATCGGTTACAACGCAGGCCAAGATAAATTTGGCCTGAGTAAAACACACATCGTGACACACGGTAAGGTTATGCTCTCAAAAATCAAATTCTTTGTGTTACCGCAAGAATTGAAAGAAATGGGAGTACAAGGCAACCGTTGCAACCCGTAAACATATAACGTAAGTACACAGAGGCAACAAAGGCAGTGCATAGTCACGAAAACAAAAAGTTTATAATCCCTTTTCTCCCTTAGTCTCCCTTAGATCAACATGGGGATAGGCAAAACCTCCATCTCAAACTATGTTAAAAGAACAGTAGTGGCACGGTACGCGGCAGCAGCGCGGGATGAGCAGACCCAAGAGGTTTCCAGAATGCATCAATCCACATGTGATGCGTCAGGTAGCATGTTTGTTGAAGGTGGTCACCGGTGCCATGATGGATGAAATCTTGCGCTTGGGCTTCTGCAATCCTCAAATTCATTCTTTCGCTTCTGTTTGCTTGACTAGACACATGAAGTCGTGCTACATACCGTCCGGGGCAGATAAACAGTTAGAGACAGGTTTAGAGAGAGAGAGAGAGAGAGAGAGAGAGAGAGAGAGAGAGAGAGAGAGAGAGAGAGAGAGAGAGTTAACATGTCGTTACTGTGTTGTAAATCCAAACAGCAAAGTGTACAAGAGCCAAGGTGGAAAAAGCAAACAGGAAGGGCGAGGCAGAGGAGGAGAATCCCAGACGCGTCCCTCTGAGTAAAGAGAGAAGACTAAAGTTTGTACCAGAATAGGCGAGAAAACCAGAAAACGCAGAGATTCTCAAATAGACTGGTTCTTCAGTGTAGCTAAGTCGGCGTAGTTGGGGCAACCTACAGGCGCACTAGCAGAAAGTGCGTTACAGACGTGCTCCCCCGGATTATGGTGGAGACAGACATTCCAGGTGACGACTTCGAAGAGGAGCAGCTAGGACACTCCAGCACAACGTGGTAACGAACAAGTAACCTAAGTGTACCCACTGGGGTATGCATGTTAACGCGTGCTGAAAAACAATAAAACTGAAGGTTTTCGCGAATTTCAAGGCATTCTATGACATTTCAGAGCCAGTATTAACTGGCCTCACATGTGACACACAGCAGATACTCATTAAAACTAGGGGTGTGTCCGATCGGAGCACAAATTCCCCGCCTGGCGGACAGTCAGTGATATAATCTTAGTTTAAGGGATGTGATTCTTCTTGAAGAAAGAATGAATAAACACGGACTTAATAACGAGGTAAAAACAAATTGTGTCGATTCCAAAATACTCCAAAAATATTCAAAATAGAATAAAAATTTATTCAACTTTATACATATACAAAACTTAGTACATAGAGCACCTAAATGCAGTAAAATTGCTTAAGTTCAAAGGACAATTTCGACCAAATAAACGTCTCGTCGGACAAACGAACGACGTCCTGCACAACTTCATTTTATTAGAAACAATAATCTATAAACAAATAAATCACCAAACAAATATGTAGAATGAGGTGCGATCCATAAAACTTAGTACATAAAACATCTAAGTACAGTAAAATTGCCTAAGTTCAAACCCCATTTCCGACAGAATAAACACCTCGTCGGTCAAAAGGACGACGTCCTGCCCAACTTCAATATATTAGGGACAATATCCCAAAAAACAAAAAAGTTGCCGGCCAAATAGCTACGCTACTGTGCGAGCCACACAACTTGGTATCTAAAGTGTAACGTACATACGGACGGACAGACAGACGGACGCACAAGTCAAATACTATAAGCCAAATACTACATTTGTCAGGCGTGGCATAAATAGGGGGAGGGGAGACGTAAGTTCCCTATATGTGCCGAGAGGCGCACCGATAGGAAGCAAGAGCAACGTGATGAGAGGCTAGTGATGGGCGCAGGGGAATAAAACAATAAATTGCTAATCGTAGTTTGATTTTCTCTCACAAAAGAGGGTATTAAGAAACACGCTCCCAAAGGAAATTCCCCTTGCTTATCCCCCATTAAAATGGGGGTATGCTTTGACCGAACCGATGCTCACAACAAAAAGTCCATCCTCTTCCCATCATTTCCCGTGCACAGGATGAAGGGTGAATATGGACTCCTGTATGGTGAACATACGACTACCCATGACGTAGTTGAAGCTAACCAAAATAGTTTACTACTCCAGTAAAATTATTTTAATTATTCTGTTATTATCATTCATTCTAATCATTATAAAATAATACATTTCAAAGCATCGGCTCAATACAGCTATACAGCTACAACATGTGTGCAACACAAAACCCATTTTAATGGGGGAAAATTGGATTTTGTTTCGGTATTTTTTTTTCGATTTCAATTCAAACAAAGTTGGGTTTTCACAAATCTCTGTTCAAGCAATGATGCAATGCGGCTCATAAATTTAACAAACTACAAGTTACTTTTCACAGTTTGTTTTAACAACTCAAACTTTTTTTCATGTGACAGTTTTTCTTGTTACCACAAATTTCCCTCTGTTAGCTATAAGATTTAAGTTTATTTATGCTATATTTCTTCCACTCTACTAATCTTCAATTCCTTAAACCAAGTGCGTTCAGAGAGATTTTAATTATTTCGGTACAGCGCCCTAATCATAAATGGTTCTGGGTGTCTCACCATACCCTCTGTGCCTTTCTCATATGTACTTACACCCTTTTTGTTCGGATTCAGCGGCAGTCTTGTAAATCTGTTAGAAAGTCCTCTATTCACAAAGACCTGATTCTTCATGGCTTGTGTTATTGCGTTGTAATTATTAAACAAAATGGTACATCTTGAACCTATATAGATAGAACAAATATCCCCATATCCGCTGGCTAGTCGAGTAAGCTTTTCCGTATTTAATCCATGCCGATAGAGTGTACCTATAATAGGTAAGGCTAAAGGACCACGCATACCTTTTGGCCACCCATTTTTTAACATCCATGAAAACCAACACCATGCTAAGAATCCAATCACCAGTGTTAACCAATACTGGCCATCCATGTTTGTTTGTTAAAATATATGAGGCTTTTGATATTTAATATGTGTTGGCTCTATGCATACGGTTGACTTGTTTATATGAGATATTGCAACTGCAAAACATGCAAATGTTTACTTATCCAGAATCCGATAGGCTTTATGTTTTCATGCGCCTGTGCAAGCTTAAAAACCTAGCCGTATACGAAAGATAAGTCAAGAATCTTTGTCTCACACATAGCACATTACGGCTTCTATTTATAGCCAAGACTTGATACAGAAACATTGAGAGGTTCGTGCCGAAAACAAGCTTGGGACACTTTATTGGATTCTGTCCCGCATTAAGCCAGTTCTGATTTTTCGTCTTTGTATAGGTGTGTACTCTATTTTATACTGACATGCTTTTCCCTGCAAATGTATGTTGGAGTGCCTATGGTGACATGTTGTGTTTAAAGCTCTGGTTTGGGGTAACTAAAAAAGCCGTCTTGAGTGCATTTACTGTGTATTTCCTCTGAGCAATGGTTTTACAACCAGCCGATGATTTTTTAGAATCTCTGTTTAGTGATATTATGAACAGGTTTTGTTATCCACGTATTTGAATAATTAAACTATCGAATAACCTTTCAAAGTACCCCGCCATATACAAAAACGATTCAGTGACATTTCTTGTTTAAAGTGAGAGCTGATCGCTCGTGGGGCGGGGGGGGGGGGGGGAGGGGTGGGCAGGGTGAGAGCTCAAAAATGGATCAGCAAGTTTTTCGATTTATAAAGTAATTTATAAGAGGTTTATTCAAATTAAGAGCTGATGAAAAATCGACAGTCTTTTATTTCTTTCAATCTTAACAATGTTGGCGAACAGCATTTTGAATCCTCCAAAGGGATAATAAAATAAATACAAAAATAGCGAAATTTTGAGAATAGGATGATGCTTAACAAAGCATCAGTTTAATCCAAAGTACAACTACACATTTGTACAACACAAAAACTCATTCTAATGGAGGATAAACATAAAATTTTGTTTCGGTATTTCGGATATTTCCTTATTTTTTATGCTTTAATTCAAGCAAATTTGGGTTTTGACAAAATCTCCGTTCAGGCATTGATGCAAGATGGCTTAAAAATTTATTAAACTACAAGTTACTTCTTCTGAATTTGTTTTAGCAATTCGAACTTTTTTCATGTGACAATTTTATTGTTATCACAAAATTTCCCTCTATCAGCTATAAGCTCTAAGTTCATTTATACCATATTTCTGTCACTCTACTAGGCTTCAAATTCCGTAAAACAAGTGCGTTCAGAGATGTTTTTAATTACCCCGGTATATCGCCCTGATCTCAAATGGTACTGGACATCTCACGAGACCCTCGGTACCTTCCTCACATAAGTGTGTTGTTCCTTCAGGGGGCACAAAATTAAAGCTCTGAAACAGCTTAACAGTGAATAGGAAAAGCTCTTGTCTGGCAAGCAATTCTCCAAGACAAGACCTTTTTCCTATTCCAAAGGGAAGAGAACATGAAACGCTTTCGAATTTACCTTGGGAAGTAAGAAAACGCTCAGGTCGGAAAACTTCGGGATCTCCCCAGATATCTTTGCTAAAGTGTACACTGTAATAATTTGCAACAGCAAATGTGTTCTTCGGGATTTCAACTCCTAGAAGGGTAGTATCATCTGTTTTACTGGATTGGAAAAACATTATTGGTACCACGGTGCAGTAGCGTTGTATCTCTGCAATAACCGCTTCTGTATATGGTAAGTGTTCCTTATCACTTACTCTGATTTCTCTTCTGTCGCCGATAACATCTTGAATTTCTTTTTGTAGTCTAGCTTGAATATTTTGACGATTGGCCAATATGAGAAACATCCACAATAAGGTAGTCGCCGTTGTTTCAAATCCAGCCAATAACAAATCTCTTAATGTGTACCGGAATTGTTCGAAATCCATATCACTGTCAGATCCAGATTCTTTAATCTTGTCGATATAGCTCCTGACAAAACAAATATCTTCCTTTGGCGAATCTTTATCAAAATATGGTTCTGCCTGTTTCCACAGAAACTCAAGCAAGGTATAATTGCCACCAATATAGTTTTTTAAATGGGTTTTGAATGGCTGAAAGAAGCGTAAAATAGGCAGACTGTCTATTATACTCAAAGCTTTAGCAGCAGAGAGATACCTGTCCGTATGTTTTAGCGTTTGTAGAAGCTCTGGATTGCAGTGATCATATCTAACATTGAAGCAGATATGCATTATGATATTAGCTATAGAAAGCGAAATATCCTGTTTAGCAGAAAATGGTTTCCCATTCCTTTTCCTCAGTATTTCAATCAATTCATTAGCCTCTTGTAAAATACAGTCCTCCATGGCCGATCTTCCAACACCCAGATCCCGCATAGTTGATAAAGAAAACTGGCGGGTATCTTTCAAGTTTTGGTCATAGTCACATGCCGCTACACCCTTTTTGTTCGGATTTACCAACAGTCTTGTAAATCTGTCAGAAAGTCCTCTATTTACAAAGACCTGATTCTTCATGGCTTGTGTTATTGCGTTGTAATTATTAAGCAAAATGGTACATCTTGAACCTATATAGATCGAACAAATATCCCCATATCCGCTGGCTAGTCGAGTAAGCTTTTCCGTATTTAATCCATGTCGATAGAGTGTACCTATAATAGGTAAGGCTAAAGGACCACGCATACCTTTTGGTCGCCTGTTTTTAGACATCCATGAAAACCAACAACACGTTAAAAATCCAATCACCAGTGTTAACCAATACTGGCCATCCATGTTTTTTTGTTAAATATATGAGGCTTTTATAATTTAATAGGTATTGGTTGTATGTGTACGATTGATGTGTTTATATGAGATATTGCAACTGAAAATCATACAAGTGTTTACTAATTCACAATCGTACAGGCTGCATGTTTTCACCTATCTGTACTAGCTCAAAAACCCAGCTTTGCGCCGAAGACAAGTCAAGAATTCTTTGTCCCATAAACAAATAATTATTTTCTATTTATGTTCAAGACTTGATGCAAAAACATTAAGAGGTCTGTGCCGGCGTTGCATACAGACGAACGTCTGTGATGGCAAACGTGCCTTTACTATATGTTCCTATGGAAAAGAGGTTTTGGTTTTAAAAATGGGTAGAGACTTTTGCCTTCACGGAATTTGTCGGAAAGTTATGAATTCTCCATTATCTCAGTGAAGTGAACCTCCGATATTATTACATGCACAAATACATTACTTAACCATTTGAAGCCTGTTTTCCGAAGATTATTGACGTCTGCGAATCCATTAATCCCGTTCCGTTTATGCCGTTAATTTAAAAAATCTTTTCACAACATATAAAGCCGATAACTAATCTCTCGTTTTCCCAAGCGTCAATTTACAATAAATCTTGGATTTGTAAAACCGGAGAAATACGATGAGTAAAGATCATCAAGGTATATAAGGCAAGGTAAGTCATTACAGTTTATTACTGATAACGTTTGTTCAATCATGGATAATAACAGTGCAGCGGATATGGTTTGTAAACCTGGAACATCCGTAAATAGTTCGAATACTGGATGGATACTTTGCATCATATCAAGTAAGGACATTTAAAAGAATTTCAAATGAATTAAATAATTAACTTATTAATCATAGAATTAGTTAAGTCATTAAATAAAACATCTCGAAAAGCCGATAGACTTATCCGTCGTTACTGAAGGACATTCAATGGCTAAGCTAATAATAAATGATTATGTGAGAGATAGGAGGAATGCTGTAATGGGTTATTTACATAAATTACTTAAATTCAACAAATCATCTCGCAAAGGTGATAGGCTTATTTCACGAATCTGAAGAACAATTATTGGGTGAAATAAGCAAGCTTGCACAAGAGATAAGATAACATTTTCTGAATGGTTGAATATTGAATCATTAAATAAATTTTAAATTTTAATTCTAAACTTCTTTTTGTTTTAGTAACCAGTATAATCAAGTATCAATTAAATTGTCATTTTCACAGAGAGCGTCTTAGAACTTACTGTATACAGTACATGGTTTTATTTTCTTGAAAATAAACTCATTTCAATATTGGCACAAGATGAAAGGATTATGGGGCGTTTACCATCACAACAATTTGCTTTCGAGCAATTTGCCGTTGTGGCCAACGTCAATTTACTTGTGGGCTTAAACAAAAGACAACAGCAAATAAGGTTAAGAGACGTTTGCCATCCTGAGGTATTTTTCTCACACCCCGGGGCATTCCAGGAGACGTCGACGTTTGCCATCACGGCACGTCTGCGATCACCCAACACAGGGGACAAGCGTTGCTTGGGACGATGTTTCAGATTCTGTCGCGGTTTCACCTAGTTTGATTTTTCGCTACAATATATGTGTGTACACTTAATTTATTATGACAAATTTTCCCATAAGAAAATTATGAAATACAAGATTGTGTTGCTATGGTAATATATTGTGTCTACAGTTGATGTTTAGGGCAGCTCTTAAAAAGTCCTCTTATGTGTACTTCCTGTGATATTTATCAAAATCTTTATCAAAATAAGGTTCCACCTGCTTCCACAGAAACTCATGCAGGGCATGATCTCATTTAGCAGTTTTTCAATCGATTTTGAATGACTGAAAGAAGCGTGAAAGAGGCAAAATGTCTATGATACTTACAGCTGTAACAGCAAACGCATACCTGTCCGTGTGTTTCAGCATTTGCAGAGTACCTTGCCTATAACTGTCTTATTGTATAACATTGGAAACATTGGAAAAGACAACGGACCGCACATGCCTTTTGTAGAACATTTTAGGCATCTACTGCAAGCTGCAACATGCTAAAGATCCGATTGCTAGTCATCTCCCTCTGTAAGTAGCCCCCGGTCAACTGAACCCCCCTCTTTTTACAACTCGGTCAACTGCCACCTCCAATGCTGTAGGACGATCATCTGCCCCCTTCAGGACGATATTATAAAAGTGTTAAGGTAGAATTTCTTGCTTTGGGTCCTACTTTTTGCTTACAGGAGAGAGGGTAGTATTTTTACAATATATTTCTCAACTAAAAATAAAACAATAAAAATTTTAACAACCTTCCTGCATAGCTGATTCTTTTTATTAATATAAAACAATATATCTGTTATTAAAATTTTAGACATTTTACACTGTGTTTTGATTGCGATAAAATCCAAATAATTGGATTGCAATTGATTGCATTTGAGTTCAAATCTAATGACTCTCACTGATCACTGACTCACTAGTATTAAGAAATAGATGAGTTGTTTCTTTCAGTCGAGATTAGTCTTCCTTTCATCTGTCCTCATCAGCGACAGTGAATAGATCAATCGTTCTTTACAAGTTTCTGGCAAAGTTAATTGCACAACAATCTGTGATGATGAACGAAAATGAATAAATCAATCGTTTCTTTCACTTGTGGTCAGAGCAGATCACCGCCCATCACACTGGATGAGGAGGCAGCTACCTTGGTTAAAAGGGGGTAATTGAGCGGGTTTGATGGGGGCGGGGGCGGGGCACATGCTTACTTAAAAATCCATCTGCAAGTGTTAACCAATACAGGCCATCAATATTTATGTAATATACACATATGAGGCGTTTATAATTATTTCGCGGTATGTTCTCTGGTTGTATGTGTCATTCATATGGTGATATGAGATACTGGTGTTGTAAAACATGGATATATTTACTTGTTCAATATCTTAGAAACTTTATCTTTTTACCTTTACGTACCAGCTTAAAAACCAAGCCGACGAGTCAAGAATTATTTGCCAGCTATATATAGCATGATGCAAATTATAGGGTTTAAATTTACAACCCGACATTTTTCAGTACATTAATGTCTTGGGTTGTCGTCTAAAACGCATTTGTCCTTTTACTTTTTCAGACCGTTATGCAGCACATCAATCTTTCGCGCAGACTTTGTGCACTGTTATTATTTGACGTTTTTGGTGAGGTTTTTGCAGTTACACACCGACCTATGTCTCAAAGGCACTTTCCCAGGAAATAATATTTTTTAAATCACGTTCTCCTTTAGAGTAGAATTTTAAAACTTTTCAGCCTGATTTTGATTTATTTTCTATGCAATGTTTTTTCAGAGTAAAACACCTTTTTAAGAAATTTTTTCCCAATTCGAGACCCTTCTAGAAAACACTTGCTAATTACTTAATGAAACGACATTTCTGTCCTCGTTCGACCCTTCGACCCTCACCCTAATTTACGCAGAACTGAAGCTTATTTTGCATCAACGCGTCGTCCTTATCAAACCAACACAAGCGTGTCACAATGTTCAACACAAATATCATTGATGCAATGCCAATGTGGCTGCTGGCACATGGGATAGGCTCGTGTAAATGGTACTGCAGTCCCAACGCGTTGCTTTTGGTGATAAAAAGTCATTGTATTATTTTGCTTCGCATAATGATCATGAGTAGTGGTAAAAACGACTGCTCTGCGACCCCCACCCCCCTAGGATTGATCTTGACCAACCGTTAAGAAAATTTTGTGATTTCAGAATAGTTACACGTTTCAAGCGATTCTGGACATTTTTGGTTTTTTAGCCCCCCCGCTCTTCGTGGGACCTCGTGGGGTCCAACATACCTTACTCTCCGCAAAGGAGGGGGGGGGGGGGGTCGGACATACCTTACTTTCTGGGGGTGCTTTCTGAGAAGTTGCCTCTCCACCTGACCTCTTTTTCCAACCAGTATTAATGTGTTCTCTTCACAACTGCCTTCCACACAACGCAATCATGGAATGCATTTTCGGTTTGAACCAAGCTCTGATCATTCGTGACATTTTGGAAGTCAACCTTTACTTTCAACCTCAAACACGGCGACAAGTGAGACAATACTTCTTACAAATCCTCCCGGACCCGGCTCGTGCTGCTGCGATTTGTCTGCCGGTCCTCTTCAATCCGGTGGTCACCATCGGTAGTAGGCTGAGAAACACTGAGGAAGGAAGATTCCATGAGGCTTATTTCCGTTCAGCGGTGTTCGGGGAAGCCTTTCTATCTCCATTGTGAAAAGAAGAATATCCGGCCTGGGCCGACTACTTTATACGGCACTACATCAACGTTTGCGGTGGGTGTGGCTGCCTGATAGGAGGCGACAAAGTAATTGCGGCCGGCCGCGGACATCAAACGTGTCTCTTTTGTGCGCTGGTGCGCACCTATCAGGTTATTTCAGCATAGTTACAAGTTTCAGACGATTCTGGATATTTTTGTTTTTTTGACCTCCCTCCCCCCGCTCCTCGTGGGAAATTATTTTGCCATATGGCTAGCATGATAACTTCAACAGCTCATAACTTTAAAGCTACTTGACCGATTTGAACCATTCTTTCCCTAAAACGTTCAGCAAGACTGGGTTGGTTGTTGTTGGTTGGTAGATTTGGCAATTTGAGGTAAGTGAAATTCTTTGTTATGTATGTTTATTTGTTATATATATATATATATATATATATATATATATATATATATATATATATATATATATATATATATATATATATATATATATATATATCTTCGGTTGGTGATGTAGGAAGAACGCGTCCATTCAAACGTGTATTCGAATGGCAAGCCCATTCAAACACGTGTTCGAATGAGCAGCCCATTCAAAGACGTGTTCAAATTATTTTTAGGACATATGACGTCATGGCATTGATGAACAAATTATTCAACAAGTTGTTGTGCAACAATTGTACAACTACAGGTTTTTGAACATGTTCAACATGTTGTTCAACATGTTGCTAAACATGTTCAACATGCTGTACAACATGTTCAACATGTTCAACAAGTTGTTGTCGTCGTATATAAAGCTATGGTTAAAGATTTTTTCATCATTTGAAAAGTGTATGTTGAGCCGTAAGGATGTATAGGACATGGTGTGTTCAACCTCGGATGTGAATCTTCCTATAGAGCATAAAAGGCACCGCTATCAGACGTAACATTTTATATCAAACTACTGAAGAGTGAACATGTCTGCAGTGAGTGAACAACAACTGCTATCTATGGCAATGCCTGCAGAAAGTCTGAGACAATGCCTGTAGAAAAATTTATAGCAAAGCCTGAGACAATACTTACAGCAAAGTCTAAAGCAATGCCAATGGTAAAGTCTGAAGTGAAGTCACTACCAATGCAACAGCGTCAAAGGAGACCACATTGCAGAAAGATAAAGGTGAGTTGAGTTGAGTTACCAGCTATGACATAGTTGAGTTACCAGCTATGACGTCGCCTTGTAAAAAGCGAAAAAATAAGACAGAACCTTAAATGAAGCGAGAACCTGAGCTTAAAGCTACCACTTCAAAGTCTATGAAGAAGATGAGGGTAGACGATTTACCGGTTATGATACCCATTAATGGAAAAATTAAGCAAAAGTCTAAAATTAAGCAAGAACCTGAGCGTAAAGCCACTTCCAAAGAATGTGGGCAATTTACCGGTTATGATATCCATTAATGAAGAAATATATATATGAAATTGGTGAAATATCGGCAGAAAGTGATGGTTAACATTCGTGAATACATTACGGATCATACATGGGAGGTTACATCCTACCAAGAAGGGAATTTTGTTGTCATTAAAAGATTGGCAAATGCTGAAGAAGCAAATGACTTCAGTGGATCTCATGCTTCAAAAATTGGATGTGTATAAGTGCAGTGACTGTCAAAAGGTGGTTGAGTAGAAAGTCATTGAGCGAGACGACTTTATACATTTTTAACAGTATGAGGAGCTTAGTGGATGCTATAATTTCATCACCCTTAGTGCAGAAGTTTTTGAGGCTTGACAAGAACTTGAAATTTAGCTTTGACTCAAATAGACATGTACAGTTGATATGTAATTAAATAAAATTGTCTTCATGCTTCATATGTAGACTATGAAATGAATTAACATTATCAATCTATGTTGATGTGAAGTCAGTTTTTATAACACTTGCAAACTTATCAAGTTCTTGTGAGTGGGCACATGTAGTAACATAATATGTGTTAGAAATATTGTTTTTATCATAATTGTGCATATTTGTAATATTCAGTAAAAACACATATGATGCTTTTCACCTTTTTATTTTTCTCATACAATACATAATGCTTCAATATAATGTATGATAGATGGTTTACGGGTGAATTCACACCTCGCCAGGGACCTTAGCCTCTCGCGACTTCATATGTTGCAAAGCAAGCATATATTAAAACAATTAAATACACAACGCTTGAGTGAATAAAATATTACAACATTTATGAAGTCTTTATTGTGAAGTTTAGTCAAATAAGTCTGTTTTTCTTCATCTGTTTCACTCTGTTGCATCTCACTGTCTATGCCACTTTCTTCATCACTGCTGTCATCCTCCTTTTGCTTATCTAGTAAGCCTTTCAAAACATGCATTGTTTTTCCTTATAGCCGCCTTTAGTGCCTTTGAATACTTGTAATGTTTTTCATCATCAAAGTAATTAAAGTCCTCTAAAAATGTTTCGATAATGTTCGCTTTGTTCTAGACGTTGGGTATATTTAAATAAACAGTTGTTTTAGTCCATGCTTATAAATGGGTCGAAGGTCATCACTTGCTATTTCACGCGCATCTTTAAGCCCTTGTTCTTAGTATTCTGAAACGTTTTCTTGAAATTTGTCATCATAGTCATCGTAGAGCCCTTGGACCATATCATACCAAACAGAGTCTATTTCTCAGAACTGCTGTCTGAACTGCTGTCATCAGCACCCTCACCACACTGCTCCATATGTTTGAACAAAGCTCCTTCGCTGTTGTATAATGCACCACATTCTGTACAAGCATGTGCATTAATGTCAGTCATGTTGACGCTTTGACTTGCCATAGAAGACTCTTCTAAAGTGTCAGTGAAAGGTGGTTTTACAGGGTTTTCCATATCATCATCCACTTCTGAAGTGTGCGCATCCTTTAAGTACCTTTTAAGACTTTGTGGCCAATTGTAAGATTTCAAATATTGACATTGATACATCCTTCAGGTTCAACATACACTTTTCAAATGATTAAACATAGCTTTATGTACAACAACTTGTTGTGCATAAAGCTAAAGGTCAGCTTCTGGTTTTTGACCTTGACTATGACGGAGGAGGTCAAGATCAACGAGGTACCTCTTAAATAACGTCTTTTAGGCCCACTTTACTCTACCGGATTACGATATACACAGGCCACATGACCTTGAGCTTGACCCTGAATGCCGAGATTCAGTCCAGGATGTTACTTCTGCTGACACCGTACACATGTTGAAACAAGGATGTGATCGCTATTTCTAGCAATTTTACGTGATGAGTAGCGGTTTTAAGAAATACTTTGACCTCAATTTGAGCTTGACCTTGAAGGTTACGATAAAAACTTTGCGGATTTCACGATATCTCATCACTGTCTATCTCTGTGCCAAATTCCAAATAAGGTAGGCGGAGATTTCTGGTAACCTCAGAGACGATTAAAAAAAGAAAAAAGGAAGAAACTAGACCGAATTTTGCTACATGTAGCTAAATGACAGCCACTTGCAATGGTACAAATCTGTCTGGTCAAAGACAGCTTTCGAATTATTATCTTGAACGAGGGCATCGAAGTAAATATAATGTAATCTCGTTTGGGCAAAATAATCAAATTCAGTTTCCTAACCTTTTTAAGATACTGGTCAACTTCCGGTTTTTGACCTTGACTATGACGAAAGAGGTCAGAGTCATCCAGGTACCTCTTATGTAACGTTGTTTACGCCCAAAAAAATCGAAAATGAGCTCAAAATCGCTGTGTCTCTAACCGTTTTTGAGATAATAGTCAATTTTCGGTTTTTTTGACCTTGACCGTGACTTAGAAGGTCAAATTCACCGAGGTACCTCTTATATAGCGTCGTTTAGGTCCAAAGGGTCGAAAATGAGCTCAAAATCGCTCTATTTCTTACCGTTTTCGATATAATAGTCAACTTCCAGTTTTTGACCTTGACCGCAACCCAGTAGGTCAAGGTCACCTAGGCACCTCTTAAGTAACGTTATTTTAGGCTGATAGCGTCGAAAATGAGCTCAAAATCGCTCTATCTTTTACATTTTCGAGTTAATAGTCAACGTCCGGTTTTTAACCGTGTCTCAGAAGGTCAAGGTCACCTAGGTACCTATTATGGTCGTTGTTTAGGCCCAAAAGGGCGAAAATTAGCCCGAAATCGCTCTATTTCTAACCATTTTCGAAATAAGGCAGTCTGTCGCTAACGGCACATGAGATCACGTGACCTTTAACCTTGACTCTCAAGGTCAAGATGAAGAATAAAAGTTTTTCCTACTGAGTATGTTTTATGTGTTTAAACTGGGATTTAAGCACGTTTATGGCTACTTTTTGTGATTAATAGGCGTTTCAAAAACATTTTGACCTCACTTTGACTTTGACCTCTGAGGTTTAAGCTCAAAGCATTCTGTGGATTTCACGACAACTGATCACCTTCTATGTTTTTGCCAAATGCCGTCTTTCTACGACAAATCCTGTAGGAGGAGTTTTCTGGAAACCACTTTGAGGTAACCTTGACTTCATGGTCAAGATCGAAAATTTTTGCGGATATGACGACATCTCACCACCCCCTATTACTGTACAAATTTCATCGTACTACGTCAAATAGCGTAGGAGGATTTTTCTGGAAACCTGCGTGACGGAAAAAAGAGAAGGAAAAAGGAAAAAGGGCAGAGATTTCTAGAAAAACTCTAAACTTATACCCATAACTATGTTTGCAAGTGGGAACAAGTCGGTTTAGCATACTTAGACTACTGATCGCGAAAGTGCATCGTTTGGATAGCTCGCTCTTGTTCTGGCATTGTTCCCCTTTGTCGGCATGGGCGTGACGGTCCCTTAAGCAATCCATTCTTTGGTAACCTTGCTCAAAACAATAAGTCGTTGGTACAACCCCTTGAAGGTTCTGGCGACTGCTTGAAGCTTACAAATTGCTTGCCATTTTCATTTTCGCCAAGTTTTGTCTGAATTTTGTTCGCTGGAATTGATTTACATTGACCATAAACACATCGCCTAATTTTGTAGAAGGTATCTGAATACAAGATGGTCATGTCTTTGTAGTCAATATTATGTATTTGTGTCAAACAAAGTGTAACATAGGGACATTTGTTTTGTAACTGTCAGATAACATTTTCATTTCGCTGTTCTTGATACCAAGAAAAAACTGAAAATTACATCATTTCGTTTTCCGACTACAATAGTATATATAAATTTAAACACCAAAAGCATGTTTCACAAGAAAGTGGTCTGTGATGTCAATGTAACAATAACGTTAGGGCAACAAAATTCAATGTTAGCGGGCTGTTGATATCGATCTCTTCAACTTAAAAAAAAATTAGGCGATTTTTTTGTGTATGTCACTTTCACAATATTAAAAATATTTATCAATCAGAGTACAATATTATAGAAAACACGTGTGGTGATCATTTATTATAATTTTAAGCTAGTGAATCTGATTCAGAAGACCAACTAAAGAATAACCTTCAAATGTATGCAAAAATGTTAGAAATTGTTATTCAAGGCAACTTTTTGCTGTGATATTTTCAGCGTGCGTCATGGAGTAAATGAATGAACAATAGGTATACAGCTGCGCTTGTGTAAATAATATGTTAGTTGTTCGTTTGTTCTGTCAATTTTTGCCCCTTTTTATAATGCCGTATTTGTGTGGTACGAAAAATGTTGACACAGCCGTGGAAAGGTTACGAAATAATGAAGCTTATTTAAGCCCAGTTTATTAATTAAATTAATATCTAAAAATTGTCGAGGGTTGGCCGATTATAACAAAAGAAATGAATTACTCCACTGGATAAAAGTAGTAAGTACTGGGAATTTGATTTCATAATGCTACAAGAAACACATAGTGAAGAGAAGGACATTCGGAGTTGGGAAAAAAATTGGGCTACGTTTAGGAAACACGATAAGCTCATTTTTTCGCATGGCTCTAGTAAAAGTAAAGGGGTATTAACTATTGTTAAAAATGATTTTGTTAAATTTATTTCCAGCGAATTTGTAAGCAAGGACGGTAGAGCTGTCGTTATTGACCTAAAAATGGAGGAAGAGAGCTACTCCATATTCAATATTTATGCACCGAATCTAGAATGTCAAAAAGAACAACAGGAGTTTTATGATCGAATCGGTAACATGATTCAGGAAAGAGAGGAAAACAAAATAATTATTGGTGGTGACCTGAATGTTATCTTAGATGGCAATTTGGACAGAACTCCGATAAATACTAAGACATATAAAGGAGTGGAAACAATTAAGGAGCTTATGGAACAATACAACATAATTGATCTATGGCGGATAAAAAACCCTGGGGAAAAACGCTTTACTTGGCGTAGGGCAAAACCAAATTTAATACAATCACGACTTGATTATTGGTTAACTTCCCGTGATATTAACTTTTCTGCAAATACTGTAGATATAATCCCTGGTTACCGATCCGATCATAGTGCTATTGTGTTATCTGTAAAAATCTCTAACTCTGAAAGGAGCCGTGGTCCAGGTTATTGGAAATTTAATGCAAATTTATTAAGTGATACCGAATACGTTCAAAGCATGAAAGCTCTTGTCTTGAAATTCGCACATGAGTTAAGACTTTTGGACCCGCATCTTAAATGGGAATATATTAACCATGAAATAAGAAAAGAGACCATTAGGTACTCAAAACAAAAATCATATACAAAGAAATTGGAAAAACAAAATTTGATAAAAACTTTAGAAACTCTATATACCAGTCTTCAGAATGGAAATATAAGCCAAAATGAACAAGATGAAATCTTTAGTGAAATCAAAGCAATTAATATGGAGCTAGAGCGTATAGAGAGAATCAATTCCATGAGACATTATATCCGTAGCAAGGCATATTACCTAGAGCATGACGAAAAAAATTCAAAGGTATTCTTTGCAATTGAGAAAAGAAATTACGAACAGAAACACATTAAAAGGCTCATTGACAAAGATGGGAAAGATGTAGAACAACCCCATAAAATATTAGAGACAAGTGCTCGTTTTTATAAAAATTTGTACCAAAAGAATGACGAAGTGTCAAAAGCTTTTTATGACTATTTCTTCGAGTCTAGAAATATTCCCAAGATACCCAAAGTGCATGCTGAAATGCTTAATACTGAATTAACAAGACAAGAGCTCTTAAGTGTCATTAATAAAATGAAGAAAAACAAATCTCCAGGTACTGATGGCTTGACGGCTGAATTTTATCAGTTTTTTAGATATGAGATAGTCGATTTGCTACTAGAATCTTTTTCATACAGCTATGAGAGAGGATATCTCAGTGTTGAGCAAAGAAGAGGGATAATAAGGCTTATCCCTAAAAAGGACAAAGACTTAGTATATCTGAAAAACTGGAGACCTATAAGTCTTCTAAATGTCGATATGAAAATATTAACTCAAAGTATAGCCCATAGATTCCAGAAAGTACTACCGATAATTATCGGCAAAGAACAAAATGGCTTTGTTAAAAATAGATTTATCGGTTTCAACATAAGAACACTTAATGATATATTGATTTCTTGAACAGAAATAATCTCGAGGGGTTTTTGGCATTTATCGATTTTGAAAAAGCGTTTGATAAGCTGGATTGGGACTTCCTAGACAAATGCCTGGAGTGTTTTAATTTTGGCAATAGCATACGGAGGTGGGTTAAAATCATATATACAAAAATTGAAAGCTGCACAATAAATAATGGTTATACAAGTCAATATTTTGAAATAAAAAATGGAGTAAGACAAGGAGATCCTCTCTCAGCACTGTTATTTATTATAGCGGTTGAAATTTTAGCAATCTCGACAAGAGAAAATAACAACATTAAAGGTATCAAGGTAAATAATATTGAGACGAAAATCAGCCTTTTGGCCGATGATACAACTTTATTACTAAGCGATATACTTTCTTTAAGAAATGTATTAAATGTGTTTGTTATGTTTTACTATACTTCTGGTCTGAGAGTAAATATTGAAAAGTCAGAGATATTGCAAATAGGTAGAGCGCCAATGAGATTTCTTGAAAAGAAACCTTTTAGATTTAAATGGACAGAGGGTGATGTAGTATCTTTGGGCATACGTTACTTTAATGACATTGAAAAGATCACTGATGTTAATCTCCGAGATAAGCTGACAAATTTCAAACAAACGTTACATAACTGGTCAAAATTTTATATGACATTGAAAGAGAAAATAACTATTATTAAGAATCTGGCGCTTCCAAAAATCCTTTTTGTAACCAATGTCCTTTATATTCCCGAATGGTTTATTAATGAAGTAAACTCAGTTTTAGACCAATTCCTCTGGGAGGGAAAACCGCATAGATTCCAGAAAAATGTACTAATACAAGACTTTAAGGATGGTGGTCTTAGAAATTTAGATTATAACTCTTTTTTATGTGCACAAAAAATCATGTGGGTAAAACGTGTTTTGGAAAATGAAAACACTCTAAGTGTTGCTTTTCTTAAAAAGTATCTTCCAAATCTGACATTATCGTACATACTCTCTTGCGATTCGGACCCAAAAAGGATACCTGACCATATCCCCAAATTTTACCGCGATATCCTTTGTGCCTGGTATTCAGTGAATAATCCCTCTTACGACACAAGTTGCTTAATGCAACAGTGCATCTGGTTTAACAAAAATATTGTGATTAATCATAAGCCGATCTTTTATACTGAAATGGCGCGTAAAGAAATTATGTTTGTAGTAGATCTGCTAGATGCAGAGGGGCGGTTTATGGAAGCAGGGGAAATTAAGAGCAAATTTAATTTAAATACAAATCTGTTAAAGATCATGGGGCTACTAAGTGCTATACCGAATGATTGGAAGAAAAGTATAAAACAAAATTGTAACGTAGACAAAGACCCAATGGCACCAGTTCCCGAAATTGTACAGTTAAGAACAGACGCTATAACAAAAAACATAACGAAATTGACCTCAAAAGAGGTATATTGGCTAATTATAAAGGAAAAGTCAATAACGCCAAGCTGCATAAACAGATGGGGAAAAGATAACATCGTTTTGAACTCGTCCCAATGGAGAGAAATATTTGAAAAAACGAGATATCTGACAAAAAATGCTAAAAATACAATGATAAATTTTAAGATAATGCATAAAAATTATGCATCTGATCTCATAGTATCCAAATTTGACCCAGATATTAAACCAATCTGTGAGCAATGCAATAAAAAAAATGACATTGTCCACCTTTTCGACATGTGTAGTAAGATTTACACCTTTTGGTCTTTGCTAGAAAAGTGGGTAAATAGTAACATAATAAGAGAGGGCCCAAAAATCAGTATTTGTAGAAGGAAAAAATTGCTTGGCTTATTGAAAGAAGATGTTGCAGTGAATTACCTATTTACAATTGACTTTGTACTCTTACAGGCCAGAATGTATATACACAAGAGTAATATTCATAAAGAAGATGTTTATTTTATAAATTTTCTAATGATACTTAGAAATGTTGTAATGATTGAAAAAATGACATATTCGTCAAAGCATGTAAATTTTAAATATTTAGAGGAACTGTATTGTTTGTTATAGTCCTAACCCTCAGTTACTCAGTTACTCGTTTTTTTTACGTCTTATATAATCCATGATCTGTGTCGGTATATTTATTACATACTCGAAAAATGTTTGTAGAGACATTTATTTTACTACTCATTTGTATAATGTAGATAATGCTGTATGTACCAAGGACAATTTCTTACGGCGAAATAAAAAAAAAAAAAAAAAAAAAAAAAAAAAAGTAAAAAAAAAAAAAAAAAAAAAAAAAAAAATAGGTATACAGCTGCACCACTAAAACACAAGACATTTCACGCCGTTATGACTCTTGTACGTGATGTTATAATGTGCGCTGACAGATCCATAAATAGTTCTTACAACAACACAGCTATTAACCCAACTTCCCAGTTTTTGTTGTTACATAAAAATACAACTAGAAAAGATAATATTTACCATTTATCTACAAAAATGGCATTTATAAATCATATAAAAACTGAGAACACTAAAATAATTGAAACTGCCTTGAAGCACAAAGAAAATAAGGCTGTATAGGTTTGCTAATTCGTGCACAATGAGGACTTGACAGCAAAATATGTTTTTAATTATTTTATGGAATTATACCTTGAAGTAATAAAAGCAAAAGATGACACTGACAGAGATGGTTGAGTCGCACTTTATTTCTCAAGAACACGAGAAATTTCTGGTGCACATGCTACCAGTGGGCACAATACCCAAGTGTGGGAAGGAAAATAGTAGCTTACACCCCAATTAATTATAAATACCGATACGAAACTATGTGGCAGGAACTAAAATGCAGCCAGCAAACAGATTAGAGTGGCACTTCGCTTCTTCTGAGCGAAAGTTAAGCACTGGGAAGTGTACAGTACCTTCTGCATTGTTATCATTATCATAAATCAAAACGTTTAACGGATCAATGCGAATGATAACTCAGTGCAATAAATCGAATTGGGATCAGGAGGTGAGGCGTTCGTTGTCTCTAAGGCGATAGGGATGTTTGACTGAAGACCGAAAAGAACATAGTTCCGCTCAAAAACTGCTTAATTCAGAAGCACTGCTCTAGTAAAAGTGATTTATTTCAACTAATATTGTTGGAAAACAAAAGTAACTAAAAAATCACTTAAGTTTTTCAATTACAAAAACTTCTGATCTCTTTAAAAAATATGCAAGTTAATTATTCAAACTTTCCAAACCAAGCAAAAAAGGATGCAAGGGAGGGAATTAAGAATCGGTAAGAAAATGTAATAGAAGTAATAGAATAGACTGGGGGGGGGGGGGTAACAGCAGAATTTCAAAATTATAACGGTTAGAGAAACAAACCAATAAGCGATAGGTCTATATGTTATCGACAATTCTACCTCTATAACTGATATTAAGCACACAATCACCATTACACAGTACACATTTCTGCCTTGCTGCTAATAGCAAAACGCCACACAAAACAAAAACTGGTTGCTTATGCAGGCACATACTTTTTATTGTTCCCATAGCTGAGGCTACCCATGCTTTGTTATCGCGGATGTGCGGTGTAAAATTAGCATCGATAAAACACATCATCAATGGCATCTTTCGCATCAAAATTTCACACAGCACCAGAATGGATACCCCGAATTTCTAGCTAATCGCTCTTTTGACGAGTTGCGCCAAAAAAACACAACACCAACAGTGTAATAAAGCTCACGCACATGTACTTTGTGCAAGTGCATGATAATAACGAAATGCCGTATGTAGATATGTAAAGTATGTTTCTTTCTACAACTCCTAATTATTGTGCTCTTCTCCATGTCCGGTCTCCTATTCGTATTTTTTATTAATGATAAACTAAGGTGGATCTAGTGTTCTTATAAGAAGGAACGTTGCTTTTGCAATTAGTTTTAACGAATCATTTCCTTATTTGATGAAGCTGGTAATCACATAAATAACAACTGACATAATACAGTGTCGGAATTTGTAGTCATTATTTCTATCAGTCATTTAAAAGTGTAAAAAAAAAAAGAAAATCTCAAGGCTTAAGTTAATAAGGCAAATGCGTTTAGGTTTTATCTTAACTTCCATTAAATATCGCCGTATCTCAAATGAAATTGACCCTGTGACAAGGCCATCGGTACATTTTTTCACTCAGTTGTAAAGTTCCTTCAGGAGGCACAAAAGTGAAGCTCTGAAACAGCTTAGCAGTGATTTTGAAAAGAGCTTCCCTAGCAAGCAATTCCCAAGGCAAGATCTTTCCCCTTCCAAAGGGAATAGAATAGTGACTGCTTTCGAATTCACTTTAATTCAAGACTGAAAACTTCCGGATCTCCCCAGATATCTTAGTTAAAGTGTACACTGTAAAAACGGCAAATGTGTTCTTATTTCAACTCCTAGAAAATACTGTACTATCTTGTTTGGTATCTCGAACGATAGTATCTCGTTATTGCGGAGATACAAAGCAATAGCGTTGTAACTCTGTATTGCGTTGTATCTCTGCAGTAACGACCTCTGTATAGGCAAATATTCTTTGTCATTTACTTTGAGTTTTCTGTCCCCGATAATATCTTGAATTTCTTTTTGTAGTTTAGCTTGTATTTATTGATTATTGGCCAATGTGAGTGCACAACAAGATATTTGCCGTTGTTTCAAAGCCAGCAAATAGAAAATCATCTAAAGTGTCAGGAAATTGTTCCAACTCAATTTTACTGTCAGATCAAAATTCTTGTGCCTTGCAGATGTAGCTCTTCACAAAAAATATCATCCTTCAGTAAATCATCATCAAAATGGAGTTTGCATGCTTCCACAGAAACTCAAGCAGGACTTCCTTTCCCTTCACATAGTTTCTGATATGGGATTAAATGGCTGAAAGAAGCGGAACAGAGGCAAAATATCAATGGCATTTGCAACTTTAGCAGACATGTACTTACCGTGTAGTCTATCATGCGTAGAACGCCAGGATCCTCGTTATTGTATCCAACATTCAAACATATATTGATTACAATATAATTATATTATTAGCTTTAGACACGAGTATCTTGTTTGGGATCAAATGTTGCCTCATTCTTTTCGTTCAGTATGGTAATCAATTCATCAGCTTCCTCTAAGGTCCGTAATTTTCGATATTCCGACACGTAGGCCACGCATTGATTATAGCTAAAACCGGCTAGTATCCCTCAATGCTTCGTCATAGTCGCATGCTGATATATCTATTTTGTTTACACACATAATATGCCTTTCTCGAAAAGTTGTCGAACTGACAAGAGACTGACTAATTTGCCTTGTCCATTTGACGATGCCCAATTCAACGAATTCTAATCAAAATTTGTCAACACTTTGTCAAAAATTTGTCATTAATTCGTCAGTTTACAGCTTTTCATTAATTCGTCATGCTAATAATTCTTCAATAATTCGTCACAAACTCGTCATTCTGAACTTATCAATTTGTCAAAAATTCGTCAAAACTTCGTCAAATTGATTGACGACCCTAAACTCGTCAACCTGACGATGCCTAACTCAACAATGTAAATTTGCAAAAATTTGTCTTTGTCACTGGCTTGTCATTTTCTTGTCACGTATTTGTCGAATCCTAATTTGCAGTTTGTCAATATCTTGTCACGAATTCGTCAAAATATCTTTGACAAGTGATTGACGAACTGCCCGAATAAAGAATATTAGACAAAATAATTACGATTTAAAAACATTTAAATTAACACCATTGTCCAAGGACATTGTGGCCAGCCAAGTTCAAGTTAATCAAATATAATAAGAATGTTCAGGGGCATTGTTACCAGCCCCAAACATTAATATTTAATTGACTAGGGTGGCCAGTGTACACCAACATCAGAATATCCGAACATGTCAAACTGTTTTATTAGGCAGTCATTGTTTTATATTCTTGTCAACAAAAACAAATCTTAGCCCATCCCCATCCCCTCCCCTGCCATCCTTTTCCTCTGCCTCTCCTGTTTACAAAGTTTTAGAATTTGGTACTATTTCAAAATTAAGACTATTATCTTATATAGATGTGAATAAATATATATATATGGAATATATGGATATGTGGATATGTGTATGGGAACATGCTTAGCCATGTGGAATGTGCGACTATAAACTGAGCTTATACTCTACGTCTTTTTTATCCGGATCTGGAAGGTAATCACCGTAAAGGTTTTACTGTTAGTCTTTTTCATCTTGGTCACGACAAGCAGGTCTTACTGTTTGTCTTTTCATCTGATTCCGGAAGGGGGTGGCTAAAACAGGTTCTCTTGCACGTCTTTTCATGCGGATCTTGAAGGTTGTCGCTCGTAATGAGTTATGCCATGGTATTTTTATCCGTAACATGTGAAGGGTGGTCGCCACATCGCCTATTCGCTATTTCATTGTTTTTGATAACCGTCACCCATTCCCACCCCCATTTCCATCTAATGTCAGCATGCATCTCAACACAACACTCACCCCTTTACCTCTTTCACAGGGTGGGGCCATACCCAAAATGTACTTACATCAGCAGAAAAAGCAGAAAAGGCACAGAAAGGCATCCTTCTTATGGAGGATCCATTGCGCCAATTTTTTGTGACAATTATCCAAGTACGCAACAAGTATTTTTTTTAACATAGATTCACCTGAGAACCATTCGGACTAAAATGGAAGGCAAAACAAAATTGTGGGAGAAGGAACATTTTGAAAATGCCTCGAAAATAAAATAATCCAAAGGGATATTTTCAAGACATTCAAAAAATTTTAATATGCCATTTGATAATTTTAATGAAGTCACGAATATTATAATGATATTGTGATAAAGAGGATTTTTTTTTCTCATTTCGATAGCTGATTTTTAATTTCTTATATTTTTTATTTATCAACTGATATTATTTATTCACTGATTTCTGAAATGACGATTGAATTGGGTTTCTTTCTAAAAGATTAAGTTTCAGAGGTGGAAGCATCGTAAGGCATGAAATTCCCAGGGCAGTCCTTTCACATCAAATTGGTCAGGTTGACGAACTTGTGACAAGTTTCCGACGATTTTCTGACAAGTTGCTGACAAGTTTTGCTGTATTGTAATATATATTATATTGCACATGGTGGTTTACTTACGAGCGCATAAGCTGCAGATTTTCACATTTATACCATCAGTTGTTATTTTGATAGTTATACCATCAGGTTTTGTTATATTAAACATTAAAATAATCGAATCCAATCACCCTGTTTGATGCATACCAGTAAGTACACAGTATACATTATTCATTGCAACACTGGGCGATAATACAATTTTCACAAGTTTCACAAGCATTTTACAAACATCACAACTTATTTCAAAACATGCAGAGAATATGATGTGTGCACTTACATCATGGTTAATCCATTAAATATGTTTATAAGACGCAATAATTTGAAACTTCTAGTAATATTCATTAAAACCTAAGAAATCTCAAAAAGGATGTCCGCGTGTTTTCACTTGTTTTGGAAAGGATGTGACGTCATGGTGACGCAATACTTGACAAATTTGTGACAAGTTTCTAACAAGATAGCGACAAGTGTTTGTCAATGTGTGACGAGGCATTGGTCAGAAACTCGTCAAGACCCTGACGAGGTCAAACTGACAATCAAGTGACAAGTCCTTGACAAACTACTGACAAAGTGTGACGAGGAAAAGTTATGTGTGTAGATTCACCGTCAGTCTTGGAAAACTTTCAGAAAGATTTAAGCAATGTCGAAAGGGTGTACCAAAATTGATAAGGCATCCACGAAAACCAGCAACACATTGAAAGTCCATTCACGACTGATATGCAATACTGGTCTTTGACACAGAATCCATGGTCAGTTTTTCTCTCATTTATTTGCATCATCTTAACTTTAAACAATGTCAAAAACCTCTTATATTTGGCTTTGCAGTTTTTTACGCGAGCACGTGAATGTATTATTGAGGAAAACCGTATAATTCCTATTTACAACATAGACCTCACACAGAAAACGTTGTTCTTTGGACAACTGTACTTTTTCATCCAACATGAAATAAGTAAATAGCACTTATTCAATTTTCGTAATATTTAAATTTTCAGTGTTTAATCTTTAGGTGATTTGTGTGAAATACTATTAATTTTTTATTGACAAATATTTAAATATAAAAAAGTATATACAAGTGCATGCATTGTACCCCAACTTATTCGTATCAGATAATTGCCTCTTTAGAAAATTCTTCTAATATGTTAACTGCCCGTTCCAATATATTATGAAAGAGCCGAGCGGACAGTATACTTGTCAATCACTTCTCTTCATTTGCAGCATGGATATTTCCAATGATATTTCTAGCGACGCTTTTGAACTGGTTATTTTTTACTAGAAATGTTCTTAGCTGTTCATGTTTTCGAAATCTACATGAGCATCTCAGTCTTCTTGCAAAATATTATTCTAGATTTTCTTTTATAGGGGATCTAACTTTTCGTATGCTTTTTCGCATCGTATCTTGTCATTCCCTACTTATTTTAGTCAGTAGAAAAAAACGCAAATACACATAATATAGATTTATCAAGCTAATGATTATAGAAACTGCTAAAATGCGTTAGACTAGTCGTTACATAAACCGATGCTATTGTCCGATAAAAGGACGAACATATATAGCATCATATCACTTTACATTTCAAACCCATAGTGTCTTTTCGCTTAACGATGATAAGTATTACGTATTTCTTATGAACTGGAGTAAGTCACTTCAGTGATTTCTAAGAAATTGAATTATTGTTTCTTTCAAATATCATTACTGAAGATAGTTGAAAATAGACTTCAAAAGCTGCAATGAAAAAAAATTGGCATATAGCTGTAGCTGTTAAGAGTCAATGAAGAGGAGCTTTACAAAACACAATCTAAAGTCTTGTTATAAATCTTTCTCCCTCTTGGACATTTGTAGAGTCCACGCCTATTTGTATATTTGCATATTTGCAAGGACATCGCAAAAAATATTTTTCATATGCTATATTTTGTCTATTTTTTATTGGTGTCATTGCCATTTGCCCGTGAACACGGTGGGTGAATTTCAATATTTGCTTATACATATTTATATGAAAATGAAACACCTAGTTGGCCATGTTACTTTGGGAGTTCATAGCCTGAACACCTACTGGCCACATCACTTTGGGAGTTCATAGCCTGACCAAATTTGATTCGTTCTTTGAATAACTGACACGAACGAAGTTAGCAAGAAACACTGGGCTATGATTGTGTCTCTTTGACATATGTTTGTTTTACTATCATGTTGTTTACTCTATACATAATATCCTCATTAAAACAAGACCAGTTACTAAAATACATGCTTTACAGAGGTCTGTAAATCAAAGCCTACCTAAAGCTTACGTGTTATACTTTTTCTTGATTCACATTTCTTTTTTGTAAATATGAAAAGCTCATAATCTTAAAGTATTCTATCTTGCTTTATAGTAAATACCTCGCTTCTGTAAAACAAATAGTAACGACCGACAGATCCATGCATAGCCATTCCTGGTGTAATAAAAGGAGAAGATGGCAACAGGTAAATAAACTTTCTAATTATTCAAATATATGTCTGAGGTAAACTTAAATGTTTTGTGATATAAGTTATATGCGTTATTGGTGTTGATTTATTCAAATATTTTCACAGAATGCTCTCATCGTGATGTGTTATGACACGCCCGTCCTGCTTCTTCATGTATTATCGCCCAGTTTTATCCGGAGATGTTTTCTCTTAGCTCCGATTAGCTCTGACTTGTATAACATCGTATATCTCTCTGTCAGAGCTACGAAGCCTTCCATTGTTCCACTAATAGGGGTCAACTTCACATGTTCCGAGGCACGAATCCTGCATATCAGTCCATATTATTCAAGCATTTACAGAAAGTTCATGCTCAATACGCCCTTTTTGTAAAACAGGCACAGTTTTTAGTGAGCTGTATATCTTTTATTTGTTCATAAAAGTGCAGAAAAGTTAGCTTCAGCATCCACCTGTCAAATGTTTGTTTACATTCTGGCCTTTAAATGTCACGTGACCAAAGTCAAGGGACCGAAAATTTAAATAAAGGGGTTATAGTTTATTTGGACAATATATATTAAATAGTTAATAGATGCAGAATTACGTATAATTTTTTTTTGGTACAAGGGAGAGCAGATAGAATTGGCTAGAGTAGATCATAATTGGTGACAACAAAATACTAAATTCTAACCCCACTTTATATGCCAGCTGCAAGTTTTGCAACCCTATCGACTTAAATATACATCAGTTTAGGATAGTTGACAAAATAAATTTGTTTTGAACCACGGAAGATGTTCTTTTTCATTTCACCAATTTGGATCTACTGTAACCATTCGTTCTCCTCCCCCTCGCACACTCACAATGTTTGACTTTTTATGTTTGCGTTCTTTTGAAATATCAATTTAAAAGTTTTTTTGGTGGATAATTGCAAAAAATTATTGTTACTATTTCACGTAATAAAGTATGCTCCCTGTATACAAACAAATGTCATTTACTGCGGGAGATTTGGGGTTATTTCCGTATTATTTTCTTTTAAAGAAAGCATAACATAGAAGTTGTATGTGATTACCGTTGTACTTTGAGGGCCTTTAGCAAATGCCAATAAAAACTTATGGGTCGTTGAATCTCGCACAAAGTAGCCACAGGGGTCCCTCAAAGCGAACGCAGTTGACTTGCTTATCGTTATATAGCGAGGCTTTGAAGCGGTGCCTTGGAACTTTTTGGCGCACCGCTTCTTGGAGCTAGTTTTCTCTAAGCCAAACCACTCCTTGTGGTCGAAATGCAAAATTCTAGCGCATTTTATGCGAATCATTCAAAGTGTGATTAGGCGTGTGGAAGTAGTTAGTAACAATGGCTGTCTTCTTTGTGGATCAAATTGAATAGAAGAGAAAAATCATCCTTCTTGCCAAATAAGGGACGTTTATCAACTTCCTGGTTGAAAATCAACGCTTGTAACTTAAAAGTTTTAGACTCGTAATCGGTGCTAATTCTGGACACAACACTGAGAAGGGGTATAATGAGAAATGTAACGTGATAGTCCGAAACCCATGTTACTACTGAATATCCTAAGAACAACATACTTGGGAAAGTGTGTCTCATACCATTACAACATAAAATTGAAAGCATCATGTGTTCAAGACAAAAACTGACAAAACTGTCCATGTTGATTGGTTGTTTTGTACCTGCGTTTCCAGTCCAATTATTAGTTCTGCGACATCGTTTGTATCGCTTTTGCTGATTGGTTGACGTGAAGGCCAGTGTCCAAATGGTTCTACTGCATCAGGTGTAGCGCTGTTAGTGATTGGTTCACGTGCAGACCGACATTTAATTTTCTTTGTTTACTAAAAAAACACAATTTATTCTTTTGTGTCTAAAATTGTCTATATACCCGGAATTTGTTATATATATATATATATATATATATCTATATATATTAGCAATGTTTTACACTGCCTCCTGTGCCAGTGGTAGGCTGTATATGTGCTCCGGATGATTTGATTCATATTTCCCTAAAATCATTAAAAACCCTCAATTTTATCTCAATTACTATCTCTTACTTCACTGAAATGTCATGCACAATATACCCCTTTTTTCAAAGCAGGCAGCTTTTGATGAGTTGCATATCTTTTAATTAGGCCCCAACCCTTCGGATTGGGGCCTATAGGATTGGGGTGTCCGTCCGTCTGTCTGTCTGTCCGTCCGTCTGTCCGTCATCGCTTTATACCCCTATGAATTTGGGGGGCGGTTGGAGCCTGCGTGTGTTTCACAAATACTTATTCATCGTTGATGTGCTGAAAAGTTAGTTTGCGCACTCACCTGTCAAATCTTTGTTTGCTTTCCGTCCTTTAAATGTCATGCTAACAAAATCAAATGACCAAAAATTTACATAGGGGGTTTTGGATATCTGTACTATGTATATTCAAACAGAGTAGTTAATAGATGCAGAAGTAGGCATAAATTTATTCTGTGCTCCCAATATTTAACTTTTTCTTCCAGGCTTTTTGAGATATCAGTTCAGAAGTATTTGGTGGATAACTTTAAAATTTATTGTCACTTTACGCGCAATAAACCATACTGCCTGTGTAAAAACAAACGCCAGTTATTGCGGGAGATTTTAGGTTATTTTCTTAATCTTTTGTTTTAAAGAAAGCGTAACACAAAAGTTGTGTATCACTGTCGTTGTACATTGAGTTCCTTTAACAAATGCTAGTAAAGATTTTTGGTTCGTTGAATCTTGAACAAAATCACGGTAGATGTGCATTAAAGCGAGTGCAGTTGACTTGCATGTGGTTATATAGCGAGGAACTGGAGCGGTCCGCCGAAACCCAGTAGCGAACCGCTTGTTGGAGCTACATAAGCAGGAGACATACGAGAACATTACGAGCTTTTAATAATTCAAGGGAACTACAACCTGAATTGCTTAGAACAGAGGTACGGCTGACAGAGGAGGCCGTGTCAAAGATTACAAATATAAAACACAATAAACAGGTGGTTGATGACTTGATAAGCAGCACTCGCAGGGTCCCAGTGGGATAAAACATAAAGAAACAACTTAGGAAAATGTATTAAAAGATGTTTTTCTCTGTCGTGATGGAGGTAAAGATGTCGAACCATTATTTACGATGTAGAAAAATTAATTCAAAACATTATTAAATGTGTTTCACAGAAGGCATTTTGTGTTCTTTTCAAAGTCATTTTCTCATTTTTCTCCATTAAATAAGCCAGATGCAAATTTTGAAATAAATGTGCCAAAATTTTTCTCAAATTCCAAAAATGGGTTACATATTTGAACCATGTACCAAAAGGCGACTGTAACGTAGATTTGGTATTTGTGGCCACTTTAGTCTGCAAACCTGTGCCCGCTCTCTATTCTGGCAAATAGAAAAGGGTAATCCCAAGGCTTCAAGTTCGAATCCGGTTCGGATGGACCGTTGGGGTAATGTCTGAGCTGAATCGCCAAAAAAATGCATTTTTGGCTGAAAGTCATCCTTTTAAAATGTATGAGGCCGTTATTTACAAAATATCATTTTCAGGTTCGCGTAAACTGTCAGTTTTCCCCATGCCCCGATTTCCATATGAATTTTCCTTATCCAAGAACGGATTGTTGCAATTTAAGTAGCAGAAAAAAATCTTTAAATTAGTAGCTGTGGAAAAAAAACTCGCTTGTGTCTACTCTCAGGGTCGGCTGATATCATCAGCGATATCAACCAGCATTAAAATGCTAAAGTATTCTACTCAAAATGTCTCCTCGACTGTGAGCCGGGAAAGACACAGTGTCACTTAGTAGTTGCAAAGACTGTTTACTAGTTTATAGTCTTTGATAGTTTTTTATCACCTTTTCACTTTGTCTTCTGTTGCAGGAAAGATTCAGATTGTTGTATCCTTGAACGAAGAAGGGCCGTGAGCTTAAAGTCTCCAGCTAATTCAAGCAGACATATTTTTTATTAAAGTCTCCATGAGTTGTCCGCAGTGTCTAAACGTTTTAGAAATAACTTGGCACTTTCCATTCGTAGAATATTCCTGCTATTGCTTGAGCATCTTCAGCATTGTGAAAAATAACCACCCCTTAGGCATAACTTCTTTGTTTCTTTTGCACTTTTTGGCAACCACAGGTCTTATTCCTAACCCTCCAGATGTGTCTTTTTTATTAATGTGTAAGATTTCGCTGCAGTTACCGTTAATTGAGGGAAACATTAATATTCCAGATTTACACGAACATTCTCTAGTGGCGAAATCCGTTTTTTTCTCTTAACATAAGCAAGCGTTCTTCACTGCCCTTCCAAATTTTGTTATATTGCAATGCCTGGTATTTCGGATTTTTCTGGATATGCGAGGCCTTAATATTCATCTACAAAGGTAAGCTTATATAGTCGTTTCTTTTTTGTTCTCGGAAGCCAGGGCAAAACCATTCGCAGTTCGAAAGCCAGTTTCTCGCAGTCAGCCGGTCATTTCGAAGAAAAGTAAAATCGTAAAATTTGTCGAATTCCATATGCCCCTGTGACTCATTTATAAGCACTCATTAGATGTTTACAGTAGGGTTGGAACGAGTCTCTGGTCTAAATAATGGACAGTGTGATTTTAATATTCTGTATTGTTGAACAGATATTGTAATTGTGAGTGAAATTATATACGATATATATATATATAATATATATATGTCGTATATAATATAAGAGCTTAATGGTTTTGCTTTTGTTTTAAAGTGTATTTGTGTAGGCAGTTGTACCATTAATGTTAAGATATTATAGTTTAAACAATGCGGCAGAAGAAGTACTATCATCAGCAACGAAGCAAGATTTTTTGTCGTCGTTAATAAATTTGAGTAAGAATCATTTCTATGTGTTTATTCGAGCATTGTTTGTTATTTCAGGCGAAACACTGCCTTTTCCCACCGCTGCCCTTCCTGCCGAAATAGTTCTCTTGTTTATTTTAGCAGGATTGGAGGCAATAAGGTTATTCTTAGGTGAGTCGCAATGCGGATAGAATTCGACTTCTAAACCCCACGTGACCGAGTGTACAGGTCGCTGTAGTATGATGTGTTTCACGGTCTTCGGCGTGCATTGCGATAAATGTGGTAAGGATTCCATCTGTTGATGAATTGCGCCCAGCCTCATTTCGATGAATGAATTGATTTATTTTACACGATTCGCGCCAGTGCGATTTCATGATAAAATTGAGTGTATTCTAGAAAATCTACTTCAGGAACAGATTTTGACCCATTTTTCAATGTATCCGTCGTCCGCTGTGTATGGGTGTGTGCAAATCACTTTCAAAATGCTGCTCTTTCGACATTTCTGGTCCGATTGTTTCGAAATTTTGCAGGAATATTCCCTGAATAATCCTCGACGCATCTTTTTTTTTTTTGCGATTTCTCCAAAACTGGACGAGATATTGGCCAAATTTAAGAAAACGAAAAAGTGCAATTCTTCCTTTTTTTTGGGGGGGGGGGGTTGTGACCCGATTTCAAGGTCACATGGCTGATCCGCTGTTTTGGCATTTTGTCTTAAAATATATTGTGAACACGATAAAAAAATTACTTGATCGACCATCAGAAAAGACTTAATCAGTTAGAAAAGACAATCAGGGTTGATTTTAATATCGATCATGAATTTTTCCACATAAAATAAACACTACCATCATCAAATTTATCATCAATTTTTAGATATTTGGACCTATTACTAAACTCAGAATGGCCGCTTGGGGCTATTGTGATTTTTTACAAGTTTTTCAAACACGAGAAAGTTTACGGAACGTCATTAAATTTTAGATAAAAGCGGACTGTCAGAAAGTCACACGCTCAGGGCTGCTTTTCGGTTGGATAGAAAAATCAAAATGGCTGCCAGGCGCCATCTTGAATTTTCATCCGCAAATTTTTGTTAGCACGATAAAACAAAAACTACTTGAGCAATCGTTACCAAATTTTTGATAAAGCTTAACCAGTTCGTATTGACGATCGAGGTCGATGTTGTTATCGATCAGTAAATTCAGAATGGCCAGCAACTGCTTCCTTGAATTTTTCCTATAATTTCTTGAAAACACGACATTAAATAAAACTTGACCAATCATCACTAAAATTTAGACTCGGCTTGACCATTGTAAAAGCACGGTCGGGGTTGGTTTAGGGCCGATCACTAAATTCAAAATAGCCACCCCTCGGCCATCTTGAATTTTCCCACGATTTCTAGGAAAAATAAGAACTTATGGGTTTAGACATGGGTTGACCATCAGAAAATCGTACATTCTGGGCTAGTTTTCAATTGACACATTAGTCAGACTCGTGCCACTGCTAAAGTTTCGCTTACAAAACCTTGTGGCCTTCCGTAATTAGAATTCTGTCCTCTTGGGGCTGTGCGCTGTACGATGGCTTGCTTGATTTTATTTATATATATTTAATTTTTATTGTTTACCGTTCCTATGTTACAGGGATGAAAGGCAATCTGACCGAGCGCGTCGTCGCCGTGGTCATGTTTATGGTCATGTCGCTGCCTTCGTTATTCGGCTCGCTGTACCTGCTCATATGGCAGACATATGTTCTCCGCGTTGAAGTCATCCTCAATGCCATTCAGCTGGCATTCATTGGTTTCGAGTTTTTATTTGCCATTATATCGTGCATAACATTTGCCAGGTAAGACATATGTAATTATGTAAAGCCATGAGTGTGCTCTAGAAATAGGTACTGAGATTGGTCTTCGTTTGGTGTATGTATTCCAATAGCTCACTACTATACATTTTTCTCTTTGGAGAAGTGAAAATGAAATGTAGAGTGACACCAAATAAAAACTAGAAAAATACTTGGAACTACAGTTCAAAGCAAATATTATGCTGATAGACGGTACTAAGTCTCGGTGTATTTCGGACAAGCCAAAAACTCACATTTTAACTGTCTGTAAAAAAAAATCTGACTTTAACATCAGATGAAAGGAATGCAAAGAGTCTCTTATGTTCTTCTTTTCAGGGCTCCAAGTTATTGATAGAACGAGATGTCTGCAGTGGAAAGTTCGTCATACAGTGTTCCGTCCATGTCACTGAACAGTTACTGTTAATGAACCCTCTTTCAATATTAGAGTTCTGCACGTAGTTTAAAAAACGACTTAGCGTAGATGAGAATCTAACAACCAAGAGGACTGTGTTAAAAAAAAGAAAACGAGCAAACCCTGTGAATAAATGTGTAAATTCCGTACCATGATCCATGAAAGCCATGTGACCAAACCAACCGCTGAACCCTCCCTAATGGAGCAGCCAAGTGTTCTTACGGTAAAAGAGCGTAGGACGGAGTTGTATTTTGTGAATTATTTACAGGGGTACTGAAAAAAGCTGTTGCAAATTGAAAGCTAACTTCTTGCGTTTTGAAAAGCAAATTGTTATAAAATGATAAAGGCCAAATAAAAACGAAACCCAAAGACTCAAAGATGTACATCATTAACCACCTTAATAGTGTGATATTTAAAAATAGTTCTATTTAATTCTGTTTCTATAATTAAATTGTTGTAGATATTCTTAAAACCACATATCTGTGAAGCTGTACAATATTCTTGAGTTAATTATTGTTTTTACATGAGCAAATAAATATTTATTTTCAAATTATAGCTTTTGCTTAAATTAATTACGAAGGAGAGTGCGAATGAAGTACGACCACCCGAAACAGCAATCCAGCTAAGCAGCGAATTAATGCGTTCTGGGGAATTTTTCCCGCAAAAAGACATGACAATTCTATTTGTCTTACAGAAGCTGATACGTTTCCCAGACTCTCATTTGAAAGCCAGTACGGTCACGTTCATTAGAATTATAACTTAAGAATAAGAAATCTCTCTCTCTCTCTCTCTCTCCCTCCCTCCCTCCCTCCCTCCCTCTCTCTCTCTCTCTCTCTCTCTCTCTCTCTCCCTCCCTCCCTCCCTCCCTCCCTCCCTCTCTCTCTCTCTCTCTCTCTCTCTCTCTCTCTCTCTCTCTCCCTCTCTCTCATATTTGAAAGCCAGTACGGTCACGTTCATTAGAATTATAACTTAAGAATAAGAAATAAGTAATAATTAGAAATGGAAACCGCTGGCATTTTGTAATCGAGATTAAAAAAGGCGTCTCTGAAGTGCTGTTTTTCCGCAATATTAATAAAAATGAATAGAAGCAAACTTTTAGAAACCGCACTTAAGCCTGCCTGTCTCAGCTGAACAAGTGTTGTGCTCTTTTCATACTACGGATACCCAGCACACATTTGTTCTCTCTACCACAGCTTATTGTAGACCGTATTTATAGTTATTTTTAGTTGATTAACATAGCAGTTCACCATGAAATAAAATCGAAGGGGGAAGGGAGGGGTGGGAGTCACTGTGGGCCAGGGTTGAACCCGATTTATTTTCCAATATGAAATGATATTTTAGATAGATGAGACCTTACTAAAGCAAAGAATATCACGGTTGTAACTACACTTTGGGTACCGGGTGTGAGGGTGTATTTGGGTAAAAGGGTTATCGTTGAGTTCAGATCCGAAATTCCAATCCTTATAAAGCAGGCGTCAAAAATTTGCACAACTTCTATGCAGTTGTTCTGTCATGTCCCTTGAGATAAACATAAGAAAACAAAAAGATTTACAAAACAAAATAAGTAAGCCATGTGACATTTTGCTTCGTATATCGCTAGAAAACCACATAGGCGTGTAATAATATTATAATCCTAAGGAGATCCACATTATGAACGGATTACGAGTCTAAGCCTGTCAAGAACGGTTAAACCGGGTTTAAGTCAAATATGAATGAACACCGCGGGATTTGCTGTGCTAAGTGCAGTGCGGTCCACTTTAAGAAGCTAAGATAATCTAAAATATTCTGCAGTATGAAAAAAGTATTATGCGTTTTATGGTCTAGTCACATTGCTGAAGCCAAAAGTCATGAGGTAAAGTCGTTTTTTTTTATTTCAAATTACTTTTTTTTTGTTTTTTGTTTTTTTTTTTTTTTGGCTTTGTTTTTAAATAAACCTTGAGCCCTTCAGGCGTAAGAAAACTAAGTTAAGGCGTAAAGGTCTGTTCATATTAATTCAGCCAAAAGTCATAAGGCAAAAACTCATACGGACAAGTTTTGTTCAATGAATTGTCCTTAAAGGCTTACGGCGTTTTCCTTGAGTACATAAGGCAAATGTCCGAATGTATAGCTCACGTCATTACCTTCGCATCTACGCATTTTTTAACTGGTACATTTCAATATCTTACCTTCAATCCCATGCAGACAGGAGGGGCCATTCTTTTACGAAATAACGATAACATTTAAAATAAAAATGAATGACTGGCATCTGATAGTAACTTTTCTCGCTCCTCAAGGACTTTTCTGTGAGGCCTTAAGGCGTCTTTTATTTTTGTTTTGCCATATTATTGTTGTGCCATTAAAAACATGAATAGAATGATAAATACATACGTAAGATTTGTTTCCAAGAAAACTGCCAAACAAATCTTGTGTTACTCTGGTAGAAGGGTAGTTTACCAGAGATACCTCCGAGCAACATATCGAAATTGTATCCACACATGTGTACTGTTGGTCGGACATACACAACTATTGCGCGGTTCGCATTTCAGAAAAGCGCGCCTATTTATGTAACTTCCCTCGATGCGCGGTTCTTATTCAGACCAGTGCGCATGTTTATTTAACTTGTGGTGATGTGCGGTTCTTTTATGGACCAGTGCGCATGTTTATTCAACTTGCGTTGATGCCCGGTTCGCAGTTTGGACAAGTGCGCACGTTTATTCAGCGTGCCTTGAAGCACGATTTCCATTTCGGACCAGTGCACATGTTTATTTATCTTGCATCGATGCCCGGTTCGCATTTCGGACCAGTGGGCATGTCTATTCAACTTGCGTTTATAAACGGTTCCCGTTTCGGACCAGTGCTTATGATTGTTTAGCTTGTGTTAATGCGCGGTTCGCATTTCGGACCAATGCGCATGTTTATTTAACTTGCGTTGATGCGCAGTTCGCATTTCGGACCAGTGTGCATGTTTATTCAACTTGCGTTGATCCGCGGTTCGCATTTCGGACCAGTGTGCATATTTGCTCAACTTAAGTCGATGCACAATTCTTATTTCAGACCAATGCGCATGTCAATTTAACTTGCGTTGATGCCCAGTTCTTATTTTGGGCCAGTGCGCATGTTTCTTAAGGTTGCGTTGATTAGCGGTTCGCATTTCGGACCAGTGCACATGTTTATTTAACTTACGTTGATGTGTGGTTCGCATTTCGAACCGTTGCGCGTGTTTATTTAACTTGCGTTGATGCGCGGTTTGCATTTCGAACCAGTGCGCATGTTGTTCTAACTTGCATTGATGTGCGGTGCTTATTTTGGACCAGTACGCATGTTTATTTAGCATGTTTCGATGTGTGGTTCGTATTTCGGACCACTGCGCTGGTTTTTTTTTTAACTTGCGTTAATGCGCGGTTCGCATTTCAGACCAAGGAGCATGTTTAGTTAGCTTGCATTGACGCGCGGTTCGCATTTCAGATCAGTGCGCATGTTAATTTAACTTGCGTTGATGCGCGGTGCTTATTCTGGACCAGTGCGCATGTTTATTTACCTTGCGTTGATGCGCGGTTCGCATTTCAGACCAGTGCGCATGTTAATTTAACTTGCGTTGATGCGCGGTGCTTATTCTGGACCAGTGCGCATGTTTATTTACCTTGCGTCGATGCGCGGTGCTTATTTTGGACCAGTGCCAATGTTTACTTATATTCCGTCGATGCGCGGTTCTTATTTCGGACCACTGCGCATGTTTATTTAAATTGAGTCCATGCGCGGTTGTTATGTCGGACTAGTACGCAAGTTCATTTAACTTGCGCCGATGCGCTGTAGGAGGAATTTCAGTTTATTTTTTTTATAATTCCGAAAAAAACTTCAAAACTTTTCCAGTTCACTCAAAAAGCACAAGACATATGCATGACCCCCAGGTCTTTTTCTTCAAAACTTCCCTGATCGGCTCAAAAAGCATAAGCCGTATTCACCAACGCCTAAAGCATACCTCACACCCAAAATAAATGATATCAGATCAAAACTGTGGGGGAAGAGGCATTTTGGGGTATTTTCTTAAAAAAATCCACCAAATATTAAAAATTCCTAAATCGAGTCAAAAAGCACTGGCCGTATACTCGACCCATCTAGGGATGCCTCACACCAAAAATAAATGAAATCGGATAAAAACTTTAGGGGAAAATACATTTTCAAGTTTTTTCTTAAAAAATTCCCCCCCCCCCAAAAAAAAAAAAAAAATTGTTCGATCGACTAAAAAGGCACAAGCTGTATGCACTACCAACCTAGAATGCCTCATACCACAAATAAACGAAATCGGATAAAAACTACAGGAGGAAGGGTATTTTAAACTTTTTCTTCAAAAATTCCCCCAAAATACAAAAATAGTCCTATCCACTAAAAAGCACAAGCCGTATATGAGACCCACCTGGGATGCCTCTTACCAAAAATTAATACATTTTAAAGGTTTTCTTCAAAAATTCCCCCAAAATACAAAAATACTCCGATCGACTAAAAAAGTATAAGCCGTATGTAAGACCTACCTAGAATGCCTCATACCAAAAATAAATGATATCGGATAAAAACTACAGGAAGAAATGGCATTTTGAAGCTTTTTCTTCAAAAAGTCAACCACAAATACAAAAATAGATCGACTGAAAAAGCATCTAAGCCTTATTCATGACCCACCTAGGATGCCTCATACCAAAAATAAATGAAATCGGATAAAAACTGTAGGGGAAAATGTATAACGTAAGCTGGGCTAAAAAAAAAAAACAAGTTTTCTTTTGCGTAGTTGTGAACGTAATGAAGTAAACTACACGGTTACGTAACAGAAAGTGCTCATCCTAGGATATTTACATTACATCTTTCTGAAAAATGCCTTAAGCCCCTATGGACGATTCCTAAAGCAAAATTTGTCTTTAAGAGTCTTTGCCTTGCGACTTTTTGGCTCAAGATGAATAGACCTGAAGCTTGAACAACACAAAAGACTAATGAGAACTTTATAAACGAAAAATATATTTTCGCACCTTCATTGAACAGGCTTAATTATAAAAAGGAACATTGAAAGGATTTGTGATGCTTTAACAATATTAGAAAAGAGACCATCTCATTTTTATGACATTCCTTATATACATTTTACTACATACTGATATTTATTTTAAGGTGAATATTCAATAATCAAATAATAAATAACCATGTATCGTGTTTCAGAAATGATTACAAATTTGAACAGTTTAGGCGTTGATTTTTTTTCCTATTTAGCCGGGATTTTTTTTAATGAACTGATACTACAACCATCAATGCAGCATATTTTTAACATTTCGAACCTATTTATTGGGCCAGGAACTTCATGGATCTTGCTGAATACTGAACGCCGAAAAGAATAATAACGATAATAATCGGGTGGTACATTCAAATTTTAATTTCCTTGCCAACCCTGTTCGTTTTCTACATATTCTCTACTCCCAAATTTTATCTAGACTAGGATAAGACAATCCCTCTCCCCAACACACACCTTATTGTAAACAGAGATCTTTTCATTTATTTATTTATTTACTTATTTTGCTTTTTGTTTGTTTTTTTTTTCTTTTTGTTTTTTTGTTGGTTTCTTTGTTTTCGTTTTCATTTTTATTTATGTATTTGTTTTATTTTTTTGCCGAGTGGAACCTAAAGTTACATATAAAGATAGACACATACATACAATATATACACACACACGCAAAAACAGACACATAACACATGCAGAACAAAAACCCTTACACTTTGTTTACGCTGTTACGTTGAGGTTATTACGTAAAGAACTTCTCTAGATTCCAAGGACGATGGGAACATGAGTCGCACGAGCTGCTGCAACGAGAGTTCGCTTCTGTTCTATTTTATTTACAAAGAGATTCCGTTCAAAATCATATTACATGTTTCAAGAAAGCACCATGGGCTGTGATTAGCTTTTTCACGCATCAGCTGTCTAGAATAAAAAAAGAGAGGTAAGTTAACTAAAATATATTAGTGTCAGTTTTTAAAAAGATACGAGTATAAGGTCAGTTTATGAACAGGAGAATGCGGCAACAATGTTTGTGGTCAGATATTGTTCATTATGTGTGAAAAATAAGATGCCTGATTCTAGCGTCATTTCAACGTCGGATTTCCGACATTTTTTTATGTCGGAGCGCTCATCCTAAAACAACTAAGTCTGCGGTCTGCATCATTTCAGCGCCAGCATATAGTATTTAATCTATTAATACATTAGGTCTGACTGAGGACCTCAGTGTATCGTTGATACATCATTTTGTAAGTGTATGAAACTTCGAACAACTTTATTCAATTTACAACTTTTGCACTTTTTTCAATCACATTTTTACTCTTTGTTCATGGCTGCTTTACAGCAGATATTGACTTATTTTGTTTTAATATGAAAGTATTATCCACCAGAAAGCAAATGCTGACCTTAGGGTCAACATTTTCGTAACTTCTCATTTATCTTCATATTGATTCGAATTAAGTGAACATATGCTTTATTGAATGAATTAACTGTCGTTTTAACCATAAATAACTGAAATATCTACCTCTGCGTTCGGATAAAATCTGAAATGTAATATATTTGACATTTTTAAACAGATTTTAATAGAAATGTATGTATGGTTTTAATTTTAGAACTTAAAAAAAACTAAAAACGCTGCTATATCATATATTCCAATCTAAAGATATATTCAAGGATGACAGACGGGTCTTTATCCTCTCATGGTCTTCTTTTTGTTGTTTAAGAGAATTCAAAATGCCGAAACAAGTCAAGACGAGACGTAATAAATCACCATCACCGTTCAACATTTTTACATCAGAAAACCATGTAAAGGTGAAACAGATCAACAAAGGAGCAACGAGTGCAGAAGTTAATTATCTCTTAGGTTTGTATGATTATTACGATTTTTTGTATATATGCAACAATGACAAAAATCAGACAAAAATAATGGGAACTTATGAAAACAAAAAATTTTCATTGATCAAACAGCCGGTCCTAACAGTTTTATAATACACTAGACTGCTTTCGATCCGAGCAGCGAAAATTACACTTGAGACCAGAATAAAAGTACGATTCCTAAGATCTAAAAATTTAGCATTCTTAACAGGCCTTTGCTAAAAGTAATGTTACGCTGCCAGATGTATCAAAACTGTACGCACGACAACTGCTTGCATGTTATATGCCTGTTAAAAATTCTGGTGTCGATGTGACCTCAGCTTGAGGTTGCGACATTTACCCGGCCAAACCACAACATTAAATGTGGTTGTATTTTGGGAGTGATTGGTCGCGACCATAGAGCAAAGTGTAATCAACGTCTTTCTCACAACGTTGAATAGACGTTGAATAAACAGCGCTGTACAGCGTTTCTTTCTCCATGTAAAGAAGATCTTTGGGGCACCGTTGAAAAGACTTCGAAAAAAAAAAAAACGGCGTTTATGTAGACATCGAAAACTGGGCGTACGTGTGGTCACAATCAAAGAACAATCTATTCATGTTATGACTCACCGGAAATTAAACCATAACAGGTCGCTTTGAAAGTTGGCCAAAATGACGAAGTGAAATATGAGAAATTCAGAAGAGGGCAAGTTTTTCCCGGCTTCTTTTGAAAAATATTCATGAAAATTGCCTTCATACATATCCTGCGTTACCGGATGACCCAAGAATACTTTGACGGTGAGCGCTGCACCTTATGATTGTCAATTTCAAGACTGTTATTCTAACTAATGTTTTCGAGACGTTATTATAAAGTATAACTCTCCCGATGTCTATATAACGTCGTTAGGTAGACGTTGTAGATTTGCTAAATGGAACCCCCCCCCCCCCACCTTATCCCTTCAGATTTTTGCCATACTGAGATTTTTGCTGTGTAGACTTCCATAATCAACGAAAACCCGACGTTCATGTAACATCAAAATGTTTACTGGGATGGACAAATTTTTATAACGTCATACGCGTTAATGTGACGTCATAGAGCAATAGCGCAATGACGTTCACTCTTAACGCATAGAAAGGTTTTAGCGAGTTGTTTTGGACAATTAAGTGGCAACCCGAAATGGTATAATGAAAAACAGAAACAAAAGAAGTATAGAACTTCAAATTTAGAGATATATTTTCAACCATTTTGAAAACAAAAATGAAAATAATAAACAAAGGATAAAAGCGAACCAAATATTCATAACTTTAAGGCATTTATAATGTGATTGCAACTTAATAGCTTTAGCCTTAAGTGCAACAATCTTGTAAAAAATAGACAAATTTGTGCCTCGTGTGTTACCAAAGCCTTTGTAATAGGCACAAAAAATGTAAATTTTCTGAGCAAGATATATTGACATTCCACGCTGACGTTCCTTCATGGAAAACATTTCGCTACCTTGAACGAAATTTACCTTTTGAAATCAGTAAGAATAACATATATTTGAAAAAAATCACAACATTCCATAATTGCTTGAATAGTTATAGTTTGTGAGATCTTAATCGTTAACCGTGTTTGTGTGGAATGCCGTTTTCATATTTATTGCCCAAACTTAGATGAATAAAGATGTTAATAAATCACTGTAGATCTCATTAATTTATGTTTTGCTATCAATAATTATATTCTAGAGGGCCAACAAAAATTTTTTTGAGATCAAAAAAATCAATTTTACAAGTTAAAAACATGTTAAGGAAGGCAACATTTAAATAAAATTCAGCGAATCGTCAATTAAAATTTGGAGATGAAAAACTGAATTATTGATATCAATGATAGCAACACAGTTTTTGAGGTCCAGAATTGCTTCTTTTTTGGGCAGTAAAAAATTAAATGAAAGACTCTGTATACAGGGACCAGTCATTATTATATTCACAAATGTTTGTTTCTGAATTTTAGATATAAAAAAGACGGATGTTTTGATATCAAAAATTATTTTTTGAGATAAAAAAAATAATTTGCAGATTTAAAACATAAAGTAAGTCTCATTTTGAAATAATGTTATCTGAAATAAATTCTTGATATAAATAAAAAGAAAATAAATTATTCAGCTCAAAACTGAGATTATACTCTCATATATATAATTTTTGGCATCAAGAATTGAACTTTTGATCTCTAAAAATCAATTTGAGATCAATAAATTATTTTTTATGATAAAATTAATTTTAAGATAAGATCTTCAGTATGGTTTTTAAAAAAATAAATTTCTGATTTCTTTTAGTTTTATTCCTTTGATTGCTATATTTACACTACGGTTCACGGTGTCTGTTGTGGACCAGCTCTCATAGTCCCTATATTATTTTTTGGTTCATAAGATTGCGAGCCCTTTGAAAAAAGGAACGTGTCAAAAGAAAACAAGTGTAACTGGTTCCAGTTACAACTTTTTCTACCCAAGTTTACTTCTGGAGCGTTGTTATAAAACATATGACCTCTGAGAGAGTTCTTGCGGAGTCTCCAGTGGATCTACCGATCAAAAAGGTGTTATAAATAACAGACCGAACTGCCGTAGAGGTTGGCTGTTGGACAACGACGACTTTCAGAGAGGATTGCAAGTGCGCGCTGCGCATTCGCAGTTGCAATACACTTGTAGAATATTATTATATTACTCTTTATTATATATTTAATGTTGAGCTTTTGCAGTTTTGCGATATTCGTATGTGTATGTGTTATTCAATCGAGAAAAGAAGCACAAAATATAGTGTATGTTTCTACTTTAATTATAGTTCAATGGACTGTATTTTATCCGATTCTTTGCTAGAAACGCCATTAAGTTATTCGGATATCATGGTTGGATGAAAACAGCCGCTTCACACTCTTAAGTTTTAAACAAACATAATCAATGCGATTTCTCATGCAGAATTTGCCCAATAAAGAATTTACTTAACTTCGGTTAATTATAAGCAAGTAATGAATATAAAACAGCTTACGACATTTTATGCGCCCCAATCTTCCTTTAACTTCCACGAGTGTGGAAAATTAGAGAGAAATCAGGATCATAGATCGTAGAAATATCGATCCAGTTTTAAAGCTGATGTTAGATAAAAGACACAACTTTCTCCGAATTTCATGAAATCCGTAGGATTAACCACGAAGTTATTGCCAAGAAAGGAAAACTCTTTGTATAGCAATTCGAAATTAATGTACAGTCAATGGACATAATTGTTCGTCATTTTACAAAATGGCGGAGCATTGGTATTGTTTTCATTCTGAATTCAATATCCTCTGGTAATGCAATAGAAAATTGTCTTACCTTAATATTTGGTCAAATTGCCCTTCATTTTTATTACTTCCGAAATACGATCGGGAATAGTGTTGTATAAACTTTGAATTCAGGTTTGTGGTGTGTTTTCCCAGATGTGTCTGATTTCAGCCATTAGCTCTGTCTGGTTGTGTATTCGATTTACGGCTTGTTGTAGCTTTCTTTTGATATATAACCACATATTTTCTATTATATTTAAATCTGGGGATTGTGCTGGCCACTCTGTCGTATTGATATTGTTTTCCATTACAAAATTTTGTACAATTCGAGCCCTGTAAACCGGTGCATTGTCATCCATAAATACATAATTGTTTTGAGAAAATGCTGTGCAATTACAGGCCAAAGGTTTTCGTTCAGTATATATATGTATTTTTTACCATTTATTGTACCTTCAACTTTGGTAATTGTTCCTACCCCTTGATAGGTAACACATTCCCAGACCATTAAACTAATTCTGTGACGAGGTGTAGGGCACACGAGTTGGGGGTTGTACTTTTCGTCGCCTTTTTTCCAAACATAAATACGGTTATCACTTCCCAAAACTATTTGACTTTCACCACTAAAAATCCAATTTTTCCACTCTCCAGCAACTGACCAATGTTTTCTTTCTTTGCACCATTTAATTCTTTTTTTCTTGTTGACATCTGTAACTGAGCATTGTTTTTTGCTGGACCTCCGTTGATACCCTAAACTATTAATATTTCTTCTGATAGTTCTAGTACAAAATTTATGTGATTTTTGTTCATTAAATACACCAGTTATGTCCACCAAACTTTGTCTTCTGTTTGCTTTAATGATCCGGGAAAGTTGGTTTTTGTCTCTTTCAGTAAATAATTTTTTCCTTCCTCTCCCAGTACGATTTTAAACACCTTTTTGTTTTTCAAATTTTTTCAAAATACTACAAATTGTAGTCCGAGGTATATTAACAATTCTTGCCAATTCTGAAGTATTTTTGTTGTGTTTATAACTTTCTACAATTTTTTGTTTTAGTTCACTTCCATATTCCTTCCTACCGGAAGCCATCTTTATATGCTAAAATTTTACATGTCAAATCAAAACAACTTGTCACAATACTTATAAGAACGTAATCTGCATTGATTTTACTATGGATACAGTCACTCATGACGTAACAATTACGTTGTCAAGTATTAAAATACAACGCCCTAATATAGAACACACGCGGTACCCAACGCGAACTCGTACAAGGTGACGAACAATTTTGTCCATTGACTGTACCTTTAATTAAAACTCGAAGCAACCAACATAACAACCAATCAAAACGTGTTTTGAAATGTTTAAACCAGCCGATTTTTAAAAGAAACTCGTCAGTTATTCACATGAATGATTTATATTCGTTGATGCGCTTAAGTCTAAAACAATAAATACATCGACGCAACCAGATGTCAGTACTGGAATAACACTTCATGACATGGCGGCAAACCGTGTTTTTAACTGTCTTCTGCAACCGGAAGTGCACGAGGGCAGAGCGTTAGTAGTAAAACACGGTTTCTCCTCTTGCCATGAAATATTACATTACATGTCTTTTATGACAAATTTTGTGTTCGTTTTCCAGTAAAATTTAGAGCCCACTTTGATGTATAAGTTATGCTCAAATGGGGCTAAAACTTTCTGACTGATGCGGACTGGTTTCAAACTTTGACCATTTCCTAGCCACCATTTTGTTAATTTTTGTTTCAGATTTTCAGCTTTCTCTGTTATGTTATATGTACAACAGTCTCAGCGATATCAAAAGTGGTATTAAAATATTTATAATGTTACCGTTTTTAACCAGTAAAACGCTCTATGGATTGACTAATTGTCCAATGAAAATTCGAAGTGAGACTTCCCTCCCATGAATTACGCCCTATATTATTTTCATATTCATATGAAAGGGGACTGATTCGTAATTAGGGCAGGTTCGATTGATCAAATCAGGCTCAATATAACGCTGGTTAAAGTTTTTATTCTAGTCCCTTCCATATCTCACACCAGAGAACGACGATATAATTATCTCACAGGAATTTATGAATTCTTTACAAATATATAACATTTCTCTCAATAGTTGTAATATACTTGGGGACTTGTAACAAAGAAATGTATTTTGAATTTTTTAATTTGCTAAGTTATAATCCCAAATAGGCAGCAAATTTATTAAGCTAAGGTCATGCTTCAGTGCCTGGCTACACCTGTCTGTTTGGTGGTATCAATGTGTGAATTCTGAGTTAATTGTGGTCTATGCAATTTGAGGCTCTGTGACCTCACTGACAGGGACTATTGCTTTAAAAACAAAATTGCTGTGCACTATTGAAAAAAAACCACGCAGTTGAAAAAGTTCTATTCAACGCGGAAGTTACCATGCCGCGACTTTCCGAAAACAAGAGGTTATAGGCTATAGGGATGTTGATGGGTGGTGCTTCGCGTTCAGCGGTGGCCAGACAGTTTGGTGTTGCCAGGTCAAAAATTCTTCGTCTCATAAGACGTTATGAGGAAATCGGATCGTGCGATCTCCCCAGACCACGCCAGCCTCGAGTAACAACCGTGCATCAGGATCGCGAAATTCGATTGCTACACCTCCGCGATAGATTTCAAAGTGCTGTGGCTACAGCGGCTGTTACACCGGGTAGACACAACCCTCAAATCAGCGCAAATCAGCGCAAAAAATCTCAGGCAGACTTTGGCAACGATATCACCATGCATGTGTAGTGGAACGATATCACCATGCATGTGTCCGCGAGATCGACAGATTTGGAGGTGGTAGTACCATAGTGTGGGGAGTGACAAAGTTCGGGTGGAAATCACGGCTTCGTCGTGTGCATTGGTGAACACTCACATTCACTGGATTCAACGACAATGGAATACTGTGTTATATACTGACGAATCGCGCTTTTGCCTCAATTACGGCCATGAACGGATGCGCGCATGGGGACGTTTGAACGAGCGATAGGCTGACGCCTGCGTTCAAGAAAGAGACCGCTAGGGGAGTGAAAGTGTATTATTTGGGCTGGAATATTATTTGTTCATCGTACTGAGATCCGCTTCACACCAGTTATTGTCAATGCTGACAGTTATCGCGAGGTTATTAAGTGCAGTTCCATTCGTCCTACAGCATGGGCTTACATTTACATTTACATTTACCCTAGCCTTGGTAAAGCCGCGACGCTGCGTCACGCGCTAGTGGAAGAGTGGCAGAACATTCCACAATACAAGATTCAAGAGTTGATTACCTCAGTGGGGCGTAGATTGACCGCAGTTCAAGAAGTGCATGGACACAAGCGATGTTAAAACTGGATAAATTCGGCGTTATGTTGTATGTTGAGTGAACCGTAACGAGACAAATTGCAGTAGAAAAGATTGAGAAAATTGAAATGCTGCGTTATTTTCTTTAAAAAATGCATAATTCACTGAGTTAAAGTTTATCTGAGTATTTCTATTTAGCTTATGTATTTGTTGCGTTATTAAACTGGTTGAGTATATATAATAACAACGATATAAGAAGGGAGTCGGGTGGGGTGGTACAAAACAGAGAGGAAACATGACATACATATATCTTCTACGCAATTGATGCAACAAAAAGGAGGGAGACCGGAAAGGGGGCTGGTAAGGGGTGTGAATTATACATTAAATACGATAAGAGGGCTGGAAAGGGAGTGCAAAAGAACCATAACAACAATATTACTCGTACAACATTAATGTGACAAAGGAGGAAGGAGGAAGGGGCGGGTAAGGCTGTAACTTATACATTAAAATGCGATGCAATTGTAGGGGCTCGCCGTGCAAACAAACCTGGTATACGTACGCTTTTCCAAAAGATTAGAGGAGAGGAAGGGGATAAAGGTGCCAGATAATTGGTCGCTGAAAGAACTTGAAGTTGCAGTTCCCTCTGCTGCATGGCTACAATCAATAAAGCTTAAAAAGGGTTGATTCATATGCAGTAGCAGCTCCCTCGAGACATGGCGAAATAGCGACGAAATGTGTGAGGTGGACAGCATGCGTGTTCACTGTAGAGAATAAGTGTGCCGAAAGTCTGCCAATCCGAGATCGAATTCACAGGCTTGTTTTTTTAACAAATTATAAACAAGAAAAATTTCGCACTCTCTCTTACTTAGACAATAACACTTGCCATAAATCATTCGCCTGAAGCCGTTTTAAACGAAAATAAACAAACTTTATTTGGTAATTAAGACGTGTTCAGCAATAGTTGCATATGTTTTAAAAATTGACAGGTTGTTTGCGGATCTATCAATTAATGTTGAATGGTTTGATTTTACACTAGCAGAAAATGTAATACTATGAAACTTTCTCATTTTCTTGAATTCTGTATTGTGTCAGTGTTTCTCGATAACGTTTTCTACCGTATAGCTGTTTTCTTTTTACGCATGAATAATACGATTTATGACTGTTTTTCTTGTCATTTTCTGGTCGGGTCTTTACGTGATGAAGGAATCATATTAGTGAAGCACACACATTACATATGATGCGATGAAGATATATATTTCAAAGAGACTTGGACTTCCACACTTACGTTCACAATGTACAGCAAACTGTAAGCGCAAGAAACCTCAAATTTATACACTAATTACAATACAAAAATAAACGCATATACAATAGTACGACATTAAAAGAAAAATAACAATAGGCCTCTACAAACAATAGTATTCAGTTGCTGTTAAAAAACAGTGGTTTAACTGTTTTTTAGCAGCTGTATTCTACAAAAGTTGAAGTCTGTGTATGTGAAACCTCACTACACCAAAAAGTAATCCATTACAATAGTCTAACCGGGACGTAAAAAATGCGTTAATGAGCGACTCCGCTGCCCTCTGAGACAGACATTTTCATGTTTTACTTGTGCGTTTTAAATAAAATACCAAGGAAGTAATTTTTCTGTTGATAAAAGGAACCATTGAGAGAGAATTGTCAAAAGAGAATTGTATCCAACATTTTTTCACAGTTTCAGATTAATTAATCACATGTGCTCCGGCACGAATGGCTAAGGAACTAGTAGATTTAAGCTGATGTGGGGATCCAGTGAGTAAAACCTCAGTTGTATCATCATTTCGTTTCATCATATTTGCCATCATTAAGTTCATTGTATGTAATATGCACTCCTTAATTTAGTTCACTGACAGCGATTTGGCCCATATATATATATCTGTGCATCATCTGCATAGAAACTCATGTCAGGTCTTTTTCCAATATCACCGAGGTGGATAATGCGAAAAGAAGAGGATCCAAAATGGTTCCTTGTGGTACTCCAAAATCGAGACTCTTCGAATGTGAAAAACGTGCGTCCGCTTTAGCCACTTGGCACCGGTTGCTAAGATTTTGCACAAACCATTTTAACGCAGTTCCTGTGATCTGGAGCCGGTTTTGAAGACATTTTAGTAATACTGAATGATCCAAAGTGCCAAATGCGGCCGACAGATCTAATAATATTAACACAGATATTTGCTTTTTATCCAAAGAACAGAGAATATCATTCTGAACTTTTAACAGTTTCAATTGAGTGGTATTGGCGATACGCAGACTTAGTGTTTTAGGCTTTTTCAATAGTGGATTAACAATTGCTCGTTTTACACTTTAAGGGAACTCAGCATTTTTTAGTGAGGTATTCACAATTTCAGTAATCACGGGCAGTTGATCATTAGCACAAAGCTTGATAATGCCTGCTGGTATGGGGTCCAATTCAAAGCTTGCATTCGAAAAGTTTAATATGATTTTATGTACTTCTTCTATTGTTTCAGGAACAAAATCACTAAGGCCAGTATGTGATATATTGAAGCAGTTCTAGTGCCAATGTCGTCTCTAATTTTAACAATCCTATTCACGAATAATTCACAAAACTTATCAGCAACGTCCATAAAAGCAGGGAGAGCAGGTTTATTTTTTTAGTTTGAAATGCTCAGTTTAAAATGCTCTTGGCTACTTGAAAAGTCGTTTTTATCATCTCAGTTCCAAGAATTTTGTTTGAATAAAATGGCATTTTTGCCTCGGTTTTTGCTGCAGTTATTAGTTTATTAAGACCAGACCTTTCTTTCGTTTCAGCCGTCTTTTTATAACTTTTGGTTCTCTCAACAAACCCTTGTACCAGCTGGTGTTCGGTCGTACTGCTATGGTTTTCTCGATGACAGGACCATGTGTATTACATATTTAAGATAATTTGATATTATGTCCATCTAAGAGATCTTGGAGATCTGAAATGTCTGCAATATCTTCCAGATATTTCCTTCTGTAGTGGTGCGGACTTTTCCACATCGATACTGAAAGAAACCATAAGGTGATCAGATATTCCTGGGTCAAGCACATTCATATCCTGAATTTTAACCTCATTTTCTTGTGTAATAGCTAAATCGAGGCAGTGACCAGGAGTATGAATAGCAGACGTTACGTGCCGTTTCCCCTTGAAAGTATCCAAAATGTCCCTGAATTCCATACCAGACTTATCCAATGGATCATCACAGTGAATGTTGAAGTCTCCAACTATGATAAAATTTTCATGAAATGATTGTATTTGTCAGAGAAAGTTTTAACTGAGAATTTCTGAAATTTCAGACAGGTACAGAGCAGTTCAAAAGAATTTTATTTTAGTTTATCTGTGTTTTGAGTGTTAATGTTAGATTTGAAAACCAAGGCAGTATCACCACCCCTGCCATCTGGACTGGGTTCACTAATAACAGAATAACTTTCACGCTTGAAGTGTCTGATTTCATAGTCATTATCCGGGTGCAAAACGTTTTATTTTAGGAGTACTTTGGAAACGACTTCCAGATTCTAAAAGGAGAGAATATGAGGAGCGGTCCCAGAAACTGCAGACGCCGACAAGAAAAAGGGGGCGAAAGCCAAAGCTGGACATTTGTGAAAAGAAAATAGGTAAAATTCTATACACCTCCTCCCTTCGTCCCTCCTTCCGTCTCTCCCTCTGACATTGCTCTATTTGTCTATTCAGCTCGAATCTTCTAAACTGGTTAATCCACACTAAGGTTTTAGTGATAAAACAGGAAATAGATAAAATTTCACGGTATTTTCGTTCAGGTATTGTATGAGCTTCTCAATTTCAAAGTATATTTTTGTGTTTACATCTTTTAGAGATGACACTTAATGAAATAGAATACCACATGGTCAAGATAAAAGTACAAGTAAATACGTCCCTCAGTCGAAAGGGGACATTCATCTCACCCTTTTAAACGCTTTTGATTTCTTTTGTGCCGTTTAGGCCCATTTTGAAGTCAATTTAAATTTCTGTTAAAAATCACGCTATTACTCCGCCGGTTACCGGTTGTTTATGCCCACCATATTTAAATTTTCTTTGCTTATAAACTCTAGTTTTAATGACTTTCTAAGTATCTCTAACTAACAGTAATATGTCAGTCTCTAAGCGTTTGATAACTGAAAAAGAAATCCAGGCATAAATTATGATCTGAAGAGCCATTTATTTCTACCTATAGCGGTCCAAGTGGCTAATGGGTATAACCATGTGGGAAGAACCATTACCCGAATGGTTCTAGCCATTATCTTACTTGGTTCCCCCACCCATTTTTAGAAGAGGGATGAACTAGAACCGCGTTGATAAATACATATGTATGCACACACAATCATAGTTATAGTGATCCGACTAAGACAATATATTAAGGATACTACTATGACCAGAAGTACTCATGTGCCTGACTAAAATTTTCCTCCAACCTCCCACGGATGGTACGCCTAACCGATGTGGGGTGACGCACGTACTAATTGGCTAATCTTAACACAAAATAATATCTCTCATTAAAGTTAAATCACACGATCTCTTGGAATAAACAGTCTGTATACTAATTAGTGCTAGAGATCAACTCAGAATGTAGTCATTGAATGAATTGCTAACTTAAGCACAAATAAATCACAGAATTTTATTAAGAGCAGGAAGCATCGAGCCACTATCACTGAAAATAGCCTACGTTTAGGCACCACTCTGTTTGCACTACTTTTCCTAGTCTCTTGGCCAGATCTGACATCACATTCAGTTTGCCAGCTATGTGGTCTGCTGAGAACCAGACCCCATGATCTCTCGCTATGCAAAATATTTCCCTTGTCAACTGCTCGGCTGAATGGGTGCCTCCTTGCTTGCTTGATATACCACTGCTGTTGAGTTGTACAGCATCACCTGTTTTCCAGACTGGGGAACAGTTGGGTGATTGCTAACTACACAACTCTTAGTTCTTGCCCATTTATATGTTTGAATTTTAAGCTGGGGTGGGGACAGATGCCCTTCGACAGCTTTCTTTTGAAGAAGAAACCCCCAACCGTCTGTCTTAATTGATAGCAAGGAGGTGGGAGGCCTGGATGGATAACCCTGGGATAGGCATTCTGGGGATAACCACCATTGCTGGTCTTCAATTGCTTTCGAGGGTATGGCCAGTAGCCTGTGATGACCCCTTCTACGGCCGATTTTACTGCCCTTTGAAATCGTCTGTAGTGGTGTTTGCCCATTTCCACTATCTTTTCTGTGGCTACCTGTAGCCCCAGCAGAGACTCCATTCGGGCCAGCTTCATGGGCTGGTGGGAAGTGATGTCTGGAATAGCTAAGACAATTCTGTCATATCTCTTTTAGGTGGGGTAGGCTCTGTCTAACTCCAAGTCCCACTTCTCTTCCAGATAGGCCATCTACTGCTTTGGCATAAGTTCTGATTTTGCTAAATCGACAATGAGACCTGTCCGAATCGCCTGAGTTTCTAAGAGGAGTGTTTGGAGTCCGGCCTGCGCTGTGGGTTAGGAACCAGTTGTCCAAGTATTGAAATACGTGCATACCCTGGGGTCTGGCCCATGATTTCAACTCCATCACTTTTGAGAATACGTACGGGGCTGTGGGTATGCCGTATGGATGTGTCAGAATCCAGAATCTTTTCTCCCTTATTTGAAAGCACAGATATTTGCGGCGTTTCCAGTTTATTTGGGATGTGGAGATACGCATCTAATAAATCTACTGACGTCCCTTAATTGCCCTCTTGTATCATTTCCTTGATTACTTGGGCAGTATCCATCTAAAAGCTCTAAAAGATCGTACAGAGAAATTGGTTCATTTCTGACAAGTCTATGACTAATCTCCAGTCCCCATTCTCTTTGGGTTCAGAAATACCAGACTGAAAAAGCCTTGTTCGGAGTCTGGCATTTCCTGTGTAGCCTATTTGTTTGGAAGCTTTAGCGCCATATCTTGCAGAGCCTGATCCTGCTCGGAGCCCTGGCTATAGGAGGTTTGCTATGTGTTTTGGAGCTTTGGAACAGAGGCACTGTAATGCTCTATTCCTGTTGTCTGACTTGAATGAGACCGAATAGCTCTGTCGGAGCCAGTTCACTACCCGACACGGAGCCTCCATTTCTACCCAGACTTTGCGGAAATAATCTAGCCTTCCTCCTTTGGGCCAAGAGTCTTTGCAGTTCAGTAGCTTTCTGATATGCTGCAATAAAAGAACGGCATCGCCTGGAGATGAGTCCTTCATCTCCACGTGGTGCCGTGGTTCGTTGCTACCTGTCTCACTGCTAGGCATGGTGACTGGTGGCACTGCCCTGTTGCCTCCGTCTCTTGGCTGAAGGGAAGTAGTTGCGTGACTGAGGTGCGGACTTTTCCCGTCTGCGCTGCTTCCTGAAGCGACCACTAGAGGAAGAAGTTCTCTCGCAGGAGTGTCTAGGGCAAGACATCAGCGCTAAGTCCTTGCATAAAGCTCTATTTTTAGGTCGACCCTCTCTACATCTTGAGGATGGAATAGTTCTGTTTGACTCAAGATGCTGGAATGTCTTATCTCCCTATCTCCTTTGACCAATGACCAGCAGTGCGGGCCAGCTCTTTCAAGGTTTTAGCATCTTTTTCCACAAGGAGGAAATCCGAATCTGGTTTTACTCTGGGTATCTACACTGTTCTTTTGGCGGATTTCTCTAGCGGCTCGATTGGAATAGCATTGTCCGCAGATCTATACATTGCAGATATGATTTCCAGTTGCTTGGATGGGTGGAGTCGCGCCATGATCTTGCCCTCACGCAAGTCCATTTGCTGAAATTCTCTCTGCCATCACACTGTCAACTCCGGCACTAGTGTCAAAACCAGAAATGACTCCTGCTCTGGCTCTTCACTTAGACAGTCAGGCGAATGGGAAGCTCCTCTTTGTCTGCGTAGGGTTGTCTCCTTCTATCCCTTCTATTCATGTAATTTCTTTAATTACGTCTCTTAACGGCATGTCCTCCGGCAAAAGTCGCGCGTGTCTGATGCCGGCAGGGACAAAAAGATATCCTGAGACGGTAGGGTGGTGGGAGATGGGGTGCGAACTGGGCACCTGCATGCTTCCACTAGGTCTGTCCAATACTGCTTTCTTTTTAGGCGATCGCTAGGAGCCAGATAAGGCGCAGTACCCCTTGTGGATGGATGCCGACAGGAAGGTTGCGACGAGAGCCAGGCATCTCTCAATGCCTTTCTGTCCTCTGTGTCTAGCTCCGCCGCTGTCTGTGAAGAAAGGGAGCGATTCAGCTTAGCTTTTTTTTTTGCCTAGCCGAGGCTCAGTTAGCTGAGTATCCTCTGATGCTAGAACCGGTGAAGATTCTGACACAAGCGTATTCTGACACAGGCTAGTCAGAAACAGCCTTCTGCTTTCTGTATTCCTCGCGCAGCTCTGCATCTCTGTTCTTCACACAGTTTGTCCCCGTCGCCTTCCACTCCGTTTGAGAGAGGTCATCACATTCAATGTGTGTTCTGCTCTTCGCATAGTACTAATCCTTCCGCAGGCTTGCACTAGTCGCAGTGGGGGTTGCTAACACACGATGGGTGGCTACATGCTGCCTTTTGCACTGAGCATTCTGTTTCTGCTATGCCTGTAACAGAAAGTTGCGCGATCATGCAACAAACCCCTTCTTGTTTGCTCCTGTCCTACCTCTCTCCTCTCGACACCTGAATAGATAGGGGGAAACGCACAACCTCGGGACGTGTATAGGCAAAGAGGGATCACCCTCGTGGGTAGGGATTCGTGGGAGCCACAAGGTAATACCCACTCATGCTAACCCTCCTACAAGTGGAAACAGCAACTTGGTTCTTCCCTTCAAATCAGTGCTTCTACCCAAATGGGTAGTGCCACCTAAGGACCAGACAAGCCCACATTGAAGAGAGTGGCGGTAACCCCGTGAACCTAGCTAGAAAGTATAAACCCAATCGACGCTCTGCTAATTTAGTCACAGCAGCTCTGGCAAGCCAGTGACATTGGGGTCAGGTGGGGGGGTGTGGAGCCAAGGCAACGAGAGAACTTACCAGCGCCACCTCCCCAACACCCAATCTGACAGAAACGCCATAAAATACAGTCAGATTGACACAGATCCTATCATCTCCAGGTAAAGATGAATCGGCTGACACGTGAAGAAAATATGAGAAACATGGTACGGTGACAAAGACCGAGTTTGTTTACTCGTGGCTAAAGATACGATTTCTGGTGTTACAGAAATTTTACCGGATGACATTCCATTCGGAGGTGTGATTAAAGAAATTTCACGTCTAGCGGGGCTGGAATCGGGAAACGGATTTCTCCACAAACTTTGGCCCCGTCCCGGTGAGCGCACGAAGGCTGCTTTCCGCAAGGGCAATTGGAAATATGAAAGGTTGGAGGACTCTCCCGTTTCATCCTCTGCCTCTTCCCATTCCGATCCCGGACCGCCCGAGTCTCCCTCTGTGAATTGGCTAAGCTCGGTACCCTGATGTGCGTTTTCCCCGTTTTAATCGATGTAAATCTCCCGCCACTTATTTAGCTGCATGGCGGCCAGTACAGAGACATGACTCTGGATAAGTTCGTCATTGTCATCCAGGTTGAACGCAACAAATCGCAGACAACCCCGGCCCAATACTCTCCCATTTTGTTTTTATGTGTCTATATAAGTATTTCATTTAGTGAAGAATGTGATTATCTTCTTGTCTTAGGTAAAGAAAACTCTGAAAAGTAGAAATCCGTGTAAAAAAATGCAAAGAGCTCTCCTGCCACCCCGGTCCAGATTTGAATCGAAGTAGAATGGGATAATCTACTTATTAGAATAATAAATATCGTAGATCAATATGAGGCTCTTGTACCACCTCGGTCCAATACTATGCCATTTTGCCTGGTGTTGTGCTCTTAAAGGTTTCAATTAGCGAAGAATGTGATTTTCTTTCTATGTGAGGTCCGAAGAAAACTCTGGGATACAGAAATGTATTTTAAAATGCAAAAAGCTCTCCTACCACCCCGCAGTGCTCTGATGCCACTCTGAGGCCCTGATGTCACCCCAGTCCAATACTCTCCCATTCTGCTTTGATGTGTCTATAAGTGTTTCATTTAGCGAAGAATGTGATTATCTTCCTATTTTAGGTCAAAAGAAAACTTCGAAAAGCAGAAATCCGTGTAAAAAATGCAAAGAGCTCTCCTGGCACCCCGCAGGGCTCTGGTGCCACCCCGGTCCAGTACCGCTTTATTTCGTTCGATTTTATAATGGTAGCGATTTGAATCGAAGTAGAATCGGATAATCTACTTATTACAATAAAAAAGATAGCAGATAAATATGTAAATCCGTTCAAAACGGGCAAAAAGCTCTCCTGCCACCTCGGTCCAGTACTATGCCATTTTGCCTGTTGTTGTGCTCTTAAAGGTTTCAATTAATGAAAAACGTGATTTTCTTTCTATCTGAGGTCCGAAGAAAACTCTGGGATGCAGGAGCACGTTTTCAAATGCAAAAAGCTCTCCTGCCTCCCGCAGAGGTCTGATGCCACCCCGAGGCTCTGATGTCACCTCGGCTCAATACTCTCCTATTTCGCTTGTTTATGTGTTTATAAGTGTTTCATTTAGCGAAGAATGTGATTATTGTCATATCTTAGGTAAAAAGAAAACTTTGAAAGCAGAAATCCGTGTAAACATTGCAAAAAGCTATCCTGCCACCCCAAGGCTCTGATACCACCCCGATGGTCGTCGCCGCTTTACACACCCGACAGGCCAGGAGATTTCTTTCTTTCTTTCTTTTTTTTTTTTTTTTTTTAGTGAACATCCTTGTTTGTTCTTCGGCAAAAATGCCGAAAAATTGCCAAAAGTCTCTGTTTTCCCCGTTTATTTAAGGACATATTCGGTAGGATAGTTATTTTTTTCACATGCACCTTTTATTGCACCTCAATAAAATGTGCATTGACAACGCACGGCTGTAAGTTCATTGACCTTATATTATTGTATTTTTCACAGCAGCTAAGCCGCTGCCCCACCTGCTACCCAACCCATTCATCAACAATGGGACGGACACCCTACGCCTGGATCTCCTCGCAAGAAAGCAGGCAGAATCTCAAAAAGTAGTCGCCGAAAAGGAGAGATCCACAGACCTCAAACTGCTCACAACTCTAATCAGTGTTCTCGTCTACAGTCTACAACTTTGCGACACGTGCAGGCAAAATAATGCCCGCTTCTCGGAAATCATCGGCAAGATCAAGGAGAAGGGACTACTGCTTCCCAATGGCAAAGTCCCGCGTCTCAGCAAGTGCCGCTCTTTCCCAATTATGAAGAAGCGATCGAAGAAACGAAACTTTAGGCGAACACAAAAGTCAGAGGATGTAGCAAAACAGACACAGGTAACCGAAGACCCGCTTAACGAACTGGAAAAACCACATGAAGCAGAGAACAAACCAGGACCAAAATCAAAAAAGAAACAGGATGCAAAGGATACACCCATAACCGAACCCATTTCATTCCAGACGAGCCCCAGTCGACCCTGTACTAATAATAGTCAGCCTTCGGTTTTCACCAAGAAGCTCCAGCATGAGGATAGACCATACGAATCCAAACCCAAAACCCTCCAAGCCGCAGAAAACAAAGACAACAGAAATAGTACAGCTCTCTCGAGTCCCACTACAAAACCCTCCCTTTCAAACATGGTGGGTGGTCTCAGGGAAAAAGAACTGTCCAAGCAAGTCATCAACCCTGAAACCCATCCTATCGGTGCTTGCTTTGAGACATTCAACAATGCCCTTGAGTTTGTGCAAAATAGTGAAACTCCCAACAAAAGTGGGCTGATAAGCTCGAACTTTTTGGGAAACATTGAAACCCATGACACCACAGACGACATTATGACAATCCTGGAAAATATAGAACCAAGCGAGACAATAAAACGCAACCTAGAACAGGAACTAAGAACCTTTGAGCAGCAAATTCTAGCAGAAGAAACACACTCTACATCTAACGATTTCAACCACAAATCGGATAATCAGGAAGGGCATTTAGGCATAGATAACGGACCGAAATCAAGCACTCCCATTAAACAAAGCCATCGTGAAGACAGCTGCAGTGATGACATAGAAATAATACTCAGGAGAATAGAATCCAATGAACATATAAAACGCCAGCTTCAACGGGATCTGGAAGATTTCGAGCGAGAGTGGGCTATGTCAAAAGCCAGTGCAAAGAAAGCTAATCAGGGACAGCGACAAATACAGAATAATGAAATTGCTAACATTATTGCTGAGGCTCATGCCGCGGCGGAAATAACGTACGATTCAGATGTTCTCGGATGCGATTCGGAACTGCACGATCAAAATCATGTGGCAGAATCTGAAGCAGCACATGTTGCTGAGATCCTATCACCAAAACATCCGGTGGACAAATGCGTCCCTGCTGAAATACCATCATTCAGTCTTGTGAGGGTGGGGGGTGCAGGAGCAAAAAAATCAGCCAATGATTCCAACCTGGAGAAAGGACAGCTCCAGCAACAATCTGGAAACATCTCGCATGTATATTCCGGACACATGCTAGACTTGTTCAAAGATGCATTGGATTTCAATGGACTAGACGACGGGCTATGGCACGTGACAGATACGCGTGCCGTCAAAAACAATGCCTTCAGTGAAATCAAGAGCAGCACACAGCCACAGGGATTCCCTGCGGAGGACAGAGACCGGGACCAACACCGGAAACCGACTTTAGCTTCCACCCTTAACATAAATCAAAATGAGAACAAACAAATATGCCAAGCAGCACACGAAAAGCTATCAATCAGTCAAAACGACGGACAACCGAAAAGGCAACAGAACGAAACAGATGTGCTGAGCAATCAATCCAAGGGCGTAGACGACCGACAACCGTCAAATGACAGTTGTGACAGCTTAAACTCTTGTTGTCTTACACACTTAAATCTCACCGATGGTTCAAGAGTCGACTCAAGCAGCAGCGATTCAACTTCTGATGGCAATGTGAGCAGGCTACCTCAAAGGAAGCGGGATAGTTCTAACTACTGCGCAAGCGCGGAGAGTAACGACGACGACGATACGGGAACTGATGACGTCATCAATGAAATGAAAGAATTACTTGACGACAGTTACATAAGAAGCACGACAGTTTGTGAGACTGTCGATACGTCCAACTTGGAAGAATGGTTTGGGCAGATCTTCAGCGAATATTATTAATGATATGACTGCAATATTACAAGGTCCAGTGGAGGAGTCTAGAATGGCCATCGAATGCTAAATACTCCGAAAACAAGGGTACCTTTTCAACGCGCAAGTGTTTGGCCTAAGAACTCTTCTGAGTGTGCAGCGGATAAGTACCACGTCTCCATTTTTACATATCGCTTCTTATTCTTCGTGGGCTTCACCAGTTTGCAGCAAACTTAGCATACGTCACACAACCAAGATACGAGTACGTCTTTCTAAGATACCGGGCTCAGAATGAGAGACATTGTCTATCGCTTACGCGCATGTTCCAACACGTGTTCCAGCATGTGTTCCAGCACGTGTTCATGTGTTCTTTAACCATCCACTTTCAAAACTTTAGCTTTGTCATGTCTGTTAGTTCAAAATTTTCGAGCTAATTTTTTAAACTTCTGTTTTTTTTTGGGGGGGGGAGACCGCTTAGATATTGCTTTGTAACATTTGTGACGTCACTTGTCAACCCAAATGATTGAAAAAGTGTCAGGTTGTCTGTTGGCAATCAAAATATAAGTCACACATCAGTCCAATCAAGAGTTGTTATTGTTCTCACAAATAAATTAGATACCCCTGTCCTCTCGCCCACTAAAGCACTTCGCATCTCGGAACTGAGTTTTTAAAGTGATTACGGTACATAAAGAAAGACTGTGTGTTGGGTAATGCTGACCGTAAAGTCGACATTTGTCAGCACAATCAGGACACAACATCAATTTATCAAGTCAACAAATATTTTACCCTTTAGTGATTTATTACCCTAATAATACTGTAAAGTGCACACTGACTTCGTTGAGTGAACATAAAGTAATACAGAAATTGCGGACCTGGTCTGACTCTTAGCTAAACAATAAAGTGTTTGGGAGCAAGTAAATGCTTTAAATTAACCGAATTTCAAATTCAGCGAAGTAACTTTAACGTAAAATTTTCCACCCGGGTCATAGTGACACTTCATACTGGCTGTTCAAATTATGGGCCTTCAAATTAAACACAGGCGTATTGCAGTAACTTTGAGTTCAGAACATGTGCAATGCAGGTAAGGTCAAGGAGAAAAATAGTCTTGTTTCATATTTTTTAATCCGGCCGTCTGGCGATATATTTTTTTCTTGAAAAAATAAACCCGGCCTGGGTAGAACTTTTCTTGGTTTAAAAACTTTCGATGACCCGGCACTGGTCAAAATTCTTGTTTTGCATTTTTGCAAAAGTAGTGTTTAAGTAGAAAGCTAGGTTGAAGTGTTTGAAATGTTACTGGTATGAAAATGTGAGCGTGAAATGTGAAAAAATATGAAGATACATTTCTCCTCTGAAAGTCTTCTTTCAGTACTTCTTCAGCTTTTCGGATGGCTATTTGCTGCTATTAACACAAAACCAGGTGGTCGATTTCTTTCCTTTTCACTCGAAATTTTCTAGATCTCACCAGGTTCCTTCGTTTTTTTTTCTTCTCTCTTATTTTTTTTATTTGTAATTTTAGTGACCAGGGGGATGAGCAACTCCTCATGTAAAGGTCAGTGACACCACAGCGGACAATCACTAAAATACACGGAAACCGGTTATAATTCAAGCAAAAACAGCAACTCCCGCCATACACAAGTTTCTGTCGTATTTCTTGCACTGAATATAACATAAATGACTACAAAGAAATGAAATGAAATAAAACACGTCACTTTTCGTAACGATTTGACTTTTTTTAAACTAAACTTTTGAAGATTTTTCTGAAAACCTACTTATTTATTGAAGAAGATATAACACGTAATTTGCCTGCTTTAGACAGGTCAATAAATAAAACGATTAATGAAATCGCGTGATCGCTTCGTCCCTGTCACTTTTAACAACCATTTTCAAATATTTTTATGTATGTTGCTCTCTATGTTACTTATCCGTTGAGAAAAAAAAATTAACATAAAAAACAACTTTTTTACAATTCCTTTCCGCACATTTGTTTTCAATACATGAATGGTTTCCTCTCAGCGATTTTAACTCTGCCGCCTTTTAAATTTACACTGAACCGACGTAATAAATTAAATCTTCTTCCAAAACACCTGCGAGACACGCCCTGAACGTTTACCATTATCCACTGGTATAAAACACGTGTAAATCAAGTCAAACGCGTGCTTACATCATAAATACAATACTAACTGAACACTTAAAACCTGGTTGTGAGTAAGTTACGAGTATTGAATCACAGAATGATTTTTCGTGAAGTGCCGACAGTTCGAGAACAAGAAGGCGGTATAAAATCACTATCGTTTATAAAATCTGACAACGATTTGTTCTCCTTGGAGCTTGAATCTATTTTAACCAGACTATTATCACCCTGCTCAGAAAATAACGACTCGTTTGAGAATAGTGACGAGTCACCCTCGGAATGCTCACCTCTTGGTTTTTTTCCACTCTGTTCTCGGCCACAGATTGATCTACAATGCCGTTTATGCGGTGTTACATTTGATCGGTGTAAAATCGAGTTTTCGGGTGAGCTAAATAACGAAGGACTCGAAGCATCACTGACCAGAGGAGTGCTCTGAAATAAACAACTCTTGCGAAGGTCCGACTTTGCACTCCCTATAGGACTCGGAGTAAAAAGCTCCTCCGAATAGGGCAAAGGCGAGGCTGAGTCTTTCTGAGCGTTCGTTATATCAGCGAGTGGCACAACCAAACTTTTCGAACGTTTCAGACAGGACTGCCTTCTAAATGCATTCGGAAACGACACCGGCGTAGTTTGCATTTGATAATCTATCTCTGAAATCAGTTCTTGCTGGAAAAGTTTCCGTGCAAAGCAGACACTTTTTGTAGGGGGGATTCTCCCTGATCTTTGATTATCGCCCGCTTTACCGGTACTCCCCACGCCGTCGTTTCCATCTACGGTCCCTGACACAGGCGATAACTCGTTCTCTTTGAAAGATTCGCCAAACAAGTCTTCAGACAGATTACTGCAGCAGCTCACATTTCTCATCGATGCTTCATTATCCTTTTGTACCTGTGAAGATTTGCAATGTAGCACTTCGAGTTTATGCGTTAGGTTAATGCTTGTTTCAGTCACTTCCGAACAAGCAGTGGATGTGACCTCTTCCTTTCCGATGTTTGCCGAACAAACTTCGGCGCCATTCGTTCCGCGCTCGACTGAACGTGCACGTTGATTTCTCACCTCATCGGCAGCCACATCCGCTTCAGGCCCTGCCGTTGTTTTAGACAAATGTATGCCCTTCTTTGTTACGCTCTCTTCGTTACCTTCCTGCCCATTACTTACTATTTCACCTTTCCGCTGACCTTCACTGCAGACATGACCCTGACTTGTTTTCACGACTGGTGCAGTCACTGAGTTGTTTACTTCCGTGATTGCGCTGGCAGCCATGCTGTGATTGTCCAAGTTTTGTAAGAATTTACTAAGATCTTCAGACTCCGGGAGGTCTACATCAAATTTCTCCATTCCTGAGAAGTTGTGCTGTTCGAAACTCTGGATGTTGATGTTTCCATCATTGTCATTGATATATTCAAAACACACTGATGCATTAACTGAAGCCACAGTCTCGTCTAATTCTTTCTGTGGTTTATCTTGAAAATGTTCTGTCGTAAGCATTCCAAAACCAGCAGCATTTTCAGTGTCATTTAGAAAGGCAGCCAGGTCTTCAGAATATGGGCAAGACTCCAAATCATTCGTAATCTTAACGCGTGAACCACTTGTATTTTCAACCTTACCCAAGACCCAATCGCTCCGAGAGGCACCTATAGCTGCAGTCTCAATTTTGGAGCTATTTAAAAATGGAGCTAAATCTTCAGTAGAATCCGGGCAATGCATGGATTCCTCGCTAATACCGACACGTTCCTCTGTACACGACTCATTTTCATCCCGGTGCGAAATCTTTACAGAATTACTAGACGTACCACTGACGCCACAGTTCGAACTGACCACTCCTGCGTTTACGTTCATTTCTGCTACAGAATATGCTTGTGGTGTTCCCTCAGTGGCACGGAGCAGCAGTAGGGAGCTGTCGTTAACAGTACCCTGATCGCCGCCGCCGTCGGCGTCTTCGTCAGCCTTTCCACCACCGCCGTCGGCGTCTTCGTCAGCCTTTCCACCGCCGCCGTCGGCGTCTTCGTCAGCCTTTCCACCGCAACACAGCAGCAGAGAACTTTCGTTGAAGCTGTCCTCCAGACCGTCACAACTCATTTCACATTCCCCCGCTTGGCAATCGCTCGGCGTTCCTGGCAGTTCTCCAGATCCTTGCAATGTCAGCCTTGCGGGAAGTATCACAGAGGAATCAGACCCGCTTTGTTTCATTGCACATAACGGCATTTGCGTAGCGCGGCACGCTTTTCTGAAGTCCCGCATAACATCTATCGTTTCATCACCACCGCCTCTCAAATTATAATACTCATCCTCTTCATTTTCCTCCAAATTATCAGCTCTCGCATTTGCTGCAACATCGGCATTTCCAGCCTCCTGGGTGATATCCAGACTCGGAGCCTGTGAGACACGTGACTGGCTGTATGCAGATCTGCGTCGAGTGGGCGCGTGATCCATTGTCGTGTCACTTCCTGCGGATACCGCGTATTTCTCGCTAAAACTGCCACTGAAATCGAGTGTCTCTAACTCGAGCAGGACGCTGTTAACAGCTTCTTGAGTACCAGCCCGTGGGACTTCCATAGATAACTGGAATTCTAAAACGCCTTTATCTATAATGTCCGAAACTGAACAAGTGGTATCATCGTGACTGAAGTTGTTTTGACGCCCACTTTCATGGGTTGAATTTGTGAAGTAAGGTCGTATACAAGGATTGTTCGTGGTACAGTTCTTATCTTTGCCCCGTGACACCTCCGATCTGAGCGCCTGCGCGGTCGCTGCGTCGGTGCTGTCCGCGTCTTCTCTTGACAACGCACCGCAAGGAGTCCCACGCCTCGACTCGTGGCTGATACCCCCGCCGCGGTGGCTGCTTGGCTGAGGACGCGTAACACTGGCTGAACACTCCGCTGATTGGTTCATTTCACACAACAAAAATGAAGTTGTTGAATCACTGGTGTCTGTGAAAGAATTGTGTGTTCTTTGAACCGAAATGCAGTGATTTTCCACTCCAGCCAAACGATCACGTTTCTCAATAATCCCGTGGACTAAATGTTTAAGTAACGTAATAACAGGCAACTGTGTAACACAGCCCTTCGTTACCGGTGTCATTTGCCATGCAGTCAGGCGTTGACTGGCGACACTCTGAGTCTGTGACATAGGGCAAGCGGTTATTATGTCTTCAAGACTAGTCGGCCGGTGAGTTGAACATCGCTGTACTTTAAATCCAAACAGAAACCACTTGTCACAGAAAACGTGTTGAAGTGCCACATTCAGCACACTGGGATCCACGTCATTTGCTTTCATCCACTGCGTATATCTACATATAAAACAGATAATATGCTAAAAAGATGAAGTATGCAGCTCGATACATCAGTCTGATAGTCTCTTTTCAATAACGTGACCCGTTTAACGCTCAATTACATTACATAGAATTTTCATGCTTTTATTTTTTTTCCTTCGAATGCTCAGCTCCAAAATAAAATTCTGTTGAACTTAATACCAATTCATTTCTTATGCAACTACTGTCAACAAATTATTAATAGGCACATCCCTTGGTAAGTTAACAAAAATTCAGTTGGGCAGGAAAATTCGCGGAACTTTTTTCCAATTTAAGACCAATTTCGTTTAAAGATTCATGCTTAAGACATTTTTTAACTGAAAAAATCCCCATATATAAACCCAAATACTGACAGCAAAACATGGGCTTCCAGACACTGTCACCTACGGAATCCGAGTTCAAATGTCATTATAAGAGTATTACAATGACTTTGCAGAAAAGTAAATCGCAGCATAAAGACCTAAAAAAATTAAAGTCATCTATTAAGTACAATCTATCTATCTACTAAGTACTATTATTACACTCTCGCTATGCAATACTTATAAGATAATGTTAAACTATTACGTATGCAGATATTGGGCTGAGGCGCCTATAAACTGTTCCAGCTGAGTGCCAAACACGGCGACATCGCAGTGACTGTTGCCGTCAGTAATGTGTAGGCTGATGCGATACCTTTGGATGCTCTCACTGACCTTGCGCCCTTTGCCACACTTTAGACACACCCTAAGAAAATAACACGGGAAGGACAGATTACTAAAACAATTATCTGAACGAATGAAGGATGAGTAATTCAATAAAATGGAACTTATATTTGTTGTTGCGCTGAAAGGCTAAGCAGGTTTAAATAAGGCTGAAGATACAAGCACATGAAAGAAGTGTTATTTAAACAATTTTAAGCATTATTTTGCTGAAAGTTTGGTCAACAAAAACATCTTACTGTGTAGATGATGTTGCTTTCGGATTTTGTTCTTCAAAGTGTATTTTACTGTAGCACATCCTACACGCAGTGTAGTACACGTTATCGTAAACATGAAGGACTTTCGCTAAAATTAAAGTCCTTTCCGTCATGTTTCATTGCTGAGTTGAACCTAGGGAAGCACTTCATTGTGGAATCTACAACAGCATTAAACCACAATGCATACACAAATTCAGGAGCCCCGCGGTATTACCAAAGTGACATTCCATGACCTTCTAGTGACATTTTCCATGACTTTTCATGACCTCGTTTATTTTATAATTTCTACACAATCTTATGAAAAATTGGCCGCCAATATAAATAAATTTGGAGAAATACTTAATATAAAGAAAGCACGTTCGTTCAAACCGAAGTAGGTTAAACTAAATATTTATTTACTAGTTTCTGGGGCCATGTGACCAATTGCTGAACACCTGGATGGAATGCCATTTAATCGGCTAAAAGCCCTGATGTATATATTTTTAAAGCCCTGACTGTTTCGGCGGTCAAAAACTGACAGCAAACTGCTTTTTTTTTTGGATTTTCTGTCGCAACCCTGTCAGTTTTACCAAGATCAATTTTCCCAATGGTACAAGCAAAGATGATGAAATAAATCGTTTTCACTTCAAAAAAAAAAAAAAAAAAAAAAAAAAAAAAAGAAATGATAGAGTTCTTTCGGTCCCAATGTTAGTTCGGCTTAGGACTGACATTCTTATCACCTTTGTCAATAAGGCCTAACAAGTCTCGAGAAATTGAAAGCCTCCAAATAGATCGGGAACATAATACTGGGCGGCAAGAAAGTCTCGGGAGGTTCTCGTTTTCCAGAGACCTTAAGTTAGAAAATTTCTCTGTCTGTTGAAGACATTATTTCTCTCAAAATTCTTTTCCAGATACAGCTGTCTCCAGTCACGTGACCACTTTGTCTCAAGTGATCCAAATCACTTTTATCTCAATTTCTTGTGATACTTAGCACTAGTCCCAGCAGGACCCTTTCTAGCTCCCCAGGACAGAAAAGGTCCCAGACCCCATAAATCAAATGACCCTAGATGTAAATTGTTCAGGCTAGGGATCTTTCGGCGCACACTGAGAAGAATAATGACGTAGTATTTTCGAATCCGAAGTAACTTTCAAACTTTAGTGAAGAGTGCTTCAGCAATTGTATACTAATTTTTGTTGTGGGAGATAAATGGGGTTTCATCATTCTAACCTCAAAACAAAATGTTTTCCTCAGTTCAAAATAATTATTTGACGATTAAAAAACTGTGCAACATAATTTATGTGGGAGTCACTGTAAGATTTGCAAATTTGACTTCTATTGCAAGTTTTATTATCGGAACTATGACTCTTACTGTCATAGGAAGATTGCACGAGTGATCTAGGACTAGCTTAGCAAAACTATGCAAAATTATGCGCTAGTCCTAGCGGTACCTTGAATACTGGTTAAACCCGCATGACCGCTCGTGTCATCAGGCCTTCTTGCGAGGAGAGAAAAATGAAACTGAACAGCACATCGAAATTGGCAAACTGAAAATGTGTTTCTTTAGTATGAAAAACGCGTTTGAGTCGGTAATTATTCTAGGTTCATTTATGAAGTGGAAGCCATGCAACTCACTATACCTAACGTTCTTATTATATGTCATGATAATCTTCTGCACCTGACAGACCAATTTGCAATTTAACCAATTACGATTATGTGGTGTTCAGTTTGAATGTTCCTTCCTCGTACTGACACGAGGTGTTACGTTTGCTCAAGTGATGCTACCAACTGTTCGCTCGGCTGAGTGGGCTGACTGGTAGCTCCGAGTAGCTCTGACTTGTATAACATCGCATATCTCTCTGTCAGAGCTACGATGCCTTCCATTGCTCCACTAATAGGGGTCAACTTCATATGTTCTGAGGCATGAATCCTGCATACCAGCCCCTATTATTCAAACATCTACAGAAAGTCCATGCCCAATATGCCCTTTTTGTAAAACAGACACAGTTTCTAGTGAGCTCTATATCTTTTATTTGTTCATCAAAGTGCAGAAAAGTTAGCTTCCGCACCCACCTGTCAAATGTTTGTTTACATTCTGGCCTTTAAATGTCACGTGACCAAAGTCAAGGGACCGAAAATTTAAATAAAGAAATTGTAGTTTATTTGTAAAATATATACTAAAATAGTTTATAGATGCAGAATTACGTATAAATTTATTTTGTACACCCACAATATTTGACTTTTTTATTTTTACGTTCTTTTTGAAATATAAATTTAAAAGTTTTTTGGTGGATAATTGCAAAAATTATTGTTACTATTTCACGTGATAAAGTATGCTCCCTGTATACAAGCAAATGTCAATTATTGCCGGAGATTTGGGGTTATTTCCGTATTATTTTCCTTTAAAGAAATCGTAACACAGAAGTTGTGTATGATTACCGCTGTACTTTGAGGGCCTTTAGCAAATGCCAATAAAAACTTATGGGTCGTTGAATCTCGCACAAAGTAGCCACAGGGGTGCCTCAAAGCGAGTGCAGTTGACTTGCTTATCGTTATATAGCGAGGCTTTGAGGCGGTGCCTGGAAACTTTAGCGCACCGCTTCTTCGAGCTAGCTGACTGGCCGGCAATCCAATCGTGGCGCACCGCTTAGGATCGGTGTAATATTTCTTCTATAATTTCTTTACCCGGTTCACTTACAGTCGAAATGCAAAACTCTTGCACATTTCATTCGGAACAGAGTATGATTAGACAGATCACACATTAAAAACATACAATTTTGTGGGCGATATTCACGAATCCAACTACAGGGACAACAGCTGTGTGCAAGGATACGACCATGCGGCCGATAATTCGTCAATTTCTCAACAACTGTTTTAAAAAATGCTAGAGCCAGTTTAAATGGCTCGAGAGGAGTTGCCACTTTGCCAATAATCAACTTCAAATGGATATTATTCTGGGAAAGTGACATTTCAGATATTTGGTTGGATGGATTATTGCGATATAGAGTTACCCATGAAAACAATGTATCGATTTTATGCATGGTTTCTGTGCCTTACTTTTATTTTTGCAAATGTTTCATATGCAAAATGAATTAGATTTGATTTATTCAACTATCAGAACAAATTTAACATGATATGGAGAGTAAAATATAAAATATGCCAGGCGCCCATAAACAGCATAAATAGATAACAATTTGCAAAAGAATAAAGAAAATTATACCTGGGTTGGGTTTGAAAACAAATTTTACTCGAACCCAGCAGAAATAGGCGTGCATCCCCTTTCAAACTATGCGATAGAAGTCATGCACGACGGAAATATCAACTTTTCTTTAGGCGTTCTATCAAATATGGTGTAAATATTAGTTTTAAGAAGCCTAATATTTCTACAACCCATATATAAGCATAAACAAGAACGATAAACATGACAGGGTGAATTAAAATTCGGTATTATTCACTTATGTCTCAAACAAAATCCACTTGATTTCTTTTAAAAATGAATAAACACAAAATATAACTCTGGGATAAAACTGATGGGACATAATTTGCTTCGTTATTGAAATTGGAAGTGAATGATTAGTTGGAATAAAAGGTCATTGGAAATCCCATAGAAAATGTCTAGTAATTGTTAACCTGTGATTTGTTACACATTCTATTCAAATGTGGATAACTCGGTTATATATAAAAGTTAAAGATTTTAGCCATGTATACAAAAAAAACCATTTTTAATACATCGTTCCGTGATTTTGCTTGACAGTGGATTGCAAAGATCGATTCAATGTTTTGGTTTTGCTTTTGGGCCGTGTATTTTGCATCACAGTGGACAGATTTTTTAAAATGTGTATTTAACAGTTAGTAGTTATGAGAAGTCACGTGATGTTTACTTCCTTCACCTTGTTATGCGATTAAAGGCAGGATTTTATATATACGGTAACGAAATAGTGTATACTGATGTGTATATCCCTATATGAGGACTACAACATCCTACAGACCCGTACGGAGTAACGCGTATACAAGTATAGCACAATACATCACGAACTGCATCAATAAAGGATATTTCTGCAAAGCATCAGTAAAAGTGAGGCAATATGTTAAAGATAAGGTGTTATTTTGTGAAAAAATATTGTTATTTTGTAAAAACAATGCTAAAATTCACAAATTAAAATTTCAAATTGTCAACATTGCTTTCAAATAGTTAAGTCTATCAATCTGAGTTTCATGACTGGCGTTTTGTATCATTCTATCAATTTTAACACACCGCAGTGATTCTACTCCCGGGCGAAATGTTGTCAAATGCCGTTAAAACCATTAGAAATCATTGAAAAAAAACTGTCTTTTTCTCTGGTCTGACCGTGTATGGCATAAAGTATTCTGTTAATCTATACAGGTAAAGGCCAGCTAAATATAGGTCTGTTTCTTGTTGAAATGATGATTGCCGGGCGATAAAAAGTGAGTCGTGGGCGATGATAAGAGTTGACACAAGCCACAATCACGGTTACCGTCCCTTTTATTGGCAAATCACACGAAGTCTCATTGTATTGTGAATATAATTGATATAATAAAATCATTAAATGTTCTGGGTAGTTCAAGATACTTTGATATGATTGTGTTCTAAGAGTTGCGAACACATTTTATGTTGTAGGAGACACCGCAATAAAAACCTGAGGGATGGGATGGAAAGATATATTATTATTTTATTAGTCCTGTTTTGGGGAGGATCTTTTTAGGCCCCAACCCTACAGGGTTGGGGGCCTATAGACTTGGGGTGTCTGTCTGTCCGTCCGTCTGTCTGTCCGTCATCGCTTTTTGTACAAGCGATATCTCGAGAACGCAGAGACCTAGAGACTTGATGTTGGGCTCATTTGAAAGGTCTCGACTTGTAGATGTGCCTTTTGGCCATTTTGACCAAATTCGATCACGTGATCTTTGCCAAATTGGCAGTGTTGCCACACCGTCCTGCTTTTTGCAGATGTCCTGCTTTTTTCGTATTTTTGGAAAACGTCCTGTTTTTGTCCTGCTTTTCAGCTAAAAAGGGCAAATGTCCTGCTTTTGTCCTGCTTTTAGCAAAAATGTGAAATCTCGTCCAGCTTTTGTCCTGCTTTTATAACCGAATAATTCATTATTTAGTTCAAGATCAGATCTTTTTGGCGCCTTCGGCGCCTCTACCTAGATTTTTCGGTGTTTGTACAGAACGTGACTATTAGCAGGGTTGTCGGATCGTTCTTTTTTCTTAAAGACTTAGTCTTTATTTTCGCATCGTTTTTTTTTTGCCTCAAAACGTACTTTTTTCTACAAGCGTTCTTTATTGTTCTTTTTTAAGCCCCAGAAGCAGGGGCTATAACAGTTGTTGAAAGTATGTGCGAATGAACGCTTTTAAGTTGAAAAATCGTATATTCTGCCAGGATTCTAGCCTGAATGTCTTGAAATTGTGGTGGAAGGTAGGATCCACCTGGCTATTACTTTTTTGGCGATTCGTCAAAAATTGACGAAAACATTAGCGAAAAACCAAATTTTTTCGTGAAGTCTTAACTACTTCTAGGAAATTAATCTTACTGTTTTGAAAATTTCAGTTAAGTTAGCAGGCTTTACTACTACCTAGCTATTGCTTTTTTTTTTTTTTGGTGATTGGCCAATAACTGACGAAAATTTTCTGTAAAATCTTTACTAACTGCTGAAAAATAGTCTTGCCGTGTTGGAATTTAAAGTGAAGGTAGTAGGAATTACCACCTGTAACTTTTTTAGCGATTCGCCAAAAATTGTCGAAAATATTGGCGCATATTTTCGTACCGTCTTAACCATTTCCAGGAAAGTAATCTTACTGTCTTGAAATTTGAAGTGAAGGTACCAGGTGTTACTACCTACCTGGCTATTACTTTTTTGATGAGTGGCCAAAATTGGTGCAGATTTTGGCGAAAAACAAAAAAAAAAAATACAGTAAAATCTTAACTAACTGCTGGAAAATAGTCTTACTGTGTTGACATTTAAAGTGAAGGTAGCCGGAGGTACTGCCTACCTGGCTATTACTTTCTTGGTGATTGACTAAACATTAGCGAAGCTTGTGGCGAAAAGCAACAAAGATTTGGTAAATTCTTCACTAACTGCTGAAACATAGTCTTGCTTTGGTGGAATTTAAAGTGAAAGTAGCAGGAGTTATCACCTATATGGCTGTAACTTGTGTGGCGATTCGCCAAATATTAGCGAAAATATTGGCGAAAAAACCAATTTTTTCGCAAAATCCTGACTATTTCAAGGAAAGTAATGTTACTGTCTTGAAATTTTAAGTGAAGGTGGCAGGCGTTACTCCTTCCCTGGGCATTACTTCTTTTGGTGATTGGCCAAAAATTTCGTCGAAAACAAAATTAAGTAAAATCTTAACTAACTACTGGAAAATAGTGTTACTGTGTAGAAATTTAAAGTGAAGGTAGCAGGAGATACTGCCGAGCCAGGTGTTACTTTTATTGGTGATTCACCAAACATTGGCGAAACACCAAAAAAAATATAAGTAAAATCTTAACTAACGACTGGAAAACAATCTTACTGTCTTCAGATTTTAAGTAAGGTTGCAGGAGTTGCCACCTACCTGGCTGTACCTCTTTTTTGGCGATTTGGCAAAAATTGGCAAAAATATTCGCGAAAAACGAAATTTTGTCTTAAAATCTTAACTACTTCTAGGAAAGTAATCTTACTGTGTTGAAATTTTAAGTGAGAATAGCAAGCGTTTCTACCTATCTAGCTGTTACTTTTTTTTTTTTTTTGGTGATTGGTCAAAAATTGGCGAAAGTTCTGGCAAAAAAACAAAATTTTTCAGTAAAATCTTAACTAACCGCTGGAAAATAATCATACTGTCTTGAAATTTTAGACGAAAGTAGGAGGCGTTACTACCTCTTTGGCTATTACTTATTTTGCCGATTCGCCAAAAATTGGCGAAAACCCAACACATTTTCGGTAAAATCTTGACGGTCTGCAGGAAAATAGTCCAAGTCTTGAAATTGTACGTAAAATTTGCAGACCTTCCTACCTACCTGTGCTGGTACAATTTTTTGTGATTGGCCAAAAATTGGCGAAAATTTTGGCTAAAATCTAAAAAACGAAATTCCATTAATTCTGAACTAATAAAATAGTACAGGGGCCCCTCGTTAATTCGTCCTCGGTTAATTCGGTCCCTCGGCTGATCCGTACCAATTCCGTCGGTCCCGATTTTGGGACCCATTCACTTCTATGTAAAAGTACGAATTAACGAGGACTCGGATAATTCGTCATAAAATTTACCCTCAATTTTTTTCTATTCTGGTCTTTTAACAATGCAGAGCCATACAGATTAGGCATGCCACACAGTTAAAACAACACGTTAGTCAGGCATCTTGTGTAGCGAGATGATGGGGTTGCATAATGCGCATTGTGGGACAGTAATGATGGGGGCTTAGGGATTATGATTGACATGGTCTTCACAGTACACCGAGTGTCTTAGTGTGCACAGCGTTTTCACTGGCCACTAATCCGGAGGATCGTCTGTCACGCACTATGCAGCAGCTTAAGATGCCGTTTGTCTTCTGTGGACACTTCGCGCTCCTGAGCGTGTATATAAATTGTGAACAATGGTCATGCATTTCAACTTGCAAAATGGCATCAAAACGATAACACAATGATTACAAATGAACCTTAAGTTCAAAGTGTTAAAGCAAATAACGAGTGGCTCAAAAAACCAGAACTGAAATAATGACGGAGTACGGGGTACCTAAAAGTACACTTGCTTCATGGATAAAGAATAAGGATAAAATAATCAATGGTGTTGAAACCAGCAAATTTGAGCCTGCTCGAAAGCGCGCAAGGCTTGAAGGTTCATTGTTGTTTTTGTCCATTCGAAAATTTGACCCCCGGTTAATTGGTACCCTCGGTTAATTCGTACTTTTTCCCTTGGTCCCGAGGAGTACGAATTAACGAGGGGCCCCTGTATTACTGTCTTGAAATTTTAAGTAACGGTAGTAATCAATATCACCTAACTGGCTATTAATGTTTAGTGATTGGCAAAAAATCGGCGAATTTTTTGGCGAAAAACCAAAGAAATTTTTATGGTTAGCGATTTTTACTATTTTTTACCTTAGTATTCCCGTCGTCATGAAAATTGTAAGTAAAGTTTTAATTTTTGAACTCCAGAATTAAATGCAGTTTTCCTTTATGTTCTGACGCTGCCCATACGTGGTTATATCGAGTTAAGTCACTTTTAGACTAAAATATTGCGTCCTGCTTTTGTCCTGCTTTTTTTGAAGAAATCGTCCTGCTTTTGGCAGGACAGCTTCCTGCTTTTAGCTTAAAAGGGCTTGGCAACACTGAATTGGCCAAAAACGCAAAAAATCGACTTGTGTTTGTACAGGCGATATCTCGAGAACGCAGAAGCCTAGAGACTTGATGTTGGACTCATTTGAAAGGTCTCGACTTGTAGATGTGCCTTTTGGCCATTTTGGCCAAATTCGATCACGTGATCTTGGCCAAATTGGCCAAAAACGCAAAAAAATCGACTTGTGTGTGTACAGGCGATATCTCGAGAACGCAGAGGCCTAGAGACTTGATGTTAGGCTCATTTGAAAGATCTCGTGTTGTAGATGTGCCTTTTGGCCATTTTGGCCAAATTCGATCACGTGATCTTGGCCAAATTGGCCAAAAACGCAAAAAATCGACTTGTGTTTGTACAGGCGATATCTCGAGAACGCAGAGGCCTAGAGACTTGATGTTGGGCTCATTTGAAAGATCTCGTGTTGTAGATGTGCCTTTTGACCATTTTGGCCGAATTCGATCACGTGATCTTGGCCAAATGGGCCAAAAAACGCAAAAATCGACTTGTGTTTGTACAGGCGATATCTCGAGAACGCAGAGGCCTAGAGACTTGATGCTGGGCTCATTTGAAAGGTCTCGACTTGTAGATGTGTCTTTTCGCCATTTTGGCCAAATTCGATCACGTTATCTTTGCCAAATGACCAAAAAATGCAAAAAATCGACTTGTGTTTGTACAGGCGATATCTCGAGAACGCAGAGGCCTAGAGACTTGATGTTGGGCTCATTTGAAAGGTCTCGACTTGTAGATGTGCTTTTGGCCATTTTGGCCAAATTCGATCACGTGCTCTTGGCCAAATTGGCCAGAAACGCAAAAAATCGACTTGTGTTTGTACAGGCGATATCTTGAGTTCGCAGAGGCCTAGAGACTTGATGTTTGGCTCATTTGAAAGACATTTTGGCCGAATTCGGTCACGTGATCTGCTAAATTTTGGGGGTAAAAAAAGATTTTCCGCCAGCCAGTATCATTGTTTTTTTCAAAGTTTTGAGCAGAAGTAGGACATTTATTTTTCTTAGCCTAAACTGGCCAACAGGTTCAAAACCATAGACGACCCCTTACAATTTTGGGGGCGTTGGGGCCTGTTAGTGTTCACTGAATACTTGTTTATTGATTTAACATCAGTGTTACCCAGAAAAAATAGATCTAACTATTATTCAGTGATCTTCCCAGTGTAACAGTCAATTCGAGTTTGAAAATATAAGGGAACAACTCCAAATGGCAGATTTGATCGGTTTGGTCCCCGCAAAGAATGAAACGACATGCAGGTTTTTAGATGTTGAACCTTTCCTCAAAGGCTCACATTTCATGAAATAAAAAAGGGGTATCCATCATCTACGTATTGAATCACACAGTATTTGGTTTCATTGTTTGGACTGGCATCCTGTTAGCACTTTTTTTCTCTTTGCTGTCTGGCCCTAATTCCTCCATCGGAAAACACTGTTTTTAGGGGGGAGGAGGGAGTTACCCCATTGCACAAATTAAGTTGTCACTGTAACACAGAAATGTGGTGTGTAACATGCTAACCTGCGAGCTAGGATGGAGTGGAGGAGGTAGCAGACGGCGTCAAACTGCCATGCACAGAGCTCAAGCATCTTTTGTTTGGTTGTTTTAATTAATTATTTAGGTTCATTTACTGTTGTAAGTAAGACATTGGGAATTATTTGTACACAATGATCTTTTTACACAATAGTATGCACCAAAAATTAGAAAAAAATATATATATAAATACATATATACTTTCTCTGTGTAATGATCTCTGGATGATGTCTTACGGAGTTTTACTAACAACATAATGTGGCACCGGTTTACTTTTAATGGGGTTTTGGTGTGATTATTGTTCTATTATGATTCGATATCAGTGATGTGGAAAGGCCACTGCTGGTCAAAATGTGCTAGAAAAAAGATGGTCGACACAGCGACTACAAAATCTAAACCCTACTGACTACCCTGTTTGACCAAATTTTCTCGGGGGACTCAAACGTACTTCACGGGTAAACTAGTTGCGAACTTCGGGGATTTTCAACCCCAAATCATCACAGCTTATTCAATTGTTTTTTCTTCCCGCTTCCGAAGTTTTTACAGAGAACTAGTCCGAGAGGGTGGGAAGTAGGAGAACCAGATTTGGTAGATACTTACCTATGGTATTTGCAGTTTATCCTCCTGTTCTTTGTTTTGAGACTAATTTTGTACTTTGAAAGTGGCATTGGAATTTTGTTCTTAAAAGGAGTTCTGGCATCAACCCTACGCAGCCTGAGCGACTTGCAGTAGCATATTGATGGCTCAGCTGTACACAGTTATTGCTGGTTATTGTTACGTCACCATATATCAGCTGCATTGTGTTGCTGTTTTAGCAGGGTTGGCATGTTTCTTCCATGGAGGGAAAAAACCATTGTTTTTTCCGGGTTTTTTCCCCATAGGGCACAAATACTTTCTTCCCTCCAATTTCAGGGAAGAAATGGAAGAAACCTTAAACGGTGTAATATTTGGAATTTCTTTCAAATAATTTGCTTAAGCTGCACTCGGAGTAATTCTTAAATAGGTACGAATTCACATATCAAACTTGTATATAATAAATAGGATTAATGGGGATTGGATAAAGGGTCTTGGGTGCGATAATCTCCGCTTTTTATGTACTCGGGAAACATGTGCAATTTTGCGTGCCGCGATTTGGAAAGGGACGCGAATCCACATGTAAAAAAAAAAACAAAGGGTACAAGAATCTATACATAAACTGGCCAGTTATAATTATAGAAATTTAGACTCATGTTTCAATGTGTGTTGGAAAGCTGGGTACGCTGTAATAGCCTGAGTACTTTTGGTGAGGTGTTTAAACTTTGACTTTGTGTATGAGAAATTAGCGTATCATTTTGTTTGCTCTTAATGTGCCAGTGAAAACCTAAGACAAAGGCTGTGTTTACCTTAAATGGGGGGATTAAGTATTAAGATTAAAAGGCTGTTGCGGCAGCACATTTGCAAAGCACATGATATAAGATCATTATTTCTCCACTGTATTTTGATGCTACCATGTATATTTTTCGTTTTTTTTTTTTTTTGTATGATAGTACATTAGAATACACTAAATATTGGTTGGTAAAATCAATAAATAGATCGTACGTTGCATTGATGTTTTCTTGACAAAGTAGGTTTCTTCCCATTTTCTTCCCAGTTTCTTCCTTTTCTTCCCGGAAGAAAGGTATTTCTTCCCGTTTCTTCCCAGTTTCTTCCCTATTTCTTCCCAGGGAAGGGAAGAAATACCTTTCTTCCCGGAAGAAAACCAATCCTGTGTTTTAGCGTTTCTTTTGACGCTTTTTCAATTTGTGATAGAGCTTGAAATATAAATCTACATTTAATGATTAACATTTTCTTAAAGTTTGGAGCTTAGCCTTAAAATGTCATGTTGAGTTACATGAAAATGGCTTAATATACGTATATCTGCAGTTTTAAAAGCACCACAAGCATTTGCCCTTTAAGTTTTGCCAAAAATTTGTAATTCATTTTTATATTATTTAATTATGGTTTTTCACTGTTTCCGGTTTCCAGAGAGGCGCTGCTGCGAGTGAAATACTGTGAAGAAGCGAGGGTAACTTGCTTGGTTTTAATTTACTCTTGTTTGGGTCGGGTCAGTAGCTCTTTTCAGAGGTAGATAAGGATTGAAACAGTTGCACTGTTTGTAACCGAGTCACTGCTCATAACCCACTCACCGCTCATAACCCAGTCACCGCTCACAACTTTCTCACTGCTCGTGACTCATTCGTTATCCATAACCTACTCACTGCTCATAACCCAATCACGGCTCATAACCCAGTCATTGCACATAACTCAACCAATGCCTGCAGTCCATTCACTGCTCGTAATCCATTCACTGCTCGCAAGCCATTCACTGCTCATAACCCATTCACTGATCACAACCCTCTCACTGCTTGTAATCCATTCACTGATCATAACCCACTCACTTCTCGTGATGCATTCATTAATCCTAAGTCACTCATTGATCGTAACCCATTCACTGCTCGTAGCCAATTCACTCTTGATAACCCATTCGCTATTTATAACCCACTCACTGCTTGTAGTTCATGAACTGCTTGTAACCCATCCACTATTTATGGCGGACTCACTGTTCATAACCCGCTCACTGTCCGTAACCCACTCACTGCTCATAACCCATTCTCTGATCATAACCATCTCATTGCGTATAATCCACCTGCTGCTGGTAACCAATTCACTGTTCATCACTCATTCGCCGTTTATCACCCACTCACCGCTCATAACCCATTCACTGTTCATAGCCCACTCGCTGCTCAAAGCCCGCTCACTGATCATAACACACTCACTGATCATAATACACTCAGTAATACCCAAACACAGATGTATTAAATGGAATTGACTTGTTGATGAAAAAATAAATAAAATAAAAAGTACAGAATTGAAATTTACCACCATTCAGTTCTCAGATCTTATCCCAGATCATATTCTGAACAGATGAAACAACTCATGTAAGTGAAAAAGGTATAATTAGATAATAACTAAAAGTTACACAAATCTTATATATTGGGCTTTAGGTGAAGTTAGTCGTTACTTTAGGTAGCAGCAAATATGAATTTCTGTGGCGTAGAATATCTCATCCTTGATCTGAACTAGGTTTCCCATAGTTAAGCCTAAGGGGACCAGGTCCAGGCCTGGTTTGAGAAATTTGCCCATAGAATTTGGGGGAAAGAATTGCGTTGTTTGGTTTGATAGGAGTATGGTATACAGCCTATCTATCAGGGAGAGCGACCCAGGCGGGTGACGGTGTTTCTCAACCCAGCTGCTCAGAAGGGGTGATCTTTTTACTTTTAGTGGAATTACCGCGATATATTAAAGGAAATAAGTAGCTTTTTTATTTTTTTCAAGATTGTTTAGTATAATTAGGGCATTTCAATAAAAAGGTATTGCTGTGTGTCGAATTTAATGGGATTTACAATGCATTACATTTTCATTTGATTTAAAACGTGACATGTGAAGATTCTGTGAACAAAGATATTTATCAATGAAAATAATAGCACATGTTAAAACATTGGCATTAACTGGTGTTATATGAATAGGAAAGCCAGAAAATTGTTCGAAAAGAATGTTGCCCCGCTGCTGTTCTTAGCTGGTCTGGAGGTTACAACCATTAAGGTAAAAATGTGGGCTGTCAAGGCAGAAAAAAGAAAGAAAAAAGAAAAGAAAAACCTTTGTCGTTAGTAAAGGCAGAAAGGATAGTTGTGGATAGCAGCCATATGAATGCGTACAAAAGGTCTATAGAAGAATGGAAAATAAGATCAACATCAGATTTGAAAACCTTATAACATCGTTGATGATCTGATACAATCAATAATTCTAGAAAATTTTAAAGTGATTGTAAAACTCAAGGATTTTTTTCTAGTTGTGATTTTTATAACATTTGTAACTTTGTTTGGCTTTGCAGGCTTGACACTTAATCGTAGGAACGGATGGCAAGCTCCTCCTCCCCCGTCCTTAACGAATAAATAATTAAAATAAATAAATAAGTCAGCTGGAAACTACACCAATGAGTAATTTTTTACGGTACTGTTTTGAAAACACTTCTAAATTCTTTAATGTTACAGACAGAACATGAAGGCCAGGCAAAGAAGTTTATGGAGGTATTGGATGACACTGATGCTATTATTATTGCTGGCGGCAACGGTCTTCTTGGCGAAGTAGGTCGTACCGATAATGATTGTTATATTTATATTGTTCGTTCCTAGTTTTAGCTAAGACAGCTACAGTGGTACGTTTGAGAAAAGAAACGTTCATAATATTAACATAAAACAATACAATTAAATATACTTTAAATAAACTAGATATGCAGATAGATAGCTATGAAATAAGCAAATATATTATATATTTTATGGGAACAATTGTTTCATTTTTCTGGTATTCTGGAACCTCTTTCTGGTCATTCCAGTGAATAAATAAAATCAGTTGCCGTGCCTTAAAAGTAAGAAGAGGTTTGTAGGTAGATTTTTGCGGAAAGGTTTATTTATGATGCAAATTATTTGTGAGTTGAAACTGGTTATCCGATTCGTATTATACGCCTCATGGTGGACCGGGAGAAGTTTGACGGATCAATTTAAAACTTTAATTCTTAGAAAACGTGAGTCTTGGTATGAAGTTAGCGTTCAGTCTGGCCTTAGTTTAGTACCGCACCGCAAGGAACAAAATATTATTGTTTTGTTTATATTTTCAGGTCATAACAGGATTGTTAAAGAGGCCCGATCAGGTATTTAGCCGATGTCACTTTGGAAGATATAACCTTCGCGTTGAGGTAGTCTGCGTTAAGAATTGTTAAAACGGTACTTAGCAGGATTGTTTGCACGATGAAACAACCTACTGTTAATGGACTCGTTTGAATTTGAGTTACAGCCAGTGAAATCCACCGCTAATCTTTGCTAAATTTTTTTTTTTTTTTTTTGCAAGGTTTATGCTTCTTTCACAAGTCTCGAACGCGTACGAGAATCCAGTACAAAGTACTGCCACCCTCAAAATTAAATATATATATGAAATGTTTTGAAAATTGCTGTTAAGATGGTGTCATCTGTATGTATTTGTAGGAGAGGTTTTCAAAAATTCCTATTGGAATTGTTCCAGTGGGGTACAGAAACACCTTGGCCCACTGTTTATACGAAAAGGGTGAATCGGTGGTAGAGTAAGACACTTGTGTTATATTTTTGAAACCTAACCATGTTACGACTACCATGCCCGTTTGGAAACTTTATAGTGTTGCGTGGAGTGTGTCATAATTAAATGGAACAAAGGTTACAAATGGTTTAGTCTGTATCAGTTGAGATTGTGGGTGTATTTCTGAATGTGTCAAATGGCAAAAATTTGTGCGCAAATCCAAGAATATTGTATTTGGTTCTACTTAAATGTCTGCGTGAATATACAAGGCTTATAAGGATTGAGCGCGACGTTGTTTCACATAACAGTTACGTGGCACACTTTACACACAACGTTTCACTGAGCTTGTAATATTTTGGCAGATGGATGGCGGAATTGGGAATGTCTATAATTAAAGGAACCACCAATACGGTTGATGTCATGCACTTACAGGTACAGAGTACACATAACGTTCATGGCCTAAAATGGTGTCCAAACTGTCATTCACTCTCTGGTCATTCAGATAGTACTGACAGTACAGTACACAGAACGTTCATAGCGTAGAGTGGTGTCCAAACTGTCTTTCACTCTCTGGTTACTATGAAAGCACTGGCAAATACCTTATGTAAAGAAACCCATTTTTAGTAGGATTTTCTGCTTACAAAAAAAAGACAATACCAAAATGTTCTAACGCTTAAATTTTGCAACTATTAATTAACCCAAGCAGGACGCACTGTTTAAAGTATAGGAAGTATATGATAGGCCCGAATGCCCTTCCAGACGTAAGGAGAATGTAAGAGTTACCTGACAATTCACCTAAATACTAACGTCATCAGGACATCAAATAGTCACCTTAAGACTCAGATAATGAGAACAGTGCGAGGTGATTGCTTACGAATAATCGTTTTTGACACTAGTGGTGGTGATGTGATTTTGAAGAATCTGTAAAAATAAATTGCAATCGAAAGGAGCTAGTCTTAATTAAAAGTGTGAGGAAAGTGCATTTTTATATGCCGCGTTTCAGAGCGAAGATGGGAAATCTGTTTACGCCGTTAATTCATTAACGTGGGGTGCTTACGAAGAGGCTGAAGAAAGAAAGTCAAAGTAAAATTTTCCTTCAGTTTTCGCTCAGGATGAACTTTAGTGTCGGCAGGCGAATCGTGCAGATTTTAACGTAGAATTTATGCAATGTAATATTTTGTATCACATAATAGAGAACTTAAAATGTATTTATTCACAGCAATACTCAACCGAAATCTGTAATATTTCGATTGTCACATTATATAACTTTACCCACAGTGAAGTGTTGGGTTTCTCCAAATTAGAAGACGGCAGAATATCCTGGCGAAACAATTTGTACAAAGTCTCTCGAAGTGGTAGTCGTTGTGTGTGTAGTTTTGACTTTTCAGGTATTGGTTTGTTGGTCCTCTTAAACACCGGTTCACATATCTCATGTCTACCATTGGGTCGTGGCCACCCAACAAGACAGGCGAGTTGTCGTACGGCTACTCATGCAACGGCTGTTCTCGGTGCTACGTGTCTCCTCCCCCCGTACAGTGGCGCTGGTGGCATGCTGCTGTTCCACCAGCTAAAAAGGGTATTTATGTTTTCTCTTTCAGAGCTTTTGCAGAAGTTTTAAGGAAGCAGAAGTTGCTTCTAGTGGCTTTCGCTCAAGACGCGGTGTTAGCCTTGAATGACGGAGAATTATTTCTGAATTGCTCCGGATTTTAGGCGGATATTTTATTTAAGCTATCATAACAAACTCACAAGTGCTGTGTGATCTTAATGAGCGTCGTTTTATCATTGAAATTCGAAGTACAGTACGGTTTTGAATACATGTTTTGGCCACTCCTTTGTGTGTGTGGACATAGTAACGCAGGGCATTTGCTTTCTCTAGCTATTCCAGAGTATGCTAGCAGAGATAATCCACAGTGCGGTGTAATGCACACGCAAGAACTGAATACTATAGAATTCCGGGCAACGACTTGTAACGACAGTCATGAAGCCAAGGTATGATTGACGGTTCAGTTAAAGAAAAAAATTATATATGTAAAATATTTATAAATAAATTGAAAACAATTCATGTATCTTTCAAGTTACACGCCAGTTTTCATTTTATGTATTTGTTTATTTATTTTCAATTAATATTTATTTTTTTTATTACTTTTTAATTTTTTGTTTTTGCAGGAAAAGAAAGACCTTCAAATTTACTTGGGGCCAAAATCAATGTCAAGGAACGAGTTCATAAAAGAAGGGTTTGTATTTCCAATGCTACCTTTATTGAAAAAAAATACTGTCGTTAATAAGCGAATTGGTCTTAATTACTGTAAACAGCAGGCTTTGTGTTTCCTAGTCGAAAAGTGAGACGAAAGTACATTGTTTAACAGAATATTTAACTCTTTCTGTGCCTTTTCCCACGTTAGATAAATGTTGAATTTCAGGTGGTCAAGACTAACAAATCGAGGAAATCCCGAGCACGATCATTTAATAGAAGCGTCCCGTTTCAAGTTGAGGCCAGAAACTGGAGTGAGTGGACAGGTTGATTACTTATTTTTTACATTGATGAAAACAACTAAGTAGAACCGCTCCTACCTAGAGTTTGATATGTGATGGGACAGTGTACATAACAGCTCTGTGTTTGAACGTAAACCACATATCCTGCACGATAAACCCGCTAGCGATAAAAAAATCGTTATCGTTAGCTTAAGACATACAACCAGAAATCTCCAGAAACGAGTGTACAGAGTATCCTGAGCCGGAATATAAAATTGGATATAAACCCCCCACCCCCCTAAAAAAAACTAAATGTTTGTTAAGCCAGACGTCAATACTATGTTGTACCGTTTTTATCTTTTACCTTGTTTTGATTCAGGGACGCGAAGTTATGTACAGCATAGACCATGAAGAGTTTGACGCTGTGCCCGTTGAAGTGACGCTACTGAAGAATAAACTGACTGTGTTTTGTCCGCTAATTCCTTAACATTTCATTGCAGCGTGTTCGCCCATTAAGTGGCATGTGCTGTGCACCATTTTCTTTTTAACACTGCCGTCGAATAAAGAATAATCAAAATGAAAGTATTTGCCAACGTTAAATCTTTTGGGGTTGTCGCCGGGTTGGGGTTGAGTTCAACGTAAGAATGCTTTAATGATAAACATGTAACGCTGCGGGGATGGTTCGGTCTTGAGGAAAACACTGTTTCAAACGTTAGAGCACAGATTGTAAGGCCACTGGTTTAGAAACGCAAAGTTGCGTATGGGAGCCTTCTTACTGGGGGGAAACGTTTCTTATGGAATGAGCAAAAAAACCTTGTTAGGCTTTCCACTAAAGAGAGTATAAATGAGAGTATCTCATGGCTCCATACTTATAACTATCAATAGTAGTCATCCCGACCACACTCGCATCTTCAGGGACAGAGGTCATCCCGACCACACTCGCATCTTCAGGGACAGAGGTCATCCCGACCACACTCGCATCTTCCAAGGACAGGGTGATTGCGTCAGCTTTTTGCTCCGGTCCTGCCGTGTTTTAGATATCAGTTGCCAAACAAGAAAAACTGGAAAAACTAAGTGAAAATGGCAAGATGGGCTTGATCTTTGCGTGTACGTGTACTATATTCAGGAGAAAAAAACCGGTCAAGTTTTACGAATGGCAAGATGACTTTGCTCAGTTGCACGTGCGCATGTGGTGTACGGAGTCTTTGACGTGCTGTGCGGCTTCTAGATGTCACACCATCGTGGCATTCATGGTAATCTTTGTAAACAGCTAAACTGTTTTCTTTTTCTTCTGAAGGTTTCTTCTGATTCTCACAACGTAAAATAAAAAAAAAAAAACATGCAATGAAATCATACGTTGGCCATGAACTGCTGTTCAATAACACGCAATGTCGCATTTAATCGACTCGTGATGTGCTTTTATTTCACGTGAACATCGATATCTGTTACTAAATTGATCAGACTTGAACATATGACTACTTTCGGACCGAGCAAGATCAATATTTCCGGACATTTTTAATAACAGATGGCAGAGAGACTTCTTAATTCTGAATTCCGTGGTAGGTGATATAACCACTGCATTCGCTAAGCTTAGGCAACAGGAGTGAAATAATAATGTGATATGCGTTTATTCACACATTAATAATTTGATCTATTAGTTAATTAGAATTAAAACCTTCAGTTCTAAGTTTGGCAGCGTTCTTTTAATTTTTCTTGGGGGCCCCAAGAATCAAACCCTACCCTGTCCCTGGTGTATGTGGTGTTTTAGCAGCCAGTGTTATATGCCAACTATATATCTGTTAATAACTAGAGTGGTCACTGCACATCAACAAAAAAAAATGCTTCCTCCCTACTCCCCCCACCCCCCTACTCCCTCCTCCCCGTCATTGTACAAGAAACATTTTCGATTACTAAGACGGCTCCAAAACGAAACTTTGCAGCACTAAACTAGTGGCCTTTGACTCTATACCCTAACGTTTGAAACTGTTTCCTCAAGGCCAAGCCATGTCCTCAGTGGACATTAGGTACGTAAAACGAGTCGTGGGTATCTTTATACTTACTGTGTACATACGTCCAGGTACAGGTGTAGGAATATTGTTATCATAGACTGGACTTATGATCTACGTCTTTTTATCCGGGTTTAGAATGTAGTCACTGCAAACAGGTTTTACTATGCGTCGTCTTATCAGGCTCTGGAAGGTGGTCGCTGTAGAGGTTTTACTGAAAATCTTATTTTTATCCGGATCTGTGAGGTTGTCACGACAGGCGGGTTTTACTGTACGTGTTTTTGTACGACTCCTGAAGGTAGTCACCAAAAACAGATTTTACTGTACGTCCTTTATCCGGGTCTGGAAGGTGGTCACTACAAACAGGTTTTACTGTGCGCCTTTTTAATGGGGTCTTGAAGGTGATTTTTACAAGTAGGTTTCTGTCCGGTCTGGAAGGTCGTCGCTACATTATGGTGCCAAAATGCTGAGCTGTTTGTCATAAGACAAGATAGCAGATGTTTAGGTTACATAACCGCTCCCATGCATGGAACAGCCTGGCAACCAAGTGAAAACAGCTTTGCTGTGAGCCCGAGTAAAATCAGTAGCTAGTCCTGCAGATGCATGTAAATGCGACCGTAACATCTCGGGATCAGTCGTTTTATTTCTGAGTTATCGGGCGAGGGGGGATTCAAGGGAGTTATGATCTCGACCGTGACCACTTGAAAGGCATCCTTTATAACAACGCAGGAGACAAGACTTCGAGTGTGAAATGAAGCGTGGCACAGTTTGAAGCTAACGACACTGTGACTTCCTGTGACGTAACCAATATACGTATCATTTTCAAAAAAATTTCACAGGTTAGTCGAAACTACCCATGGTATTATCCCACCAAGTTGGAGGCGGATACGAGTTTCCGTTGAATTTCGACAGCCATGACAATTTTTTACGTTCCGACGTCACGCATTTCCCAACCTAATTCAAGTACAATAAAACTGGCGGACATACCCAAGGTATAATCCCACCAAGTTTGAAGCTGATCTTACTTGCTGCTCTGAAATGTTAACAAAAGTGTCCACAACACGTTTTGACCTCATGTGTTGTGCTATATAAGCCCAATACAATATGAGCTGTAGGACCTACCCAAGACATTATCCCCATACGTTTGAAGCTGATCCAATGTTTCGTTCTGCAGTTAACGTGATGACAAATCTTTCATGTTTTGACGTCATGTCATATATAACAGAAACCGGAGGACCCACTCAAGGCATCATCCAACAAATTTGAAGCTGATCCGACTAATTGTTCGAGAGTTATCCTGTTAATGAAGTCTGGTGTCCACAACACATAAGACGTGATATGACGTCATATGTTGCGCTATATATGCTAAATACATTTTGAATCTCGGACCCACCCGAAGCATTCTTAGCAAGTTAGAATCTGATCCGATGTTTAGTTCTGCAGTTACAGTGAGGAGGCACTTTTCACGCGTTGACGTCATATGACGTCACGCGTTATCCAATATGCGTGAAATAAAATAGAAGCCGCCAAGGCATAATCCCTCCAAGTTTGAAGCTTGTATCGTGTTGACAAACTCGAGTGTCTTCAACAGACACACACATTTTAGACACACACAGAATTTAAAAAAACAAAATGTTTCCCTCAACGGGGGGAAGCATAAATATATAAACTCATGATCAGTGGTAAAAAAAACACTACATTCCGTTTACTTTGTGGCTCCAAAAACCTCTGAAATACAAATGTCACAATAAGGCGTCTCCTTTCAATCCATTCGTTAGAAATCGGTAGCTAACTTCGTAAACTCTACCACAGTAGTTGTTATAGAATTAAGTTACAAATAGTTTTCCATCTCACCTGTGTTTTTAAAATAAATAAATTTTTCAGAAGGTGGAACAACAAAGAAAAATTAAGAAACATGGCACAACTCGAATTTTATCATAAATTCAGGCAAAACTGAAATGGCTGCAAGATAATTTGAAATAGAAATTGAACAAAAAATACAATTCCAGAAGTGGAAATGTATCCTTTCTTAGAATGTTCTATGTCGCGTTTTGTGTAGAAACTGGCCAAAAATATACATATTTGCAACTGCAATATATGTTTTATTTGAAAATCGTTGAAGGATCCGTTTTGAGCAAAGTCCAAACACACCTAGTTTCTGGCGAGAAAAGCAACCAAGTGATGTGAATGATATACCAAAGGCTATACGATAAAACAAGTCTGTTTGACAGAGATACAAAAGAAACACTGTTGTTAAGCTGATTATATTATGTACAAACACATTTAAACTACATACAAATGCGGGGTGCCTAAACTGTAAGTGGATACTTTACGTTTGTTTCACAATTCTGACAGTTTTACGTTTTTAAATTTCAACAAATGTTCTATATTTTAAAAAAGCTATTTTTGGCAATTTTCGACCTTTGTTTTATTCGTGTGTGAAAAAAAAACAGCCTGGATAGACATGTAGAAATACGAAGTTTTACTAAATTTACAAAATACTGTCATTTTGAGAATTTCCGAATAAAACTACAATCTTACACACCTGCAATATGTGCTCTATTCGTGTGTGAAATTGCAAAACAATCCAATTAACAGTTTTGGAGATTTGGCCTTGACACGACGCCGAAAGTTCCAATAATAACAAAAATGTTATTTTGACACTCTTTCACTATTCCGAACAAAAAAAATACAACGTGCCACATCTTCAATTTGTGCTCTATCCATGTTTAAATTTCAAAACAATCCGACTTCTACTTTCCGGGATATAACTCGGACCTCATGCGGACAGACGGACAAGCTCGTAACTATATCCCTGCTACACGGGGGATGATTACTACTGCAATAAAAATAACTAAAGAACGCACATAATTTTATTGTTTAAAACATCACCATAAAATTAGACTAGAGCAGTGTGCATAGCCCACATAATCCCCACAGCCCCCCCCCCCCCCCCCTTCAGTTAAACACGGCCATCAATGGTCAATCAAGAGCTGAAATTTTCTGACACGACGCCGAAAGTTCCAATAATAACAAAAATGTTATTTTGACACTCTTTCACTATTCCGAACAAAAAAAATACAACGTGCCACATCTTCAATTTGTGCTCTATCCATGTTTAAATTTCAAAACAATCCGGCTTCTACTTTCCGGGATATAACCCGGACCTCATGCGGACAGACCGTCAAGCTCGTAGCTATATCCCTGCTACACGGGGGATGATTACTACTGCAATAAAAATAACTAAAGAACGCACATAATTTTATTGTTTGAAAACATCACCATAAAATTAGACTAGAGCAGTGTGCATAGCCCACATAATCCCCACAGCCCCCCCCCCCCCCCCATCAGTTAAACACGGCCGTCAATGGTCAATCAAGAGCTGAAATTTTCTAAGTCCAGCTATTGCATTTTCCTTGGACGAACCTGGCCCATTTACAATACCGATCTGTGATTTTGTCCCATGGAAGCTACATCCCATGTTTCATTAAAATCCTTGCAGCAGTTTTTAAGTTATCGTGTTAACAAGCTGTTGATGCCAGACCGACACACGTTCAATCGCATATATTCCCCACCTGTGGGGAATAAAAAAGCAAACACAATATGTGTAAATTGTGCTAATTAAAATATATACGTGACATACAGAGTGAACAAATGCGGTTAACCAGAATATATACATACAGTATATCTCACACTCAACAACAACAGTGTAGAAACACGCAAGACAGAGGGTTGAGATTTCGCGGTTGCTCAAGGTGACCAACTTTTTTAAGGTGGTTGCCCAGGTGACAACTAGTTTTCTGAATAGCCAAAAACTAAACGAGCCGAGCGACTAATTGCAAAGCAGGTCACGCGGAGGGCAACCGGAAAATTTCAAGCCACAGAAGAGTTAATGAACAGAGCAAGTTTTTTCACCGGGACTAGTGCTGTGCAAGAAAATAAGAAATTCCAAATTCCCTACAACAAAGTATATTTTCTCTGAATGACATTGTCAACCGGGTAATATGTCACTTTTTCTTCAAATTTTGCCAATCCGATTAACGGTCGCCTGATTTTGATTGATTTCTTTGTGTCTAGACAACACGTGCAGGCATGGCCTCGCCGCGCAACGCAGCGAGTATATTCTGAGCACATAGTTCGGACATTTTACTGCGCGTTTCTATGGTAGCACTGGCTATGTGAGGCAATACCACACAGTTGGGAAGCAAAAGAAGTGGACTGTCTGTTGGCAGAGGCTCCGGGGTCGTCACATCCAGTCCCGCCGCAGCGATTTCTCCCGAAACCAATGCGCTATATAAATCTTCTTGATTTACAAGGCCACCGCGACTTGTGTTGATAAACACTCCTGTTTTCTTCATTTTCCCAAACATTTCTTTGTTGCACATTTCCCTAGTTTCCGCTGTCAAGGCACACGTCACAATTACAAAATCCGAATCTTGTAAGAGAACGTCCAAGGACACCTGTTCCGCGCCTATTTGTTCAGCACTGGGCTTAGGATTAGGGTCTGAATATAACAAACGGGAAATACCGAAAGGTTTCAGTCTAGCGGCCACAGCACTACCAATTCTACCCAGACCTATGATGCCGACAGTGCTGCCGCTCAGTCCGGGCCCACACAGCCAGAGGGGGGCCCACGTCCCCCATGCTCCTGACTTAACGGCGTTGATACCTAAAAATATGACAAACATGCATTATGCATATTATTATTATCCCGGTATATACATGTTATCCTGTCCAACTTTTAAAGTTTTAAACTTTTAAAACTGTCCTAATTTAGGAAAGATGTTACGTTACAGCGGGTTTCGATTTGGTATGGAATACTTTACATGTACCTTCTACGAGTCTCCTAGAGACTGTTAATAGCAATCCAACAGTTAACTCTGCAACGGCATCTGTAAGTACACCGGGTGTGTAACCAACTGGAACTCCATGCTCTTTGCAACTCTTCAGATCAATGTGGTCATAACCCACGGACATGGTGCCAATTACTTTAAGATTTGGACCTGCAAAAATAAACTACATTTCTGAATTTCCATGCTTTGGTCGTCGAAAAATAGATGCCCTTAGGAAAAAACGTATTCTCACCGCTGTGTGCGGAAAATCCCCAACCGCATTTGAGAAATCACCCAAGAATTTTGCCATGCCTGGAAAGACGTTCCCAGAAATGTCACACCTTATGAGTACTTCCGGTGAAATACCGTTCACCATATGATTATTTCATCACGCATTCAGAAGATTAGTCTCTTGAAATGTACTCCAAAATCCACATCAATAAATGGACGTCGACATAAGAAAAGTTAGTTTTTAAACCAAGATCATAAGTACGCATAAAGGCAGCACAAATTTGTGTTTCGGTGGCTATACGTATGTCAAAAATCAGGCATCAAAAACTACTATAAAGTGGGAATTATCCCACCGGAAAACGTTCCGAATAAAATATGCATAAAATTCTGTGTGTCTGACTGCAAACAAACGGGGTAAAAAATAAAAGAAACTAGAGCGACCAGTGCACACGAAACATAACAGTGCAGGCTTATATTACACACTTTCAATCGACAGCTATTTAGTTTCTTGTTTTTGTAAACAAAAAAACAAAAAAAAACAAACAAACAGACAAACAAAATCTCTCCTTAACTAAACCCATAATTCCCCCAAACCCATTTCCCTTTTCTTTTATTACTAAAATAAGTCTCATTTCTGCTAACCCAATTCTGTACTTCGTTGGTAATTTTTTCTTTTTTTTTTTGGCTAATTGTCACCCCCACCCCCGGGCTTGTAATTTAGGGACAACTCTTAACGCAGCCATAACACTAATAACGCCTTTCTTACTCAAGTTTACGGTAACAGGCTGCACCCTACGTGTAGTTATAACCACGATATATTACCTTGTCTTCGTGCATTCTCATCGGCTAGAAAGCCATTCTTCATAACTGCGCAACAGATGACTCGCCGCGGTGGGAAAGTGTGGGGGGGGGGGGGGGGGGGCGATAACGACTTCACAATGCACCACAACTGACACTGATCCCTGACCGAGTGGCACCTTACGTAATAGCTGCAGATGAGCAATGCACATAAAGTTCAGTTACAATTAATGTAAGAAATCGACCAATAGTAATGTTGCTACTGTTTTCAAGCAGTCTAAAGGATGCAGGAACACTTAAGAATCTTCTAAAAAACGCTAAAATCCCCAGCGCACTTAACAAATATGCCTAGTAAATGAAAGTGCCAAAACGGGAAGACAGGGGTGGTAACGTCATACACCTTTCTTAATTTCTATACGAGTTTAGTGTTAACAAAAACCGTCAGAATCATCCACGGGATTACTCCAAGTCTGAAGTCGATCCGACTTTCTGCTATTGAGATATTTTGCTTAACAACGATCAATTTTTACGTAATAACGCCTTTCTTAATTTCACTATAAGCGTTAAAAGTTGAAACAGCCGTCCGACTGACCCAAAGATTACCCATCTTGTTCAAATTATATGCATATTTTACATGATGACGTCACACGCTGCACTCGTTCGCTCTACTCACGACAAATTTTGATAGAACGTTTTGGACATACCAAGCAAAACCCACCAAGTTAAAACTTTCTTAGACGTTCAGTGGCTGAAAAATTTTAGATACAAGATTTTAACGTAGTGACGCCATGTGCCTTTTTAATTCGCTAAAGCGTGAAAACTTCACACTGGCGCCCGACTGACTCAAGGAATACCCACATATTGTATTGTATTGTTCTTTAGATCCCTTTCAACTGCTATGGTCATGTCGGGATCCCCCTGCCACATTTTACTGAAATGGGGCATTCCAGCCCTCCTTCTAACCGTTGCATGTGGAGTGCCTCACAGGGTAGCAAGGAGGAGTCCCAATTTTAAATTGTATTGTATTGTATTGTTCTTTAGATCCCTTTCAACTGCTATGGTCATATCGGGATCCCCCTGCCACATTATACTGAAATGGGGCATTCCAGCCTTCCTTCTAACCCTTACATGTGGAGTGCCTCACAGGGTAGCAAGAAGGAGTCCCAATTTTAAAGTCTTAGGTATGACCCGACCGGGGTTTGAACCCACGACCTTCCAGTCTCGAGGCGGACACTCTAAATACTAGGCCACTGAGGCTGGTAACACCGACATAAAATTTGAAGTTAATACAACTCTCCGTTATCGAGATACTGTGCACAAAGAATATTGTTCAAAATATATACATATATTAAGTGGTGACGCCACACGCTGCACTCGTTCGTTCCACTCGTTGCATTCGAATCTTTTGGATCTTAGCAACAACTCCACCAAATTTGAACGTTCTCCGACGTTCAGCGGCTGAGATATCTTTCATTCAAGTTTTTTAACGTAATGACGTTCTATGCCTTTCTTAATTTCGCTACAGCCGCCAAAAGTTGAAAAAGCTATCCGACTGACCCAGAGAGCACCCATATAAAATTTAAAATTGATGCGACTATCCGTTATCCAGATATTCTGTACATCAGATCTTGTTTAAAATATAAAAAATATATTATGTGATGCCGTCATAGCTGTACTCGTTCGTTTTACTCGCGACAAAATTCAACAGACCCTTTCGGACTTGTCTAGCAATAACCACAGTTTGACCTTTCCCCGATGTTCACAGGCTGAGAAAGTACGCGCACAAGATTTTAACGTAATGACGTCATGCGCCTGCCTTAATAACATATCATATGTCAAAAGTTGAAAGAGCCGTCTGACCTAACCATGGAATAAACAGATCAAGTTTGAAGTCGATCCAACTTTTCGTTCTCGAGATATCTTGCACACAAGACATTGTTTACAACAGACAGACAGACACGCACCTACGCACACACACACACACGTACACTGTCACACACAAAAATTACAAACACTGTATTTCCTCGAATCACTAATAATAATAATAATAATAATAATAATAATAATAATAATAATAATAATAATAATAATAATAATAATAAAAGCAGCAAGTATGTACGAACATTTCAAAATTTCAAGACAGTAAGGCTCTTTCTCTGGTGTGAATTACGATCTTGCTGAAACATATTGGTTTTTCGCCAAAATGTCCGTCAATCAGTAAAAAAATAATAAAGACAGGTAGGTGGTTAGTTATATGATTTGTTTAACAACACGATCGACCCTTCGCGGGTTGCATTGTGTCAAAACATGTCAGTCATCAGTGACTAGAAGACAATACTACAAGCTAAAATCCAGGTAAGCTAAAACCGTGTATATTCTAAAATCATAAATTAAACAGCGACTAGAAATACTGATACAGGTGGATTTCTTTTAAACTTTGTATAAATTTGTTCTTTTTCATTAAAAAGCTGCCTCAAAGATTCAACTCTGAAATGACGTGAGAGGGCGTCTTGGAGATCGGTACAGTCTATTAAAATTGGTTTCACTGTGTAAGGTTCCTGACACCCGACACAGTCGGGTGCCGGCTCGCGTCTTAAAAGATGCTTGTGGGTGATGTATGTATGTCCTATTCTGGCTTTTTGGTAAACCATTTCATCTCGCACACTGTTTAGTGGCGGGGGTTTTTGTCCGACTAAAGGGTTAGTTTGATACAGCTTGTTGTTTTTTTTTGTTCCATCTTTCTTGCCACAATCTCTTTGTGTATCTTGTGATGTGACATTTGAAATCGGAGGCTGGTATGAGCAGATCAGTACCATTATCATTTAGAGCCTCTTTTGCAGCTTTGTCGGCCATCTCGTTTCCTCGGATACCCACGTGACTTGGAATCCAGAAGAACACTAATCTTTGCCAGCTTTGGCGGCATCGTCATGGCTTTCCAGAAGGTCAAGGATAAGGGGTTTGATATTTGTAGGTTTTCAATTGATTGCAGGACGGACACAAACTTTTTAAATCAGCTGATCTTCACTGTTTGGATGGCGAGATGTAGAGACTTAATCTCGGCTGAGAAAATAGAGGCTCCATCTTTAAGTCTTGTTTTCAACGTGATGTTTTCAGTTACAACGGAGGCAGCCGATTTGTCGTCGAGCTTTGAGCTGTCCGTGTAGACGAAATGATGGTTCTTCCTTGACCTCTGCAAGGTTTGATCGAAATAGAAAGGGGCTAGTTGTTCTTTTGCATAGACCAAAAGCTTCTTTAATACCACAGGTTTGGTGAGTTCCCAATGGAGTACTTTTGGTACTCTGTATTTTGCAACTGACTCAACATTGGCAGCATTATCGAGGTGAGGCAGAATCCTGGCTCCGAATGGAGGTATTACGATAGGGCCTCTTTCATGGAAGCGGGAAAAAATCTTATCCAAAGACTGAGTTGTACGTGGGATTATTCTTATTTGCATAAAGCTTTGCTGCGCAATGCATGGCGAGTTTAATTCGACGAAAGCTAAGAGACTGCTCATTTGCCTCCACATACAGGATTTCTGCTGGTGATGTCCTAAAAGCATTTAGACACAGTCGTAAACCTTGATTGTGTATCGGGTCCAGCATTTTTAGGTGTGAAGGTCTTGCTGATCCATAAACAATGCTACTATAGTCGAATCTAGACAATATCAAGGCTCAGCAAAGCATAAGTTTTGTATCCCGGTCTGCGCCCCAGTCATGGGCAGATATTACTCTCAGGAGGTTGAATGCTTTGTGACATTTCGTCTGAGTTCTTTGATGTGAGGGATAAAGCTTAGCTTGGAGTCAAAGAGTAAACCCAGAAATTTGCTTTTTTAACAACGGGTATTTGAATGCCAGAAATTATAGAACGAGATCGTCGTTTTGTCTGCGTTTACTGCAGAAATGCAGACTGTTTTGGTTTGTGAGAATTTGAAACCGTTTTGGTTAGCCCATGTTTGCAGTGAGTATATGTTCTGCTGCAAGCGTCGCTGTATTAAGTTTATACACTTTACTCTGTAAGCTATTGCGAAATCGTCAACAAAGAGTGAGCTGTCTATCGCCTGTTTCACGGTATTTCGGATGCTATTTATCTTTATCAGGAACAAAAGAATGGAAAGAATGTATCCCCGGGGAAACCTTCCTCTTGTTCGAAGTAGTCTGAGAACACGGCCCAAAGGCGGACCCAAAAACGCTGGTCCTCTAAAACGGCTTTAATAGAATCAGGTAGGCCGCGTCGCAGCCCCAAGTGAAAGAGGTCTTGTAGTACTCCGTGCTTCCATGCTGTGCCATGGGCCTTTTCCAAGTCAAAGAAGACAGTGACGATATGTTCGTTATTGATATAGACTTCTCTTACAAAGGATTGTAGTCTTACAAGCTGGTCCAGGGTACTTCTCTGTTTCCAAAAACCACTCTGTATACAAATTATTGTTTTCTAGATACCAAGTGAGTCTGTCAGCTATCATGCGTTCAAATGTTTTACAAAATGAACTTGCTAAGGAGACTAGTCTATAATTTTGTGGGCTGGTGGGGTCTTTGTTTGGTTTTTGGTATTGATATGACAATAGCTTCTCTCCATATTTCTGGAAAGTTTCCAGATTTCCAGAATTGGTTAAGCAGGCCCAAAAGTATTTCCAAGCTTTTATCTGGCAAGTGTTTAAGGGTTTGGTCGTTTATGTCATCTGAGCCAGCCGCGGAATCTTGCAATTTGTTTAAGGCCTGTCGGAGTTCATTCAGTGAGAAATCAAGGTTGTATGATTCCCTTTTGTCCGAGGAAAAGTTCATGTTGTTTCATTGTTGATGTCTTATGTCCTCTAAAATCTTCGCTATAGTGTTTAGAGCATGAGTTACGTTCAAATGTTTCTCCCAGGACGTCATATATTTCTTTTGTTCCGTTATAGTGGTATTGCTCGTTTGCAAGTGGCTCACTGGACCTAACGAGCAGGTTTTCTATTATCTTTCCTTTTTGGTCTGTTGTATGGTTGCCCCATAAGGGGCTATGGGCATTAAGTCGCCCAAAAGCAATACCGGTTTGGGTAGCTGGTTTAATAAATCGATTGTTTCGTTGGGCTGCGGTTTGAGAGGTGGAGCGAGGTATATGTTGCAAATTGTAAACGTTTTTCCTATTGTAACGCGAGTTGCCTGCGCCTGAAGGGTTGCATTTATTGGAATTTTACTTTGGGGGATATCTGTGGTATAAATGTAGATATTCCACTTAGGCAAGGTGGATTGTTTTCTGTGCCGTAAGTTTCTTGGATACAGAAAATGGCTGGGCTATAAACATGTATTAAAGTTAGCAAATCAATATAGTTGATCCAAAAACCTCTAATATTCCACTGAATTATAGCCATGTTATTTACTATTAGTCCGTGACCGATGTATCAAAACCCCTAGGTGTCTTTGGTTGCACGGTAAATGAAGTGGGGGATGTCGTTCTTTGGTCTGATGTGTGCAGCTGGACTGGTCGCAGTGGCTGCGGTGGCGACTGTCCCTCCTCAGGCCCCTCCACCTCCATCAACCGGTGGAATCTGTTGGAGGCGTGCTGCACATGTTCTCTGGCAAGGCGGGCCTTGTTCTTTAGTTTTGACCTAGTCTGTTTGTTTGCGGTAGTCACTTTACCCCTCGCAGATGGACTAGGTGACTTTGAGATACTGGGTTCTTGGATGGGGGAAGAGATAGACTGACTTACAGACTGAGTAGATTTAGTTATTTTCGAGTCAATTTTAATGGCCACTATCTTGTATATTGTCTGTTCCTTTACCCACGCTACGGTTGTTTGACATGCTATTTCGCGGGTTTTCGGTTTAGCCGCTTCCGCATAGCTTGTTCCAGTGGGTGTGCCTGCTGTGGCCAATCTACGGGCTTCTGGATATGTGAAGGTAGGTGGTAATGCCTGGTATCTTTTTTCCTGGAGTTACTTAAGATTTTACTTAAAATCTTAGAACGTTTCCATAAAACCACAGGAAGAGATACCTTTTAAAGAGTGGAGCCGCAGTGAGACAGGACCCCCCCCCCCCCCCCCCGTAGCACATAATGTCACTGGATGTTTAGTAAATTCTATGAAATTGAAAACCCTACATTGCCTAACAATTGTTGATCCAATTAAAAAATAAGACTGCACATCTACAATATATATTTTCACTGCAAAAAATTTCAGAACGCTGAATCGAACAGTTTCGGAGAACTCGTCTGGACAAAATCTATATCCGTGCACACAAGTTTCCATAAAAGTACACATTTTTGACGAGTCGTATTTTGAGAATTTTTGGCCGATTTCAAAAATAATGCGACGCTGCATATGTACAATATATATTTTTTCGCTGCATAAAATCAGAACGCTGGATCGAATAGTTTGATCTCCGTGCTAACAAATTTCCTGAAAAACAGCCATTTTTGACAAGTCGTATATTTGAGAATTTTTCACCGATTTCGAAAAGATTACGACGTCGCACACCTTCAATATATGTTCTAACTGTATGCTAAAGGAAAAAGCTATACCACAAAAACATTCGGAGATATGGCCCGGACACGAGGGCGCACGGAAGTGGACTGACAGACGGACAAGCCGAAACCTATATCCCCCTATTACCCGGGGAAAAAATTGGTTTGTGGCCAATATTACAGCCATTTTTTTCCGATTTACCAAAAAAGTACTAGCTTGGTAGACACTTATGTTTGTAAAGCAACAACCAAACATTCAGGCTAAAAACCTAGAAGTTACGATTTTTCAACTTAAAAGCGTGAAAACGCACACACTTTAAACGAATGCCGGTCACTTGCCCCCCCCCCCCGACACCTGCCCCTCCCCCGTTTTGTGAACCCGGTCAGCTGCCCCTTAGGACAACTGCCCCCCCGGTCATCTCTCCCCCCCCCCCCCCTACCCCTTCCAGCGATTAAGGTTGGCTTTTAGTGAGATATTATATATTATAAAAGTGTGCTGTATTTTTATATTTACTTTCGTTACATGGTTATAACATAAATTAAATTTCAATGAGATCAAAAGCCCTTACAAGTTTTGATTAAATTAATTAATAACCCGGTCATCTTCCCCCTCCACTCCCCCTGACAGCGACGGGAGGTTGGGGGGGGGGGGGACCTGGTAGCAGCAGCAGTCAAATATTTGTATGGAAACATACAATGCAATAGCCCATCCAAGTGCCCACAGGCTGAGGGCACTCCCTGTAATTCAATTTGGGGAGGCGGGGGGGGGGGGGCAGATGACCGGGGGGCAGTTGTTCTGGGGGGGGGGGCAGTTGACCGGGGTCGACAAAACGGGGGGGGGGGCAGGTCTCCCGTGGGGCAGGTGTCCGGGGGGGGGGAGTGACCGTTTACCACTTTAAACTACTGCTATAGGCCCCGCTTCCGTAAGAAGCTGGCACTGATAATGAATATCCCAGTCGAAAGGGTTGGCACATATGCATCAGCCTATTTAGTGGAGTCGGAATGTCAAATTTGTGGTCACCAGTTATGATTTACTTTGGCCAATTTTATCTCCTCTCTCTATCGTATGCTGTTCAATAAGCCAATTCGTACTTGTGTAGTCCTAAATGACTCTTGCGGTCTTCCTATGACAGCAATGGTCATAGTTTCTATAATAGAACTTGCTACTGGTGTCAATTTTGGCAATCTCGGTAAACGACTCTGGCTATGTCCTTATTTTAGAAAGGGTTTATCACATAAATGACCCCATTCTAATTTACAGCGCATAATTTTTATAGTCAAATAATAATTTGGTACGAAGAAAAACAGATGTGTTCTTAAGAAAGATAGAAACCCCTATTACCCAAAGGAAATAGAAACAACCGCAACAATAATAAATTTACCATTGCAAAAACACTCTTTACTCAAGTTTAGTAATTTCATCTAGGTTCAACATAATGCGCCAGGACATTTCTCAGTGTGCTTTTTAAGAAAAACCTACCAGTTCTAACCTCGGTGTCCTACAATGTGCGCCGAAAGACACATAGCCTCGAAAGTTGAGATCAATGGGTGTTGACCGACCTGCAATTTGGCCAACCTCAAATTGACCAACCGCCATTTTACCAATGGACATGTGACGAACCCCTTAATGAAAAAAACAGACATTTGACCAACCACTCCTTTCTCTGTCACTGGGTTTCATTAGGTGTCGCCTGTTATGGAGTTCTTAGCCCGATATGGAAATTTTGACTACCAATCGTGCTTTGACCGTAAATCAGGACTCACAGAAAAATATAAATTCAAAAAGGGCTCAACTGCATCAAAGACAACTAGTGTGTGCTAATCCTCTCTCTATGACTGTTTTGCTGATACCAGCGCACGACTCAGGTCAATGGCTTTATTTTAGAGAGAGCACAATTTTTATGGTCAAATAACAATTTGTACTGAGGAAAATAGACCTTTTCTTGAGATCAGGATATAGAATCGCCCATTATCACCCACATCAACAATGATTCTTCAACTGCAAAACGATTCTTTACTCAAGTTTGGTAGTTTCTTTGTGATCGAAAAAAATGCACCAGGATGCTTCTCAATGTGCTTTTTAAGAAAAAGCATGCTTGTCCGAACCTCACTGTCCTCACCGAAGCATCCAGAGCCTCACAAATTCATATTAATGGCCATTTCTATTACAGGAACTGTGACCCTTTTTGTCCTAGGATGAATGAAAGTGGCCGCTTGGACTAGGTGTCATTTGGTGCCCCCTGTTGTGTAGTTCTAATTTAGTGCTATATCAATCGCAGCTGCGCCAAAGACAGTTCCTGATAATCCCGTCTCTGATATTGGGTGTCATTAGATGTCACATGTTGTGGAGTTCTAAGTATCCCGTTAATCTATGCGCTCCAACGTTATACCAACAGACCCAGACCTGGTGGAACCTGTAGTGGTATCTCTGGTACATGGTTGACAGTAATTTTATTTGCAGTATTATGCACTATTTTATAAGAACGACTCGTGGATACAAAATTTTACTTGGGGAGGGGGGGCGCGGAGGGGTGTCGTGCGTTACTGAGACGCGGAAGAAAAAAAAACTTGGTCAAAACGACTCTGGCTACTGTCCTTATTTAAGAAAGGGTTTATCACATAAATGACCCTATTATAATTTACAGCGCATAATTTTTATAGTCAAATAATAATTTGGTACGAAGAAAAACAGATGTGTTCTTAAGAAAGATAGAAACCCCTATTACCCAAAGGATATAGAAACCACAGCAACAATAATAAATTTACCATTGCAAAAACACTCTTTATTCAAGTTTAGTAATGTCATCTAGGTTCAACATAATGCGCAGGACATTTTTTAAGAAAAAGCCTACCAGTTGTCTGCTATTTATCACAAAGGGGTTGGCCAAATGTACATTAATTGGTCAAACGGCAGCTGGTCTCTTTGTCGCTGGTCAAGTTGCAGGTTGGTTTAATTGTATGTACCCGATATAAATTCTTGATGACGAGTTCACGTCACAACCTTACATCCACCAACGAGAATTAACATTTTCATTACGTGATCAAAAAGTGCCAGTGCTTGCGTCTGGGCAGAACGCATATTTTCTCACTGTTTTATACCAAATATAACAGGGTATTTTTCTTGTTCTGTGCCGACCGCAAACATTTTGGCCTACTTGTCACATGCCAGGAAGTTAGTTCTTTAAATAGTTTTTATCGTTTAGAAAAATTTTATTACTTAACTAAAATATCGAAGAATTTGTATTGGTATAAAACAGTGCGATAAACTCCAAATATCGCTGATTTTATGCCCTCAGTTACCCACAATGAATTGCATGAAGGTGTCCGTAAGAATAGCCATTTCTTTTACAGGAACTGTGACCCTTTCTGTCCCAGGAAGATAAAAAGGGTCCCCTGCTGACACTTTCGGATCTTTCCGACAGTACGAATCCGCTTATTCCATGTTGCTTTTATCGGTAAATCACTAAAAAGGCAACAAATATTTTGAACCTGTGCCGCAGAAACCTCCACATGTGCTCCGCCCAAGACAAGGAATCTGCGTATAAAGCGCTTGTTCGTTGAGTACGCCTCCCCCTGTTGGAATCCTCACACCCAACGTAATATTAATAAAATTGAATCCGTGCAACGACGCGCAGCCAGGTTTGTGCTCAACGACTATCACTACGGCCCGGATGCTCGTTTGACGGAGAAAATAGCAGCACTCGAGGGGATCCCCCTTCAACACAGAAGAGCGGTCACGGATGCCTCGCTGTTTCATCAGATCCGCAATGGGTTGGTTAATGTCACCTTCCCCAGTATCGTTCAGCCAAACCCACGTTTTCCAAACATGTACATGTTGCCGCAGTCACTCTCTGATACGTACAAGCACCAGTATTACGTCCGCTCGGTGCGGTTTTGGAATACGCTGCCTGCTGTTATACAGTGTATCAAGTCCTAGATGACTCTTGCGGTCTTCCTATGACAGCAAGAGTCATAGTTCCGATCATAGGAAATGCCATTGATGTCAATTTTCAAATCTCGGCGCGCGACTGGGGCCAACGGCGTTATCATAGAAAGGGTGCATCACATAAATGGCCCAATTATAAATTATGGCGCACAAGTTTTATGGTCAGATAACCATTTTTTACTGAGAAAAATGTGCTTTCTTGAGATCAGGATATCGAATCCCTCATTATCGCCCACAACAACAGTGAATCCACAGTTGAAAAGCCACGCTTTACTCTAGTTTGGGAGTTTCGCTGATGTCGAAAATAATGCGCCATGGTATTTCTCAGTTGTTTTTTTTTTTTTTTTTTTCAAAGAAAAAGCCGGCCAGTTCGAGCCTCGGTGTCCTTGAACGTGCGCCGAAAGATCCAGAGCCTCGAAATTTGAGATCAATGGCCATTTCTATTGTAGGACTGTGACCCTTTCTGTCCTAGGAAGATAGAAAGGGTCCGCTGGGACTACAGTGTATCCAGTGCCCTACAACCTTCAAGCAAGAAGTGACCGAGTGGATAAAACCGCGGACCTGGGTGAAGTCACCTCTGACCAGCACCTGGGAGACTACCGAATAAGCTTCCTCCTGATTTTAGTGATTTTAGTTTGTCTTTTAACCTGCACCGAAGATTTTAGTTTGCATGTTGTGATGTCACCTCCAAGACGGCTACAAGTACTTGTAATAAGCTTATTGTAATGATGGAAGATGGAATCCAAAAATGAACATTTCGATATTTTTCTGACAATTACCTGCCGCATTAAGAACCTCGTTGCTTATGTGATCTGTCAATAAACAAAACAGGCCATCAATACCAGCAACCTGTTTCATAAGTTCTTCAGGTGGCACTGGTTCGTCAGAACACCACTGTGTCAACTGACAGTGTGGTCTTAAAATTTCCAGTCCCTTTTCGGGAACTCTCCTCGTGACATAAACTTTGAACAATTTTTCTGTCGACATTCTGCATTTAAAGTTCCAGTATTTATTTATTCCAGCGTGTAACTTCGTGCTATATGCAACTTTGGGTCTAAGGAAAAAGAACATCATCTGTCAAAAACTATACTAGTGGCTATTATTCAAGCAGGCTCTTTATAAGGTAAAATCACGGGGGTGGGAGGTTGGGCTTGTTATGAAATCGTTGTTATAAAACAGCTGGCCTCTGATGAGATCTCTCTGTCATGTATAAACACGGAGCGAATAGCTTTTTCAAAAAGTAGTTCCACTCTTTCATGAGTATTATTTAAGCGGAATCCCAGTTGGGTCTGCGGGGTAAAAAGATGTTATATACTACGAATGCCGGTCATTGCCCCCCGGACACTTGCCCCCGACACTTGCCTCCCCCCCTCCGTTTTGTCAACCCGGTCGACTGCCCCCCGGATAAGTTTCCCCCGGTCAACTGCTCCCTGTCCAGCTATTAATTTTGGGTATTCATCCTTTTTTCAAACCTAAACTTCTCAGGGCTTATGATCCCATTCCCATTCATATTAGAAATGCAATCAGGGTGACGCTTGTGAGATCGTCTCATTTCATTCATGCTAGAACTTGAAAGGGCTTACAATTCCATGCAAATGATTAAAAAGGCAATCTGGATTGAACTTGTCAAACTGTGTCAGCGCATTCAAATTCAAGCTTGTCAAGAATTCGTAACTGTAATTTCAGTTGCAACTAGACGTAATTGCACTTGAAAATGACTATAAGATAAGTGGATTTTATGGGGATTTATAAAATTGATGAAATGAATGATAAATGAAGCACTTTTTTGCCTCCTTTTATATCAAAAAGGGCACCTAAGATAGCGACTTGGGGTTTATAGAGGGGGAGTACCTGTCTTAGATTCAGCAGTCAAACATTTTTATTAAAACATACAATGAAATAGCCCACACGCCCACAGGCTGAGGGTAGTCTCTGTAGTTAAATTGAGGAGGGGGCAGATGACCAGGTTGACAAAACGGGGAGGAGCAAGTGTCCCGGGGTGGGGGGGGGGGGCAAGTGACCGTTTACCATATACAACAGACCAAACCGCAATAGAGGTTGGTTGTTGAACATATAAAGAGTTCCTCTTTTTATGAGTACGGTACAATTTTTGGCGAAATCTCAGAGGGTCTGCAGAGTAAAAAGATGTTATACACAACAGACCTGACCACAGAATATATCTAACACTGTCATGTCTCATACAGCACCAGTTAAAATGTTCAAATTGGCTCCGGGATCAGTCTTGCACAACGTCGTAGAGGTCGGCTAGCGGTGATACGCTGCTCCTTGAGTTGTCCACAGTATTCGAAGAGCCGCCTTTGCAGATTTTTGTACGCTTTGCGTTGGAAGTGCGCAAGTTTCTTCTCGGAGATGGGCCGGATCTGACCAGGTAACAGTCGAGCTTCGGCGTGCAACATCGGGATCCTTGTGTACAGGGCTACACCCCCGTTGTTCGCTCGAAGGCTTAAACGACGATTCCTGCCTTCGACATCATTATTCTTCCTTACGGCGTTCCATTTAAGATCGTTGTCAGTAACGGTTAAGTGTGTTGAGCGACTTTGAAATGATGACTCCGGTGTTTGCCACGGGAAGATCTACTCAAGAGTATTCGCCGAGGTGAACGACTCAGTTTGTGGGATGTTGAATAAGGCTCGCGCTGTTTTGCATAATTACAATTAACATTTCGCATTTGTAGTGTAAAATGTGTGGCGTTAATTGCAATTAAAAAGTGTTGATGAGTAAGGCTACCAGGGCAACATATTAATCTATTGAGAATACCCCCTCCCTCCCCGCCCCTAACCCTTCTTTTAGTAATGTCTAAAATTAATTTATGCAACAGGATTGTATGTAACATTTTCCAAATCAGTAACATAAATATCAAAATAGTTAAAAAAATCGGGTGAGTTGTGCAAAGCTTTTGGGTGAGTCGTCCAAAATTTTGGGTGAGCTGTCCAATCGTTTTGAGTGAGTTGTCCAAAATTGGGTGAGTTGGTTTTTGGGTGAGTTGTCTGACACCCGTTTTACATGATACTCAAATATACGTTGTTTATAGTTAACTTCATTCGAAAAAGTTGCTATAGCCTTGTGCACTGCTATCTCCGAGCGGGTCTATCGGATCCGGGGTAGCATGTTCGGGTTTGGTATTATCCGTGAATAAAGCTTAACAATAACTATCTGTACACTAGTATGTATACACCCAAAGGTCCTTGAGCCACCAAATAAAATGTTTAAGCGCAGCACAAGGTAATAGGAAGTGAACATCAACAACTAATATTTACTCAGATATACGTTGCTTATAGTTCACTTCATTAGAAACATTTGCTATTATCCAGAGTAAAATGGGTTCGGTGCAAACACGCTATTCACGAAAAAAGTATCTGATCCGAGTAGTTCTCCGGTGTCTCATCGTGTACATAATGTTAAAAAAGCACACTTGAGGTCTTCCATCGCCCGTTCGCCTTGCCTTATCGGGATCCAACCACTCTCAATGGCTGTCGTTGCGCCCGTTGGGCGGAAGCATTATGCCAAGTACATATCGAGGTCTAATCCTACCAAGTATATGGCGCCCTCGAGAATATTAGACACGGTACGAGCACAAATCGCCTTGTACGGTTTCTTAACTGTCAAAAACACAGGCTTACTGTCCGAGAGAAGATGGTCTTCTGTGCGTTTGAAGTACACCGGAAGAGCATCAAAAGGGTCTAATTGTTTCACTGAAACGGGAGGAATGGCAACGAAAAAACCGTCCCTATGAGTGTCATTTTTAATTCCAAAAAAAGATGATTTGCATGTGCCCGTTTTCGAGAAACTTGACCTGTTCTGAAGAAGAAATTAAACAGCATTCACAGCCTGTAGTCGTATCCCGCACTCTGGATTTTGGGGGCAATGTCAGAAGTGCGTAACAGCAACGTGCATGCTAATAGCGTGATGCATTTCAGTCTCAGTCTTTTAATTGGCAATTCATAGTTCTCCTCCCAGTTGGAAAACAGACGGTTGAGGGGTTCAATTAGCAGAATATTTATCATTTGACGAGGAGCCTTTGTGCACAATTTCTCGAGGGAGTTCAGTAAAAAGCGCACATTCGCGTCACAAGGATTTGGGATATCCAAAACACGAAATAAATAATCCAATGCAGCCAGGAATGTGCACAATATTGACCTTGGTCTGTTTGATCTGGCGGCGACAACACACATATAATCGGCAATTATTGAAGAATGTTGAGATGGAAAACTCACCCCATGTAACAAACTCCCGTAATCAGGTGATTGGTAGCTTATAAGTGTGCAGAGTAGATGGGGCAAGGCAGATTTTAATAGAATTCGCTGCTTGAGAGCTCCAACCTTGTTTATTTAGTGTTTTCACCCACTCACTCTAAAGGCAGAATATCTCCACTTGCGATTTTTAGGGGTCTTGGGTTTTTCCCCTGCACCAAATTTTTGGATTTTGTAATTCTTATGGAAGTGCTATTGACAATTGCTGTAGAGTACGAAACCACGACTGGGCTGGCCACTTTGGTGTAGCAACTGCGGTTTGCTGTTTTATCACCTCTAATATTTTTGTACCAGGAAAACTACTGGGTTGACAAAATTGTTGTGATTTGTTTAGTCCGATTGAGCCAAAGCATCCCCCTGTTGTTAATGGATCCCAGTTCAAGGTGTTGTACACTGGTGTCTGAAAATTTGTTATTTCAGCAAACCTGTCCATCGTGTGATTTCCGTACAGCCTGTTTAAACGTCTGTCGGAATGGCTGTTCAGTACTCCCGGGTAATGTTTTGCCTGCAGTTCGCTGTTGAATTCTGCAGCCAGCTTGTAAACTGCCTTTGTTATTTGAGTTAATTCGAGACCATTGCCGTCTAAATGATTTATAAACGCCACTGTTGTCATAGTGTCTGACCAGATCTGAATGCATTTGCTTGCCAAATCTTTTAAATGTTTGCAAAGTTAACAACACCGCTAACAATTCCCGATAATTAATTGATCTTTGTTTCTCTACATCAGTCCATGGCCCAGCAGCCCCTTTATCATCACAGACGCCTCCCCAGCCTAAGTCGGAGGTATCAGTGTATACCTGCTTGTCAATGACTTTTTTAACTACTGGTTGACCGTTCCAAGAATGGAGTGCTGACAACCACCATTCTAAGTCCTTTATGCTAGGTTTGTCGAGGCAAAGAGTGTGCGGCCAACGATAAACGATACAAGTTACGCAGTAACAGTTTTGAAGGGGCAATTGCTTTTGTACATGCAATACACTGTCTACAAATACGGGCGATAATACGAGATGAAGCAGTACCTTTATCTAATAACCAATAAGTGTCCTCTTCAGCTTCACAATTTTAGGCTTGGGTATAGCTATCCAGGGGCAATCACCTGGCCCAACCGAATTCAACTGAGCTAATAAGAGACCGTCGTCCACAAATGACGTGAACCGCAATAAATTTTCCCGTAAATACTAAACCACAGCTCTGATTGTTTTATTGAAAAAAATGAACTGCTATTAAATCCAAACGGAAGCACATTCCAAACAACGCGTTTTTCCCTCCAGGCAATCCCAAGGTACTGGCGGTAAGCGGTATGCACTGATACATGGTGGAAACCATCTTTAAGGTCCAAAGAAATAAAATGATCGTTAAACTCCACGTCATTGTATACCATGTCTATCCTTTCGTTTCTTAAACATGGCACTGATATGTGGCTATTTAACGGCAGGAGATCTGTAATTAGCTTATGTTTTTTGTCCTTTTTCGGCGTACAAGCTATAGCATTGACGCAATGTGGTTTTTCTCTAACCTAAGAAATGACACAAGAAAGTAATAATTTCTTTATTTCACTATCCACGAAATGCGATTGTTCACTAATAATTTTATCTTTTTCGAAAACGCACCGACGGGTTTGCAAAGAAAACGGAAGTTATACGCAATCGTTGATCCAGTCAATGACTTCCTTATTGGCTCCAATTTTATGTCACTCTGTGATGTGTCTTTTCAGAGAACCTATTACTGATCTCTCCATATGCTACTGATGCTCATCGTTGTTGTGTGGCCTGTTGGCTGGAATTGTTGGTTTGTAAACTGACTGTAAACATCCGGCCTGTCCTGGTAACGACCTCGTCGGGGAAACCTCTACCGAAACCTCTACCGCATTTTGAGTGATCCTTTTCTGAAGTTGTTACAAACTGATACAGCGACCTTCAGATCGGCAAGCGAATCACTATCGAAAGCAGTGGTATGACTGTGAAGTTGTTTGTAAAAGCGTGCTGTCTGAGAATCGAACTGATTGTCCACTATAACTGCAGAATATTCAGCCTGTAGAAATTTCTGCAACGCACTTGCGACCACAAACTAATCGTGCTTAATACTGTCTACTGATTGACCGTCGTCGTCGCTGAAGCTATTTCTCCATCTTTCCTGCAGAATGCAATTAAATTTATACAATTTTGGTCCTCTCTCTTAACGGCTGTGCGATCTGTATAGAGTTTGAAGTCCTCTGGAATTGCTAAAGACGAATAACGTTCTTTCACAGCTTTAAAATCAGCTTGGATGGCGGCGGAAGAGACTATGTCTGACCGCGCTCCTGATCCTTCCCTCCCTGGCCTGGTATGGCAGTGTCTATTCGGTGTGGCAGTTTGCATGAGTAGCGTCCTCAATAAAATCCAGTTCCTTGAAGTTTGACGAAAGCCCCTATTTGGGCTAAGCGATTCCTATTCTTCACAAAAACAGTTTTTCTTGGGTTTTTTAAAGTTTTTCTACACGTGTTAACACAGCATCGAGCTTTCTTCGAAACTTCTGTTAAATTTGGTTTTTCTTCTATCTCAGCCACGCGAAAAGATTCCCATTCAACTGCTTGTATAATGCTATAATGAAGTTTAATTCAGTGAACTTCCACAACTACTTCTCATTCGGGTGTTTTCGAAGTGGCCGCATTAGTTCGCGTAGACGTAATACTGAAGTATTTAATTTCTCGCAATAGGTCGTGAAAAGACCTAACCAAATCCGACAACACCTCCGAAGATGCCAAGTCATAGCCCGATGTCCTCTTTAAAATAAACGCAAGAGCCGAGCGGTAAGTCAAAATCGATCAACCGAAACCCTTCAGACCTCGAACAGATACAAAAAGAAGTCAGCCACTGCCACTGCTGTACCCTATCCGCACACCATGACTCGAACAAACGTAAGTCGCGCGCGACAGGTGTATATTGTTAGTGGAATCCTTGTGAATGCTGTCCATTTTCTGAAAGCCCGTTGCGCTCTGAAACACCGTTGCGAGAAACCTTTGGATTTCAAGAAGGAAAACTTATGCACCAGAGTTTGAGTTGAAACAACTGAGGATTTGGATGATAATACTCCCAGTGGGGCTGCCGTAGACTGCCATACTCCAGGGGAACGTGAAGACTCATGATGCACGGTAACCACATCAACAAAGGAAACAAAGACAGTTCTGGAAGATCGGGAGCTAACAAGAGTAGGCACCGAGGCTTCTCGTGCCAAACCTTCACAAGAACTTTTATCATGAGAGACGACGGAGGGAAGCCAAAGAGCACGTGCGCTGGCCAATGACACAACAACGCATCGATCGCTATTGCTGCCACGTCCGGGCAGGAAGACATGTACGCCTGAAGACGATGACTTGGACGATTGGCAAATAGATCGACCGGAGGTGGCCCCCACGGTGACTGTGCGAACACTTTGTGTGAACAATATGACCCGTCCTGGACGCTAAATCGGCGAGAACATTCAGACTTCCCGCTATGTGAGACGGTTGAATGGCAAAATGGGAATCCCGAGCAAGTAATAAAACCTCCTTGGTGAGACGAGACAACATAGGTGAGCGAGTGCCACCCTGCTTGGACAAATACGACACCACAGTCTAATTGTCTATGAGCAACTGAACCACGTGACCGTCGAGAAATGTTCGAAGAGTCTGACAAGCTATCAAGACCGCCTTCATCTCTAAAACATTGATGTGCAATCATTGTTGTTTTTGGCTTGACCAAGGACCCTTCCATACACCACCTTGGACGACCATTCCCTACCCGGTGCAAGACGCGTCCGCCTGTACCTGCTTCGATGGAGCTGACCGAGAAAATGGCACAAAGATCAAAAGATTGGGTTGACACGACCACCAATCCAGATCCCTGAGAGCTACCAATGACAACGTTATGCGATGCTCCGGCAACCTGCCGTGACGCAAAGCCCTAAGAATTACGCGCTGAAACTCCCTAAAATGACATCTGCCCAGCTCGACCGTCTTTTCTGTTACCACCAACAAACCTAGAAGGGACCCCAGCTGTGCTACCCGAAGGCTGGACGTAGAAACAACCCTGGCAATGAGTGACATAATTTTGCGGAGTCTGTCTTGTGTTGGAAAAGATCTGGCACACAGAAAATCCAGCACCTCCCCAAGGAACGTTATCGTCTGTTCCGACTTCTTGTAATTGACCAGCAAACCCAGAGGAGCACAGCGGCACAACAAAACATCCACTTGTTTTAGGAACAACCGCCTGTTCGCGTTCACTAACAACCACTCGTCGAGATATTAAAGCAACAGTAACCCCGCTTGGCTACTACACCTATTGACTGCCTTCATAACCCGAGTAAACACATTACGGAGCCGTCGATAGCCGAACGGAAGGGCAAGAAACCGATAATTTTGACCCGCCAACGTAAATGCGAGAAAATGACGAGCCGACTGATGCATGAAAATGTGTAAATATGCATCTGACAGATCTACCGACACCAACTACATGCCCTGTGTTATAGTGGCCTTGATCAATTGAGGAGTGTCCATTGTAAACGACGTGAGATATAGGAATTGGTTTAACTGCGACAAGTCTATGACAAGGCACCAACCCCCTGACTTTTGGGAACGAGAAAGACACGACTGAAAAACGCCGGTGTGCCTAGCGGCATCTTTTCTATAGCTTTTTTACTAACAAATCGTGAATTATCTCTTGCAACGCACGTTATTTGTCCCGTACACTGATCGTACATGATCGTACACTGTAACTAAAGAAGGATTGGAAAGCTTGGCAAGCGGTGGCAAAAATTTGGCACCCCAATGTATCCCTTGCAAACGGTAGAGGGTAACCCCAACACAACCACCGAACCACATTTTTGGATCTCTCAAAGCCTGCCAGGCTGGCGAAAAATTCTTTAGCCTTCCGCCTACGGGCGCATCTACGTTCAATTCGCGACACTGACCAACCGATTCTTCGCAAAAGCCGAAAGTATCTGGCAGAGATCGTCGTGAGATCCGTGCCGGATACTTTGATTGGTTGCTTCCTCTGCTTAGGAGTGGCAGCCTGCTTTTTTGGGTCAACTATGTTTTTCTTTGGGTGAGGCGTCGACACTGGAGCGGAGTACGGCCTCTTCCATGGCGTAGCTGCAGGTAAGGAAGCCGTATGACGCTGCGTCGCTGGAACGGCCCGTGGTGTGAGTGCTTTGCGCATCAGGGCAACTTGCGGGCGCACACGCGCCGCCTCAATAATACCCAAGAGTAGCTGTGGCGGAAACAAGTCCGACTGATTGTGTATGGGAGCGAACCGCAACTTCCTGGCATCTTCCGCCGTCTTGAAAACACAAGGTACGCATTGCTTTCCTGGCCGTGTCCTCCAAAAATCGACAGTCACGCTCCGCTAATGGTACACTTGAATCGGGCGTAATCTTAGGTAGCCAGGGCACCATATCTCTTAGACACACCGCGGCTGCACGGGTAGAACACCATCACTACACTAATAAGCTGCCGTTTTCACATGCAACACCTTCGATGGTAACAAACGTGACCAAGGACGTGCAATGACTGTAGTTCTTCCATGCGTGCCTGTGAAACATTAGTGACGCATGGAGCTGTGGATAACGCCATAAAATCCTCACGCTGCTCAGGCTGTGCTTGAGCTGCAAACAAGAGAACCGGCCGACTCACCTGTTGCTGCAAAGTCACTAGCGAAGCTGAAGAATTATCAGCAATAAACCTGAGAATATCTCTGAGCAGAAAATCTGTTGCTGAAAAATCCGCAGCCGACGCCTCATCCCACTCTTCCGGCGGACGTACAAATCTAGGCGCGGCGTGGCAGTACGTTCTGGTCTGAAAGACCTAAAGTCCTCCCGCGGCGAGTGCTGATACGCTATGGATTGCACAGTATCTGCTATTGTAGCCTGTGACAGGGGGAGAGAGTGTGGACGTGTCGGTGCCACCGTGAGCGATGCCGTCGCAGTAACGGCCGGGGACTCAGAAGCTTCCGGTTGAACTTGTTCTTGTTCGCTGAACAATGGTTGCTCCTCTTCCCCCGACGAGTTTTCCTGTGAAGAGGAGTCCTACACTACGCTCAGCCGTAGAGAACTTGATTTTCCAGTCAACGGTTGAATTGGCACAATAAGGGGAAGCTGAGGGGGTTGCAACTGTCTATCCTTGGGTGAAGAAGGTTGAGTTGTTATAGTGGCAGCCGGAGCTGAGTTGAGGCGTGACGTGGCTGACGCCTGACGTCAACGATGGTAGAAAATGGCTGCGTCGATGTTTCATGGGGCACTACGGTGGTATCAGTCATAATTTCCGTGTGCAGCGGTACATGCAAAAGGGATTGAACGGGAGACTTCAGTGAAGGCGTCTCAGTCACCAACGCTGTTCAAATGGGAGAGGTGACATCAACCTGTCCCTGTTGTGGAATGAGTTCCTGCTGCTCAGAATCCGCAGACTGTACCAGCAATAACGGATTAGTCTTAGGAGTCCCGAAGATCTGTCGCTGTTGGAGCGCCTGCGATCCCTATTCCTTACCCTTGCGTACTCTTGCTGCTGGAGTATAAATGTGCGCACTGATCACAACGGCTTTCTAATGTACACGGTTGAATGCCCTAGCGACGTAAGCAGGCCGGACAGCGTGAGTGAGGATCACCAGTACAATTAATGTGAGAACACGAGTCCGGCATTTGTAGCGATTCTACAATCAGAACACCCCAGCATACAACTATTGCAAGAAAAATGTGCAAAAACAGCAGGCATTAATGATAAAAGAGAACAAATGAATCTTATGATCATTAAGCTGTTTCGTTTTCTCTTTTCTTTTCTTTTTTTTTTTTTTTGAAAGAGAACCACCAGATGTTGCTTGTAAACAGAGTTAGTGTTTGCAAAACGTTATCATCAACCCGCTGCATAGACATTAGGAACAGAGCAAGCCGTTGCAGATAAATTCCTAAGCACACTCCAATCTATGCACTCAGGCAGTCGGTGGCAATCCGACCCGCGATGCCAGACAGTCGGTGGCAGTCCAACCCGTGAGTACAATGAGTCGGTGGCACTTCGAGTCGGTGGCATTCCGAGTCGGTGGCACTCTGAGTCGGTGGTATTCCGAGTCGGTGACATTCCGAGTCGGTGGCACTCCAAGTCGGTGGCACTCCGCATTGGTGGCACTCCCAGTCGGTGGCACTCCGCGTAGAGGGAAGCACAACCCCACGCTAACCTCACACCACAGACCGTTATCGAAGACAGCGTTGGAGCTGTTCCACCAGCCGTGGTGTCGAGTTGTCGTACCTGCTGGAGATATGACGCTGCTGTAGCGAACACATGATCGATTCTACACCGAGTCAAATGTGTCTAGAAGCGGCTATGCTACTCTTTAACGTGATAAACACACCCCTAAAGGCGCGTTAGGCCACAGCAAGAGACAGTGTAAGCAACTCCCCTAAGAAAGTTGCCGCAGTATCGAGGCAAAAGAAGACGAAACGTCCTGAAACTTTCCCAGCTCTCTCGCAATGCCCTGCCGTTTGCAGAGCTCACTCAATACAAACTGTTTGCTGACAATGAGGGTAAAACCTCGAAATGGAAAACCGAGAAAATTGCTCTTAGACCATTCCACTGTCTATTACGTATAACCCACACTACGTTCTGATGGCCGGAAAGCATTTACCGAACGAAAGCCGGCCTGACAAAACCCAGAACTATAACGTGTAGGAACCAGCAGAGTCAGCAAACACACCAAACGTACACGTAGCAAAACTTACAGTATACATAGTAAACATATTCAAAATAAATAATAACCACATAAGTATGCATTTACCTTGATTTTGATCAGTCATTCTTTTTTCAAAATATTAACTGGTGAAAAATCTCCTCTAACTTGGGTCGCGATAAGTTGGGAATGGCTTGATCACAAGACAGGAACTGCAGCGAGCGCTGATTGGTCGGTTGATTGACAGGCATAGTAAATATAGCAACAGGGCACCTGGTAAGGGTACCCATGTGGTGCTTTATGTTCCAAAGAATTTTTATGATGGATCGCGATAACCAATGTAATACTTTGCAAAACCCCATGGTGATGGCTTATACGTCTACAAGCTGATATTTTCGAAATTAAAACTGCTGTTAAGCCTTGGCTCGACGATAATTATGAAGTTAAACGCAAGCATTTTCATAAGGCTAAAAATGCATTCATGCTAGATCCCACACCGGAAAAGAGAGATGTTAATGCAGCTGAGAGTAGAGAGTATAAACAAACAGTTAAAATAGCCTATTATCAGCAGCGCAGAAAATTGAATGAAAATTTCACGAAACTGAGAAGCACCAACCCAAACAATACTAGAATATACTAAATGACAGCAAAGCAAAAAGTTCTAATAAAGTGCCCATAGATGACTTTGTTGATCATATGAAAAAGCAGGGTAACTCTTACCTAGTTCAGGTTCCTGAAGGTTGCAATATAAATGATGTAACTTTTATACAAAATCCACTGTTAGACTGTTATTATTCAGAAGAAGAGGTACCAAAATGTGTTATGAAGCTGAAAAACGGTAAATTGCCTGGATGTGACCAGGTACTTAACGAATTTTTAAAGTGTTGTATGCCGAAAATGTTGAATGATTTTACCAAATTGTCCAATTTGTTTTAAGGACTGGCAAGGTTCCCAAGGATTGGCCAGTAGGTTATATCCAGCCAATCTATAAAAACAAAGGTGACAAGGCTAATCCTGACAATTATTGTTGGATTACTTTACTCAATGAGAAACTAGCTAATTATCTTGAAGAAAATAGTGTTGGAGTGAGGAACAAGTGGGTTTCAGGGCGGGATATAGCACAACGCATCATATATTTGTGCTAGATGATTAAACTGTACATATCAAGTGGTAAAAAATATGGTGCACGTTCATTGATTATGAAAAAAAACATTCGACTCCGTTGACAGAGTGCGTTTATGGCAAAAAGTGTTAGCAAATGGAATAGGTGGAAATTTTCTCAATGTGATATATAACATTTATCCGCATGCAAAGTCTTCTATTAAGTCAAATGGTGAAATCTCCTCCTTTTTCCAATGCAATGTAGCTGCCAGACAAGGAGAAAGCCTCTCTCCAGTCCTTTTCGCTTTGTTTTTAAATGATCTCTTGCAGCATCTTTCCAAGGTCTGTGTCGGATTGACCATGCTAAACGTTAGTATTGACCGGTATCTCTCTGACGAGGATGTAGAAGTTTATCTTAAATTATACATGTTATTATACGATGATGACGCTATCCTGTTCGCTGAAATCGAAGCTGATTTACAAACGGCTCTAGATAGTATGCACCAGTATTGTCGAGGTGAGAGCCTGATTGTTTACGGACAAAAAGCTAAAATTGTCATTGTAAAATAAGAAGGAAACCAGTGTTTGTATATAATAATTCTGTTTTAGATATAGATAATTTTGTATATTTAGGAGTTTAATTACAATAAGTTTAATTACAATGGTTCTTTCAAAAACAGCAGTTGTATGCCTCTCAGCAGGGGAGTACATCAATGTTTGCACTTGTTACTAGTCAAAAATTAAGTCTGGATCTGGAACTGCAAGTGGATTTATTTGACGGTATAGTGGAACTAGTCTTACTGTACGGCTCAGAAATCTGGAGCCAGTATGGGTCTGAAATTATAAACAGGGTCCAGTTGAAGTACTATAAATTTGTTCTCGGACTTAAAAATTGTACTTGCACCTCAATGGCTCTAGGAGAACTTGGTAAATTGCCCATAAATAAAATTATAAAAACACGCATTTAAACTACTGGTTTAAGCTTAAGACATCTAAAAACGATTATAAACTTAATGTCATTGTATATAAATTGTTGCGTAAAATGGCCGAAAACGCGATCCAGATAGTCGTCTCGCCCCGGTTACAGTATGTTAGTGACCTTTTAAACTCCCTAGGTTTGTCGGAATTCTGGCTGTATAAGGAGGGTCTTAAACATGTCACTGGATGGGCTTACTTTCTCTGTCCGATTTACGTATAAACTATAGAATGTTCAAGGTGAAATTTAGTCCTGAAGAATATCTTAAGGTGCTGCCCAAAAATTACGCAAAGAGTGATAAAATTTTGGTTTAGAAATACCAATGTTCTGTATGCGAGGCGGTTAAGTGGAATCACTTCGTGAAACTAAACAGACGCTAAGTTGCCGCCATATGTTTTCTTTACAACCGGAAGTCTCGTACTGGCTACACATATACACAACATTACCCGCGTACTAATACAAGACTTACTGTCTAGATTATTGCTTAATTGTGCATTAACTGCTATTTTACTACTACCATTCAGTTTGACACTTTATCTGATTATCAAACAAAGAGATACAAAATCTACAAGCATACTAGGCAGAATATATCAATTAAATTACCTGAAAATTTGCAGAATTTTTACTTTTTCCACTTTTTTTTACTTTTTCCACTTTTTTACTCTGTATTATCGTTATTATCGCTATTACTGCGACTCGACGTTCTCTGATTATACACTTGAGCCACGACTGTGACTTTAAGAATTACTTAATAGACATGTAAATGAAGTTCAAAGTAATTATAAGAGACAACGAATAAGGAAAATAATTACTTCAGTAATATCTAACCCATAACTTTAAACTTGCAACTTAGTTCAGATATGTGTAATAAGCAATTAAAAGCAAAAGATAAATCCAAACTTCATTTTTTTATATTTACCGTACACAATTACAGCAGCTGAAATGATGATTAACTGCAAAAATTGTCAATATTACATCACCGTTATCAGCACTTTAACTGAGCTACAACCAGCTATCAAATCAGCACCATTTAAAATCATAAAACATTGATAGTGACTTAGAATAAATAAATAATTATTAAATATAACAAAATATCTTAACTGCATGACATTTAACTAAACGTTGGTTCTCGAAACCGTTCTTCTTTGGCGATCATACAGAACGACCTGATCGCGATACGCGACTACCGACACTAGACCAGTTTTTCCTTTTATAGGTGAAACGGGGTGTAAAACATTGGCAGAAGGCTCTGGAATTTGAACTGTCACAGTGTTCGGCTAGGAACAACGGTTTTCTCTTTTGAAGTCATGGTTTCACTATCTGTAGATGGCGCTATGCTATACAGAATAGCTGTACGATCTACTGTCGTTTTAGGTTCAGTAAGCTTGGGTAAAACGGTTGATGGTTGAGGGGTATTATCGCTCTTGATAGGTTTTTTTCAACCGGGTGCTGTGAAAGACGGATTTGGTCAACGTGTCTTCGCCAGATTGAATTGTCAACCAAAACTTCATACATTAACGTTCCTATTTTTGCGAAATAACTGCAAATGCCCATTTTTCGTGATTTTGCCGATAGTCCCTCACATGCACTTCATCACCCACACTAAAAAACGGCGCTGAAATTTGTCTTCGGTGTTTACATTTCTGTAAATTGGGGTTTGCCAAATCCAGCCTTGTTTTGATTTCACGTGACACGAATACCAATGCCGGGGTTTCGTTGGTAGTTGAGTTTTTAGTTGAGCGATACATCAGTAGAAATTTGGTTACTTGCTCGTGCATGGAACGAGGTTCATGCTTCATCGATTTGAGATTCTGAACCATACGCTCTGCTAAACCGTTTTGCAAGGGTTTAAAACGGCCTGTAGTTTTGTGAATAATTCCACAAAGTTTCAGAAATTTCTGGAAGGCTTCTGAATGGAATGTTGTACCATTGTCTGTACAGATAACAGCACAAATTCCGTAGGCGCTAAACAGTTCTTGAAGTACCTTGACAGTGATTTTTGCCATGATTTGTACCTCTGGTCATCTGGGATGTGCGTCGACTATTATGATGAACATATGGCCTTGAAAAGGTCCTGTGAAGTCAATGGGGATCCTTTTCCATGGATGACATGGTTATTCCCAGTGGTGAACTGTAGCTATTGTTGGAGATTTGCTTATCTTGAAGCAGGCATGGGCACATTTTCGCTTGCGTTTTGATATCTCTGTCGATATTGGACCACCAAATGTACGATCTAGCCATTTTTTTTCATTTTCACCATACCAGGATGGGCACTATTGAGTTCTTGTAAGAAGGTCCTCTGGAACTTTTTCGGAATAACGACTCTGTGACACTCTTGTGAAATGATAATTCTGATTCATGTGAATGATAAGAGGAAAGATTTTCTTCAACCTTTCCGCCCCAGCCATTTCTTGTAAACTCGCAAATACCTGGTCTTTTGATGTTGCCTGGGAAATTTTCTTGAATGAAATCGGAAAGGTGTCAGTAGGGCAGCGTAAAATATTGCTCTTTCTTCTGATGAATTTTTCTGGCTTACCGGAAAGGGTAGTCCACTTAAACCGTCAGCGTTGGCGTGTACACTTGTCTTTCGGTATTCAATTTCATAATTATAGCCAGTAAGGAAAATGGCGTACCTTTCCATCCGCGAAGCCGTGGTTGTTGAAATGCTTTCTCGGGATCGGAGATAGAAACCAAAACTTTGCAGTCGGTAACCAGAGTAAATTTTCGGGCAAACAGGTATATGTTGAATTTCTTGACGCTCCAAATAATATCGACAGGATGTTTGCTGAAAGTAAATGAGGGTCTAAAGGTGTGTTGGGAGGGTTGGGAAATGTTTGGTTCTTGTGTCGGGGCGGCTGCTGGAGTATTCTGAGCTGGCGCGAGGGCGGCTGCTTGAATAGATTGGGCGGGTGATGCCGGCTGACCTTCTTGCTGTTCCATGTTTGGCTGCGGAAGGACATTTGCTTGTTGTCCATGTTGGGCCTGACTGCGTGTTACGATGTGATTTTCGGGGACCGACATGATAGTTAATAAATGAGTCGTAAGTCATAACAGTATATAATAAAGTACTCGACGACAATCTGATAAGCTATAAAAGATCAAGAAAATAATCTGAAACAATAAGAAAGGTAGCCAAATATAAAACCTGAGAGACAAATAAGTGGAATAGATTAATATCTGAAAGGAGAAATAGAGTTATTGGGGAAAAAAGGAACCTAAAGAAAATAAAGTTATAAGGAAATCTGGAAAAAGAAATAAATTTATGAATAAAATGACGTTCAAATATTACAGCGCAACGAGGGATCTACCCGGCATCTCCACTAATTATTATACCGGCCTTTGAGGGTGTCCGGTATAAGGGGGGTTTGTCCGGAACAGGGCAGTTTGTCCGGGAGACGGGGAAATGGTCCGGGGAAGTAGCTCGAGTCGTTACGCTGTAGAAGATGGGGCTGACGAATTAAATTATATGAACTGACTTTTCTAATTATCTTTATTCAGTTTTACTTTATTTTTCAACGAAGGGGACTACAAATTACTTTAAATCAATTGCTTTTATTTGCTTTTATTAACTTCCCTAAATTCTGCATTTATTTATCATTCGCAATATAACACATCAAAAATATACATAATTCACTGCGCAGCGTTCATTAAGTTATGTTCCTTACATAAGTAAACTAAATAATTGAACTGACGTAATTAGGTAATGGCCGAAAAGAGAAGTAATTTTATACCCAAAATAAATGACAATTGTAAACCAAATATTAAAACAAAGCACTTATCTACGGTTATGACGCTCCTTGAAATCTGTTCGTTGTCGGGTTTCCGGTTTCCTGGTAGCTTAACTGTTAGCTGCTTTATTCCTTATTTTCCACAAATTATCCTAAGTTCGAATAGTTGAATTCCTCGCCGAAGGTGCAATTTTGTAATTTTTGATGTTCCTTTCTTGAAGTCCAAAACGCAACTGACGTTCAAAATTTTAGAGTGAAAACCGTTCCGAGATTTGGGGGGTAGGGCGCGTTGTAACGCGCTCCCTGATTGGTTTGGCCCAGGAACGTAAAACTGAAATTATTGGTTGATTCATTTTTATTGTGCAATTTCTTTAATCACGAAGCTGACCATCGGACGTGCTAATTTATGCGGGGTTATTTATGTTTAATTTTGAGTTAAAGGGAGAAGAGCACAAAGAGAGCGAATTTACCCTTATTCCCTAAATGGCGCATGGGGCCATTGAACATGCCACCCACTAAAAGAACGTCCGTTTACTATTGTACCTAAGTGCTTAATTGTTAGGACAACTGGCGCAGAACAATGACATACAAGAATACAAAGTTTTCTGTAAACGTATTAAATTAAGCTCGCTGTGGGGTGAACTGACACCTCATCGAATAAATTGCATAAATTGCATTTTATTTAAATTCGAAATATTTGAATTTGAACGATAGAAATAGCTGAAATGATAAAAGTTTATCCCAAAAACCCTATGACCGAAAATGTTATTTTTTGCGAGTACAATACTCCAAACAATACTGAGGGCCTCTCGATCGATTTGAGAATAATTTTGTTCAGCTTTTGACAGTGTTCGGGATGCAAAACTAATGGGGCGTTCGCTTCCATCTGGTTAGATATGTGAAATAACACCACAAATACCTTTTGATGACGTGTCACAGTGCAGTCGAAGCGGCAATTTCGGATCATAATGGGCTAAAACGAGATCAGATGTGATGAGATCTTGCGTTTTCTTGAAGGCCGTTCGCCTGAGTCTGTCCATAACCACTTCTGAATTTTCTGGAGCAACTGGTGCAATGGATGTAGTATTGTAGACAAGTTGGGTAGGAAGCGGTGGTAGTAGTTCACCAGGGCGACCCAGCTTCGTAATTCAGAAACATTTCTTGGAGCTAGCGCATCTTTAAATGCCTTGATTTCTGAGTCGGTCTTGTGGATTCCGTCTTTGTCGACGATATGAGCACCAATTCAAAGGAACCTTTGAAAAACACACATTTGTTGGGGTTGACTTTGAGGCCGTTTTCTATTAATCTCTGAAGGACTTTCTCGAGGGTACATAGGTGATGGTCATCGTCTGAACCGGTGATTATCATATCGTCCAAAATAGACTGCACTTTTTTATACTTTTCAAAACTTGTTCAATTGCGCGTTGCGAAATTGATGTAGCTGGGGAAATACCATACGCCAGGCTGTTTGAAAACAAAAAGCCCTTTTCTGGGTGTTGATAGTCAGGTATTTTCTCGATTCCTCGCTCACTACCATTTGAAGATACGGTGTTTTGAGGTCTATGTTTGAAAATTTCTTTCCATATGCAAATGTTGCTAACATGCTCTCAATCTTAGGCAATGGGTACAAGTCAACATTGAGCTGTGGATTTATAGTGACCTTAAAAGCGTCACATATCCTGACAGAACCGTCTTTCTTCAGAACTGAGACAGCGGGTTCAGCCCAGTCACTCCATTCTACCGGTGAAAGGATTCCTTTACTCGCCATGTTGTCCAATTCCTTGTCGAACTTGTCCTTCATTGCAAATGGGACCTGTCTGGGCTTGCAAAATTTAGGGGTAGCTCCTTCCTTGAGGTGCAACTTCGCAGCTATTCCTTTCAGCTCACCCAAGTCTTGGTTGAGACACTCAGTGTACTTTTCCAGCAGATGATCTAATTTCTTCTTACCTCGAGTCATCCGTATGGACTTGATTTCGTATCAGTGAAACTTGATGTGTCGGAGCCAATTTCTACCGAACAAAGGTGGACCTCTCCCGTGAAGAATATACAGCCACAAACGATGTTCTTACCTTCGTGTTCCACCAGAACATTCACGTACCCCTCTGGCCTTACACATTCTCCAGTATAGGTTTGTAAAACAACGTTTGTTCCCTGCAGCCGCAATTTACCAAGATGGCGCTGATAATCCCTTTTCGATATTACCGAAAGTACAGACCCTGTATCAAGCTCCATGTTGATAACATTACCGTTTATTTTAGGACTGATCGTAATGGACGCACATTTCTTCTCGCTGGTGTTGTTTACATCGCAAACAACTTCCATATAGCCGAGATCTAAGCTGTTGTTATTAGATTTCTCACCTTCATTGGTCACTCCATCGTCGTCAGCATAAAAACTTACTTCTTTGGTTTTCGCTTCTTAAACTGGTCTGTTCCGGTCTTTTTGCCTTCAGAAGATGACTTAACGGATTTCTTCATCTTGCACATTCTCTTAATGTGGCCTTTCTTACCGCAGTTGTGGCATTTCTCGTTCTTAAAACGGCAATCCTCGGAACCATGGTCATTCCTACCACACCTGAAGCAACGATTTCCAGCTGTCCTCTGCAACTTGTTAACTCTTGCCGATGCTCCTTGGATTTCTGATACATCCTTCATAGCCATTTCATGGCGATGGCTATCTCCTTGGCCTTCTGGTATGTCAAATTTGTCTCCGACAACAATCTTTTCAAGACATTTTCGTTCTTTATACCACATACCAGCTGATCTCTGAGATGCTCTGCCAGACGCTAGCCGAATTCACAATGCTCACTCAACTTCTGAAGGATACCCACGTAATCTGTCAATGACTCACCCGTCTGTTGTTGACGCTTATAGAGCCGGTATCTGTCTGCTATCACGTTGGGCTTGGGACTGAGATGTTCCTGCAGCAACTCGCCAATTTGCTCGACTGTCTTTGTCGGTGGTTTGTCCGGTGAACACAGGCTATGTAGCAAGGAATAGGTTTTCCCGCAAATCAGACTAAGAGTTACAACAACTTTTTTCTGATCGGCCACGTCATTGGCAATGAAATACTGCTCTAACCTGTCTTTGTATAGCTCCCAGTCACCAGCAGGGCTCGAAAGTCAAAGGGCTCCAGTCGTTCGATCAATGATGCCATGATTCAGCAGCCAACTTTAGCAAACACTCACTTTTTCGTTATCTTCGGTACTATCCCCTGCGTCTTACTTCTCCTCCAAGTCTTCATAACCTCCTTGGTACATCGCAACACAATTTGCTCGTCGCATTTTGTTCTGTATGCGAGGTGGTTTCGTGGAAACACGTCGTGAAACTAAACAGACGCTAAGTTGCTGCCATATGTTTTCTTTACAGAAGAAAGTCTCGCACTGGCTACACATATACACAACAACCAATTTGCCGGACGTGAAACAGATGTATGAAGGTGTCGATCTGAATAGTAGATTTTGTACTCTTTGCGCTCATGGAACAGTAGGTGATGAGTGTCACTTTTTACTGGAATGTACATATTTTGACAAAGAGAGGCAGCCTCTGCTGGGAAAATGCAGATTTCGATCAACTAACGCTGAAGTGTTTGGTAGAATTATGCAGAATACTGCCCTTAAAAAAAACTGTCCAAGTTGGGTAAATTTATGTCAGTCATAATGTCTGTTTTTTTTCAAATGATGTACTATATTAAAATTTCTGTTGCTTGTTATTTTTCTCCAACGAATGTGTATTTGTTAATTACATCCAATGTGCCTACTTATGGATCTTTATGGAAATAAACTGGACTGGACTGGAACTGCTTCACACCTCTTTTCTGTAATTAGTCAGGAGGTTGCATATCTCTTAACACGAAAAAAAGAGGGCACAAGGCCAGATCATTTATCTTAGTCACACTCTGTAACGAAACTGATTTTTTTTTGGTATTTCTGAACGCTGATTGCACTCTTTCTTCTCTCTCTTGAACTGACATCGGTAGAAAATCAACGTGTAATTGGGCGATAATGTCGGATGCACTGATTCGTGAAGAAATCAAGCAACAGGGAGATAGAATTCGAGGATTAAAAGCTTCAAATGCCGGAAAAGAGCAGGTTCCTTTCTTGTAGTCTATTTCTAATGTGAAATACAAAAACACTTGTGGAAATTGTCATCTTGTTAGCTGTGCGAGATAAAATCAGTCCAAAGTTAAATTGAACCTTTGGGCGTAGCTCCGAGTCAACTTATATATCATCACATATATATCCGTCAGAACTGCGAAGCCTTCCATTGCTCTTCAAATTATCAATGGTGAAGAAAACTTGTCAATCCCTACTGTCACTTTGCCTTGCAACACTGGAAGAAAGAAGAAATGCAAAATGTTTTTCTGTAAAATTCAAGACAGGAATGATAAAATCAACAAAGTAGTTTCAAAATAAAATCTTTCTTATCTTATTAACCTTTTTTGTACAGGAGGCACAATGTTTAATGGGCTTTATATATTTTATTTCTTCATTAAAGTGCAGAAAAGTTAGCTTCCGCACTCAGCTGTCAAATGTTTGTTTACATTCAGGCCTTTAAATGGCATGTGACCAAAATGAAGTGACCAAAAATCTAAGTAAATGGGTTATAGGTTATCTGTAAAATATATGCTGAAATAGTTGATAGATACAGAATTAAGTATAAATTTAGTTTGTACACCCACAATACTTATCTTTCTTTCTTTTTGAAATAACTATTCAGAATTGTTTTCATGGAAAATTGCAAAAATTATTGTTACTTTTTCACGTAATAAACTATGCTCCCTGTATACAAACAAATCTCAATTATTGCGGGAGATTTGTAGTTATTTCCGTATTATTTTCTTTTAAAGAAAGCTAACACAGAAGTTGTATATCATAACCGTTGTACTTTGAGGGCCTTTAGCAAATGGCAGTAAAGAGTTATGGGTCGTTCAATTTCACACAAAGTGGTCACAGAGGTGCCTCAAAGTGGGTACAGTTTACTTGCTTATCTTTATATAGCTAGGATTTGAAGCAGTCTGTGGAAGCCTTATTCACTGAAAAAAAGATTGCTGTTTCATTGTAATCAGACATGCATAAAGAAATACGTAATTAGCTGTTGTTAATCGTTTTAGCCTGATTTCGGATACTTTTTTTAAAGGTGTGAGCATTTACGTGCTTTCGTGTAATTCGTGCCGACTTTCGAGATCACTGTATCAGTATGAACAAATGAAAATTGTCTATTTTCAGTTTTGCTGCTGAGAACAATGTAAACAATGGAAAATAAGATAGTTTCATTGATTGGTAGTAAGAATCTGTTATCAAATAAATAAAGCATTTTTTGTCCAACAATTTCAAACGTGAAGTACTGCTGTAAACCGGGAAGTTCGACGTTAGGCGCAGTCGTATGTAGACTATTCAGTGCCAAACTCATCTTTCTGTTTATTATATAAGTTCATAGAGCTTGTACGAACATAGAAGGCAAGGGATATAGGCGCATTTATCTGTTTTTCTTCTTTTTTTTTACGTGTTGCCCTGTGAAGTTGCGCTATGGCACAAAAAAAAAAAAAAAAGAAAGAACTCGGGCAACTATGTCTCCCCGACCAAGAGTAGACATATATTGTCTGTACGTTCTGAATTTCCCTGAGTAGGTCGGACAGTTCTAGCAACTTTTGACGCATGTTACGTTTTAGGGAAGTCGTATGACGTTATTACGTTGAAATTTTGTGTGCGAAACTTCTCAGCCGTTCTAACTTTCTGGGATTGTTCCGTGGTAGTTCCGAAAGATTTTGTCAAATTTTGATCAAGTGCAGCGTATGACGTCATCACGTAAAATATGTATGTATTGTGAACAAGACCTTGTGTGAAAAATATCTCAATAACGGAAAGTCGTATCGACTTTAAAGTTTGTGTATGTATTCCATAGTTCAGTGGGACGCCTGTGTCAACTTTTGACGGCTGTAGCGAAATTTTGAAAAAGGCGTATGGCGTCATTACGTTAAAATCTTGTATGTAAACTTAGTGTTTTTTTTTTTTTTTTTTTTTTTTGCTTGGTTTGTCCGAAAGATTCTGTGAAAATTTGTCGCGAGTAGATCGAATGAAAACGGCACATGACGTCACCACGTAAAATGTGCATATAATCTGAACAAGATGGGTGTTCGTTTGGTCAGTCGGGCGACTATTTCAACTTTTAAAGCGTATAGCAAACAGAGAGAGGAGTCATTACGTAAAACTCTATCTGTTGTTAAGCAAAATATCTCGATAGAGAAAAGTCGGATTGACTGGGTGTATGTATTCCTTGGATAAGTCGGACGGTTTTATGTAAAACAGTAAACTCGTATAGAATGTTAAGAAAGGTTTATGGTGTTACCGTCTATAGCTTTTATATATCATGTCAGTGATTAATACAAATTAGAGTTCCTTTAAACTAATCCACTGCAAACTCAATTGTAATTCTGAGGATTATGCCTGCGGCCAATCCAAAAAAGCTGCTCTTTGGTTTAAAGGTAATCTGTGCTTCAGAACTCATTCATAGCACTTTACAAGAGTACAAGTCATTGGGGTTCGAGACTACGCGTGCAGCGAACTCACAACAAACAATTACTTTACGAAGTTTCGTGTTGATCTGCGTAAATAGTGAGAAATTATATTGACAATAGTAACTGAATTTAAATCGTTCCGAAACGATCGACCAGTTATTGCATGCATTGGCTAGTATACTAACGTAGGTTGATTAGTTTTTCATGATGAAGACTTTTTTATTTGACGGGTAACTGAAGTTCATTTTAGTGACTTTGTATCCTGTTTAAGTCCTGTTTCTGGCATTGAATAATATTTTGAAGTTTTATCATTTGTTTCATAGTGCAAGTTGTAGTTACTTTCACTTGATCACTCAGTTCAAATTCCATTTTTATCCATATATAACATAACGACTTTCAATACTTATACATCCTATATATGGTTACACAACGTATACGAAAAACTTAAAAATCATAGTGCACCCCGATTCCCGGTTAAATCGAACACCCGGTTTAGTTGAACTGATTTCAAAATCCCGAGCAGTTCGAGTAAACGAGGTTCTAGTGTATATCATGGCTATAACTACACTTCGGGGCACCCCGTTACTGTAACCTTAGACGAAAGGGTTAGGGTTGCGTTAAGAGTCGTCCCTACATTCGATGGCCGGAGGGTGGGGGATGACGGTTCGGAAATTGTGCAAAAAAATCACCAATGAAGTAGGGAATTGGTAACAAAATCTGTTTGTAGCGACTACCTTCAAGACCCGGAAAAATGTAATGTACGGTAAATCTGCTGTAGTGAACAAGTTCCAGACCCGGATAGAAAGGAAGTACAGTAAAACCCGTTTTAGCGACCACCTTCCAGACTCTAGTAAAAAAGACGTGCAGTAAAATCTGTTTCAGTGACCACCATCTAGTTTTGTTTATTTTTGAATTTTTCACAGTGAATTACGATTATGTTTGCAGAAATGAATCTTTTATATCAGCAATAAGAAAAAGGAAAATGGTTATTGGGGAATTATAGTCGGGGAAACATTTGTTTTTGTTTGTAAAAACGAGAAACTAAATGGGTGTCGATTGAAAGTGAGTAATATAAGCCTGTACTTGTATGTTTTGTTTGCACTGGCAGCTTATTAATAATTGGTTGTTGCTGAAACTGCGAAAAGGTATATAAGCCAGTACACACACAATAAGCAAAATCACATTCTCAAATTTTCGAAAAAGATTTATTTTGACTGAAGCTCATGACGCTAATTTTATAAAGCAATGCAGGTCTGTACCTTAGGAAAAAAGCTAGGCGCGCGCGCGCGCCTAGCTTCAAAAAGTTAGGCGCGTGGGCAAAATCTTAAGCGCGTGGGTCGTATTCTTCATAAGGGTTTTGAGTCACAATAAAACTTGAAAGAGAATTCCTTAACAAGACGCTATCCCTGTCATGGATTGAATTATGTAATATCTAGTAGGCATACATAAACATAATGATGTGTAAAATGCAGAAGAACCAGTGGCTGTTGCGCAACTCTTGAAATTCACAAGAAACAATTTTTTGATGGTTTTTTTTTTCAAAAAAATGTATCATAATATTATTATAATCATATTAAATGGGCCAAAAAGTTGGGCGCGCAGCGCGCGCCTAACTTTTTTTTCTTAGGCGCATGGCCAAAATCTTAGGCGCGTACGCGCCCGCGCGCCCTTTAAGGTACAGCCCTGGGAATGGCATGAAAGAAGGTGAAATTTTATCAAAAATATATTTTTCACAGAAAATACTCTTTGATTTGATCAATAGTTTTTTTTTTTTTGGGGGGGGGGGGATTTATGCAAGGGTATTAATCCCTTTTAGCTCCCCAGTGGGGAAAATTTCAAGTTTTGTTGATCAACCTTATCGTGCCTTTATAACCTGATTAGCAAGGTCGGCCGGTTTATTCCAAGGTGAAAAAAGTACAGTGTATTCGGAAAAATTTGTTTTAAACTGTTCGGAAGAAATACTTTTTTCCGGTCCAAATGTGGACAAAACTGGAAGAAACTGCCAGTCATAGCATGCATTTTGATATTCCGAAGTCAATGTACATGATGGTCATATGTCTAAGTTATTGCTCGTTCATTTGTAAATGAATAGCAGACAATGGTTGTTCTCATCTTAATAGGGATTAATGTTTCCCAAAGTATACCGAAACTCAAAAGATTCTCCAATAATCCAGGCCTGTCGTAGGTTTCTTGTACTTTTCAAATAGTTATAAAGTTTTAATCGAAAGTTTCTTGGGTGCTTCTCCACCTGGACTTTCCTTCTTTTTTTTTTTGCAAATGACAAAAAAAAAAAAAAATTAAAAATTTAGTAAAATTGTGTAAGTGTCTTTAAAAATACGTGAATCGTCAAAATCCAACCTCTCCAACATCCCTTTTCGGGTAGCTTCCAAATTCGAATTAAATGCATTTTGCATACTTCATTTTTTTGGCCTAACAGTATTCGTTTCAGAGTTTTTCTCTCCTTCCTTGTTTGATAACTCGGCTGGGTCATGTCCTTGGACATGCTTGTTTATTTTTCCCGCATATTTTCCTAGTCACTAGCCCGAACTGACACATTGTATGCCGCCAAAGACGGCCTTGTGATCAAACGAAGTATTAACTAAGTAGTCCTGTTTCTGCATAGAACAGAATTAATAGCTTTCTTCCTGAAGAAAACCAACCCTGCCAAGTTGATCTTCTTATTTGTCATCGGATGTTGAGGATGTGATTTCGCTTATTGGGGGGTCTGAAAGATGTCTGCAAATGTAACGTAGTCATTCCTGTGTCTCTTTACTTGACAGTGTAACTGAAGCAGCCCTATTTTCTTCTTCCATATTTTCTTCCGATACATGTGGTGATGTTTGGAAAAATGACCGCATTGTTGCATCACTTTCATAAATCTGTGCATACGCTGCGTCTGTGTCCGGCTCATTGGCGATTGTTGTCCTCAACATATGTGTACCCCACTACTATTGAACAGGTATATATAGTGTAATACCTAAAGTAATTGACAGTTTGCAACATAAAAAAATGATTGTATCATCAGTATAAACACATTGGTGTTTTGAAGAAGAAATGCGATTTTGGTATTGACTTTAAATTTCAGTACAGTTTTACACATGGCCTGTGATTTAATTGGTTTATAACACATGATAGATTTGAGTGAAATTATACTTATTTTTGTGTAGGGGTATTATTTAATTTGTTATTGCTTGCTTGCTGAATGTGGTGTAAATAATGTCTTGTAGATCGATGAAGAAGTAGCCAAATTGCTAGCACTAAAAGTACAGCTGGGAGAAGATGCATCGAAACAGAAGTTTGTTCTCAAGTGCCCCAAAGTAAGTACCTAGTCTTGTCCCTAAAGGTTTCGATCTTTTTACATAAAATTGTTTTGAAAGCGTCTGGTGCTTGCTTTTGGAAACGCTTAGAATGGTGTCAGAAAGTGTCATGTTGACGATGAGATGAGTCAAGGGTCAGCTGAAATACCCTACATTGACGGTTTTGACAATTGATTTTCAAAAAGAGCTAATCTTCAAACGTTTCCTACCACAGTGGTCACCTAAAAGTTTAGGCACAAGGCCTTGACCTTCTGTTCATCAGTGTTCTTATGTTCGTACTCGAATTTGCGAGATTCCACAGTGTGTTTCCAATACTTTATCCCTACTCTGGTTTCTTGTTCTTTTCAGGGTACAAGAGATTATGGCCCACGCCAGATGATTATTCGCGAAAAGGTGTTTTCTACCATAATTGACACTTTCAAAAGGCACGGGGCGGAAACCCTAGACACTCCAGTATTTGAACTGAAGGTAAGGGATTAAGGTGTGATTTGGTTGAAAGGAGCACCCAAAAAACTCCAGTTTATAAAGTTTGAAACCTGTGTTTACCTTTTCCAGAATAAATTATCATGGTCTCTTTCTTGTCAACTGCCTCGGAGTTTCCTTGTCTGAAATACTGTTTCGGTATCTTTTATTTTTCAAATACCATGACTGGTGGAAACAAAATTGCACTTATATACATAGGAGCTCTGTAAATTTCAGGAAACGCTGACCGGAAAATATGGAGAAGATTCCAAGCTCATTTACGACCTTCAAGACCAAGGAGGAGAAATGCTGTCCCTGCGATATGATCTAACTGTATCCATTTTAAAATAACTCCGGAGTTCTGAAGAGTCATTTGATTTAAATAGCAACGTTTATGCAAACGAAACGATTTATAAATTAAAATTTGTTAATGTTTCTTGTTTCTCTTACCAGAAATCTGAACGGTAGGGATTTCAAGAAATTCCTATGGAAGTTGTGTAATGACTGAAAAATTCAAATTTTTACATTTTGATTCGTTATTTCATTGTCCACAGTGGATTTGCAAAGAGCTATAAAGGAGCTTTCAAGGTGCAAATAAATGATTTTCCAAATAATATTCAGACAACTACTGAAGTATCAGTATAAAAGTATTTTTTATTATTTTATTTTATTATTATTATTATTATTATTATTATTATTATTTTTTTTTTTGAGTTGATTTTTTTTACACAAAGAAAAATAATGTTATTCAGACACTTGTCCATCAGGCCTCCACTTAATATTTAGATGCTAATGCGGCAATCCATCCTGGATCATACTGTAGCGTAAAAAAGCTCGTCAACAGTTTTAGACGTCATCTTTGGATGGAGGCTTTGTCAACAGATAACGGCAGAGAACATAATGCATTGCCTTAACACAAGTCTATAGGTGCCATTTGCTCGTTACCTAGCAATGAATAAGATCCAGAAAATCAAGCGCTATCACATAGCCAAGGTCTACCGGCGAGACAATCCTTCTATGACTAAAGGCAGATATCGCGAATTCTACCAGTGTGTAAGTGTATCGGCATAACTCAAGGCGCGGGCTGTTCCTGTGATTGGCATTTATATCAGTTGCTAATGGAACTAATGATGAAATCTCCTGCCGAGGTCTGGCAGAAAGGCATATAACCGCTCAAATATACTACTGAGAAAGAGAGATAGAAATTCTTTATTCGCGGTAAAAGAAGTTCGCATGCATGTGTGTCTTTGGTTCTTACGATTTTGAAAAAAAAAAAAAAAACACTTGCGAATTGCATTGTTTGGCAATCATAGTTATTTTTTGGTCATATAAGTTGTTCGAAATTGTTCCAGCCTGGTGTGGGCATCAGTTTTTAAATCCGATGTTTTGAAGTACTTGTGTTTAAATGAAGATACGACTTTGATTTTGTATTTGACCATTGAGTGTACCAATATTAGGCATATTGGTATATATTACCAAGGCAAAGTGTGTCATGGTTGTGCCTATATTTTAGGTTATGATGGGTGTGATGGTATATTTGGGTAAAATAATGTTTTGCATTCGGAGCCGCGCTCATATTAAAGGGGGGAGGGGCGAGGCTTTTACATAAAAAAACACTTATTGTGGAGGGGTTGATGATGTAGTGTCGAGTAAAAGGGACGTCCATTAAACCTGTTTGTGGTGACCACATTCCGGACTCAAAACAAAAAAGACTACTTTCCAGATACGGACAAGACATCAGAAAATTTGATTCACGACAAACAGTGCAACTTGTTTGTTGTGACCACCTTCCAGGCTCCAGATAAAAAACAGATAATAACACATTGTGCAGCGACCACCTTCCAGGTCTTGTTTGGAGTAGTCGCTTTCCAGAATCTGATAAAAGCCGAGCAATAAAAGCTTTTTGTAGTTGCCGTTACCATTATATTAAAACATGACTGTAGTAAAAAATACCGTTTCCTTTTTATGATTTGAAGGCAAAATAAAACGTTTAGATTATGAAATTCTTATGTTACAAATGTTTATGTTACTACTTTTAAGCATTTGAACTGTTCTTGTTTAGAAATGCGATCGCGGGATCGCCGAAGGCAAGAGCAAAAAATTTTTAGGATACATTTCTCGTCTGCAACGCAGTCCCATTTTTAAAAATGACTGATTGCAATTCGACGTTATAACAATAACTTATTGAATTGCAATTCGCGAGGTGTTGTATATAATGAACGCCTTCCGGACCGGCTAAATGTTTACATTACAGAGGTGCTTACTAAAAAACGCAATTGTTGATAAATTGTATTTACCCCACCTAACGGTAAATCATCCGTGAATCAATTTGATACATAGTTTCAATTTTTCGAGTTATGGGGAGGCATCGCATATACTGTGTAGTATTTCTTCCAGAAGTCTGTGCCAGTACTATTTTTAAGTTTCCTTTAAATGAACATGCACAAATTATTACATTTTAGGATTTCGATATAGCTGGGCAACACGATGTTATGATTCCGGATGCTGAGTGCGTGAAGATTGTCAGCGAAATTCTCTCTAGTCTCAACATAGGCGATTTTGTAATAAAGGTACGGTGACGTTGATGGTTATACAAATACTTAAATGCATTTTTGATAGAAAAAAAATGACATTTAAAGTCTAATGTTGATTTTCTTTAGCTTGAAATGAACGATAACATTTATTGAGGTCGGAAGTGAGTTTTTTTTTTGTTTTTTTTTTGCGCATTTTAGTTTATTTCACAACTCTAAAGCATCGAGTGTTGCCGATTATCATTTGACAGCAGAGCTGGATGTGTGGTGCTCTATGTACCAGTCTCATTTTGCCAGTTAATAGTTTCTTCAATTATAGATTATGATAGAAGACCATGAAATCTCATATATAGTAGTGATGTGGCAAAAAGAAACTAATCCAACAAGATTCACGCAAAAACCATACCTCAGGTGTTCTAGCCAATTCACTCGCCTTTTAATTCGGTTCGTAGGTTAATCACAGAAGAATTTTAGATGGTATGTTTGAAGCTTGCGGGGTGCCAGAGGACAAATTCAGAACCATTTGCTCGTCCGTAGACAAATTAGACAAGGTATGACGGCTCCGTTTTTATAGAATGCCAGTTGGCGCATTTCGGATGCTGTGGGGTTCGAACATTTAAAGGTAGCAATTTGGCGCGTAGGAGGATGGGGGAGGGGGGAGGATTCACATTAATTTTTCAGCGGTAGAATTGTATATCGAAGAGTTCGCATATATGTAGCATTTGTGCGTCCAACTTTTTGTTTTCACCTTTGTTTTCATTTTCATGAACAAAACGCAAATAAAAGACGGTGATTTTTTATCACCAAAAAGCATTGCAGCGGCATTTGCACGAGCCTCTGGCATAAACGATGTGTGCTTTATTTCCGTACGCTAGGTACCCTGAGCATAGTGACATGCTGGTGTTGGTTGTATGAGAACAACGCGTGGATGTAGTCATATAAATTAACTGCTTCAGTTACGTAGTTCTTGGCGAGGGCCGGGGGAAGGAGGGGGTGGGGGTAGGGATGACGTTTCATGGAGCAAGTGGCAAAGTCACGTTTTCCTAGAACGGTTTCTAAGTGGCAAAAAAGTTTCTTCTGGAAAGGTTTCGGAATCTGAAAAAAAAATTCTATTCGAAGGGAGAAAGTGATTTTAAAAATATTATTTTTTTGGTCAAGTGTTTATTTCGCCTTTGAGAAATAGGTTCGCGTTATAATTCGGATACATGAATGGTGAAGGAGACTGACGATTGGTGTTATTTTCTATTCTGCTAGACATTGTGGGAAGACGTTCGCAAAGAGATGGTTACTGAGAAGAATTTAAAAGAAGCAACTGCGGACCTCATAGGAAAATACGTCAAGCACAGTGGTAACCTTAGGTTCTTGTGTTGTCAAGGGGTATGGGAGAATATGTGAAGTACAGTAGTAACTTTAGGTTCTTGTGTTGTCAAGGGAAATAAGAGAATACGTGACGCACAGTGGTAAGCTTAGGTTCTTGTGTTGTCAAGGGGAACAAGGGGAATACGTGAAGTAGCGTGGTAACCTTAGGCTCTTGTGTATTCTTCATCTGTCCGAAAAAAAGTAACTTATTTTTCGAATGTCTAAAAATATGCTGTCGCTATGTTGAAAATTTGTCAAAAAATGGTTTCAAAATGTAATTGAACACTGACTTCAAATCTACGACTGTGTTACAGGAAATATTGATCTAATAGAACAGCTTTTGCAAGACGAACGTCTGGGGAAGAATAAATCTGCAGTAGAGGGACTTAAAGAAATGAAGTTATTATTAGAATACTGCGAATTACTCGGAGTAAAAGAGGTATCATTTATGTTCAAAATTTATACGTTAAAATATTATTAATTAATGATTAATACGTTTGTCATCCCTAACTTGCGATAAGATTAGTAGGAATTAACAATGACATAATAACCAATGGGGTTTTCAAATGTAACTTGTTTATTGTTCTGTGGTTTAAGGTAATAGCGTTGCTTTGGTAATCGCAATAACCGGGTTCGAATCCCTCTCGGTTTGCTTTAATTGCCTTATGTAAATGAATGCAGTGGGTTAGATCTCCTATCACAGATGTCAAAATTAATACCTATGCAGTTGTACGGCCGGCCATGCTTAAAAAATGAATGGTACAAAAATAATAATAATGATTGCAAAACCAGCAGTAAAATTGATTTGAAAGCCTTGAAAGTTTTTCTGTGTGCTTTCTTTTGATTGATTAGTAAAAAATCGTCCTAAAGAAATACTTTGCATGGAGTTTTAATGACGAGACGAAATCATCTTTCCAGGTGTTGTTTGATTTGAGTCTGGCTCGTGGCCTAGATTATTACACCGGTGTTATTTATGAAGCCGTGCTAAAAGGTAACTAGCCGCACCAGTAACCGACTTAAAAATTGTCCAAGCAAAATAATTCCCATCACATAAGTTGTGTTCATTTTTTTTTTTTTCATACTTAATTTTTGTTTCCCTATAGTTACGTCGTATGTCTTAATACATTACATTTAAACAAAATGAATAATGTAGAGTATAATAAAATTCAGGTGAGATACATTTAAGTACGTGTCGCTGAAGCGAACCCAGTTACTGTAACAATCCAAATTCTGTCGAAAACGAAAAAAAAAGCTCCACGTCGGCGTCCCGTGTTGTAATCAGGCACCAATGTAACGCTCACACTCGTGTACTTTTACGTGGTGTACAGGCCACGCGAATGTGCAGACAGCGAGTGGGGAGGCGACAGGAGTGGGCAGCGTCGCCGGCGGGGGTCGCTATGACAACCTGGTCGGTATGTTCGATCCCAAGGGCCGCAAAGTGCCGTGTGTTGGCGTCAGCATCGGCGTCGAGCGCGTCTTCTCTATCGTGGAAGCGCAGATGGCCAAGGCTAATGGCACCGCCAGAACGACAGAAACGCAGGTGTTTGTGGCTTCGGCGCAGAAAAATTTATTGAAACAGAGGATGGAACTGTGTAGGGAACTGTGGAGCAGTGACATAAAGGTACGGTGTGGTGTTATGGCTGTGTTTATTTTGTTGCAGTAATTTAGCCAGGGTATTTAATCCTCAGCTTTCATTGAAACTGAAAATTAAGCAGGGTTTCCAAAAGCTCTTAAGTGGAAAATAAAAAAGTCGCTGACTTGTCTTAGGTCTACTTTGTATGTTAAGGTCTTGGGTCAACTCATCCCAATGCCAACTCATCCCAGGCCAACTCATCCCACCCTGAAAGTCAACTCATCCCACTTTACATACCAACTCATCCCACCCTGAAAGTCAACTCATCCCACCAACCAACTCATCCCACATTATTTTTTAAAAGTTTTCATTCTTCGGAAATGCTAAGTAATAATAGAAATGTTTCTAGTTGAAACAAAACTTTATTAAATAATCTCGGTCTCTTCGCATGACAATCTTCTCATCACTTTTTACACACCACAATCCTTTTCAGAATAACTTCTCAAGGAATATGGGTGTATTAAGAATAGCCAATAGCAAACATCTGTCAAAGCTTACTCAACACGATATACTCGGGTAAATCACAACTACCAAAAATATCGGCTTATCAAATTGCGTTAATCCTACTCCAGGGTTCATAGCGAAAACCAGACGTCAAATTACAGGATTTTCCAGGACATTTGGAGGTAAAATTCCAGGATTTTCAAGAATATTTGCAGGTAACATTCCAGGATTTTCAAGGATATTTTACAATGAAATTCTAGGATTTTAAAGGATTTTTCCAAGAATTTTAAAAACATTTTAAATTCAAGAATGTCGTTTATTTGTACTTCTAAACCAAAAAATTCGATTACCTATGTGTACAATATATTTTTAAGTCATACACACAGGAAAAATAGGTATATTTCATAAATTAGAAAAAATTACCGGTAATTACGAATTCCAGGATTTTCAAAGATTTTTTGTCAGATTCCAGGATTTCCCATGACCCTTGAATGATTTTGCCGAATTCCAGGATTTTCCAGGATTTCAAATATCGCTATGAACCATGTACTCTGGGCCCAGTTAAATCGCTGCCGTTCTGATTGCAATTGGAATTTGTCACAATGCCACAAGGGCAAGCATGGTTTCTGTGATTTTATGCAATTCAGAACATAAAACAGCAGATCACATATATTGGTACTTGCATCTCAGTTGCTATTTGCCACAAGGCAACATGATTCATGCAATTAAATACATGAAAAGGTATATTTTGGTGTTCGGTTGAATGGCTAAGCTCAAGTGCAGTTATTTTTCAAAGCATTATCTCTGTCTCAATCATTGTTTAAAATCGTTTTTGGTTTCCGGTTGAATTGGTGAAGCTCAAATGCAATTCATATTCCAAAGCATTCCCCCTGTCTCATCTATCGTTCAAAATCTCAATACTCATTATTATTATTATGTACCCGAGATACGAGTGTAATTGCAATTTACTACATAACACACGACAATGTGGCTTCTGTAATTTCATAAAATTGAATGCATAGAAGGGGAGATAAAAATTTTCGGTACTGGGATGAGCTGGTTGGTGGGATGAGTTGACTTTCAGGGTGGGATGAGTTGGTATGAAAAAAGTGGGATGAGTTGACCAAAGTGGGATGAGTTGGCATTGGGATGAGTTGGCATTGGGATGAATTGACCAAACCCCTATGTTAACCTTGATTTTTCTCGTTAAAAGAATCTGGTATAACAGCCGAAAATAAATTTCTTGGTGTAGCTTGCATATTATTTTGAATCGGAAAAATGTGGCAAGGTGATATTTCAGCTTTAATTAATACAAATAAGAGCACTGTTTCAACATTGGAGACTGTGATAAGTCACGTGTTGAGAATGCAGGAACCAAAAATTTGACCGAAATTGTGAACTGTTTACGCTTGCTGTAGGCTGAACAGCCGTACAAGGCGAACCCTAAGTTACTGAACCAACTGCAGTACTGCGAAGAGTCCGGCATTCCCCTCATGGTCGTCATTGGAGAGTCCGAGATACAGAGTGGCGTCGTTAAGATACGCAATATTGCCACCAGGGAAGAGGTCTGTTTACAAGCAAACGGTTTCTATGACGGTAACGGTGTGACAAGTAAATGGCCCACTTTTGTTGTTTTATATTTGCAATGAGTCTTGGTGGTAAAAGGCACCCGTTTTGTATATTATATAAAGGGGTGTGGACAACTCGGCACCTAACTCACTCGGGACCAAACATTCTCGGCACTTTTTGGACAAGACGGCACCAATTTCTTTGGACAAGTCGGCACCACGCTTTCCAACTCGGCACCAGTTTTTCAAAGTCGGCACCAAACATGAAATATTTTTCCACATCATTGTAATTGAAAAAAAAATCATAATGCTACCAACAACAATTTTAAAATCTCAGCACCACGATTTATACATATTTTACACACCATCTTCATAAAAAAAGTTGTGAAATGTTCTCTGTGATATTGAAATCACAGGTTTTAATGCAATCAAACAATAACAGAGTTATTTCGACTCCATTTATGAAAAAAGACACGTTTATGACGTACTTATGAACTCAGTGATTTTGAGATGAAAGATGCTTTGTTCATGACGATGACAGTTCTTTTGACACCTTTTATGTGTTAATGATTATTTTTCTGTACCCTGTGATTTGGCGATCACAGGTCTTGATTGCACTTCAGAGATGCTCGGATGGTACCTTTGATTGAAATGAATTGCAATTATTGTCGTGAAGAATTCATTGCAATTAAAATATACAAATCTGGTTGACAGTCTTATGGGAATTAATTTCGATCTGTACCAGGGTACGCGAACACGTGCACAGCTTTATTATCCCCCGTGGAACGGAGGGACGCTTCAGTCACGCGCCTACAAGCCACATTACTAGATGGATTCGTGTCAAATTTTGTACACTCTGGACCCTTTCGTAGTGCAGTGACCTAGAATTTTCTGGATCCGAAAAAAATGACACAATGGCGGAATTTTGAAAATCGGCACTGGACTTAGCGTATATACGGCAGTCTCACGCGCCTACAGGCCGCATTGATAGATGGATTCGTTTCAAATTTTGTACACGGCTTCTCTGCACCCTTCCGCAGTGCAGTAACCAACAATTTTCAGGATCAGACTTAAATGGACAAAATGGCGGATTTTTCAAAATCGGTGCTGTACTTGGGGCACCTACGGCAGCCAGCTGGTTAATGGATTGATTCGTTTAAATGTTAGACACTACGTCTACCTAAATCTACCCATCTTTCCACTTTTAAATTTTGCCTAGTCAACACGCAACAGCCTTACACACACCATATCGCCCACGGGGATAGATGTACTCCTCGAGACGTTGTCAGGTTTTAATTGCAATTATCAAACTGGGATCTCGCGAATTGCTTTCGTTTAATTCGCTAAAGGAGCCGTAATTACGACTTAATTGGTCATCTGGTTTTACGATGAGAATTGAATATAAATGAAACCATAAGTTGTTGTAAGTCAATCATAAGTTAAACAAGCAAATGAATTAGAGTAAATCACAACTTGAGTTTTTTAATTCAGTCTGCAATGAATTAAGAAAAAAAAATACAAACAAAATCAAATCGATAAATGTATCTCGTGTAATGACGGGCTGCGACCCCGACAGTGCCATGTGGTGTGTAAAATGACCCATTCTCATTATAAATTAAAATTAGGTGAACTGTTAATGTCAAAAGATATCAAATACTGTAAGTGCATGGCGAATGATTTTAGTATCCGTATCATCCGTATCACTTCATTGGTACAACAAAAAGAGTGAATTAAAATAAGAAACTTAAATTTAGATACTTTTAAATTCTTGGTGCCGACTTTGAAAAATTGGTGCCGAGTTTGAAAAGCGTGGCGCCGAGTTTGTTGGTGCCGACTTGTCCAAAGACCTTATATAAAGAACTTTGAAATAAATAATTGTGAATGTAATTGCGCATTTTATCTGTCTTATTTTAATAATAAAGAAAATCAAATTCTTACTTTGTTTTTTAACATTTTTCAGCGTGAAGTTTCTAGACAAGACATGGTGAAAGAGCTAAGGCTACAGTTACGCACTCTAGAAAGCCAATAGCCAGCAAAGTGATGAAGCTGCGGACGATTTTATTGAAGAATGTTCCATAAGAATTTTCATCATTGCTTGTGGCCAGAGCCATTGCAAAGTGTTTACGATAATCAGGTTTTTACTTTGTGGCTGCAGAAAACGGTTTCAGCGCTTTGGACTCTTCGTACACCTTCATGAACGACATATTTGCGTTCTTGTGCCATATTGAAGCCCCTTTGCTTGCTTAGCCATTTCCTTGGTGTCGTGTATAATTCAAGATTTGTGAATAAATATTATTGATAACTTGGGTTAGAGTGAATAAATTATGCGTAAATATTAAATATTTTAATCTTTGACATTTCCTTCGACATCTACTTTGTGAAACTAAGATAAAATTCACATCAGGCCTCCATTAATGGTTTCGACACAAAATGCTGCTTTGGATTTTGTTTTGGCGTAAGTAGTTCATTTTATGCCTCCTTCCTTTCTTCACCCCCCCCCCACCCTACGTTGCCTTTTCCCTTATCTCATTATGGTAGCCATTGATAATTTATTTTGTAAACATTTGCTCAAAGTAGGTGATTCTTTTTAAAGTATTTTTAAATTGACTGAAATTTAAGTGTGGCAACAAATACAACGATTAAAACAGAATGAGTAATAATTTAGAAAACTACGCCATACAAGTGATCTGCGTGTTACTATGCTTCGTGATCTTCAATTTTAAAATGTGGATTTAAAGATGCAGTGTTCAGAATATGGTCATATACCACTGGAAAATTTCAATATAAACCTCGAAACTGATAAAATAAACATCAAATATTTTATTTAAAACCTTCAAGTCCTACTCACCCTCCGCCTTGTACAAGGTATATGGGTATATGACGTCGCATTTTCTTTGTTTTCACAAGCGATCTCCACAACCCCCCTCAAAAAAATACATGAAAACACCTGCATCGTTGTTGATGGTGATTTACTGAACTGAAACTATAAGTGCGATTTACGTAAAACTGCAATTGATAAAAAATAATTCAGTGCGTTTATCATTGGGCAACTGCAAGTGGAACAGAACTGCTGTAAAAAATGTTTTGCTTGGTGCTGAAGAAACAAGATTACCTTCTGATCTGTGCTCTGCAAACGAGAGTTCAAAAAGAATTAAAAAAAAAATTAATTTCTGCGATCCACTAAACAATGGAATGACTGCGGAACTGTGATGACTTTGTCTTCAGACCGCAAGGCATCGGATATTTTGAATGGAACCGCTGTCACATTTGATGACGGTATTTTTAAGCAGGACATCACAACCCTACTACTTTTTTTTTTTATTTTTTGGGAAATTCGTATCAATTGCCGACGTGGCCAATTTTATTTCAACTATTTGGGAACTTAACTGTGGCTGTGAAGCCTGGACGAATCATTTTAATTTTCATTGATATGAATGCTCTCTAGATGTTTTGCTAACTGGCTTGTACTCATTGGCCATCGGCATGAAATTCTCAAAAAGCGACTTATGTGGCTGTGTTTTCAAAAGCATGAAGGCTCTGGGACAACTGCAGGAGTCAGTGAAGGAAAATCTACATGAATTGTCAGTGGGAAATGTAAAAATTCAAAGCTTAGTGATGAATCCTCAAGGTTATTACCACAATTGATTCATCTCGAAGCCATGCATATGAACACCCATACCAAGTTTTATCAAATCTGTTCACAGGTTTTTCCGTAGTCGTATTTACAAGAAAAGTGACGCACTGGCAGACAGGCGGTTAAGACCATAACACTATGCCCCTTCGACCTAGTTAGATCGGGTTATAAAAAACACGGAATTTGCTTACAGAGAATACACATTTTACGTGTGCCCATTTAACATGCAAGTCTGAAGAATAATTTCAAAGTAACTGCTATGTTGTCTTTCAACCTGATCAGACACGGAAGTTTTATTCGTAAAATAACTTGGTGCTGGCTGAATTCAATAAGCAAGCTCTCGAACCGTATTTAACTAGACCGGCCAGTGCACACCAACATCATTCGAGGAGGTGGGAACTACAAACAAGTTTGTAGCGTTTTTAACCTGTTCTTGAAGATAGTTGCTGCAAATAGCTTTTACTGTAGTCTTTTTATACGGGTCTGGAAGGTGGTTGCTGCAACAGCAACTCCCTATTTCACTGGTATTTTTTTTTTCTGGTTAGACACCCCCCTCCAGTCACCCAAAATCTTTTAGCCCTTTCACTTTATGGGTCTGTAGCCAAAGTGTACTTGTATCCATGGTATATACCTTGTTTTGTACATTCTCCTGGCAATAAAAAATAGCAAGGGAAACAGTGACGTCACAATACGGATATCAAACGGAAGTTAATTGATTTCTCGTTTACTTTATCAATTTCCAGAACAAAGGAAAAGCAGAATTGTGGCGTAGAATTTGTGTATGCATTTTAGTACAGTAAAACCACTATATAATGTACACTCCCGGGACCGAGCAAAATGTGTACTATATAAAGGTGTTCACTAGCGTGAGGTTTTAAGATTTTTTAAAGTCAGAAGGTGATTTTTTTAGATTCAAATAAAATATTTGTTTATACTTCACACTTTAATAATGTAAAAAGGGTTGCCATACACAAACTTTATAAGGTACGCAAACTTTGTAAGATACAGGTTACAGTGTCACTGAAATTAATATGAAACTAGACTGGCCAGTGTTTTTGTTGAAACAAAAACGAATATGTCTCCCCCGCCCCACGGCCCCCGTGGAAAAAATTCCTTGCTTAAAAGTACATTGGCGAGCCTAAAAAAATGTAAAAACAAAAATCGCCAAAAATACATTTTTACAGAAAATGAAGAAAAACTTCGCAGTAAACATTTCCACTATATGTGGGTTCTTCTTGCCACGTTTCAGCCTAATCCAACAAACTGTTTCGGAGATATCGCAACAATATAGCCAAAAATCTTAAAAATAAAAAATTTAAAAAATCGCCAAAAATACATTTTCAAGGGAAATGAAGAAAAACTTCGTAGTAAACATTTGCACTGTAGGTGGGTTCTTCCTGCCATGTTTCAGCCTAATCCAACAAACTTTCGGAGATGTCGCAACAATATGGCCCAAAAAAATTAAAAAACAAAGTTAAAAATTCGCCAAAAATAGATTTTCAGCGGAAATGAAGAAACACTTTGCACTTTACATTTGCGCTATATCTGTGTTCTTCTTGCGACGACTGAGCCTTATCCAACGAGCTGTTTTGGAGATACAGCCTGCCAAAGTGAAAAAAAATGCACGACCCCCCCCCCCCCCATGTTCAAAAATTTGCCAAAAATAGAAATTTTGAAAGAACGAGAAAAAAATAAAACGGGCGTCATTTAGACATGTACCCCAATATGTATGTATGTTTTGAGAAAAGTCGACTTATTAATTTCATAAGAACTCACTGCGGACAGACGGCAAGACGGACGGACACACCAAATGCTCTATATGTCTCCCTTAGGGGGAGACATATAATAATGATGTCCACACAATTCTTGCCCACTGTTCAATAGTGCATGTAAATCATTTAGACAGAGGCGCTTTTCGAACGAGAAAAAGTCTAACACTGGTTTGTTTTTTTTTTTCTGTCGCCCTTGTTCACCACACTACATCATTGAAAACACTATTGTCCGATGCGGTAACTACCTTGAGTAATTCGGCTGATTTCAAAACCTCTTGTTTTGTCCCCACCGTTATACAAAATTTGTCCTTATTTCAACCCCTTTGTCCTATTGTCCCCAGGTACTTGGAGGCGATGAGCACAGAACTGAGGCCGCAACGAGGTTAACTGATCTCCCACTAATATGCGCTATGCTGCATATGGGGTCAGACAAGGATCCAGTAACTGTAAAAACAACCTGGGAAAGTGTACCTGTATAATATCTTGTACTGACATCGACCTTTTGGGACCCCAGCAAGTGTTCACTGTTCAGAGTATAAAGGTGTTAAATAACGAGAAATTACAATAAATACTCAATGGCAATATTTGGGACCGCAAAAATCTCTTATTATATAGAGGTGTTCACTAACGAAGGTTTTACTGTACTCATAACCACAGCGAAATATCTGAATGAATGACAAGACGGAACTGGACCCTGCGCGTGACTTGGTACCTCGGATGAATAAAACAGAATATCATCCTCCTAACTGTATCATATTACATACTGTTCACTTGTTTGACTGCTCAATGTTGACTTACTTGTAAATAAATATGCCGGGTGTTTTTTTTTCTTTTCCTTTTTTTTTCTCTTTTTTTTTTTTTTTTTGCATTTTAGGTTCGCCTTTTTCGATTTCAAACCAGGCTTTTCCCATTAGAAACATAGAAGACAGTAAAACTGTACATATAAATCGCTGCTAATATAATAGTGTCCCGCATATTGATAAGAATTTGAAATACATGCATAATGAAGTAAAACAAATAACACAGGATATGGCAACCGCATCTGGCCCACATGCCCAAAGCCCTTATAAGCTGCCCGGAAGGGTGAGACGAAATCAAGAGTCAATGTGCCCGTTCGTCAGTGAACAGTATTTGGTTTTAATCCCACAGACTGAATGCAATTCCCAGCGGATAATTTTCCTTGCCAGCCGGAAGGAAAAAATTTTGATTAAGTTTTCTTGAGTACTCTAGACAAACATATGACGAAATCAAACAAGTCTGGCTCGTGGAAAATCCCATCTTGTTTGTCGATCATGTAGTACATCCTCTCGTTCTTCACCTTGAAGGAGATTTGTACTCCTTTGAATTTTCGAGGCATTTTGAAGTCCGTGTCATCCAGTGGTACTACAACCGATCGACGTTTCCCAAAATGACTATATGCTTCAATTTTTATATTTTCACCTCCTCTTAATAACCATAACTTCGTGACTGTTCTTCTGACGTAAAAATGAGAAATGAAGATCAATCCGACAGCTGAAACAGATGAAAATATATTTTATTTACCAAACGTTTATGCAGTAGAATCAAGTTTAAACGACGTCGGGATTGTTAACGACAAAACATATGACAAAGTTAAGCATGCTTCACTATTTGAAAGTTACACCGACAGCAAATTATTTCATTAGTTCTAGGTCCCAGCTTTGTCGTTATAAATGCAGCCATGGTAAATTTTTTTCTATTAATTCAGATTAAACTGAATGTGTTTTGTCTCAGTTTTCCCCTCTGCCCTTCAATATCTTGTTTATCACTACAATATGTCCCGTCTCGCACGTGATACGCTTGTTTCGTAATCCATTTACATGTACAGTCGGACCCACTTAATATGAACACGGTTAATATGAAGTTTGCGTAATATAAAGTCCAGTATAAGGTCCCATAGGCCACATTTACTGCATAATCTGTTCGCGTAATATGAACTGCACAAAAGGCCAAGAAAAAAAAACACAAAGAACACAAGTACACAAAAGACTTTGAGTAATGCTACTGTTTATGAAAGGTATTATTCTGGAGTGATTACAAAAGGGTTGCAATTGCACTTTCGGAGTCTCTCAGCCGATAAAACAGTCGTTTGATTCAAAGCTACTGCGTACCAATACCGTAATCAAACACTCGGGTATTGGAGGTTCTATTGCAATCCAGGGATTTTACATCTTACTCCGGCCATTGATCTATTAATTGCGCTCGGGAGTAATGGTTAATTGCACTTCGTTTGATTCAAAGCCATTGCGTACCAATACTCAAACACTCGGGTATTGGAGGTTGAGTTGCATTCCAGGGATTTTACATCTTACTCCGGCCATTGATTTATTAATTGCGTTCGGGAGGAATGGTTAATTACACTTCGTTTGACTCAAAGCTATTGCCTTTCAATGCTGTAATCAAAATTCAGGGTATTGATGTAATGCATTCCAGGGATTTTTATATCCTTTTCCGGTTACTGATCTATTAACTGCGCGTGCGAAACCCGGTAAAAGGTTCATAAAATTGCTTATCAATTATGAATCAAATCATGGAGGAAACTGCTACAACTACCGAGTTTACTCCAAACAATTGAAAATAAACACAATAATCGTTCCAAAATAAGCAATAAATCTATGCCTATTGATTGTTTGGATGATTGAAAGTGTGATGTGTAAAAGTTCGCGTAATATGAAGTATTTTACTTGGTCCCGACGACTCCATATTACGCGGGTCCGACTGCATGTATATAAAGAAGTGCACTGCGACTGACAGCTGATATTGCAACTGTCCTAGCGAACTATTGTGTTAACTTTCTTTAACATTTCTTTCACTGTAACAGCTTTGTTGGTCATAGTATCTCGTAACCTTTGCTTCAAGGAATAGAAATTCTAAACTCCTTTTCTGGCGACAAGCTAGCAATAAATGATAGCGAATGCTCGGGTAATAACGAGGGGGGTTATCGCACCTGCAAGCGCATATGTGACGCTGAGGATATTCCACTGATTGCGCAAGATCCAGGACTTGTACCTCTGCCACTGAGTTCGCTCTTCTACCGGCACGTCTATGTCTCGGATTCCAACCTTTGCAGAATCCAGCTGAGTAAAGATACTCTGCGTGATCAAACCGAAGCTCATCACAAAAGAAAAATAAGATATTCTGCGGTAGTATTTGTCATAGCTATAGGCATAAACCAGTGTATCCTTTGGGACATTAGCATCTATATTAAATGCAGTTCCCTTTTTGTATTTATAAGCATTTCGTCGGGCTTCAAAATGTGGGAACTTTTTCTGATTAAGTAGACGGCACTTCTGAATGGATTTATTCAAGCGACATAAAGTTGAAAACGGTGATGTGTATTGCGTTTGCCACGTAAACGTGACACTGTTGTTAAAGCGATGCTTCGGCCTAGCAAGTGTTTTTGGAGTAGAGCGGAGAGTAGTTGCTTGCCATGGCACAGGTTTCAAAACCTTCGGTGTGCACGTAGACAGAAACGCCGCCATGACCAAAAATACCAGCTGACAGCAATCTGAAAGAGAAGGATAATTTCAAATATTGTAATAGCATTTTATACCTTAATTTTATGCAATACCCTGAACAAAAGCAAGATGCACTACAGGAGAAGAAGTCAAACTGGTATGAAATATTGTCAATAGGACATACTACATTTCACTTTGAGCACGTGACTTGGGTAAGTTGGCCAAGTTACAGGTTGAAACAAGTGGGTCAGTGAAACTGACTATGTCCCAGTATTTGATTTTGTTAGGTTGGACTACAACCCTTAGTATCATATTCGTGAATTTTAAAATTCCAGCTGGGCCAATGTCCTTGGGCCAACATAGCTCATTTACAATACCAATTCTTGTTACCACCCATACTACCTATGTGTATAACATTTTGCCAATTGTTTAAAAAAATTTAGGCTTGAGTGTGTTAACAAACTCATTCCAGTATGTAAGGGTTGTGAAAATTTCTGAAGTTCAGCTGGGCCAATGTCCTCGGGCCGGCAGGGCTCATTTACAATACCGAACTTTGTTGGTTCCAATACTTCCTATATCTAAAAGATTTCAACAATCGATCCAGAATTGTAGGCTTGAGTGTGTTAACAAACTCATTCGACTGAGTAAGGATTGGGAAAATTTCTGAAGTTCAGCTGGGCCAATGCCCCTGGGCCGATAGGGCTCATTTACAATACCAATCCTTGCTCGTTCCAGTATTACCCATAGATACAATATCTTAACAATCCGTGGAAAAATGTAGGCTTGAGTGTGTTAACAAACGCATTCGACTTAGTAAGGATTGGGAAAATTTGTGAAGTTCAGCTGGGCCAATGTCCTTGGGCCGACATGGCTCATTTTCAATACCGATCCTTGTTCGTTCCAGTACTACCCACATATACAATATCTTAACAATCGGTGGAAAAATGTAGGCTTGAGTGTGTTAACAAACTCATTCGACTGAGTAAGGATTGGGAAAATTTGTGAAGTTCAGCTGGGCCAATGTCCTTGGGCCGACATGGCTCATTTAAAATACCGATCCTTGTTCGTTCCAGTGCTACACATATATACAATATCTTAACAATCGGTGGAAAAATGTAGGCTTGAATCTGTTAAAAAAGGTGTCGACAGACGGACAGACAAACCCGAAAAAAAATAGTCCCCCTGCGGGGGACTAATTAAATATCTATTATTAAGTGCGTCAGGGACACGAAATAACAAAACACAAACGTGACAATTATAATGCTGTGTATCACTGAACATAACCATCCTGATTATGCAGTCATTTTATAAAAAAAAAAAATCATTGAAACAAGAATGCCGATAGACATGATACCCAGCCGCAAAAGCGAAGACATTGCAAAGATGGAAAAACAACGAACTGTGACAAAATTTAAATTTGGTAGAAGGCCTCATGGGCATCATTGCTATCAAAAGTAATCGGGTAGGATCTGTGGGACGATCAACACTTTTTAACCCAGCCGACTTTGTCGGACTGGGTTAGTCGTATCCATAGGGGGCTAGATTGTATGTGCACATGTTAAACTTTTTTTTCCTCCTACAGTTTTGCTACAATCGTTTTGATATTACGCAGGAATGTTCCCTGGATGGTCCCCCACCTGGCTATTACTTTTTTGACGATTGATGAAAAACTGACAAAATGGCGGCACTTTTTGTGCCCGTTTTGACCCAAATTTAAAATGCTACTCCTCCTACAGTTTTACTCCAATCGTTTAGATGTTGGAATGTTCCTCAGGGGTTCGCCTGCCAGGCTGTTATTTTTTTTTCGCGGTTCGCCAAAAACTGCCGAAATGGCGTAGCTTTGAAGTTTGGAAAAAATTGGAATAAATGGCAGTAAATAACTGACATGTCAAACCATTCATTTCTCTCAGTCTTTTTCAAATAGTTATAATATTTTAATCGAAATTTTCTTAGGTGCTTCTCCACCAGGACTTTGCTTTTTTCGCAAATGACAAAAAAAAAAAAAAAAAAAAATGCCGAAATGGTTGAATTTTAAAAATTTTGTAAAATTGTGTAAATGACGGTAAATACGTGAATCGTCAAAACCCAACCTCTCCAACATCCTTTTCGGGTAGCTTCCACCCGGGAAAACTCGTTTTTGTGTATTAAAATTATGAAAAAGTTACGTTCAGAAATAAAGTTCATCATTTTTTGGCCTAACAGTATTCGTTTCAGTTTTTCTCTCTTTCCTTGTTTGGTAACTCGGCTGGGTCATGTCCTTGGACATGCTTGTTAAGCTATCTGTTTAATTGCTCTTTTTTTCCCAACCCATAACATACATACTACTCCACTTGAGATCTACCTGGGATCAGGGAAGGGAGTGAAGGAACTAAGAGGAAAGGAAAGAAAGATGAGAACACTCACTGCAAGACCTACGCGCTTCACTGAAATGTCACCGTTTTTTTTTTTTTTTTTTCATTTGTTACACGACAGACTGCCATCCTCAGTCGTCTCCCTTTTTCCACGATCATATAAGAGAACGGAGAAACTCAAATTTAAATGCCAGTCTTAATATTCTCCCTTTGCTATTTTTGTAGAATAATTTGTTTGTTATTCTTGTTAAAAGCCTTAACAAGAATGTCCAAAGATATTGCGACCAACAAACATGATAAAAATAGCAACAGTGTTTTTACGAAAATTTGGCTTAGTCCCAAATTTCCGCCAGTTTTGGTAGATCGTCAAACAGAAGTAAAGGGCAGCCAAAATTTCAAGACAGTAAGGTTATTTATGTCCCCTCGTACTAAGATTTTACTGAAAAAAAAATTATCAATATTTCGGCCAGGTTTTCATGAATCACCCAAAACAATAATAATAGCCAGGTAAGTAGTAAGGCCTGCTACCTTTCCTTAACATTTCAATACGGGAGTAGGGCTATCTACCAAGCGTTGGATAAAATTTTAGAAAAAAAGGATTTTCGCCAATATTTCCCCCACATTACGGCAAATCGCCCAAAAAGCAATAGTCGGGTAGATATGTATGCCCCCTTCCTTCCATCAAAATTTTAGGACCTATGCATTGAAATTATAGGAAGAGATAGGTCTATTTTTAAAAGAAAATTGGTTACTGGCCAATATTTCCGCAAATTTTGGGCGACTCGCGAAACAAAGTAATAGCTAGATAGGTACCAATGCTCACCCCCGCCCCCTCCCTTTAATCAAAAATTCAAGAGAGTAAGGCTACATGCTTGGTGTCAGTTAAGAGTTCAAGGAAACAAGTAAGTATTTGTGAAACACGAGCAGGCCCCAACCGCCCCCAAATTCAAAGGGGTACACAGTCAATTTTTGACCACTTCCGGATGATTAAATCTGACCAAAAGTACCAAAAGGCACATCTACAGGTCGAGACCTTTCATTTACGCTAACTACCAATGCTCTACGACCAATAGAACCGAAGATATAGCGTGTACAAGCGTATTTCCCTAAAACCCCAATCATCGCCCATATTGATCAATTTGACCACTTCCGGATGACCGAATCTGACCAAAAGTACCAAAAGGCACATGTACAGATTGAGACCTTTCATTTGAGCATATTCTCAATGTTCTATGACTAATAGGACCGAACATATAGCGTGTACAAGCTTACTTCCCTAAACCCCAATTATCGCCTATTTTGGTCAATTTGACCACTTCCGGATGACCGAATCTGACCAAACATCTACAGGTCGAGACCTTTCATTTGAGCCTATTCTCAATGTTCTACTACTAACAGAACCGAAGATACAGCGTGTAAGGCTTATTTCCCCAAAACGCCAATTATCGCCCATTGTGGTCAATTTTAACCACTTTCGGATGACCGAATCTGACCTAAAGTACCAGAAGACACATCTACAGGTCGAGACCTTTCAATCGAGCCTATTCTCAATGTTCTACTACTAACAGAACCGAAGATAGAGCGTGTACAAGCTTATTTCCCTAAAACGCCAATTATCGCCCATTTTGGTCAATTTGACCACTTTCGGATGACCGAATCTGACCGAACATCTACAGGTCGAGACCTTTCATTTGAGCCTATTCTCAATGTTCTACGACCAATAGAACGGGAGATATGGCGTGTAAAAAAAGCGATGACGGACAGACAGACAGATGGACACCTCAAAACTATAGGCCCCAATCCGAAGGGTTGGGGCCTAAAAAAGGGTTTTCGCCAATAATTCTGTCAATTCTAGGCGAAGAAAAATAATAATGATAAATAATAATAATAATAATGAAATAAAACATTGCCAGACAGATACTAATGCCAGCTTCCGATATTCAAAATTTCCTGACAGCAATATTATATCTTTAACGTTTGTAAAGTTTTTTTTTGTAAGAAAGTGGCTTTTCACCAACATTTCAGCCATTACTTCGAATCACAAAAGAAAAAAAACTAGAGCTCCCAGTGCACACAAAACATAAGAGTACAGGCTTATATCGCACACTTTGAATCAACATATATTAATTTTTTTTCTTTTTGTAAACAAAAACAAATGTCTCCACGACTAAACCCATCATTCCCAGTAATCATTTTCCATTTTTCCCCCGACAGCCCTATCACAAAGTTTTATTTGAAAAAGTGAGTGCTATTTTCAGAATAATAACAAATTTTACCTTATATGAATTTTACCTTATACAAATGAATCCCATGTGTACAGTAGTCAGGTTGTGTATCACCTTTATCTAATTTATGAAGCCGGGTGGGGTACGTAACATGATTTTTGGGTATTTCAGTCCTATTTTTTACACAGGTTTAGGCTCAGGTGTTTTATTTTGGTTTAGGAGGTGCTCACTTAACAGTCTTTACTGTACGTCTTTTAGTCCGGTTCCAGATGGTGGCCGCTAAAACAGGTTTTACTGAACGCCCTTTTTATCCCGGAAGTTGGTTATTACAGTACAGTAGTTTTACTGTACGTACTTTGTTTATTCGGGTCTGAAAGTTGGTCAAGACAAAGGTTTTACCGCACTTCTTGTTTTCCGAAACTGGAAGATTTTGCAGGTTTTGCTTTACGTCTTTTTATCCGGATCTTGAATGTGGCAGTTACAATTACAACTAGGTTTACCGAAACAGCTAGCCCTAACCAACCCCCTCCCCAGCTATCTAATTCAGGTACGACTCTAAAGGCAACCCTAACCATTTTAGCCAACGGTACGGTAAGGGTTTCTACACTAAGTGTAGTTAAAGCCATATGGTATACCTTGTCTTCGTACATTCCCATCGGTCAAAAAGCACTAGAAAGACGTTCATCATAACTGTGCCACACAAGACCAACCTCGGTGGGACAATTGGGTAAGGCATTTTGGTGTCAAAATAGTGCGCTACTTGTTATAACAAAATGTATTATATGACCCACTTTAAAAGTGAAAGCTAGTTCCAGGCAATGCACAAACATTGCGAGCCTTACGTAATCACTCCCATATGAATAAAAGCTTGGCAGCCAAATGAAAACACGCTAATAGCTGTAGGTGCTAATAGCTAATAGCTGTAACACACAAAAAGGCCAATCACGAAATCTAAGAAGTGACCGATAATTGTGCAGCTAATGTTTTCAAGTACGCCTTAAGAATGCAGGAACATTTGAGAATCTTCTGGAAAACGCTAAAATTACAAACGTAGTTAATAACTCTCCTTAATTAACAAGTAAGTATTTGTGAAACACAAGCAGGCCCCAACCGCCCCCAAATTCATAGGGGTATAAAGCGATGACGGACAGACGGACGGACACCCCAAACCTAACAAAAGAGCCGGGGAAAGGGGGAAGCGGGGCTGGGGAGGGGAGGGGGTTGGGGTGGAGCGGAAAGTCGTTGGGGTGGAGCGGAAAGTCGATCCGATTTTCCGTTCTTGAGACATTTTTACCCAATTACGCCCAGTACATTCGGTCCTACCAAGCAACATTCCCACCAAGTTTCAACTTTATCCGATGTTCATCGGCTGAGAAATGTACACATAAGATTTCAACGTAACGACGTCGTTCGCCTTTCTTAATTTCTCCACCCTTCAAAATTTGATAGAAGTGCCCGACTGACCCAAAGGAACACCCATACAAAATCTGAAGTCCATACGACTTTCCATTACCAATATATTTTGTACACCAGATCTTATCTAAATTATGTGCATATTTTAAGTGATGACGTCATACGTCGCACCCACTCCTTGTACTCGAGACAAAATTTGACAGAATCTTTCGGACCTACCAAGCAATAATCCTACCAAGTTTGAACTTTCTCCCATGTTTAGCGGCCGATAAATTTCGCATATACGATTTTTAAGTAATGATGTCACACGGCGACCCTAATACCGTAACGTGCGTCAAAAGTTGATAGAACCGTCCGACTTACCCTTGGAATGAACAGATCAAGTTTGAAGTCGAACCCATGTTTCGTTCTCGAGATACCTTGCACACAAGATCGTGTTCAATATTAGAGGTGTGACGGTTCACCTCTGGCTCGGTTCGATTCGGTTCGGTTCAATAAAAATTTTCGGTTCGGTTCGGTTTTTTTCGGTTCGGTTCAGCAAAACCAACCGGTAGTTTTCTTTTCAAATATATATGTATATCTCAGGGCTGGTAGAAATCATAACTTTTTTAAAAAGTCATGATTTTTGACTTTTTTTATTTAAATTGACTTTTTTATTTAAATCACCAAAAAAGTCACAGAACATTTAAAAACATACAGAACTGATTTTTCACTATTTATTAGTCTAATGCCACTGCAGTTCTCACCACTATATCACATTGAATAACATTTGCAAATAGCTTTTACGTTTCAGCTATTTGCATCTCTGTCGAAATATCTTTATATACGGGAGCTAGACGTCTACCAGTCATTTTTTTTTCAGATTTAGTGCACCACAAATTTGCTGGGTTAATTACTCTTTGACTTTAAAATCAACAATGATAGTGACTCATAACGGGAGTACTTCTATTGACAGGGCTTATTTGTATAAGACAATAGTCTTGGCGCTGTTATTTATTAATTATTTATTGGAAATTAGTGCGGGCACCACAATGGAGAAATACCGTTAACTCTGTGTACATAAGGCACAAAAGGTGTGGGGGTGTGGGTGACTGCGTCGCATGAGCAGATTAAGTCGTTAATAAATTAACAATGCATCTTCACTGTGTACACTCAAGGGGCCTGTTCTAGCATTTTATTGACAAATATTACTCTGGAACAAAAAAGTCAAAGTCGTGACTTTTTTTGACTTTTTTTATAGTGATTTAAATCGCGAATTAAATCACTGATTTAAATCATACAAGCCCTGATATATGTATGCGTGTTTATTTTTTTTTATTTATTTATAATTGTCTGCACTTCATCCGATAATCCGATATTTCTTTTTACCTTAGAACGGATACAAAACCTAACATATAACGGTAATCAGGGTTCGCGTTGGCGGGGTTTTTGTCCACTTTGTGGGCATTTTTACGAAATGTCTCACTTTTTCGGAACCCATCGAGTTTTTCTGGACCCAACTGAGTCGCACTTTCCTTTTTTGACTCACTTTCCTGAGAACCCAGCGCGAACCCTGACGGTAATGTTTTATATTTATCACCTAAAAGCTTGCTTACACAAGAATTTACATTGTTATTGACTGACAGACTCACATGTAGCCATAATAAACGCATGGAATTCGTCATAGGTTCCAAAAGGGTGTGTGAAATATGTTTGTTGATTTGTCCGATGTGATATATATATATATTAAAACTAAACTATACTAAAAGAACTAAAATAACATTACCAAATTAATGCATTATCTTGTTATAAATAGCAAAGAAAAAAAACCGAACCGAAACCGTGATTGGGCTTTTCGGTTTTCGGTTCGAACCGAAGCCTTTTCTCGGTTCTCGGTTTTTCGGTACGAACCGTCACACCTCTATTCAATATATACACAAAATTTACGTGATACGTAATACGTCATACGCCGCACTCGCTCGTTATACTCGTGACAAAATTTGATAGCCGCTTTCGGACCTACCAAGCAACAATCCCACCAAGTTTGAACTTTCACCGATGTTTAGAGATTTTTACGTAATGACGTCATACGTCTTCTATTATAATGTATCGTGCATCAAAAGTTGACAGAACCGCCCGACCTGTCAAAGGAATGAACAGGTCAAGTTTGAAGTCGATCCGGCTTTTCGTTCTCGAGATATATTGCACACATTTGTTCACAACAGACCGACACACACACATACACGGCACGTACAAACACTATATGTCTACCCTTGTTCGGGGAGACATAATAACCAGTTGGGTAGCAACGCGTTTTTGCAATGGTATATTTATTGTTGTGGGCGATGATGTGCGGTTACGAGTATATCTTGATCTCAGGAAAACAAATATTTTTCTCAGTACGAAATTATTATTTTACTATAAAATTTGCGCATTAATTTATAACAGGGCCATTTAGGTGATGAACCATTCCTAAAGTAACGGCATTGCCCAGAGTATACCGCAGAGAAGAAGTCGTCCGCAACTGATGAGGTTCTGACAGGGAGATGTATGAAGTTATTTAGGTCAGAGCTAATTCGAAGCTATCCAGAGAACTGCACCGAGATTGCCAAAATTGACACTAATATTACGTTCTATTATAGCAATTATAACTCTTGCTGTCATAGTTCAGACGAGTGCGGTTGTGACTATAAGCCAAATCACACTTTGGGCGTTCCCAATAAAAATGCGCAAAAATTCCTGTGTTTCGAATAAAACAAGCAAGTATTTGTGAAACACAAGCAGGCCCCAACCGCCCCCCCCCCCAAATTCATAGGGGTATAAAGCGATGACGGACAGACGGACACCCCAAACCTATAGGCCCCAATCCGAAGGGTTGGGGCCTAATAACCGGGTGAAAAATGAAAGAAATGATGGAGAGATTTCGCCTAAATGTCAACTTTCTTTTGCACCAAAGAGCAATCGGGTTTTTAACAACCCGTTTGATATTTTAAAAACTTATTAAAAGTTTTAACAAATGGTTTCCAGTTTCATTTTTCATTTTTATGTTCCGAGTATGAGCTGTTTTTGCGATATTTCTTCCATATTTTTCTATCATTTCTTTCATTTCTTTACCCGGTTCCCACGCAGTCGAAATTCAAAATTCTTGCGCATTTTATTCGAAACACCGAAAGTGTGATTTGGCTTATATTGGGTGTTTACTATTCTGACAGATAATCCTCTCGAGAGTCTCTCGAGAACCCGGCGCTTTTACTATTATGGCAGATAAATTATCTGGCAGCCATTTCCGGATAAGTGTTCAAAATCACGTCACAAAAACAAAGCATATGACGTCGTTAAGGTAAACACATGGATAAGAAATCATTTTTCTTTAATTAATTCATATTGTGAATAATAAAACATTATCCACAATTAAGAAAGGGTATATTACGATATGTGTGAAATGTTTTCTGAAATATTGTTGTTAATAGCAATACATTTTCATGTAAATGGAACGTTTCCAAAAGTTCGTCTGCTTTACCCCGGGATCTGTCACATTTTCAAAATGTCGTCCTTTCTCGCGAGACTGTGAATGTGTAAAATAAAAGTTTAAATTACTTCTTTCGAAGAGGATAAGAAAATAAAATTTATTGCACAACTGCAAATAAGATTCGGTAACGACATTAAGCACTTTTTTAAAATACAAAATGCATTTTTATATGAGCGATAAAAGAATTTCTCGTTTTTCCAGCACTAGAATACACGTATTCTGAGCCTTTCTCGAAAAAAAAGGCATTTGTGCGCATCCGACATTCTCGGCCTCTCGGCGCTCAGAATAGTAAACACGGATTGTTTTGACCTCGATCTGGGCGAAATTACGAGTATTTATGTTTATTAGTTGGTATATTATTAAAATTCATCTCAAAATTGCTTGAAATTAATTTATTAGAGAATTATACAACAAATACATCAAAAAGCGAATCCAATACAGTCAAAAACAAGCTTTAAATTAAATACAAATTTTAAGGTCTTTACTACGTTGTTGTCTAACAGGAAACCTCTACGGCGGTTCGATGTTTCATAACAGCTGTAAGGCGGGTCAGTCTGTTGTGCCTTGTTATAAAACAGCTGACCTCTGGTGAGGTTGGCTGTTCTACAACAACAACACCTTTTTATTCCACAAACCCACTGAGAGTACTCATAACAACAACCACCTTCTACGGCGATTCGGTCTGTTGTGTATAATAATACTCCACAGACCCACTGGTGATTCTGCTAAAATAATACTCCTAAAATAGCGAAACTTTAAAAATATCCATCCGCTCTGTGTTTATGACAACAGAAAGATCTCTTCACAGGTCAGCTGTTTTATAACAATGGTTACCACTTGTAACCAAAACAAACAAAAAAAACACGGAGAAAGGGGAGTTTAATTTTGAGGCCGGAGGCCCTCCGGGCGGAATACCAATTTCGTCGAAGAAGAGGGGGAGATAAATGTCACTCAGTACTACACGTTTCCCACAGAAAGGGGTTGCTTTGGAATTTTACATGGCTTTTGGTTAAAAAGGGTCTTATTTTAAAATTTTCATTCCGTGTCATGGACACGCATATTTACCAGTTGTTAAATGAGTGCCCCCTGGGGATGGCAATAGTGACACCAGTCGATTAGAAAGACGAACTGTATTTTGGCTGTGACAGATATTATTTACAAAAAGTTTAAGGATAATTAGGCACGCAAACGCTTCCATCCGAATGATTATTTTTCAACTAATTTTTTTTTCACGTCAAAGAATACTTGTTTGAGAGAATATAATTGCACACAAATACATTCAAATGTACCTTGATTAGGGCATATCACTCCGAGATATTTATTTTTTTTCTAAAGAAGTATCAATTACACATTTTTCCTTCATCATTTACCCAGAAAAATTCTCTCCCAAATGTCAGTTACTATATTGTCCACAAATACAAGAGATTGAAATCAACGAAAAAGTCAAAAACCTTTCAAGTTTAACACTTCACACATGAAATATGTATTTTAAAGGGATTGCCAAATAAAATGGACACAAGAAGTGTTCATTGTCACACATCTTTGCAAGAAGCAAGGAATACACATGGATCGTATCAAAGATTCTTAGACCAAGATATTGATGGTCATTTCTATGAAGAAGAATTAAGAGCTGTTACAGAAGACATTCAATCCACATACAAAATTGAAAAAGCTTTGGGGACGCGAAAAAAGTTGAGGTGTGAAAGAATTATTTGTCAAGTGGTTAGGCTAGCCATAGAAATTTAATAGTAGGGTAAAGGATTTTGATGTTCAAGAGCAATGAAGCATACGTTTACATATGGGGTTTCTGGACCAACAGGTAGTGAAAAAACGTCTGTTCTGAAAGCGCTCATTGAACAAAAAGTTATTTAACAATTTCGTAATAATATTTTATGGCTTTATGCTGTGGTTCAGCCTTGTACAAGGACATGAAATGAGTCACATTTTATCAAGGCATTCCAGAGGATATTGAAAAACGCTTCAGTCCTAAACAGAATAACTTTCTCATTACTAATGATCTCATGACCAAATGTCAAGTGTTGAACGCATGACTAGATTATTTAGTGTTGGAAGTAGCCATAAAAATCTAAGCGTTATTTTCATCGTACATAATCTGTTTCACCAAGGAAAGTAAATGCGTAGTATTGGTTTAAATACACATTACATTACACATTATATAAGAGATAGTCAACAGATCAGTACATTTGCTCGATAAATGTATCCAGGGAAATCACAGGTTCTCAATGAGGCATATAAGAGATGCTACGTGCACACCTCATGGTTATTTATTCATTGATTTGGAACCAAAGACAGAAGATAAGTTACGTATTCGCAAAGGAATTCTACCAAGTGAAACACATTGCGTTTATGTGAATAAAATTGTGTGTGAAGAAGAATTACAACAGTCTGGTATTGAACGTCAAAATATCCATACGAATTCAAGCCAATCAACCATTTTTCCACTTATTAGCACATATCAGTGACGGTTTTCTCAGTTGGTTAGAGCGTTGGTCTGGTAATCCAAATGTCCGGAGTTCGATTCCAGCTCTGGGTGGTAAGCAGGGGATTGACGTTCGCTCCAATTGCCTTACCTAAGCGAATCCGGTGGGTTAGATCACCTATCGTGGAATTCAAAATTAAGGCCAGTGACTCTTTCGACCATCCCTTTTAAAAAAGCACGTAGTAGAGCTAAGCGACGTAAATCCTTATTGAAGCAAGCTACGAAAGATGAATTAGTCAATTTGTTTGAAATATCTTTGAATATATTGAATGGACACTTACCATTAAAAACAAACCAAACCTGATAAGAAAATTTTCCTCAAGCGTAAAAAGAAGTCGATTAATAAAAAAAAGTGGGTTTATTGGAACAACTACAGTGATTGTGCTTCCATTATCAGCTCAATTGTTATTAAAAATGAAGCATGCATTGAAAATGGTCCTTATTCCTGAATCAGAATATAGAAAATTATTATCAAGTCAACCTTCAAATGAAGGTGAATAATGAATAAACTTTTAAAAAGTGAAAGTGTTTAAGCTTAAAAAAACGAAATCATAAAACTACAGCGGAAATGTTTCAACTTCTTGGCCGTCATTTACGAACAATTCAGTCACAACAACAAAGGTCTGCTGCTATAGCTGATGCAGCTGCTGTAGAAGAGTATGAGAAATCACAACAGTTAACATTTCTTGACCATTTTTAATCTATATATCATGTGAAAGTAACACAACTTCTTGTAGAACTTCAGAAATATGGTGCGTGATGGACAGATTAGAATAAACTTGTGTTGAAAACTGGAGATATAATTGAAAAAAATCCAACATTATTGATTTACTGAAAGAAGCATTGGTTGTTGCAAGAAGAAAAGAAAACTTGTGAAGATATTACAAAATGAAACAGCGTCAACAAAGACAGTTCCAAAAGGATGTGATAATTTTAATTTGGCTTAAATAGTTATGTTGTTGTTAAGAAAATGAAACTGCAATTCATATTCCTGTAAAAATAAGGTGTGTAAGTGCTTGTTGTCAAGGAAAAGTAATACACAGGAATAATGTGAACCATGCACGCAGCATATGCAATGCATGCATCGTAGTCAATGCATGCAGTGTGAGTGGCGCGCGCCATGCACGAAGTAATGTATATACACATCCAGTACGCCAACGCGTATGTACGATTTAGTGATCATGCAGTCAACACGTTTTTACATTACTTTGTCTAGTAATGCTAGCAAGAACTATTATCCTACCAATAAAGCCTTTAATTATCAAATTGGTTTGCCTCATACGTTATATTTGAAAGGAAAATAAGAAGTAGCCTTAGCTGAAATTCTTAACCAACACACATGGACGACAATGAGAAAAGAAATAAACTATTACATTAGAGATGAATTTTGCCAATGTCTTGCAAAGACAGCCAATGCCATAGTCTGTGCTGAATTTGACAACACTATGATTTCATGACAAAACCCTTATTCCACGGAGTATTTCCTATGGATCCACTGCCAGCATTAAAGCAAGGGGCCAATGTCATTAACACAGACAACATGATGAACCTGGTGAACGTTGGGTTGCCTTGTACTTTGACAAAGTTGTGGAATATTTTGGCTCTTATGGATTTGCACCTATAGATGAACCCTTAGAAAAGTTTTTAAATAATAAGTATGTGCATAATTACATGCCATTGCAGCAGCTCATTTCCAATACTTGTGGTTTCTTTTGTGTGTGTTATATATTGCATAGAGCTCGAGATCACAGCATGTTTGACATTATAGATGTATTAAAAATAAGTGATTGAGATTTTGTAGTAAAAGACTTTGTCTATAGATATTATAAACCATTGTTCTATTAAACATGTTTAATTAAAAAAAAATAGTTACGTTTTACATTGGTATATCAGTCACCAGGTGAGAGCGGGGGGGGGGGGGGGCGGTTGGGGAGTCGTTGGTCGGTCAGTCAACAGGTGGGGGGCGGTGTCCGAAAATGAAAAATATTAAGAATTCTCTGAAACGTAAAAATATACCATGATCTCAATTATCCGCCTAGGGGGATAGGGGGGGATTCAGTCACCAGAGGAGAGAGTCACGAAGTCTCGTTGTTCCCTCACTTTCTATTTTGTTCTACAACTCTTCAATCGCAATTTATTTTAGATTTAAATCTATATGGGTCCACGGCAACAATCATATCCATCTGTGATACAACAGTTAGTTTCTTTGTTATCATGTTGACAAGAAAGTGCAAGTGAAAATCTAAGATTCCGGCCAGTGTGACCTTGAAACAGGGTCAGAGTAAAAATAACGCACACCTACCCAAAATGATAGGTCATACCGATATCAGATATCTAAGAAATGAATTATCATAGTCTGAGTAACAATCGGCAATGGGCGGACGGGCAAAGGACGGACAACAACATACATGTGTTCCCCTCTCGGGGCCTGGAGCCTCGTTGGAGTCTAATAATTATCAATGTTTCTATGTTTAACCTATATTATATATTTTATAATTTTATATTTATATTTTATAGTAATATCTTCTAAATTTATTATATTTTCTCAAATTCGATATTTTTTAGAATCACTCTGATACTAGAAATATCTTATTAAGAGAGTTAACTAGTACTGTCCGTCGGTAAACAAATTTTGCCCTCTACAGAATGGGGGATCTTGTACTCAATATACCCCAAAATTTCATTTTTAATTAACTACAATATAAAACCAACTAACGATACTCTAACAAATAAGCACAACCTCCGAAAAGATGCTTTTTTCGGCAATATTTCGTTTATATTTTTGCGAAACACTAAAACAAATTATAGCCAGGAAGGTACTGATGTCGACTTTTGCTATTCCAAATTATAAGACAGTAAGGTTATATCGCCAGAGTTAGAGTTAACCTGGTAACTACCAATGGGAGACATCTTTAACCAAAATTTCAACAGAGTAAGGACTTCTCTGGCGGTTCTTTGCCAATATTTATGCTAAATTCTGCAGAAACATAAAAAATCTAGGTAGGAACTTATGCCCGCTATCGATAATCAAAATTTCAACTATAGAAATGGGTTCTGTCCGCCTGTCCGTCAACATTTTGGGTTCTGTTTTGTCGACACCGTAGCACCGAAACTATTTCATGTAGAGAGCTGAAATTTTATACAGTGAAAATGTAAAGATTGAAGATGTGCAAAGGCGTATTATTTTACAAATTGCTCAAAAATTGTCGAAATGGGAAATTGTGAAAAATATGATACTGTGGGATAGAACTTTGTGCAAACCCTGTATTGTGTCGACACCATATCTCGCTAACTATCAGGCGGATTGGTTTTATATTTCACGAAGTAAAAATATATATCATGCAGATGTGCAACGGCGTATGATTTTTTAAATCGACTAAACATTGTCGAAACTACAATTTGTCCAAGTTAATGAATTTTCTTACTTCCAACATTTTGGGCACTGTTTTGTCGACGCCGTAGGGCCGAAAGTATTTATGTAGAGAGCTGAAATTTTATGCAGTGAAAATATAAAAGTTGAAGATGTGCAACAGTTTATTATTTTTCAAATCGGTCAAAAAGTTGAAGAAATGGGAAATTGTGAAAAATGTGATATTGTGGGATAGAACTATGTGCAAACGCTGTATTTTGTCCACACCATATCTCGCTAACTATCAGGCGGATTGGTTTGATATTTCCACAAGTGAAAATATATCATGTACATGTGCAACAGCGTATATATATTTTTGAAATCGACCAAAAATTGACGAAATGGGAAATTGTAAAAAATGTGACACTGTGGGATAGAACTTTGTGCAAACGCTGTATTTTGTCGACACCATATCTGGCTAACTATCAGGCGGATTGGTTTTATATTTCACCAAGTTAATATATATATCATGTAGATGTGCAACGGCGTATTATTTTTTAAATCGATTGAAAATTCTCGAAACTACAACTTGTCCAAGTTAATGAATTTTCTTACTTCCAACATTTTGGGCACTGTTTTGCCGACGCCGTAGCGCCGAAACTATTTCACGTAGAGAGCTGAAATTTTATACAATGAAGGTATTGTGGTCGTAAATATTTTTTGGTAGGCTACTCCGGAATAGACTACCAATAAATCGAAACTGAAAATACAAAAAAAAATTTAATTTTCAATTTCAATAGGTTATTCAATACGGAACTACCGCTATTTTAATAAACAGCCAAATTTTAAGTCAATTTTCAATATTTTTATTTTCCTATCACGAAAAAATAAGAATTTACATTGTTAAACTATTTTCACCCTTTGGTATAAGAAAAATGAAGCATTACTGATTTTTGTGACATCTGAAGTATCGTTAGTCTATTCCGGAATAGCCTACCAAAAAATATCTGGTTTCTTATTTGCTTCAGAATTCTTATTTTACGTAATACAGTGTTTTAAGTCCATTTGAGAGCAAAATGCCTTTCTACTTTGTCTCACAGACTTTAAGCACGCAAAAGTTGCCAGGTTCACACAGCTTGCAGTCATATCATCATAACCTTCAACACCACACATGGCTCCACGTTTGTTTGATATTGTGGCGTTATGCAATCGAACCTCGGCTACCTTATTAATTGACAGCTTTGATTTATTCATGTTTTTTTCTTGGTCAGCTGGATTGGCGTTTTCATATTAGAGCATTTCTCGCACGTTTCATCAATCAGAAGACTGGAGATGTTGATGATGGTTCGTCAGATAACACAGTCTTTATTTTGTGCCATTGTCTGCAGCAAATTTGTCCATTCCTGATCATTGAAGTTGATGTGGCAGGTGTAGTCTTTGCCTTCAAAGTGAGAGACTCACACAAAGCTGACATGGCGCAAGTTGTTGTACGTAATCACTCCTAGCCGCTTAAATTTTGTTAAGTACAGCTTGTAGTCGATGTTGCGCAGCTTCTCCAAGTTGTCATTCACAATCTTCCAGAGGGAAGCAGAAAATCCAATCTATTTTTCATTTCGTTTGATTCAGATGAACCGGCCAAACTTTCCATCTTCAACACTCACGGTTAAGGTAGAACTGGTCTTAAAATCCTTCGATCTCCATTTCTTGCTTGTTCTTCAACTTCAATAGAGCACTTGCTCTAATAGTAACAAAACGCCAGTAATGATCTTTGTTTTCCAGTCCCAGATGTAATTAGTTTCTTTGCGGTATTTCTCTTCAAAGGCAAAACTGTCACTTTAATAACTAAATCCAGTCACTTTGATTAGAAAATTTCTTCGTACGAGCGTTAAACTGAATGCTGTTGCTCATATTTTCTTCAGTTTCTTTAAACTGGTGGCAGAATTTCAAGAGTCCATATTCTGGATTCCTCTTAAAAGGCATGTTCTTTTCTTGTTTTTGTGATGACACAAAAATGTTTCTTTGAAACTACTCCTTTTTCCCGTCATCCTCCAATAAATGTTCTGAACCGTTTTAATTCTTCAGCACTTTAACAACCATAAAACCAACTAAATGTTTCTCACCAAACTCCTCAGAACTTTCGCAACCATAAAACTTAATAAATGTTTCTCACCAGTCTTCCTTATACCATTGAGCGACCAACCACTAATTAATGTCCTTTTTTTCACCAAATAAACTTCTTTTTAATAAATATTGTACAATATTTATGTTCTATTTACAAACAAAAAATTTTTCTTCATAATTTACTTTCATTTACTTCAACACTTTGCAATGGAACGAGGCCAAGTCGTAGCCTAGTTGTAAGTCTTGACTCTCCATTTTAGTCAAAAGACGAAGTCATGCTGAGCAACATACCGAAAAGAGGGTTGAAATCGACCCTGCGGTTTTGACGTTAAGTTATACTCTTTTGAAGTTACCATGTCTGAACCCACCAACTGCATATATACTATGTAGCCTAAGGTTTGAGGGGGGGGGGGGGGATAAAAAATGAAAAATGCTCAGAATGTTCTGAAACGCAAAAATGTACAAAAATCTCAAAATAGAAATTTTTCGTCGCCCTAGAGGGAGGTGGGGGGGGGGGAGAGTAAGAAAAGAAAAATGCTTAGAATAGTCTGAAGCGCAAAAATATACAAAATAGAAATGTCCCCTCCGCATTACAGGATTGGGGGGGGGGGGGGGGGTTGCAGTGTGGTGAAGAAATGCAAAACGCATAAATACACAAAAATCTCAAAATAGTAATTTTCCCGCCCCGGGGGGAGGGTGTATGAGGCAGTGCAGTGCTCATTTCGAGTGTTGAATGTGTAAGAGATGAAAGCAAGAATTGAAGTGTTCCTTTGTCCCTTATTTTTTCCCTTTTTGCTTGCACCTCCCTCCTCCTCCCAGAAGGCGATAATAAGAGTTTATCTTTCATTTATACCAACATGCTTTGAATGAACATTTTCCCGCTAATTGCCAATATTTGGCAAATTGCCAATTAAATAATAGCCACTTAAAAGCGTACATACGCACATACATGGCACCTGCTCCTGTAGAAGCTGATGCTCAAAAAGGAATTTTTCGCAAGAGGACCATTCAGGGACATTCGTACAGCATTTGAAAGCGATCCGATCAAACCTGTGGGAAAAGAAGCATTTCGAGCATCGGCTAAGAACAATTTTAAAATGGCGTCATTTAACCAAAGTTTTGGGAATTGCCAAAAAAGTCACCTTTCTGCAGACAAACATCTACAGAATATTCGTACAAAATCTGAAAGGAATCCGATCAAAATTGTGGGACAAGCTTTTTGAAAATTGGCTAACGAAAAATTTCAGCATGTCGCCATCTGAACCCCCCACCCCCACCCCCCCCCCCCCAAAAAAAAAAAAAAGGTTTTCAACAGTGGACCACATAGGGAACATTCGCACAAAATTTTAAAAAATCCGATCAAAACTGAGGGGGAAATAGCATATGCACATACATACGAACATACAGACAGACGACGGATGCCCAAACTGCTGCGATAAGGCCAGCCCGACGAAATCGGCTGGTCTAAAAAGAGATTAAACATGTTTATGTAACATATATATTTTAATAAATATTCCATACTAATTTTTACATTGTAACAGATAATGTGAACGATGGAAATCCAATGACAGTACCTGCATACAACTGCTGACGTTACACAAAGCAGGGTTCGTCGCAAAAATTGAGTTTCAGATTCAAGACTTTTCAAGACAGTTTTTAAGATTTTTTCCACTTTTTAGAAATAGTTTTACATACGTTTTATAGATTTATTTTAAGAATTTATAGAAAATAGTGATAGATTGCATATCTAATAACATTTACTCTTTTTACCACAATATTACTCAGTTTTTCCACAATATCATTCATCTGTCATAACAATTTTTTAAAAAGATTTTTCGAGACATCTGAGACTTTTTTCAAGACCGTTTTAAGATTTCTTCAAATTCCATATATATATATATATATATATATATATATATATATATATATATATATATATATATATATATATATATATATATATATATATATATATATATATATAGCGCGAAAAAATATGTCTCCCCTTGGTCAAGGAGACAATAAAGTATAACCTAGAACATTTAATGCCAAAGAAGCTTTAGCTCAAGTGAAATTGCAAATAAATGAAATATATGTCACAGGCTATGACTATAACCAGGCTAGCAACAATAATATTATTGTGAGTCTGGAAATGCCAGGTTATCTACGGATGGCCAAAGTCCATCAAGGCACCAACAAATATCCTCAAGAAAGAAAGGCTTTCTAATGACAGCAAGGCTTTGGGGCGAATTGGTCTGGATGGTACTACTAGTGTTTTCAACAATGTTTATTGTACTGTAGTAAGAAGTATCCTTTGTAAGTTTTATTGCGTTTTAATGCCTGAACAAATCAGCTATTATTCTAGAGAACACAAATTGTCAAATTTGCCATGAAGTTGATGATCTATTTTTCAGAAGCAAAAAAAAAAAAAAAAAAATCATTTTTTGCGTAGCATGACCATACTTGCCTACTTTTTTTTAATATTCCTGCCTTTCCCGCTATTCAACTGTTCTTTTTAAATGACTGTACCTTTCTTCTGCACAAGCTTTGAAACAAACTCTTAACTGATTCTGCCGTGAAACGTCTTTAAATGTTGGTATCCCATTCTATCCATATATTTGCGTGTATATCAACTTTAAATATGGTAATAAAGTACAGAAGCCTTTTTTAAAAAGGACTGGCCTGATGACAGGACGACCGGTAATGTACGATTCGACTGCATTAAAACTGTGGATGAGCAAAAGAATTACAAACAAAAGTCTGGGCAGCCAGCTGAAACAAAAACCAAGATCCGGGACACAAATTCAACTTCAGTTACGACCTTTGCCGTATTGTAACTGAGTAGGCAAAAGGGGGTTCCGGACCTAACTCTCCCCCCCCCCCGAGACAATACCCCCCGTAAGACCGTACTCCCCGACGACACCCCCCCCCGAGCCAATACCCCAGCCCCCCAACTTTTTCAGATTTTTTTTGGGCAATATGTTGGTTAATTAGATAGTTTAACATTAGGCCGTATTCCTGTGGTCTATAGTTAAAGGCTATTCAAAATACAGAAATTCCTCTGTGATCTACTTTTAAAAGGTTTATGCGGCCTCTGCAACCAACTTACACATGGACAGATAATTGCAAATAACGAACGTATGCAACTGATTTCATGCTTACTTGTCGTAATTGCAATTTACTCTGCTAATTTCACGCATATATTCCATAATTGCAATTTATCAATTTGCGCCACAGTTTTATTCTGCTACTCACTGGAGTAGTTGCAATTAGTCTTAAGCCTGTCCGGAGTCAAAAACTTTATTGGCTGTGCTGTCCTGAGTCACAAACTTTATTGATACCCACTGGAGTAGTTGCAATTAATGTAATTTATAATTTAAATAAATGTTTACATATGCAGTAGTCTTTGGTCTATATCCAGTATATTATCAAGTGTTGGAGAAAAATAAAACACACAGCTGTACTTTTTCTTTTAATTTTGTTTCAGTAACGGGGGTATTGTCTAAACGGCACGGGGGGGGGGGGATTGACACGGGGGTATGGTCCTACGGAGGGTATTGTCTCGGGGGGGGGGGGTATCATCTGGGGCAACGACCTAGACCCAGCAAAAGCAACCGTAACATTAATTTCCATTAAACCAATGCTGATAACGCTCACAAAACTGTAAATCGGAATCCAACATGGAAACATAAACAGAAGTAATCCGCATAACGGCTTTTAAAAGTCAAGAAACGTGTGAAACAGTAATACAGCACTGCACTGAATAAGCTTGTTATAAAAGCCAGTCAAAACATTTCAGGCTAACTCTATAATTTTCTTCAGCCATCTGTAGTTGGCCTGATTAATAGGCCAGCTGTAGACAGCCTGGTATTTTCCGGATAATAATAGACAGTCTGGTTACGGCCTGTAAAATACAAAGAAGATGTGAAGAAACTGAAAAGTTGATGTAAGACTGAAATGGATATGACCGTTTTCCCCCCAGGGCTGTGATTATCGACATGCGATTGATTGTCAGCGAAATAGGACCATGTTTGTTTGATGCCTTCACACTTGTCAGCCCTGTTACACCTTTATAGACAGGTCGTCAAGACTTGATTGTTTTAGTGGATCCGATGCAACTAATTAAGTGCAGAACACAAGTAGTCGTTACAATCAGCTGGCACAATGTCACAGCCTAACTACCCCCTCTCCAACCCCTACTCCCCCAAAAATCCAGATTTTGGTCACTGGAGTGAAGTTTTGATATTTATCAAATTTCAGTTTTTTTTTAACAAAAGAAGACCGGGACCAAACTTCACCAGAAACACATCAAAATCATAGTAATGGTTGACACGGAAAACAATCTTATAAATTTCCATGGCCAGCTGGACTTTTCGGCATTTTTCTGCATTTGGCGGAGCGTAAAAAACTGCAGCCTGGTTGAGGGAAAAACATGTGCTTTTTACCAGAAATACCGAAAAATACCGGGGGAATACAAGTCCTTTGATTGCCACATGTTCTGACCAATCAAATCCAGCGAACCATGTTGGAAATATTCACGCACTTGAACTTATTCAAAACAATAAAACACACATACACGCATTAAGACGGCTATAAAATTTATAATTTCCTAGGGTTAATTATTCAACTACACGAACTGCCTTTATTTATATTTTATTTTTCTTAAAAAAGTAAACATGCATTGAAATTTAAACACTTGTTACATTAAACCTTTGTACAAGGAAAACATTAAATACGGAAATATGCTCATTTATGTACACTTATTTCTTTTCCGCTAATCAATGACAATATAAAGTATTTTACCTAAATTAACACACGCCAACAGAAACAAGCAACAGCATATCAACATCGTAAATAGAACATTTTGTATACACACAACGAGGTGCTAACTTGAAAATTTACCCTCAGCATGACTCCCTCTACTCTGTATATCCCTCTATCTAATGAACATCGACCGGTATACCGTACATTTAAAACGCGAGTATATCTATATGCACATCTCTCATTTTGTTTTACATAAATTATATAATTTAATAATGGTTGTAACTACTAATATTTCTCATCAAAATGTTCACATGTTTTGCTCTAAGCATTCCAAACCCTATTCAAAAGATTAACATACTGCTGCTTTTTTACAACATCACTCCGTGATATTATAAATGACAAACAAAGGCGTAAATAAAAAACATATAAATTCTACAGTTGACAAAATGTTAATGAAAAATTCACTCTAGACGACTGATCCTTATTAATATCTTTCTAACTTAAGAACAGCACATAATAAATATGTATAACTATAGTAAGGGGCCACGTAGCAAAGTACCCATGCACGAGGGAGGGGGGTTTGCATACACTTCTATTTTGGTACTTTTTCTTGGTCAATGTAATAATATAACAAACACCTCAGCGCTCGAAAATCATATCGTTAAGTGTTAAATTAATGTCTGGAAAAGCCTTTATAAAGCCCGGGAAATTTTATTTTCCGATTTTCTTTCTTTCAATCAAACTTTCAAAAAGTCTCGTTCATTATGAATCTTGTGTTCAATGTTATTAAAAATTACCATATTTCAATTTTAACATCTGAAAACAAGCATGTCAAAGGATATGACCCAGCCGAGTTACCAAACAAGGAAAGAGAGAAAAACTCTGAAAAAATACTATTAGGGCAAACAATGGAGAACTTTGTTTCTGAACGCAACTTTTTCATCATTTTAATACACAAAAACGAGTTTTCCGGGGTGGAAGCTACCCGAAAAGGGATATTGGGTTTTGACGATTCACGTATTTACCGACATTTACACAATTTTACAAAATTCCAGCATTTCGGCATTTTTTGTCATTTGCAAAAAAAAAAGGAAAGTCCAGGTGGAGAAGCAACTAAGAAACTTTTGAAAAAGACTGAGAGAAATGAATAGTTTGACAATTCAGTTATTTACTACCATTTATTCCAGTTTTTGCTTCAAAGTCCCGCCATTTCGGCAGTTTTGGGCGAACCGCAAAAAAAAAAAAACTAATAGCCTGGTAGGCGAACCCCTAGGGAACATTCCTGAATAACATGTAAGCGATTGGAGTAAAACTGTAGGAGTAGCATTTTAAAAATGGGTCAAAACGGGCACAAAAGTGCTGCCATTTTGTAAGTTTTTCGTTAATCGTCAAAAAAGTAATAGCCAAGTGGGGGACCACCCAGGGAACATTCCTGCGTAATATCAAAACGATTGGAACAAAACTGTAGGAGGAGTAGCATTTTAAAGAAAAGGTTTAACAGACGCACATACATTCAAGCCCCCCCCCCCCCTTCCTATAGTGATACCACTAACCTAGTCCGACAAAGTCAGCTGGGTTAAAAAGGGGAATCTTGAGGGCTGTCACTTATGGAAGGCATAACATTTAATATTTTATAACTATACACACGCTGCAAGTTGTTAAATTAACTACAATATCTATAATTTTGTTTGATGATTTTTTTTCCATGCAAGGTATATGTACACTCGTATGACTTAAAACTTCAAGCTGATACGTATTGCAATAAGGCTCATGCTTACAACCTTTAAGTGACGAACACAGCATTTACCCTTTCTGAGTCACAGAAGCATTTCATGTAGTCACATTTCAGGTAATTAAAACTGCAGTCAACTTTAACAGGAGTATCCGAAGGTTACACATTAATGGCATGTTTTCGGTGGCATGGTCTGCCCCCCCCCCCAAAAAAAAGCTTTAACTTGACGTTACGTTGCTGGGAGACGGGCATGGCATTGTGTGTCCAGGAGTCTTCACGGATTTATCCACCACCCTCTTAACTGATCTTTTGGCCCACCCTCTAGACAGACCCAAGGATAATTTTCTTATTTTCTTTTCCGTTTATTGTCATGCCTTGGGTTAGATCAATCTGAGTACTACAGCTACAGGCCGCAGACTCGACACAAAGCAACTGAGAATATTTTACTCTCCTCCTACCTGCGGACACACAGCAAAACTGTTCTCACTATCTATTGTACCCGTTCAAGAGGAAAAATATCCTCAAGTAAAAAATCAGGACCTTAAACTAAAAGTCATATTCACCCATTATTATAGATTTATGAAATCTCATTCGGTCAGTCTTTCATGAATTTCAAAAATAAGAGGACGTTGCATATGTACAAATACATTTTCACTATTTCGTTTTTTTCCAAAACCCTTGGGTCAAGTAGTTTTTAAGAACTCGCCCTAGAAAATTGTACATCGGGCGGAACGGGGACCGGCGGGGGGAGGGGGGGGGGTGGTGTGGGCTGGTGGGGGAGTAAACACATGGGTCTAGATTACAAGCTGTGGCTGAATACTTGGCAAATTACCTGAGTCCTTACAACATTTTATTCAAAGCAACACCAACACTTAACAACTACTAGCATATGGGGTACGGAGGGAAAAAGGCAAAAAAAAACACTATCTCCAGGCAAGAAGGGTAACCAGATGCTCGAGAAGCATGAATCCGCGGGGGTTTGGGCAAAATCTGAAAGTAACTTTTTTAAATAATTTAAAATGTTGTTAATGTTTGCCGTACTTCCAAAATTCCTGTATAAATCATCATCATCATCATCATCATCATCATCATGATCATCATCATCATCACCATCATCATCATCATCATCATCATCATCATCATCATCATCATCATCATCATCATCATCATCATCAACTTCACACATTTTATTTCGAGCTTAGCCGAAACATGATATATTTGTGCATCTATATATGCAATTCAACTGAATTTCAAGTAAAGAAATCTGCGAAACAAAAAAGGATGGGATGGGATTCGTTGCCCTTTTCCATGGTGATTTTTCGCACTTGCAGAATACACTTTTGTCTTCTGCCATAAAAAAATTGAATAAAAAATAGATAACAAAAAAATTCAGTTAAACAGTTTAAAAGTAAAATTCTATTTTCAATGTAAACCTATCCAAATATATATATTTTCAGTATACCCGTTCAACGTTTGACATGTAAGTTCATAAAAGTGGGACGGAAGATCCATTTCACATCAAGTAAAATATAATAATAAGACTCAGGCAAAGCAAACTGGGGAGGGAGGAGCACAATACGAAGGAATCCTTTATTTAAACATCAACCAATCAACTGTTGCCTGATTCATTTTTTTTTCAGTTACTTGAATTTCAATTATCTTAATATCAAAGAGAACATTCCAATTATGACAGGAATCTCTTTCATCCTGTTGAAAAGATCAATTTCATTGAGGGCATGTTTTTTGGTATCACCAGTAAGTCTTCTGCGAAACGTAATTAAAAAAAGTAACATTGGATTTAATGCAAACACTATTTGGGACACACGCGAGCAATAAATATCAACAAGCGACTTGACTTTATACAATATACTTAACTCACATGCAATACATATTAATTAGACAACAACGCAATGCCACAATGTTTCCGGTTATCACAACTGAACTAGAAGTGCTACCTCCACCCTGAAACTGTCACTCCCCATAAACAGTGGTGCTTAATTAATTGAGACAAATCACACGATAATGAACTGTAAACATGTGCTTTTTTCTCACACAAAATGATCTTCAATGCTAGGCGATAAATAACTGTGTAAAACGAAGCAGTGATCGACCGCACCTTTCGCGAAACATTTAACCTGACATGGTAATGCTGCAAGATCGAAAGTCTTATCTTTGTGTCGATTTTGAGTCAAACTTTTTATTTTTAAAATAGAGGTAGCCAGGTGTAACAACAGAATACCCCCCTTGAAGCCAAACTGGGTTCTTGTAAAGAATCGAAAATCCTCCCCAAACGAGACATTTTTTCGCCCAGAAAGTGTTAAACATTTTGTGAAAATTAGCCTTGCCATTCCCGACAAACAAGGGTATCCCCAAACAATAAGGGGGGAGAGGGGGGGGGTGGGGAAGAGAGAGAGAGAGAGAGGGCATACTTGATTTTATATGGCAGGGTTGAGACTTCGTAAAATTTTCTGGTCGCTCTCAGGGCGACCAACTTTAAAAAGTTAGTCGCCCGGCACAAAAGTTAGTCGCCCGGCGCAATTTTTGTAAAATTTGTCTAGCCCGCCTCACATGAAAAAAAACAACAACAAAATGGTGTTTAAAATAATTAACAGTATTTACCTGAAAATACTCAGAAAAGTTAGTCGCCACTCGGGCGACCAACTCGAAAAAGTTGGTCGCCCGAGCCAAAAGTTGATCGCCACGGGCGACCGCGAAATCTCAACCCTGTATGGAATCAGAAAAAAGAAAATCCATCCCTATGCAAGACATGGGCCTATTTTCATGGATTTTTGTGAATGGTGCTTCGCAATTTCAAGACAAGTGCCGTTCTGCTGAACATGATACGTTTAAGGTCTAGTACAGATAGCCATATTACCGTCTCTGTCAACTGACCCTGATCTTCAAAACGTGACCCTAAAGTTTACCCTAATCCTGACCCCAGATGCTAAAAAACTGAGACATATGTACTAGGGAATGCGACCACAAAATTAAATGGGTCCCTTAAAAAACACCTTGCTGATCATGCAACTTACTGTCTAAAGAGAAGAGGCGAATATTTTCCCCGTGCTGTTGTGCACCTAGCCATACCATACAAATACAAGATATCAAAGGAATCGATATTCAGGAAATTATAGAAATTATACTTAATTTATAAGGATAAAAAAGTTCAGATAATTCTTGTCTAACAAATTTCCTGTGTCCTGAAATAGGTCGTATATTTAGTGACTGTGCCAACATATATGGTGACTTCGACAAAACTTTTGATGCAATTTAAGAAGAGAGAAACAGTCCTTAACACCATTACGCAAAGGTGACACACCCGTATGGAAAAACTGGGCACTGGACACACTAATTTTGGGGGTAATTACATATGACTACAACGTCAAATCCCGGCATAAACAAAAGCCACAATGCACTTAATAATGTGAACATTTCAGAAATACTCGCAGCTTACAACCCGGCACTGCTCTGTACGATGTCGCCACGGAACTATAGAAAACAATGGCACCACTATTTCTTCTTCGCAGTTTCAAAACCCTTGATTTTTCCCTTGTAAGAGATAGAAACTTGTAGTTGCTTAGTTAAGTTCCATTCATAACGCCGAATCAAGCCGAGGGGACTTCTTGGCGGCAAAGTGTCCTTTAAGGAGGGCATCGATGATGGTTCTGTCTCCGCTTTCAATAAGCTGCTGTAAAACACCCACTAACTCCTCCTTATTCAAACTTTTTTCAGACGGATTCTGTTTGGCGGTCAACAGGCGCTGAGTGAGCTTTGACGCCAAATCAGTTTGTGGTTGTTTCTCTTGTTTAGGAAAGCAGTCAGTTTGAGGGGCCTTTAAATCACCGAGTATTTTTTCACGCTCTGCATTGACACCGGCAGGCCGTACCGCCGTACTCCCCACGTTAAACGCTGTGGAGGTGACGCCATACGAATTTTGCCTGTCAATAGCAGATTGAATCGGAAGTGGCTGCGAGTGTGACGTGACGACTAAAGCTGTGCTCTGGGAAGCAACAGGTGCCGACGAGATGTTTGCAGGAATCTGGTCCGAGGAATGTAATTGGCTTAACAGTTTAAGGTACTGCCCAGGCGTCAGGTTTGCCTCTCTCAGTTTGTCTGCTAAAGATGTATTTTCTAAACTAAATCCGTCACTGAATAAAGTGTCATGAGAACTGCCATACAAACTGCCTTGTGTGGTATCAAAATTGGTGCCACCGGGAAACTGGTTATCAACTCCACTATACTGATTATCAGAACCTAAAGCTTGTGGATTATTAGAATAATGGTTATCCACATTCATTTGGTGTAAGTCACTGTCTGAGAAAGCAGTAGCTGCACCATGGATTTCATCTGATGAAAAGGTGTTTAATACATTATATACGTCACCATCACTAGCACTGCCCCAGTTCCCTGATATCAGTCCATTCAAAAGTAAAGAATTATCCAGGGCAGTGTCCACTAAGGCCGGCAAGGCAGTAGCCCGGCTACTCACTCCACTGGGCAGCGAACTCCCAGCTGCATGCGTGTCCGCTAAATATGTGAAATTGGTCTCTGTACGAAAGCTGCCTTCGGAATTCGTGCTCATGACTACATCAGGGGCTGAAGACAACAGTGATGATCTTGGCTGAGTCTCAGCCCCGAACTTGTCAGTGTCCGTAACCTGCTGGCTGTACTCAAGTACCTGGGCCACACTGCCGGCTGAGCTACTGACAGTATCCACGCCCGTACTCGCAGAATCCGATCTGTCTTCGGTTTTAACCAGCTGCTTCACTTGCAGCGCATACTCCTTCTTGAGCGCCTGCAGCGCCTTTTCGTGCGCTTCTCGCCGCATCTGCAACCACACATCCTTATACAGTCAGTGCTCGATAACCACTTATCGGCCATACAACTTAGATGCAGACTGAGTCGCCAAGGCAACACAAACATAAGGTTTATTTTTTTCTGCTTTTTTTGCATTAACTACTCGTGAAAAAAAAACTTTCAGGAAAGACACATAGAGTGCAGTCTTTGATCTATTATTTAAAGTTCAAGTTAACCTAATTCCAAATTTTCAACAGAGATGAATGGACGAGAATTTTATACAAAATATAATTCAAATGAGAGCGCTCAACTTAACCGTTTCCGATTTTATTGTACCCCATTACTTGATCTTTCAACATGAAAAAAATCACTTCCACTGATTTATCGAAATTCAGTTCTTTTTTTAATTAATGGAGAAGACATGTCACGTAACAAGCATTAAACACACCTCTATTTCCTTGAGCAGCTCTAACTGATTCTGTTGCGTTTTATGCGGCGATACATTAGAGGATGTGCCTTCAGACTCTGTTATCGCGTAAGGTGAGGCACTGTAAGTTCCTGATGACAGACTTCCATGATCAGAAGAACCATGGCTACTGTTGCTAAGGCAAGCTTCTTGCACTGAGGTGGCGTAACTGGGAGGAGATCGTCTGCATGTATTAAGCATGGCAGGAGAGTTGCCGGAGCAATCGCTGACTAGGCCGTTCTGGAAACTGTTGCCGACACCATGGCAACCGTCATCTGAGTAAGATGTCATCTAAAACGAGAGGGGTCCAGTTAAGTTATCACATAATTTCTGATTGAGTTTTTCGTGAAAAACAACCCCCCCCCCTCTCCAATAAATGAAATAATAATAATATAAATAAATAATAAATCGTCCCAAATCCATGCCTGAAACTGCACGTCCATGAATCTCGTGCCCAGTGGAATTAAACTTACAATAACATCTAAAAGAATGGTCTTATTTTACAATACAGTTTGCCATTTGCTAGTCTACGAATAGCACAACGCATGTTCTCGTCAGTTCAAGATGACACGAAGCACATTTGGTGAGCACATTATGATATAGGGATAGATCACGGGGCTGAGTGCTTTGTGTGGGATTCGAGCACGCGTGGAAGGTCTGTGAAAGAACCGCGCAGCGGTGAGTTCATTGGCCTTCCACAAGTGCTCTAATCTCGTACAAAGCACGACTGCACCAAGATCTATCCCCATTATAACACAAACAAGCAAAATCGATTTATAGATAGCGGGAAACAAGCAAAAAAACTCAGGATTTTGCTCGAAAATTTTTCATGGTATTGTCCTGCGGCCTCGTGTCGCATAGCAACTTGCGCAATGCAAAGGAAAACGTTTTACGTCACAAATCCACCGTCATAGTGTGTAGGAGTCATGCCCATTATTTTTCTGTGCACTGGCTTTGTGACTTTTGTACACGGTTAGAGCACGCTGACGGTTTCTTATCATTTCTTTTTACGGGAGTGCTTTACTCAATTGGTGCGCATTATAATAAGGTAATAGTTAATGCATGTATTAACTGTTCGCGTGGCTTACCCCTGAGCACTGGTACGCTGAATTTGACAAGTGCTGATTTCCGAGGTCCGTGCAAAACGATTCGGAACCTCTTCCCAAACCAGGACAGCCAGAAAACTTGCCGCCTCCGCTGTCTGCGGGACGCCCATTTTGGGCCCGAACCATCTCTTGCCAGCTCTGTAACCCTGGTATTTCATGCAAGATTTTACTATTGTACGAGTGATTTAATTCGACTGGCTTTTGTTTCAGCATGTTTCTAAGCAAACGATTTGGTTCTGGTGTAACACAGTGATTCAGACCGTCTGACGTCTTCGCTGGGACGGTGGTCAGCTGCTGGCTGCCTGGTCTCAAGCCATGCAACTGGGGAGGTGGTGCCGCCATGCGTCTGTTCAGCTGCTGAAGTAAGGCATGTCGTGATGTTTTCGATGCCGTCACACCCGAGTCAAGCGTCAAAGGACTGTTCTCTGACTCGGCCGCGCTGCCGGGGCTGCCACACTTTCCTACGCTGCCCGGATTCGTCGCGTGACTGGAGAACGAATCGTGGCGACTTTTCGCCGACCTATCCCCGACGCTGCGCGCATCGCTGGGTGGCTGAGATGCGCCAAGAAAGACGGGCCTGGGAGACCTATTACCCTCGGCTGGACTTGGAACGGTCTGTGAAGCCGCATTGACCGGAGGATAAGGGTCATATACGATACCCTCAACACTTTTCGGATCAATCCGGGAATTAAAGGACTCTTTTAGATCCACTGAATAATATCGGTTCTTATCAATGTAAACATGAAGGCTATCTTGTGCCTCTATGACCACTTCCGGAACCAGCGGCGAGCAGGGCTCGTGTACGGACGAGTCGTCGCCGTGCTTGTTCTCACTTTCGTCCTCCGAATCGTTTGACGTCACGGACTGTATGGACATGCAGGCCGCCGCTTCGGTCATTTCCTTCAGCTCTGCTCTGACATCCTCCAGCGTTTTCTTCCCTTCTTCCGTCCTGTAGAATCGGAAATAAATGCGTGACAACAACCTTTTGTTTACTTTGTGCAATTATAACTTGGTTATAAATGGACACTCGCAGGACTTAAGGGCGGCCAAATGGGAGAACTTGGGAAAAAATATATGTTACAGACAAGCTGGAAATGCGTCATTTCACGAAATGGCAAACAAAGCTGGCAAATTCGCATAATGCCTAAAGTCTTTTGCCATTTCACGAAATGACCTGTTTTTTTTTAGGTTATCTCGTAAAATAGCCTGAAGTTTTGATATTTAGTTTCGCAAATCGGAAAATAACATTTTGGCAAATATTGGGGCACAAATATTTTGATATAAATTTCGTGGAATTCAAGAGGTTTTGATCACATTCCAAAATGGAAGAAACCAAACAGGATAAATTCAAATGGGAGCTCTACAAGCTGGATGAACACACAAATGGGTCTTCATACCGAAAGAGCAGTACTTCTCTGTTATAGAGGAAATGAAACTCTGCTCCTGTAACACAGCTAAATAGGCACACCAGAATACAGCTGTACTACATTTTAAACAAGTATTTAGTAGTCACTACACTGTAAAATATTATGATCTTACAGTTACAGTTTATATGTGTAATTTGAATATTTTTTATGTTCTCACGTACGAAATTCTACAAATGAAATTTTAAAATGAAAAAATTATAATTCTGCTGAAATAGCCTCCCAAAGAGTTTATATGTGTTATTTCACTACTTTTTTATGTTTTCAGGTACGAAATTCCACAATGCGGCGATGTCGAAAAACTTACCAAGAAACGTCAAAGCGGACAGGATGCGACCCTCTACTATGTGTCGATCGAAGATACATACAACACCATTAAACGTGCCAGCTAGGTCAACAAGAAGTACGCCAACATCATCCGCCAAGCCACTGAACTTTTGAAAATCTACTTGAAGAGTGCCCATAAAAATCGCAAACGTGCAAGGACAACCGGTGTTGTGGTGCGCCCCATCCTAATCCATGAATTTGCTTCCCGGGCGCAGATGGAGCAGAAAACATTCAAATGGATCCTTGTGTACCAGGATCACTTCACAAAATTTGTGGTGTTACGGCCCCTTACTTCTAAACGTGCAGCAGAAGTAGCCATCTTCTGGACATCTTTCTTTTGTTTGGCGCACCGGTCACTCCTCAAAGTGACAACGGAAGTGAGTTTACCGCCCAAGTGAGTTAAAGACGGTTTGATATCGTACGCGGCAAACCATGACATCCTCAAAGTCAAAGATCCGTTGAGCCCGCAAATGGAGACATTAAGGACATGGTGGTTTCCTGGATGGCAGACAATGACCCGAATGACTGGTGAATCGGCATAAAATTGTCCAATTCCAGAAAAACCCCAGTATTCACTCTGGCATCAAGCGGCCACCATACACAACCACATTCGGTTGTGATGTAAAGGTTGGTCTGAGTGCATCGTATTTACCAAACGAAGTTGTCCAGCACATGCAGATTAAAGATAACCTTTTAGCAGTGCTCTCTTGGAATCACGAACATGCTCCGGACTTTGTTTCTAACGAGCCTGAGTATTATCTGAATCAATCTACTGAAGACCCACTGGTTATAAGCACAGGATGATGCGGTAGGCGTACTCAGATCTGATGATGGCGAAAATGACCGGGTGTTTTCGGACCCACCACCACTGAGGCCCGTCCCACAGAGTCAGATGAACGCGCGCATGAAAAATATTTTGACTGAAAGAAATGGTGCAAAGTCTGCGCAAACCGCCCAGGCAGAGCGTATGGTGAAGTGTAGCCGCCTTGAAATAATGCATGGCCAACTCGGAGACAATGTTGCAGTGCCTATTCCTCTGGTCGACAAGGGGCGGGGGGATCCACGGAACATATTGGGTGTAATTATGGACGTAGATGAAAACTACATGTACATGATCGATGTTAGATCAGGTGTTTTGAATACCAAATATGCAAGAAATCAATTTGATAACTGTCCTTAACGTTTGCTTGCAGAATCTGACATAAGTGCCGAGGAGAAAATAAGTCTTAGACAAGCAGTTTCAAAGGAATCAACTTCGGCGGTCAGTGTTTTGTACGATGCAACTGCAAAGGTGCCAAACGATGTGAGACGAACAAAATTAAATGTTTCGAGAATACAATGCTCAAAAAGTACTCAAGTCGTTGTCATGGTAGTCTTGTTTACAAAAACAAGTAATTGTGGAATCTTGATTAAGAGCTTGATTAAAAGTCAGTGTGCTGTTGTGTCAAAAACGAGAGAATTTTGAATGCAGATATACCAGATTTTTAATGTAGATTTAAAGATTAAGTGGTGATAGCACTTTTCCTGGCGGTTTTTTTTGTTATGTGTAAATGTTTTGAATAAAAAATGCAGTTCCATGGTAGGTTTTTTGAAGTCCATTGAAGAAAACAAAAATACACGTTATCCCTAACCCCATCTGCCGTTTCACGTAATGGCAAACCGTGCAGACCGGCTATTTCACTAAACCTAAAAACAGGTTACTTCGTGAAATGGCAAAAGATTTTAGGCATTACGCAAATTTGCCAGTTGGGTTTGCCATTACGTGAAATGGCGGGTTTCCAACATTGACTTAACATATATATCAGATTTGCATGGTTTTTGTCAAAGAGAAATCTGAAAGCCTAATAAACAACGAAGTAAGAAAGACTATCGTAAATTTTGAAGCAATGAGGCCAAAACACTCAAAGCTTCAATATGTTTCAAATCGAAACGAAACAAATGTCTGAGTTCCGCGATTTTTTCAGACTGGACAAAAAACCATACTGTTGGATCATAACTTGGCGAACTTCCGTGTGTAAAGAAACAACCGCCCGAGCAAAAATTTTAGGAGAAGTAGTAAATTAGGTTTCCTCACTCAGCACACAAGTCCGCTCGTTTTCTTCTTAAACAGAAGATCTTTCATAAAAATTTTGGGCAGTATATCCGCTGGATTCCACACACAATACGATCTCTTTATACCGACATGGCTTCGACCAAGAAATTAAGTTAAAATCAATTAAACTTTTCGGGGAATTTTGCTTTCTAAACATTGCCATTTATTGCTATCCTCGCATATTACATTACTTCCTTTTCTTTTTACACAGCAGAAATTTTAAATTCAAACATTTATCACCCCCTCCCCTGAAACCCCTTAACACTGCCTCACTTGTACGGGCAGGTACTTACGGCATCACTTGGTTGATGCTGACGATGTAGCGCGGTTTGGACGTCCACATATCGACCACCATATGCGTATGTGTGCGGATGTAGACGATGTCCTGTGATTTTGTGTACATGCGGAAACACGTCATTGGTATCTGACCAGTTGTCATGACTACAAGCAAAAACACTCAGTTACTTTTTTCCACAAATAAGCATGAATCTAGAGTTAAATTTATCTGAATTTCTACAGCGACGTTGTCCCACAGCCAAAAAGTGGTCACTTAGTCTTAAGTTAATCAATTAATTATTGCGAAGACTATAGCGGTAGTTATTATTATTTATTTTCAATCACACCCAACACAAGCATATGGTTGACTGGTACTGGACTTACACCAAACTGATCATAAGCGTTTGTAACGAGAACCGAATTTTGCGGTACGGTATCAGCAATTCTAAACAGTGACTGCACGCTTGCTTAATGTGCAAAACTATGCAACGTGCAAAACGTAAAAAATTGTGTCTTTGAAAAGTCCTCCCTTGGGTCGTAAACATACGCTGACGTGGCCACTAGGTTGTTGCAATAAAAACACCTTTTTAACTTTTAAAGTACAGGAGTTTGAAGTAAATAGCCACCTCACGTTATCATTTATGATTAGAATATAAAGCAGTTAGCTTTGGACATTCTTTCCGCTCTATTTTTATTATTATTATCATTATTATTATTATCAATTTATTTATTTATTTATTTTTTTGACAGTTCACAATTTGACATGCCAAATGCACATAGTCTAACAGTACGGGCATTCCCATAACCCAACCCGCCAACCTGTTGCCAGCTCGAGTACCACTGGTGTTGAACATTTTATCCCTTATCTTTTGCCTAATCACTCCCTCCAGCCCTAACTTTCTCGCTCCCTTTGCTCTCCATGGTCGTGTGTGACTTACACAAGTTATGAGCTGCGACCACTATGCCAATGTCGTCTTTATGAAGCAAAGCGTAGGGGGACATTCCGTTCGTTTCCTCAGGCATGAAGCCGGAGATGTAAGCACACCTGTTAGCAACCAGCAAAAACATAAGTATGTAATAACCATGAACTACAAACGTTTATATTTTTACATCCTATAAACAACATTTCAGCATGGCGCTTTTCTTCATGCAAACTTTTTTTATTGGTGGTCGAATTACTTTAACAAGTTCGTGCAGATAAATTTAGCCTCAGCAACCAAGTTCCTTATCTTGTATGGCGGCGGCCGAACGGATTTATGTTCACCGAAAAGCCAAGATGCCTTTTCGCAGCCCACTGCCAAATGTGCGGTACTATTTTTGAGAAACGAAAGTAGAATCTGCGGTAGTCCAAGACGGTTGATGATTTTTTTTTGATATAATATGTACACATTATTATTTTAAACTAGAGCAGTGTGCATAGCCCACATATTCCCCACAGGCCCCCAATCAGTTAAACACGGTCATCAATGGTCAATCAACAGCTGAAATTTCCAAGTCCAGTTGGTGCATTTTCCTTGAACGAACCTGGTCCATTTACAATACCGATCTGTGTTTGTTCCCACAGAAGCCACATACCAAGTTCCATGAAAATCCTTGCAGGATTTTTTAAGTTATCGTATTAACAAGCTCTTGATGACAGACCGACAGACCGACCGACAGACCGACACGCGGTCGAGAACCTGTGGGAATAAATGACTGTTCGGAGAAGACACTCAGGGCCACTACACAAATGTCTCTAAAATCTTACAGTTTCGCTAAAAAGTTGCCAAATATTCGTACAAATCGTGACCATCCAATTTTCCCCCGAATGCATTTTGTTTAGCGAATTGACCTAACGGCATTTCTAATGAAAAAAAAAAAACAAAAACACCGCGGTTCGTTAATACATTTGCTCCGTGGATGTGCAAACATGAAACCACTTTGAGAGGTTTTACTAGCTTGGACGTTATGAGTTTGCCTCTGTCTTGGCGTTTCATTAATATTATTATATTCATGATTGTGTCTAAGTGTGCCTTGAGACGTAAAGAATGAGCGTTGACAGTTTTCTTTGTAATAGGACAGGTCTACCGAACGACACACACACAAAAAAAAAATAATAAAAATAAATACAAAAAAAATATAAAAAAAAAAACAGAGAAATCTATTTATACATTTTGGCAAGTTAGGCACACCATTGTAACGTAATTAAGTATAAAATGTACAGCAATGAACCTTGTAACATTTCAATGGTATCATCATAACAGTGGCAGATTACATGTCAACACGACCCAAGTTTGCACTTGTATATCCATACCAAAGAAGTGATAACGCTCAAAAGATAAACGTCTTACAAATAAATCACGACAAGTATCAACCAACACGGGAGTACTACCGCACTGCTCTTGTACCGATGCCGCTTCCCAAGCGAGAAGTCGAGAGGGGGGAGGAGAGGAGGGGGGCGAGGGAGGGGATTAAACTTTCAACCGACGTGAAGCCAGGGCGTGTTTTAATTTTACATAGAAAAAAACAATATACTTTTTTTCATCTATAATTAAAAAAAAAGGGGCCTTTCTACTTGGAGATAATGAAAATATATTTCTGTCAGAATCTCACTGATTATCCTTACAGTTCGCAGGCACTACCAGTGCTTTATCTTGAATCAGAAAAAATATAGGTCAGTGAGTTGAACCTGCAGCCAGTGTGGCATTTTCACGATGGATCTAATATGAAGAAACCAAGACTCTAATGTTTTTCATTCGATCAGCCCCGTTTCAACAAAACTAAGGGAGTCCGTGTAAGGACAATAAAAAATGGTTAAAAGGACCCAAAAAGTACATCGGAGAACACCAAAATAACTTGTCTACATCAACTTATAAATTAAAACTTAGTAACGCAGACTTATCTAAAAAGACATATCTGGGTTAAATTCATTTCCTGGTACTCAATTGCAAGCAAACCATGGACGAGTGAAGACAAAATTACTGCGCCGTTAATGACACCCCGGAACTTCAGCAGTCAATGTCGCTTTCACAGAAGCTGCACTGAATTTAAATAAAATACGTAGCTTTGAAAAAACGCATGGCAGCTGCGTGAATCTCGCAGCTTTTCGTACATAAAATTATGTATTGGTTCGGGAACCTTCGCAAGACTGGAACGATAGACAAATTCCACCGTAACAATGAAAGCTCGTTTTTCGCACTATTTTATCACAACTTTTATATAAGATTTCTCTTTCTACACAGCCATATCCTTCATTTTGCTGAATTCACGTGCGTTCACTGAAACAAAATATGTTAACGTCATTTCATCGAGGCGAGGGAGTGATAAATACGATGATAACTGGCCTGAACAAGCGACCAAAAAGTTGAGTTTTCATACTATTTAATATACGACGTGATTTGTCGTGCAAGAACCTCCCCCCCCCCCCCCCCCCCACTCCACTCCGATGGTGTTCATAGATTGCATATACGAAGAGGGATTTCTCCGGATATGGAAAACTCTTTGGACTGGAGGGGACTTTTCTCCGAAGTTGCAGCAATGGGAATTTTCTGCCAAAGAATCGAATATCAATGCTAATTCGTTGCGTGAGATATATTTGAGTTGAACTGCTTCTTTTAAAAGGTACATTTTGCACAACAAGGGACACTTTCCTCAGACAAAAGAAGCTGTTGACTGAAAATTCACTCGGCGTTATCTTTCACGTAGTTTCAGCTTATAACGCCACAGAAATAGACTAGCAGGTCCTCATCTTCACCATGTTACGCATAAACTCCTAGAACAATGTAAGGCAGTGAAACGCCTCAATGGAAGGACTACGACAGCCTGCATGTGCAAGTCTCCCCGCGGGGTTAGGGGTTCAGGGGAGGGAGGGGGGGGGAACTTTCTACTACCTCGGATCGCTGAAGGTCAGCTTGCCATCCAGTTCATGGCGCGTCAACCATTGGTCGGTGCTGACATCTACGGGGAAGAGTTCCTTCGGGGTCTCCACGTAATCAATGCGCCCCACGCCCACAAGGCAAACACCGGGCTCACTCAGATGACTCAGTCCTGTGGTTAAAAAAAAAAAAAAAAAACAAATACACGTCAATATGGCGAGTTAAACTTTTACTGTTAATTCATTTCAGCATGTTATTAGAAACAGCCTTCAACTCAGTTTTATTCACAAAAATGCAGTGGTATACTTTTCAGCATATCAAACAAGTACAGTTTCTCATTTGTCCCTTTCGTAATGAATGCAAGACCTTTGAACCCTGAGTAATCGGCAAGCATACATGTGACTGAACCATTGCACTGTGCCTTAATATTTCATAACAATATTTGTCTTGACTTTCAGACGAAAATAATATTGACACCATACATGGGAACGGGGGTCTGAACAAAAAGCCGGAAATTCCTAAGTTTTTCAGGGGGGGGGGTCTAAAAAACCAAAAGCTTTTCTCAACGGAATTACACATATCTCAAAAGTAGTCCATTTGGCAAAAAAAACAAGCCGGAAAAGCCGGAAGATTCCCATGTGTGTAACACTAAATTTAACGAAAGAAGTTATATTTAACAGCACAAAACTGATAACGCACAAATATAAGTTTCTTTCTTCTTGCATATCAAATGATGTGACATTGGTGTCAGATACGTGACACTGGTTGTGATGTATTGAAAAAAAAAAAAACATGCGTTTTTTTCCTTTTGAGACAATGCGGAAAATTAAAACAATACTCTGTTATTTAAAATGCATCGAGCAAAGAGCTCGGATATTTCTGTCCCGCACGCACAATGAGGCGCTACAGAGACCAGTGAATACTTTTTTCTTGGGTTTTTTTTTATATGAAATTAAGGTTTCTTTAATGAACGTCTGTACACATAATGAACATTGAAATCGCTGTGAATGGTGTTCACTGTATAAACGTTTTGCCGTACTCATATTTTATCATTATTATTACTGTTTTCTTTTTCCTGCATGTAATGTTAAGTAATGTTAATTTTGCTTCTGAAGCAGCCTATGGAACGTGATAGACTATATAAATATCTAACATAAATATCTAAAAAAATTATGCACGATTAAAAATCGCCTAGATCATGTCCTAACCTGGAAAACTGCTCTTCTCTAAGTGTACGAAGTAAGAGGAAAAAGAGATTCCAACCTGGCTGCGAAGATGTGGTATTAACCGGAGGCACGCGTTTGAGATGGCCCACGATGTGTACAGTCTGGTACTTATTGTTCTGCTTGGACGAATTGTCGAGCATGCGCACGTAGAACGACCGAGCGCTACTCCTGGGCATCACATTCTCATCTGTAATACAAAACGCGGGTTAAAAATGGACTATTATTCATTTGAACAGTTCTTTACGTTATCACTGATTGTCACGTTCGAGAATTCCAGATAAGACAACACCGATGTTTTTTTCCGCGAAGAAGCGATGTCTTAGTGACACTTCAGTGGCTCAAGTGATATAAAACATGTGCGCTTCTGAAGAGTAGCAATGATTTTAGTCACATTCCTATGACCAGGAAAGTTAAAAAATAAGTTTTGAAATTAAGCAAGATTGAAATAAACCTGTATGATTAATAATAATAATAATAATAATAATAATAATAATAATAATAATAATAATAATAATAATAATAATAAACACAGTGCATTAAAATACGTTCACGTATTAAAAAAGCAGTGTTAAATGAAAATATGGGTGAACTTACCACCCCCTCCCCCTTCTGGTAATATTTCTCACCGGTAAATGTTTTGCCTCAAAAATATGTATGCAAAATGGACGGTCTGTCTAGGACTGTAGCGTACCAGGAATTTCGGTGTCATTTCATATTTTTACAGCTTTGCTGATAATTCCCAACTTGCACAAACACTAGCAAAGCAAATGGGTTATCTTCTTTGATTTTTAAAAAGTGACGTTTTAATACGGAAAAGAATTCATTTGTAAAAAAAAATCTGATAAAAGTGGCACAAATTTAATATGACCTTAAAAGTGTCACCGTTCAAGCATTTTACTTGACAGATCTTTTTTAATCACCTTTTTGTTTTGCTACATAAAGAAATGCTTAGAGCATGGTAATTTTCCAGCATAATGGAGTGCCTACTGAGATGCATGAAAACATTTCCGCTCAATTTTACATAATTGCAATAACTTTCCATTAAGAAAGCACCCCATGCCGCGCAAAATTTGCCACGGGTTTTAGCAACATTTAGCTGAAGAAGAGTTTAAATCAGAAAAATTTTCCTTTACTCTAACCAAGCGAGCGTTATCTTAATCAGTAAAACCTCTACATAATGAACACCTTTGCGACCGGAAAAAATGCTCATTATACAGAGGTGTTGCCTGAATAGAGCGGACTTTGGGAAGAATACCAAATAGGACAAAAAGCATGTTCCGTCATTAGAGTTTATTCCTCAACGACAGGAAAAATTGTGAATTTTTGCTGCTCAGTAGTATCTTGAGGTTAGGCGAAGAAAAATAACCTGGTTTCTCATTTCCCGGCCGGGCCATTAAAAATCGCAAACAATAAAAAAATAAGTGTTATGTTATGTTCATACACAGTTTATAAACCATTAAACAATAATTTGCGGAATTTTGGCCAATGTCGTGTCATCGAAATTTGAAGCAAAAAGTTAAGTTTGGCCCGTTCCAATTTTTTCGAGAAAAAAAATTGCGGCCGGCCAGGTCAAATTTGTCCAAAATGGTGATGAAAAACTGAACAATTTTTTTTTTCTTGGTCTTCTTTTTGAGTCCCTACACACTTTCTGTTAAACAATAAATTAAACGGAAATCGAACGAAATCAATACACGGTATTTCACTTACGCCCATTCTACTCCCTAATTCCATGACGAATGTACAAAAAAATGAACAGACAATTAACCTACTTTCAAAAGTGTATCAATTGAACCAAAATAGTGTTTAAGTTAGTTACTGAAAAGCTAAATAATCACAGAAGGAAATCGCAGCATGTTCTCACTCACATAATTAATTCGCATTGCATCTTTATACGGGGTCTTTCAAAATCCTCATGAGACTGGTTTTTTTTCACAAAGTTAATTGGTTCCAAGTTAATCGCTTTGAGCCCCAGCTACCATACTTACTTTTGATAAATGATTTAAGTAAGAGATAATGAATGTATAAGAAATAACTTAAGCGTGTAATAAAATTATGTGTTTACGATCGTAACATCACACAAAACGCTTCCTCGACAAGCCATAAAAACGCTTTCTTTCACATACATTTTCGAGAATAAAAAACTGCAAGGAAATATCAGGATCATAGGCTATATATCTTTGCCAAAAACAGAAATAAAAACTGTCACAAGTTGACATGATATGTCATTCGCTGCATGCTGTAAGTGACTAATAACCTCTTTTTAATTTTACTAACCTCATTTTATTAATTTTGTGAGCAAAAAATGTGTAAGTCCTGTTTATATAGGGCAGGCCCCTAGATCCTGGGCATCGAACGGAAAACAAATAATGGTGAATCGAAACCAACTTTCAAAGGTAAAGCGGAAGTCGAACCAGACATGAAAGTGTGGCGACACACGACAGTTGGGACTGTGAAGAAAGGCGTTTTTTTCCCTTTTTTTCTTCCTCCATTAAGCGCGTATACAAGGAATCTTGATATAAAACCTATTCTTTTCACAAATATAAAGCATACTACGTCTTTGTTTTTGGTCGAATGGCAAATCTGTTTTTACAATAACATAAAAATCAAGCTTTTGTTACTTGAAAACCTGTGTAGTGAAAATTTAAGAATACCAGTCACAATTTATTTATTTCCGAGCAACGAACTCGCTCATTTCTTGCTCAACTTCATTTCCTGTGCTTTTACATAAATCAGAACAGGCTTCCTTATGTGAAAAACAGGGTTTTCAAATAATTGCTCATTTTCTAGGAAATTCTTAGATTTCTTCCTTGCACAGTTTTGAATAAAGTCAACATCTCAATGAACTAGACTGGCCAGTGTTTTTGTTAACACAAAAACGGATATGTCTCCCCCGCCCGCCTCCCCCCCCCCCCCCCCCCGCCAATCAGTCACGTGGAAAAATTCCTTGCTTAAAAGTACAACATTGCCCAGCCAAAAAAAAATTAAAAAATCGCCAAAAATACATTTTTACAGAAAAAGAGGAAAAACTAAGCAGTAAACGTTTGGACTATATGTGGGTTCTTCTTGCCACGTTTCAACCTAATCCAACAAACTGTTTCGGAGATATCGCAACATTATGGCCAAAAAACTTAAAAATGAGATATATTAAAAATTGCAAAAAATACAATTTCAAAGGAAATGAAGAAAAACTTTGCAGTATACATTTGCGCGCTATGTGTGTTGTTCTTGCGACGTCTGAGCCTTATCCAACGAACTGTTTTGGAGATTTTAGGCTGCCAAAGTGAACAAATGCAGGAACCCCCCTCCCCCTATGTTCAAAAATTTACCAAAAATATAATTTTTGAAGGCACGAAAAAAACAAAACAAAAAAAACAACAAAAAAAAAACAAAAAACACGGGCATCATCTAGAAATGAGAAAAATCGACTCATTAATTTCATAAGAACTCACTGCGGACAGACGGACATACCAAATACTATATATGTCTTCCTTATGGGGAGACATAATTATCTGAAATACTTATTTTTTAGCATGTCATTTGTAAAGAAAACCATGTTTCCGATAATTTATCAAAGCAATGTCAAACGCGGGTTTGATTTTGTCTACCAGTTTTCTAAACCTAACAAGGCTGTTTCTTCACTTCGTCAGTTCGGCCACAGGACAAAAAACTTGAAAAGCGGAATCCGTCGGCAATATAGCAAGATTTCGGCATAAATGTCTCACAGAACCAGAGGCTCCGTGAGACAGCATCCCCCGTGTAACACATGTCTCACAGAACCAGAGGCTCCGTGAGGCAGGATCCCCCGTGCAACACATGTCTCACAGAACCAGAGGCTCCGTGAGACAGCATCCCCCGTGTAACACATGTCTCACAGAACCAGAGGCTCCGTGAGACAGGATCCCCCGTGCAACACATGTCTCTCAGAACCAGAGGCTCCGTGAGGCAGCATCCCCCGTGTAACACATGTCTCACAGAACCAGAGGCTCCGTGAGGCAGGATCCCCCGTGCAACACATGTCTCACAGAACCAGAGGCTCCGTGAGACAGGATCCCCCGTGTAACACATGTCTCACAGAACCAGAGGCTCCGTGAGGCAGGATCCCCCGTGCAACACATGTCTCACAGAACCAGAGGCTCCGTGAGACAGGATCCCCCGTATAACACATGTCTCACAGAACCAGAGGCTCCGTGAGGCAGCATCCCCCGTGTAACACATCTCTCACAGAACCAGAGGCTCCGTGAGGCAGCATCCCCCGTGTAACACGTCTCACAGAACCAGAGGCTCCGTGAGGCAGCATCTCCCGTGTAACACATGTCTCACAGAACCAGAGGCTCCGTGAGACAGGATCCCCCGTATAACACATGTCTCACAGAACCAGAGGCTCCGTGAGGCAGCATCCCCCGTGTAACACATCTCTCACAGAACCAGAGGCTCCGTGAGGCAGGATCCCCCGTGTAACACATGTCTCACAGAACCAGAGGCTCCGTGAGGCAGCATCCCCCGTGTAACGCATCTCTCACAGAACCAGAGGCTCCGTGAGGCAGGATCCCCCGTGTAACACATGTCTCACAGAACCAGAGGCTCCGTGAGGCAGGATCCCCCGTGTAACACATCTCTCACAGAACCAGAGGCTCCGTGAGGCAGGATCCCCCGTGTAACACATGTCTCACAGAACCAGAGGCTCCGTGAGGCAGCATCCCCCGTGTAACACATCTCTCACAGAACCAGATGCTCCGTGAGGCAGGATCCCCCGTGTAACACATGTCTCACAGAACCAGAGGCTCCGTGAGGCAGGATCCCCCGTGTAACACATCTCTCACAGAACCAGAGGCTCCGTGAGGCAGGATCCCCCGTGTAACACGTCTCACAGAACCAGAGGCTCAGTGAGGCAGGATCCCTCGTGTAACACATAATGTCATTGGATGCTAGTAAATTCAATGAAATTGAAAACCTTACATTGCCTAACAATTTTTGGTCGATTTAAAAAATAAGACGACGTTGCACATCTACAATATATATTTTTTCACTGCGTAAAATTTCAGAACGCTGAATCAAAATAGTTTCGAAGAACTCTTCTGGACAAAATCTATCTCCGTGCAAACAAGTTTTTTGAAAAACAGCCATTTTTGACAAGTCGTATTTTTGAGAATTTTTGGCCGAGTTCAAAAATAACGACATATACTATACGACAGCTATACGACAAATACTTTCGGAGATATAGCCCGGACACGAGGGTGCATGAAAGAGGACAGACAGACAGACGGACAAGCTGAAATCTATATCCTCTCGTTACACGGGGGATAATAAGACGTAAAGCTAAAATAAACTAAATTCGCTTCGAACAAAACAATGAAAAGTTGTGTGTTTTGCCCTTCATAAGGATGAGTAGGATTACTAAAATATAACCATGAGCCTCCCTTTGTAATGGGAAGTACCGAATATTCGCCCTTTTTGCCAACACAAAACAGCGCTTCACGAAACGTAATATGTGTTTCATATTATTTTTTCATAATTTTGTTTCATAATAAAAAAAAAAAAAACTGAAATAGTTCTATATTTTGAAAAAGACGCTTTTTTATTTATAAGTTGCCTGTGTTTTATAATTTGCCGACAAATAGTTTATATAGAGGGTTCAAAACGGTTTCTCCCTTTTCAAACAATCCAGTGCTGAACCAACCTGCATGAAAAGATTGTTTCATACAGGGAAAAATCTACAGGATCACTGTCAGCTTATAGTTTTTTTTATTGAAGGACCAGTTATTATGATACGCTCTCACTAGGCATAAAACATTGCAACAGTCACAAAACCACGAAAAAGGACAACACCCAAGAAATTTTATTAATAATAATTTAATTATGAAAGTAATTCATGAATAAGCAGAAAACTTTAGTTTCACACACTCCTAAGCCACTGATAAAACGCAGCGTTGCGTACCTCTAAAATTAAACACACACACGTTGTTCAAATTCATCAGCGAAAAAAAAAGCAAACAATAAATTCCGCTTCACATATGAAACTAGAAAGTCCAGTGCACCCATCCATTGGGTATATATATTGTTTGTGCAAAGTCAAAGGCAAATTTCTGTCCTGTGTCTTCTTTTTTTTCTTTTTTGTATATAAACACAGATGTTCCTCCGATAATGTTGAATGGTTGTCGGGGCAGGCATAATAAAACGAAGCCTGGGGACAAGAAAATAAAGTTCATAATCTCCTGAAGGTTTTTTTTATTATTTTTTTTTTTTGCGGGGGGGGGGGAGGCAGTATGCATAGGATATGATACCTTAATTTGAGAGTAGTTCTTTAATCTAGAAACCAGCATTATTTTCTGGAAAACTGTTACCAACATAAAACATGGAATATTTGAGTAGCAAATGGATAGAGTAATATTATATCACGACAATAGGAGCACTGGCGGCTCAACACATCAAAGCTGAGCCCTGGTGCAATCCGAGGATCTCCTTCGTTCTCACATGGCCTCTGCTCATATGCCATATTTTAGACCTCAGCTTTTTTTTCTTTTTATTTTGTTTTTATATAAACAGCGTGTAATAACAACCACATCTCCGACCCACTTCTCATGGAATATTCTGGTTATTTTCATATTTATTCATTACTGTCAGGCATGGATCAAGACTTGACCCCAACTTCAACACCCCCCCCCCCCCCATCCCTCCCCCGTCCCTTATGTCATTACTGTCAGGCATGGATCACGGGAGAGGAGGGAGGTCACGGGGATCCTAACTCCACTTGCGTGCGTGAAAAGTGTTCTTTAAAATGCTACGCTTTTCACAATTTGAACAAATATTCGACTTGACCCCAACTACAACACACACTCCCCTTCCTCCCCTGCCCTTGTGAAAATCAGGATACGCCCCTGGTTATTGTCATAATTATAATTAAGTAATAATTTAATTAGTTACAGAAGTCAGAAGCAGTAATAGTTCCTATGCGTTTTTCAGGTTGGGGTCGGGGTTGGAGACTGGTTACTATAACTTAAGAATATCGCTATCTATATCAGAGTGCAGACTGGTTCGCCCACCCCAGTTAGCCCTCGGCAGGGAAAGAATATGCACGCGTATCACTCACAATCTAGCGAATGGGTGGAGGCATCCTGTCCGCTGGCCTGGTAGAACTGCTTGCGCAGAATGGCATGGTCATCCGGATGGATAATGCTATCTATGGGGTTCCCCAACACGTCAACCTAAAGCAATGAATGCAAATTATCAAGCTTTCAGCTATACTCTTGTAATAGTAAGTTCTGTGTTAACACGCAGTTTCAAAAACTGCCAGTAACTGACCGTCATACACTGAGTGATTCGTCATCTTTTTATACATTACTTCGCACGAAAGGTCCAGTAGTAACTGCCCAGTCAACTACACAAAGGGCAGAGCTTCTAAATTCTTTACTCAATTTCCAATCTACCCACCCAGAAGAACGTTACTTCCAATAACTCGGCTGTACTATTTCATTTCAGTGGTATTTTTAGCACTGGTTACGTCAAGTATCGTAACTAAATATTGTATCCTGCTAACTTCATGCTTTCAGGTGGGAGAAATGTCATCCTCTCATCTCCAACTTACATTTCGTGAACAGCCTCTAAGATACATAGTTATGCGTACACGCGAGAAGATTATTTTTACACAAAGGTCTTCCCAGACACAGCGTGCTCTCTCTTTAATCTCGATGTCGGACCTTTTCACAAGTCCCAATGCCCAGGTCCTATCCCCGCTTCTCTCCAATCCGGGATACTGCAAACCGATAGTGTCGGTACCGACATCTGTCCCTTGACACAACAGATACTTCGCATATCCAACCCATGCTAACCGACTGAAAACTGGTTTTGTTTTTCAGTCAACACGAAACTTACGAGACTATGACCGAGTTGCTCCGTGATGGCGTCAGTGCAAAACGTAAGGGTGCCCTTCCTCGAGATGACCATAAGGAAGCCTCCTGTCGACTGAAACAGAACAAAACTATTCGCATCATTGTTTCAAGGCTACTATTCTGCATATGTTGCGCACGCGAGGTTCTGCAAAAAAAAAAAATTTCCCACAATACAGACACAAATTGGTTAATCGGACAGGGGTAATATCACACAACTGAAAATGAGCTATGCAATTAACCGGCTTAACCGACTGCATTTTAAAACTAAATGTTTTATTTAAATGGAGTTAATAGCATAGATTAGATGTTCTTCAGCAGAGAAACACACATTTTTAAAGTTTTTAATTTCCAAAATAGCTACTGGTTATTATTATTATTATTGCAATTGCTTAAAACTAACATCAAAGGACACACAGCTTGCATCGAGGCAAGGCCCAGTACACTGCTTACAAACGAGGATAAGTTTGAATACTATTTGACTGATCTATTTCATTGATGCCCATATTGATCCTTTTACTGAGCTTATATGGCGCAAGGTCTCGACTTGGTCATTTGGTCAAGCGTATTGATTACAAGACTGATAGGCCCTCTCCACTAACTGCCCATATATATTCTAGAGTGCTGACACTCGAAGCATTGAATCATTCGTGGGAGGACATAAATGCTTATCTCGATCAATTTTTTTTTCAAATTGCTGTAATGTCCTGGGACATTGCACCTGCTAAGGTTAACCTGCTACAAATGCCCACAGCCACACATTTGCTGGTTTCCAGTTTGCCTTGAGTTGACCATTAACTTCGAAACTGAATAAATACGTCATTCAGGGCAACTTGTCAAGGCAAGTAAATCTGAACACAATATACCGAAAACCGAAACTGTAACAATCACAAGCAGAACTGAAACGGCTTGACTAGAACTGATATAATACTCGAGCTAATCCGAAAATAATGCAGCCAGAAGTTCCCGACATCAGTTACAGAATTCCGGAAAACTTCAAAATCTTGTCGTTATATGACGTTAACACGCAGTTTATTTTTCTCTTGACGTTGGACCTATGCGGGCTGGACGATCCCTCTTAACAAAACAGAAACGAAATAAGATGTCACATGAATAGGATTTGCATCGGGATTCACAGATAACAGGGAGAAAAAACCTGAAAAATTGCACCCAGCGCATATCAGCTTTTAGGTGGGTAGATACACAAAGCAACAGACAGCTGGCGTAGAATGTCTACTTCCCATTTGACTTGTTAACTGCTAATATTTGTTTGACCGCGAGATGCAAACTTTTTCTCAAATCTATACAGTCGCTGACTGAGACTCAAAAGTAGAAGTGAACAAAAAGTTGATGTTGCTCGATATCTTGCATTTCTGTACACAGTCTTCATAGCGGAACGTATTTATTATTCGCAAAACATGAACCACGGTTGCCCATGACAACGGCCTTGTTTTTCGGCTGTATGAAAAGATTGCGTGAGAGGGCTGGCTTTCAATGACCAGTAGCTTTCTCGCCAAACATCTTGACCAAGGCCAGTGTACGCAAAAGCCACCACTTGCCAATGTCCATTGCATCGATTTTCTCCCTCCACCCCTACTGCGTGGCCAGAAACAGTTTTCGTTCAACTGCAAAGCAAATACCCCAAACAGTCAGTTTGACGTCAAAATACAACAAATGTAATAGAATGGTAACAGGCCGGGATTTGAAGCACGTATGTGATACCTGCTTGCAAATTAAGTTCCATGAAGTCCTGAAAAGTTGCAACAATAATCCTGAAATAAAATCAGACTTCTGCGGGAAAGGGGATGATCACTGTTATACAACAGTTTACTTGCCACGGTGGACTTTTCCAGTTTCTTGTCACAGGCTGTCTACGTGCTGCAGGTGCCTACTAAAGAAGGCATTACGCGCCTATGTACCGTACCATACAAAAAAAAATGCGGCATTCCAAAGTTCTCAAAAGAAATAACGTCCCATTTCTACCCAAGTCCCAAGCTCGCAGAAGCATCAAGTGCGTCGCTTTCCTCGCAACCTTATTCGGAGACAGGAGACGAAAATGCCGGCAAAAGACTCCAGTCGCAACTGGAGTGCTACACAGAGTTAAATTTAAGGCTTCAGCATCGTTTTTCAATACACAAACGATGCTTTCAGGGTTGAATTTCCCATTCCAATTTCCTTTGACATGTGAAACCGCGCAGCCACCAGGCCAGCACAGGCACTAATCAAACAAACGAATACAATGTATCGCAGCGAAGCAATGACCGCCACACCATGGCAACGCCCCAACGTCCACTTCAACGTCAAAGTTTCCGAGCTACAGTGGTTTTAGAAGCGTCCGTATAGATCCTACGCCTTGTTACAAACCAACCACGACAAACTGCAATGATACATATTCACACCTTAATGGAAAACTTGAGGTAAGGTGCTTGTTTTTGTGATTCATATGGTTTGGAAAAGTTCAAAGTATATACAGTAGTACCTTGGTTACGATCACGCAACAAACGGGACCACCTCGCAAATAGGATAACCTTCTACAATTTACCATGAAAATCCCGCAATACAAATTGGTAAACATAACAACTCTAACGTCAACCGGTTTTGTTTTATGCCTGAGATTAGTTCGGCTTTTATAAAACATCAAATCCATAAAAATGGTGAAAAAGGGCTCAAGGCAATTGTTACACGAATATGGATAAACAACACGTATAAGTCGATTATAAAGCGTCACAGGAAACGAAAAAACGCCTAAGGTTGGTCTGCCCATGAAAAACAAACAGACATAATGAATATTTACAGTTTTATGTCAATAAAGGCTTTCGACATTGAAGGCTGTAAGTCGACACATTGTATAAATATACAGTTGCTGATAATGGGGGTCAATGGCCGAATTGTGTGGACTTTTTCCCAAACTCAAGTAATTAATACGACTAGAGTTTTTTTTTCTTTTTTTGATATTATTACCTTTTTATAAGAACAGTCAGGTGTTAACGTCCCATTTCACCTTCATAAAATGTCTTCCATAACATACGAAGTCTGTGCCAACTACTAAAGCGCAATGTGAAATCAGATAAAAGAACTAACCATGGCTACCACAAATGTCCCAAATGTGTTGTGTCCCGAAAAGGCAAAATATGATTGGTTTTACAGTAGTTACTTTTATCAAGCACTCGCTAAACTACGTCCGATCAGAGAAATTCAAAGTAATTACTCGACAACTACACAAAAAACTGCATGGATAAACCTTGCTGTTGTTAATCTAACACTGACAACGAAACGTGTAAAAACACTCGAAAGTGGCTCAAACATAAAATCTGATTTCATCAAAACTTAAGTGCTGATCCATAACCAAGGATTCCGGAAACACATATAAAAATGGGCGCATAATTGTGTTTACTGCCAATTTCAACTGCACACAAAGATTTATTAATTCATTCAACAAGCCAAAGGGCAAATTTCTAGGCCAGCGTACCACCCAATGAACACAAAAATAGTCGCCTCATTACAGACGCCTGGGATTTATCCCGAAGTGTTTGTGGAATGTACTATAAAGAAATTAAAAAAACAAAAAAAACATGACATTTGAAAAAAAAAGAAAGGTCTTGTCATAAGACCCATGTGAGCGAATCATATGATCTCTCCACCGACGAGTTAAGTCGTAAAGAGGTCGCGGCCGAGACGTGTCATCCAGGTTGCTGAGTCTGGCTGACACTCGGCAGACGTGGTTCTTTATCGTACCAGTATCCTTTAGGCGACTCTGATGTTATTTAATGACTAAGCTTAATTGTATCATATACATCTTGTGAGAACTGTTTGATGAAAATAGAGGCATGTATTGCTTTACCCACTTGCCCTGCGCTGTGTTAACATCTCAGATGAATGCTATCGAAAACACACTTTCTGCTTAATTGTGTCAAGTTTTAAGCAAAAAGTAAGGACTACGGTTTTTCTTTCTTTTGTTCTAAACAAACCACGTGTGAGTTGTATACTGGAGTACGAGTGCATAACATTTCAAATTCCAGACACGTATTTTTTTCAATATACCAGTGAGCACGATTTTTTTTATTCGTTCACATGTGTAAAGATTACGTGACGTGGCAGAGAACTTACCGGTACTTTAAATGTTTCTTCATTAAGTTTCCAAGCAGAGAAAAGATTTCCTATTGGTTGGACGCAAAAGGTAAACCAAACAAGCACAACGTACAACAGTACACGGATCCTTTTTTTAATGGTCAGTTTACAATCGTTTCTTGAAGCAGCCGACAACAGATATTCTACAAATTGTACGGAAAAAAAGCTAAAAGAAGCCATTTTCGAGTTTGCGGGGACCGGCAGCCTGCAACACCAGTCTCTGCACTGCGCAAAAAATGGAGTCCAGACATTAATATTTTATGTTGGAAGGAGGGGGGGGGGGGGGGGGAGATGGGTGGGTTGGCGATCTCTCAAGTTTGGCCAACGGAGAATCAAGAGGAGTTGTAAAGACAAGGCCGCTGGTGCCGTGCCTCTTGCGAGACGGACAGTAACCTGGCAACGGTGACAACTAAATGCTGAAGCAGTATCAGCACTTCCTTTATTTCAACTATCATTATTATGTCCTTTTCCCGGAGTTAACAGGACCCTTGCAAATCAAAAGAAACCGTATATTTTTAAGTCAGTCTGGGTCAAAGGGAAAAATTCAAAGGGGCGATACACACAAAGGGTAAACTGTGAAATCTAAAACGGCGCCTTATTTTCCGTTGAATTCAAAAACACTCGAACAAAGCGCCACATATTTCAAGTAAACGGCGACACAGAAAGCCTTTATAGGGGTGAACAGAATTTCTTTATTCTTTAAAATCCCCACATGCTTTGACAATTGCAATAACATTAAATGACCTTCTCTGCCAAGCAATAAATGCACGAAATATCCAATTACACTGACCAATGATAGCCATTTGAGGGAATTAAAGTGACAAGCTTGAAAAACTTTGGGACAAGTGACCACTGACCTTCTGCAACTGTTAGCCGCAAAGCTCTTGAAGTCAAAGCTTAAACCAAAGTACGCCAAAGAACATTGATAAATTCATCATTATATCCCAAGATCAATACCCAGATTTTCAATAAAAGTATCGTCATGGTAAAAAATAAACATAAAACACTAAAACCAAAATTGCTTTCATTTTGTCTTTTATAAATACCGATTTTTTTCTAACCCAATGAAACCAAGAGTGCCCCAGTCCTAACCCACCAGAACCTCCGAAAATTTCACTGGTTGTTGTATACTTATGGTGCGTTGACTGAACAACAAACTGCAAAAATCTGTTCCCGCCAAAAACTGAAGAACATGCAAAGAGAGAAGAAAGCAGACAAAATGAAACTGCTGCGGGCAGGGCTGTGTGGTGTGTGTGTGCTGGGGAGGGGGGTGGGGGGTGGGAGTGCAATCAACAGAAGCGTGGTAAGAGCTGGTTTGCCTCCAGGGGTAAGAATCGACTTCTATTCATGAGCAACCCCTGTGCATTATGAAAGCAGATCTGACCACTGGCAGTTATTGAAACCGTCACACCTTTTGCCACCAGGTGTAATCGAACCCTCGACGTCACAAAGAGCTTTCATTTGATGTTACTGTTACGGGTTTAGAAGATATCACGTGACTCGTTTCACAGGAATGGTGTACCAGTGTACAAAAACAGGTCAACTAAACTTTAAATATAGTTTAAGATATCACAGTCATCAAATCACTGTTTGTTTGCAACTCATCCAAAGTTTCGAAATATGCTTGCGAACCTTCTGACAAACATGACCAAATGCAGTGATTTTTGAAATAGCTTTGATTCTGTCGGCAACCAAATGGCTCAGTAAATAGATCAGACCGTATCAACCTAAAATGAATCTCTCTCTCTCTCTCTCTCTCTCTCTCTCTCTCTCTCTCTCTCTCTCTCAGGTCAAGTGTTTGACGTCCGATATGTCAAATATTGATTTATAGACTAGCAGAAGCCAAAACAATAAATTCTTTCACTGGTTGCGATACTTTTCAACTGACCTCCAACAGCATACTGCCCAAATGTTCAGCATTCATGAATTCGGGTCGCCACTGCCTTCTAAAGTCCGGATTTTTCGCCAAATCTGGAAAGAATAAGTATGCTCTTCATCAGTTCCACACAAAATTGAGTTATCATAACATGCACAGTGTGAAATGCTTGATGTATAAAAAATAATGGCTAAAGTTGGGTGAATCACGGACAAAAGCACCCTTCTGGTAAAGTGTAAAGCATTGCCTGACTCGTTTTAAAAATGGTCCAGGTTAATTCTGTGATTAAGGTGTCACCACACAGCATACTGCATGTTCAATAGGCCCGCGCACGTATGTCGTCACCGTTCTGCTACACGCACTGAAGGAACACGTATTTATATTTGAATTATTATTCGCGGTCTATTTGGCAGTGTGCATATATGTGGTATTATAAAAGGAAATCAGATATGACTTTCTTTTAATTTTAGAAAAGAATATGAATGTCCGTGGGCACTCTGCCAAGCCGCAAAAGTGAAGCCATTACAAAGGAGAAACCGACGAAATATGACTGATTTTACATTTGGTGGAAGGCCTCATGGGCGATATTGCTATCGAAAGTAATCAAACAGGATCTGTTGAATGAACAGAGTTACTCTTAAAGCTATGCGTTTACTTGGCCAGTTAAACGATCCACCATTTTGCAGAAGCACCTAGGAAACTTTCGATTAAAATTTGATAACTATTTGAAAAAGACTGGCTCAGAGAGAATGAATGGTTTGACAATTCAGTTATTTACTACCATTTATTCCAGTTTTTGCCAAACTTCAAAGATCCGCCATTTCGGCAGTTTTTGGCGAACCGCGAAAAAAACATAATAGCCTGGTAGGTGAACCTCTGGGGAATACAAAACTGTAGGAGCAGCATTTAAAAAATGGGTCAAAACGGGCACAATCGTCAAAAAAGTGATAGCCAGGTGGAGGACCACCCAGGGAACATTCCTGCGTAATATCAAAACGATTGGAGCAAAACTGTAGGAGTAGCATTTTAAAAGAAAAAGCTTAACATACGCACACATACTCAAGCCCCCTATAGTGATACGACTAACCCAGTCCGACAAAGTCGGCTGGGTTAAAAATACTGTAATTTTGACAGTTTTCCACAAATCCAAACAAACACAGACGTTGCAAACCTTCAATATGCGCTGTATCCAAAATTTCAAAACAATCCGAACTATAGTTTCGGAGTTATTGCCCCGGATCGCATCCGGACAAACAAGCTCGTAACTCTATTCCTCGGTTACATGGTAGATAACCAGATGCAAACATGACATCAACGTGAATCTGGAATATTTGGTAGGGTTATTCACATACTTTGGTGTCGAAAACCTCTTGCTTTGATAAACAGAAGTTGGGTTGTATCTAAACGCGGATGACACAGTACCGTGAATTAGCCTGGGAACAGGATGCAGGTTACCCCCGCTCCATTTTTGTTATCAACGACACGATTTTTTTTTTTTTGTGGTTAAATAGCGACAAACGTTGGGCTGAAGTAATTTGTATTTACCTCAGTCACTTGTGGACCTGAATACAAACAGATCACTGAGTGGATAGTGCCACGTGAGCTAGTTTAAGTTATTTCCCACGTGGATTCCGAGAATTATCAGCGTCAATATTCAAAGGTTTATAAATTTAAAAAAAAAACCACAAGACCGACTGGTCGAGAAAGAAACCTTATTTTGAAAATACAGTTACATCATGATGTGGAAGAAAATAGCCCAAAGCAAAAGCGGTCACATTTAAAACTGTAACAGACTTTATTCAAAGTATTTTAAGAGGAGGACAGTGTTCGAAATAACGGGAGTCCGAAACCACCAGTTGACGTGCCGGGCTGTCGGACCGGAGAACCAGTAACTGTTAGCCGATATATAGGCAGTGTTCAGATACACGGGTAAGATTACTTTTTGTTATATTTTATTTCTCTACAAAGTCGAGAAGGTTTTAAAAGTTTTAATTTTAAACAAACTTGAATAAGTTTTAATTATTAGAAACCTGAATTGAGTACTTGTTTCGTAATTTACTTGCTAAACAACGGAAGAAACAGTTAAGATGCTGAATTTTCTTTATTTATCTATGTTTAGATCAATCATGTTCATTACATTAACTTCGAACAATGAACACTGGTTTCGGAACGCCGAAAATTGAATGTTCCCAAAGCCACCCCTTTGTGACAACACAGTAACTGGGTCGTTAATAACAATGAGTCTATTACAATGACACACCAATAATACAGTTACGTAACATAAAAACTGCCATTAAAAACTGGCACTTCCCCAAACTGTTATTCGAGCCAAGTAATACACAAAGTGTATAACACAACTGCGGGCTGGTCAATCGTCTTCTCAGGTTTGTCTCGAATCAACACTAATAATCCTGGCTATAAGGCAAGTTTTTTCTTTTCTGCTAAGTTCACAACAGGTTATATCGCTACTGCAATTCCCAATACTGACCAAGTGAAAAAAACACGATAATTGGAGCGTTTGGCCCCTCATTAGGTCAAATCAAGTTGAAGGTCTGAATCACTTTGAACAACCCCGCTACTATGGAAACCCCCTGAAGACTAATTGGCACAAAAATGTACCTGAATGAGTACCCCAAAGCGTATCCCAAAGGATACCATCTCCGAAAGCGCAACATTGAAAAGGATGGTCCAATGCAACCGTTAACATGTTACAACAGGGAACAGATTCTATTAACGGTGCGTTGTGTATAACAACGCGTCTTAGATCTTGTTCTGCTCAAGAGATAAAGAAAGAAATGGCGAAAAAAAAAACTTGATCGATGGTAAAAAATTATGAGGTCGTAAGTACTTTCCCATAACTTCATTTATACTATATTCTGTTATCAAATCGTAAATACTGCCAAAGTATCTCCCGCCGTAAACAGAACCTGACAAGCCGGCATATCCCAGGCGTTTTCCTACTTAGTCCACGAGCCACTTTACAGCAGCCATCATGGCTTCAGTTTCACTATTAGACCGTTTCAGATCCAAAGCGCCATGTCGAATTTTGTGAACTCTTTGTGAATTTAACATATGAAGACATCACACTTTCTTAAAATGATTCACTCACATTTTTCTTTCGGCACATCACATGGAACATAGATATTCGCCAAATATATCTTGTCGTATAAACCAGTTCTAGGAATTTGCACATAACAAATTTCGTGTTGCAATGAGATTCACTAAACAAATGGGGTTGAAACTGAGAACAAACAGCAAAATGCTACTTCAAAGAAACCCAAGAATTTCTATTCTAGTTTAAACATGTTAGTCTTTTTTCACTTCTTGCCTAAGTGAAAAATAGACAACAGACCCACGTTGATGTAAAGCAACATAAACGATGTATATTTTATAAGTTTATACCGTGGTACATGCGGAGGTAGTTGACCGTTAGCCTCAGCACACTCGACTTGTCTATTTTACGGTTCGTTGTCAGGATAAGAGGTACTAGCCTGGCCAGTTCACCGATGTAAGCGTTGAGCCGGTCGCGTCGAAGCTTCTCACTTTCATTGCGCGACATTCTGAATAAAAAAGCAGAACGATTGCACACTATCTTCCGCTACAGCATTTAGAATTTTAATATTACAAAGCTTGAGTAGAAAATTTAAATTTTATTTAACGAGGCTTTGATGGATCACGAGAAGTAAAGTTTGTGAAATTCAAAGCAATGTTTCACCAAATCCCCATCCACACAAATCTTTGCTGCCTCTTATTTCTTCTTTTACGATCTTCATTGGGTAATTCTCACGTTACAGTTGGCAGGCACGGATGACGAACGGGGGGGGGGGGGGGGGGCAGAACAGGGTGTCATGGCCACAGCGACTTATGTTTCAAATAACACGACAACATTAAAGAACAAGGAAGCAAATGAACAAAACATAGCTGGCTTTATTTTTAAACTTTCTAACCACTAAATGGGGCCAATTTCACAAAAAGAAGTAAACACTTCGCAAAAACTTCGTTAAAGAACCCATAATTGCTACAAATTTGCGACAATGACCATGCCCATTGAGATTTCAGACAATCAACACAAAGGGGTAAAAAATTTAAGGTGAACTCATGAATAGTTTCGTGCTCATGAATCTATGAATAAAAAAAGCATCACGGGCAAAATATGCCTGCCAGGTTGTTTTGCTGTGCAGTGAAGGCTGCAATATTAACGGCAAAAACAGTGACCGCCAAGGTCTTCATAGTACATCTGCTGCCCAGTTGGTCAGTCTCAATCAATGAAGCGTCTTTTCTTCACAGGAAAGTTCAGGCATCAAAACATATCAAGAGTCTTCCAGCGCTAGCTGCTTACAACTTGCTGAGGAAAAGGCTATGGGCCTTTGTTTCTGGCAAAAACACCGAAAACCCCTTAATATTAAAAAAAAAAAAAAAAAAAAAGAATTCTGAAGAAAATAAATTTCGGTGGGCTATTACGGAGTAGACTACCGACAAATCGAATATAGTGGCTATTTAAACCTTTTCATTATTTCCTTATTTTAATTTGTAACTAATAAAATAAGTAGATACAAATGAAAAAAAATACAAAAAAAATCTTCAAATATTAGTAGACTATATATGAATAAATTTTTCAAACATTCTTTATTTTCCGCTTACCAAAAGATAAGAATTTACATTGCTCAACTATTTTCATGCCTTGTTAAAAGAAAGTAAACAAATTTCGATTTCTGCGACATTCGATTTACCGGAATAGCATACCGAAAAGTACCTGATTTCTTATTTGATTCAGAATACTTCTTTCAAATAATACGATGTATAATGTTAAGTTACTATTTTGCAGAGAAAGAAATGCAACAAGACACATTTAATAAATTTTTATAACGAGTATAGAAAGACACAAAAACAAAAAAGCTACACATTTTCCACAAATTGAAAACGAAATGCACCGCTAATTAAATATTTAAACACCCGTAACCAAACAGATAATTAGCAAGCAATTCAAGAGTAGAACAGCGTTTCGACCAATGATAACCACATAGCTAACTGGCACACACTGACCAACAAAGGCGTCATCTGTAGAGAATTTCTTATATACGTAAAAATAGCCTTGAGCGGCAGACGAAGAAAGCTCTGTGTGAGAACTTGCCATTATGAAACTTGTTATTGCGTGCCTGAAGTCCGAATAAACTGCTCTGGCGAACAATGCAAAGTGACCGCCAAGGCCAGTTCCACAAGATGAAAACACTGACCATCGTAAAAGCCATAAACGCACAAAGGGCGAATCAATGTCTTGAACATTGGAAGAGAAACCTAGACACAAACCAATCCATGACAAAGAAAAGGAGAGCTTTGTATTGCCGAAAAACGTCTTCAAAAACTACCGCCGTATCATCAAGTATCTCCCTCTTTGTTTCTGGTACTTTTCCTCGACATACATCACATCCGAATTTTTTAACATATCGCAAACACAGATATAAATTAACGGTACATTCAAGAGTATTTCGCAGATGTAGAAATAAATCAAGTATTATGACTAAAGTCCATGACCAAAGCTGCGGCGCTTCGGTGCATGTGCGATCACGAAAATGACACATTATTTAAGCCATATTTATCGAAGCGAATTCACATTGAACACGTTTCAACAATTTAAAAGTAATCTTATCGTGATATCACATAAATAGGTTAATTGCTTTTTTTTTTTTTGTTGGCTCTTAACACTGTGCAATAAAATTTTGCAACATTCTCGAAACTTAAAAACAAGTATACCAAAAGGCTTAATGATCAAGAATTGAACTTTTGATTGTTGACATAAGTATACTGCACTGCCTCCAAAGTATAAAACAGTACACTTTGTTTTAATAATTACGAATGTGAAAATTAACAATCAGTCAACCTCAATCAACAATTCAGTGTACATGTAGAATATTAGCACTTCCAGTAACTATCCACGCGATAAAGCTGTACATTATACTTAAGCATAATGAATTCTACGAATAGGGAAATCACAGCGAGTTCCTCAACAAGAAATTCTATTTTCTGAGTGAGAAATTATCACACGTAAAAATTTCTTTGCGTAAGAAACGAATTCAGTAGCTTGCACTTTATTTTTACTATGCCATTCGCAGATACAAAAGATATCCCAATTTTTAAACCAATATTTCTTTGGCTTTCAAAGTACCTCTCTTTAATAACTGCACGGTTCTCTGCTAGTATTAAGTTTTTCCAGTTTTATACATTTGCGACGTTTTTTCAATGTGAATGCCATCAGGTAAACACAGCATTTCAAATAAAAAAAAAGACATGTTTGATTTTGAATAAGCATGTGATTTTTCACTCAGTGTGTGATTTTCACACATTGATAGTTGGACGAGTGCGTAATTTTCGAAGACAATCAAAATTAGGTAGGTAGGCGATATTAACCGGCTTCGCGATATATCGCGATATTTGAGGCCTGATACGACACTATGGTACGACAACCGTTTTTCTCCCCCGCAATTCCAAATCTAGAATAAGCTGTGATGAGACGCTATTGTTACTATTTTTGAGTGTCTTGTAGAACATGAAACATCTCTTAAATTGTAAATCACAGAATCGTAACAAACTGACGCCCAGTCGCATTTAAGTACTGTTGTCGTTCAATGTAAATATAGGAATTTCCTTTAAGTTGGTATTTCATTAACATAACTTCATTTTTTACGTGTATCGGGACAAATTTTATGTCCTGAAAAAGAAAACTGGTAGTTCTAGCGGAGGGAGCATCTACCTGACACTCTGTAAAACCACATGGTTTTTGTTACACCAAATATATGTACTCACTTGCGTGACACTTTGCTCCTGGGCTTTCCGTCCTCGTCCAGCTTGTCTGGGTCAGCGTGGAAAGCGAGCTTGCTGCTGATATCCTCTTCAAGCTCCTCTTTCTCTGCATCCCTACAACATAACGATGCCCAGGCATTAAGCTGTTCAACTGCTTACATAACATGATTTCACAAGAATTGTGTCTCACTGAATTCTTGAGTATCTAAATAACTATAGTATCTTACCAGAAGACTCGCTAGCTCATTACTGACTGACGGGTCTCAATGCAGGGCTGGAAATTAACGGGGGGCTTTGTGGTCCAAGGCCCCCGGATTTCGGCTCGGGCATGCGCGTCTCACGCTCTGGAACTCGGAGGAATCCCGAAAATTTTCCTAGATACATAGATATATATATATACTGGGCTTCTCACTTTTCGTTCCGGCCCTCCTGGTTCCCCATCCGGGGTGCGGTGGGCCTCAAACAGAAAAATTAATCCGCGGGCCTGGCAATGCTTCTGCTACGACATGATGGATTTCCATACCTGTACACTGACTAAAAATGTTCCTTACTTGAACTGAATGTTTTATCCGTAAACTGATTTGGCATGATTTTTTTTTGTCTGAACAGTGGAAAAACAGTTGCTGGAACCTCGTTTGGCCGAAAGAATTTTTTCGAGAAACCGAGTATACCAGTTATCGAATAAAATCTGACATCCCACGTGAAGCCGGGTTGGACAAGCCAAAAATAGCACTCGCTCGAAGGAAAGCTGCATCACATTTCTACATGGACGAAGAGATTGCGGAAGTTAACTGAATCAGAGAACAACACAAGTAATCGAGGTTTAACTTGTTGACTTCAAGAATGTCAAGGTGTTTGTTTTTTAAACAATGTAACAGACGGTCCATGTATATGTTACAGACAAACTGTCAAATCAGGCGGTTTACAAAGGGCATGAAAAATTCAGGCAGTTCGGTAACCGCCTGATTAAGTCAATCGCTTTGTGCGCTGTCTGGTTTTAAGACTCTAGAATTTGACAGTTTGCCTGAAATGGTATCGACTCTTACCGATCACAGAAATCCCTCTTTTGCTTCTAATTATGTATCATAAAAGTTAAACAACCGACCCTAGGTTTTCTTGCTCTTCACAACAATGACATTGCTTGATCCTTGCAGACAGAGTTTTTAACTTGGACACTAGTGTCATATATAAAAAGGTAGATTGCAGTTATATTATCTTGGACTCCAGATTGCAATCGAAAGCCAATAGAATGCAATTAAAAATTTCTGTTTGAAAATACATTTTAATCGATTTCAAAGGACCTATTCAGAGTTAATCACAGTACTTTAGAATAAAACAGTTCAGCTTGTGAACAGATTGTGATTTTTTATACAGAAACATTAACTTATAACCAGGGTTAACCGGTTTTTTTATCCAAGGTGGCCGGTTTTTAACGGCCGGCAAAAATACTTTTTGCTAGTCAAATGTGAAAAAAAGGAAAAAAATCCAAGCTCTCCAGTTTCTCGCAATAGCCTACTACGAATCCCTTGTGATTTATGCCCACCGGTAACGGTAGCTCTCTTTAGCCGTACCATTGTGTTTATCAGTGTTTGTTTTTCGATCACTTTAAATGAACTTTGCTGTCTTGGGTATAGACAATAGCCCATCATGTTTCATTTTCTTACTTTGTTACTTGAGATCCCTCAGCACTGTTGGTGTAAACCAAGGTTGGCATGTTTCTCCCTTGGAGGGAAAAAACCATGGTTTTTTCCGGGTTTTTTCCCATAGGGAAGAAATACTTTCTTCCCTCCAATTTCAGGGAAGAAATGGAAGAAACCTTAAAAGCAGTAACATTTGGAATTTCTTTCACATAATTTGCTTAAGCTGCATTCGGGGTAATTCTTAAATAGGTGCGAATTCACATATCAAACTTCTATGTAATAAGTAGGATTAATAGGGATTAGATAAAGGGTCTTGGGTGCCATCTTCTCCGCTTTTTATTTACTCCGGAAACATGTGCAATTCTGCGAATTGCATTGTAATTGCAATTTAAAGATGACAGGGAAGCACGTTCTTGTCATCTTTAGTTGCAATCGAAGGATGCACTTTTTGGGGAACTGCACTCGAAGTTAAACGGTTATTAAAATCACAACACCAAAATCAGACCTATTACGCGACAATACTTACTGTAATCGAAGGACTGTGGATTCCACAGTTGAATATTTCCTCCGAAGAACGCAGTTTCACACTATAAAAACTGGTAGGTTTTCAACTTTTTCCAAAGCAAAAATGGAGTTTATCAGCGTTCGCGACGACGGCGTTTTTACGCGGATTTTAGCAATTTTACGGGGCTTGTGACGCGGCTTTTCAAAACCCACTGCGTCACGGTGACGCGGATTTTATGAGACCACCGCGTCACACTATAGAAAAAACTTATATGTGAAAAGTGTTTAACAAAAATTAGTCCTTCGTCTTTTTTTGGAGTGTATAAATGACTTTAAGGAATTTAAAGTTTTTGCGCGCACAGCACCACAGCAAAATCTGACAGATTTTGCGCAGGAGCTCCGGACCACCCGAACTTTGCTATCCTTATGGAATATTTTCTGCTCGATGCAATGAACTCTGCTACTTGCGAGAGAAGTGTTAGCGCGCAAAATATTATTAAAAGGTTTATGGTCAACTTGGCAACAAACCTGCTGGGCGACAGGTCAACCCGGCGACACTTTGGTTAACTCGGCGACAGATTTTTGTTCAGGTCGGCAACACGTGAAAGTCAACTCGGCGACACATAAAAATATGACAGAAAATTCCAAGCTTTTGGTGTTAATGTATGTATTTTAAAAGAAATATGTCTTGAAATTAGCGATTGTCCGTCTGTCCGGTGGAAAGTTTTTTTTCTTCTCATTTTTAAAGAACAAATATGGACATTGTAATCATTGTTTATTGTTATTTTCAACAATTTTTTCAGCAATAAATTTACATTTATAGTGTTTAACATAAACATGACCCTCATACAATAGCATTTGAGCACCTCGTATGAATTCAATGAATTCCATTTTGATTTATATTTAGAAACGAATGTAAAGCTACTTTAACACATGATGAATCCTGGATTGCAATGCAGATCAATGATGCGCCCTCCCTGCAATTAGTTTAAGCCTATAAATCGATTGCAATATAATATAATTGCAATCAAAATAAATGTTACTACAGCTTATTTGTGCATGAAGGAGGTGGAGGGGGGGTAGGTGTTTCAAAAGGCACCAGTACTTCTGTATTGGAAAATGCTTGGTGGTGAGACTGTGACGCGGTGTTTTAGATCCCACCGCGTCACATAATTATGTGTGACGCGGTTTTCTCGAAGACCAGCGCGAACGCTGAGTTTATAGAAAGTGAACGTGGCAGTCAGAAATTGCAATTACACTGGCATGTCTATGTGAAGCAAAAGACCCTTGCTAGTGCGGCCGTTTCTTTGACCAGCCTGGTCAATGTGAATGCAAAAGTCCAGGTTCTCGATGGTTTGACTATTTAGTAAATAGATAGATTTGTGTAAATAAAATTTTACAAATAAAACTTTTTTCTTCAAATTAATACCAACAGTTTACCAAGACAACCGTAGATTGCACATCCCCCGCCGCGCTCATCTACACTATATATATTTTCTTCCCTTAAGGTATAGCAAACAACAAAGTCCAAATTGTGAAAAATCGCCAAAATTACATTTTTTGAAGAAATCGAAATATAACCTGACGTTGCAAACTACACGTTATATACTTTCTACCTTTAGGGTTTATTGGTCTACGATGAATAGTAAGAAAGATACAGCCTAGACAAACTGGTCTGAAAAACAACAAATCTAAATTGTGAAAAATCGCTAAATTACATTTTTAAAGAAATCGAAAAATAGCCTGCCACTGCACAAGTACACTTTACATACTGTCTACCTGTACGGTTTTATTGGTCTACGATGAGTAGTAACAAAGATACAGCCTGGACAAACTTGTTTTGAAAAACGACAAAGTCCAAATTTTCAAAAAATTCGCCAAAATTACATTTTTTGAAAAAAAAATCGAAAAAGAAACCTGACGTTGCACAACTACACGTTATATACTTTCTTACTGCAAGGTTTTATCAATCTCTGAAGAATAGTAACAAAGATACAGCCTGGACAAAGAGGATTGCGGACGGACACGAGCCGTTTCTATATCGCCCTCCCCCGGCTAGGGCGGTGGGGGATAATAAGCAAGTACGAAATCACAACTTAAAAAACACACACACATTGCAGAGGGATTGGGGCGGGGGGTATCACAGGAGAGAATATTCCAGGGGGGAGTATTCCTGGACCCGTTCACTGGACAGTGTGCAACTCAGCCCACACATACACGCGTCATGGCTGTCACTTAGTTCCCAGACCGTTTTTAACTGGCCAAATATTTACTTCTTAACCGCAAGCCATTCTGATGGGCAAAAATGTTTTCCTTTGTAGAATACCACCAAGATGCCTAAATATCACTTTACTAACCAACCTGTTAATCACCAGCTCATTGTGCGTTTGCTGTGCCAATTTCGTCATTAATATTTCAGGTAAATTTCAGTATTTTTCATTTCGGCCATTTTTTTACTTTCATGTTTGCCGGTTTCCCACTGTCCAGGAAAAATACTTGTTTTATCCGGGGAAAATGCCAACCCTAGCCGGAACCCTAATCTTCAAGCCTCTACACTTTTAGTCCTTGTTTTTTTTTTCCGCGCCTCTACGTACAAGTACGAATAGTGTCTCGTACTTGTAGTAGTGAAGTAAGTCCTTCAAGGTCTTCTGTTATAGTGGTCCACAGCACAAGTACTGATGTGCCACCGAACCTTTCCAGTGACCACACCCCCTCCCCCCTCCATAACAGGTATTCTACCCTCTGCAAAGACCCCCCCCCCCCCTTCTCACCCATGAGCCTAAAGAAACTTTGAGCCCTTCGAATAAAATGCGCCGGAATTTTGTATTTCGACTGCAACGGAACCGGGTAAATAAAAATGAAATGAATTATAGAAAAATATATAAGAAATATCGCAAAACAGCTTAAACTCGGAACATAAAAGAAAGTGAAACTTGAAACTATTTGTTAAAACATTTAATAAATTTTTAAAATAGCATATGGGTTGTTAAAAACCCGATTACACTTTGGTGTTAGAGAAATTTGACATTTAGGCAAATCTATCATTTCTTTCATTTTTTACCCGGTTATTTTATTCGAAACTCGGAATTTTGCGCATTGTTATTGAGAACGCCCAAAGTGTGATTTGGCTTATCCACATCGCATACGAGGGGGGGGGGGGGGGGGAGAACTAATGGCTACAGTGGATCCAAATTGGTGAAATGAAAAAGAACTTCTTCCGTGGTTCAAAACAAATTTATTATATACGTATATTTATGTCGATAGGGTTGCAAAAAATGCAGCTGGCTTATGTAGTGGAGTTGGAATCTAGCATTTTGCTGTTACCAATTACGATCTACCCGAGCAATTCTATCTCCTCTCCCTCGTATTCTCCCCTCTGAGCAGAGCCAGCACAAGTTAGGAGTAGCTCAAAAGTTCGGCAGACAAACTGTATGAACATTTACCCTTCAGACGCATCAACTGTATTTCGATACATTCTTATTGGAGTTAAATCATATCCAAGTACGCTTATCTATTTCAGTATCGGGCTGTTATCATCCATTTATGCCCCAGTCAACTCAGCTGAAGTAAAGTTCTCCCCCTTCTTCGAACCCGTTTCTTAACCAAAACAAACTTGGGTCAAGGTTGTGTCAAATTCACTTCACGCATGCGCATGTTTTATAAACTCCACAAAGAAATACGCTGGCATCCCGAGAATCTTTATTTATACTTGTTCAAAACAGCAGATTAGAGACATTTCTCGAAAATGTGGGAGCCCCCCCCCCCTCCCCCGGTGACTGACCGACCGACGCACCAACGAACCGCCCCCTTGGACCGACCAGATATATATATATATCCATTTTGTTTCATTTGATTTCTGTCATTACATGTAGTTTAGCATGATCACAAAAAAGAATGACATTGTACATATAATCCTATAATTCTAAATAAAATGGTGTGCAAAATTACAACCAACCTGAAAAGGCCTCAGGCTAATTTTGAAACTTACTGCATCCATTCGTGGGCGAGAAAGATGCTGAAAACATTTCTGGGTTCTATAAATTGCAATCCATACAAATTGGGGTGTAAAGTGACGAAAGATATATTTGAACTGAGTAATATTAAAAGATATCTATAAAGTACAAATATAAATGCATAATGAAAAAAGCCGGCCCCGCCCGAGATGCCAAGCAATTTACCTTCGCCCGACCTGGCCCGACGAAAAGGGTCGGACCGAGCCGGTCCTCGGAATACAGCACTAGTGCACAGCAAAATCTTTTCACTGTTTTTCTCTGAATTGTTAAAATATAAGTTAAGTTCATATTTGCATGTAACTAAAAGTTTTGTCAATTGAATGATTGGTTTCATTTCGAGTTAATATGGCAACGTGGAAAGACTACTTCATCAGTACTTACTTAAAACCTGGAATCTCTGGAGCCTTCGTCAGTTCACCAAAGTGATCCAGAGATAGTTGCATGTTTGAGTTCATGATGAAAAATGAGCTCTACCGAACCATATTCTGAATGTCACAACATTTGTACGCATCAGTTAGCTTTTGCCGTTCTTACAATGACCACAAAATTCCCTTCTTGGAAGGATATAACCTCCCAGAAGCATGATCCGTGATGTATTCACAAATGTTAACAATCACTTGATGTTGGTATTTCAAAAGTTAAATTTATCTTTATTCATAGGTCTCATAATCGGTAAACCATCTAGACTCATCTTCTTCATAGGGGTACACTGGCGACTTTATGCTCAGGTTTTACAGCAGTGGCAATAGTATTAAGCTCGTATCCTAGCTCTGCTTCAGGCAGTGCCTTAACCTCCATTTTCGCTTTTTACACTGTGGCTTGGTAGCTGTAAGCGAACATTCATCTCTTTTCCTCTTTCTAAGCTATGGTCGCCTTTGAAGCTATTGCTTTAGCTGTTGCAGTGGCTTCGTCTCAGACTTTGATGTGGGTATTGTCTCAGACTTTGCTATAGACATTGTCTTAGACATTTCTGTAGGTATTGTCTCAGATTTTGCTGTAGGAATTGCTGTAGGTATTGTCGCAGATGTCAGTTGCTGTTCACTCACTGCAGACATTTTCACTCTTCAACTGTCTTTGTATTGAGCAAGTCTAATTCCCCTCTGACAGACGCGCGTAATGCCCTTAGCAGTATGTTTCTCTTTTTCTCCATACAGCAAACTGTATGTCTTTGGTCGAAGCCCTACAAACTCTTAATGGGTGCTTCCGCAGTTTCATCTATCATAGTCTGGAATGTAGAGGTTATTGGCTTTTGCACACCTGTGTGTAATGACTTAAATACCTCCTCACAGACCTTGCTCTACCATTTAATACATGTCAATATCATCTATCAGTTCCAACTAAACCTTGGTATGTTTCAGCATAGCGTATCCTGTCAAACCTGGTGCTCTATAGTAATGAGCAATTCATACGTGCTGAGACACATATTTTCATAAAAAACTAAAATTTTCAAACACATCTACCAAAAGCAACACATCTGTTTTCAGGTAGAGGTCATGATGCTCTCCAAAGGAGTTGCAGTGGAAAACATTCCAAACACTTTGTGCATGAGCATAGTGCTCGCCATCACTAATTCCTTTTTCAGATAATTGATTGTGAGAGTCTTCTTGTCGTCGAAGCTTGATTTCTGCAGATTGATTTCTGCAGATCACCTTCAGCCGTTAAGTTGGCTAATAATTTTTGCAAGGACGCTCCCATGAATTGGTAGGAATCGATGATTTTCAGACTGCCCATTGAAATCGCACAGTGTTGGAAATGACTGACAGCCTCAAGTGTTTGAATTTTCCTATACTCTCCATAAGAAAATGACTGCCATATCCCCGTCGGTTGTGGAATAGGGGAGGGATGGCGAAAGAATTACACTTTCCTTGCTGACCATTTCTTAAGCAAAACTGTGGGTTGCATTCACTATGGGCTGCTCCACGGTATTTTCCACTGATGTGTTCATAATCTCGCACAAGCTCCACTCCTATCAACTCATGGCAAATGTAACAATGAGCAGCTTGAGCAAACTGTTTCTTATCCTCAGCAGTCATTTCTGGGTTCTGGGTTGCTCAATCGATTCACAATGTGATCAAGTTTATCCAACATATACATTAAAAAATTGTGGACAGCATTGTCTCCACGTTAAAGCACAGGATCATGCTTCTCATATTCGCTGACAACAACATAGGTAAAACTGTGATGTTGATACTTGTCATTTCTCTGTACAGCATTCAAAGTCAGCATAAATAACAAAGGGTGCCTTTTGCTGTTTTGCAATGCCCTTGAATCGAATGATTGTATCCTTTGGGAATGACAATCGCTGTGCTCCATGCTTCCCACAGACTTTACGATATTTGTCTAAAAGGTGTTATCGCATAAAGCCATGCAGATAATTGAAGCAGTAAAAGGTTTTGCCATCATTTTTTTGTACTATACTTCATGAGTAGACTCAAGTTCTTAATCAAGCAATAATGTCTCTTCTCATTGTCACTGATGAGCAAGAAGTTGATTTCAGTGTCATTGTTATGTTGACACATGTGACTCATGTGGATGGGTACCACAACTTGATTTTCTCAACCAAAACCATTGATGGCAATGTTGTTTATCTTTTCAAATTGAGGAATTTTCATGTTCAAACGGTCAATACTTCATCACCAAATTTACATGGTCATTTGTTGGATGTAGATGAGCTAATATAGACCATAGGAAGCACTTGATGTCTGTGTTCTTGTTATTGATAACACCCTTAGTATTCTTTATCTTATTTGGCAACTCAATGTAGCTAGAGGCCTGTAAGGGTTCTAATGTAACTGTATGAACTTCAATTTGTAGAATCTTATCCAACATCCATCATTGCGTTCATGCTCATCAAACTTGTTGAACAAATTCTTGAATGAATTTGGCAAATCATTGTCCATATCTGTTTCACTGAATGCTCTAAAAGTCTGAGTGTTCAGATGAGTGTTATTCACTCGTTCTATCAACATTTTCTCTTCATTTGTTATTTTCTTGAATCGAGCTAAAACAAAAATGTTTCATTTTTTGTTCCACTGTCTAAACTATCTTTCATATGTCGTGTGATGCGATTTTCTTGCTGCCCAATTTCTAGTAGCAAGTCGGATTCATTTTCAAGTTTGAAACACTTCTTGATGTGCATGTTCACCAAGGCTTGTTCGTCTACCTTTACCCATTTCCATTACATCCTTCTTTGTTTGTTTCCTAGTTTGGGTCTTTGTTTGTGTCTTCTTTTATTTCTTTACAGGAGGTTGATCTGACTCATCAGCTAATATTTTTATACGCATGTTTTGCATTGGTACTGCACGAGTATATGTATCATCACATATATGATCTGCATATTGTTCAGCATTATTAAAACATGGACGCAAACACAGCAAGTGATAAGTCCTCTTTCTTTACGAAGGGCAATAATTTTTTCAACAAATGTCTCTCAAATTCACTTAAGTTTGGCAGCACTGCATGACACTATCCACATTTCACTTCTTCATTTGGGATATCCATTTTTATGATGTTACTACTTTACACTGTCTGTGTGGTTAAATGGTTGAAATCAGTCCAGCAATTGACTTATATAACATATAGTCATGCGCTGTTGACTTATATAATATATAGCCTTGGGGATGGGCGGGTGGTGGTCGGTCAGTCAGTCACCAGGGGGATAGGTCAGTCAGTCACCAAGGGGGTCGGTCAGACAGTCAACAGCGGATTGGTTAGCCGGTCAGTCGGTCCGTCATTAGGTCAGTCACAAGGGGGAGGGGGCTCCCACAGTGTCTAGAAATGCCGTATCCAACCTAAACAAAATATTTTTGCTATTTCTCGTGGTGTCAATTAACCAAAGAATAACACATTGCCACTGAGTGAAAACGTTAAAAAAAACCACATGAAAAACAAGTAGTATCTTTTTTTATCAAGATGCTTTCCCGATATATATATAACCTGCTGAAATCAGAGTTATGATATAGTCTACATTACATAATTTTGAAAACGGACCAGGTCGGTCGGAAACTATTTTTCAAAATTATTACAACAGAAATAAGACTAAAAATGGGTTTTTATTTTTGGAACAATTAAAAGTCAATTATCCTTTCCACTTTCTTGTGCAGTTTGGAGACAAGGATTGCTAGTTCTTGTGCTATGATTCAGAAGCAATATCTCAGATAGTGTTTATTTGTTCGACATGGTTCCTTTGATCTTCAGACTGGAGCCTTCGATGAAACGGAGGACTGAAACTTGTATAAGGAGAGAACAGTACAGTATTTCATTGCAAACAACGTGGCTGTTGGAATGAAAGTGGTTGTTACTCTGAGTCTGACAGACAGGAATACTATTCCTTGTTGCATAGCCTCTATTCTCCTGACAGGCTTTCGACCCGTTTGAGGAGGTGAATACCCTTGCAAGATTATCTTAGCCCCAAATAAAACGTGATTATTGAGCGGTATCGCTTATAGAAGCAAAAAAAACAGGGGAGACGTCTCACCAGTTGGCAGAGCCTTTAGGGGATCAGTTTGTGTCTAGGATTAAAAACCGAGCACATCTACAAGAGACTGCCTTACGAGAAGAACATGATTCAGATGTTTTATTTCCAAATAAACATTAACTGTACATTTTTAAATTATTCATTGACATAATGAATTATACCATTAAAACACATATTATAAAGGTGTTTACGTGGAAAGAGTAGACCCTGGAAATTTTCACTTATATAAATGCCTTACGGATTTCTGTAGCACATAAATAACATAACTGAATAGCCGTACCTAGACACAACTGTTATCAATAAAATAAATTTTAGCAATAGGTATAGTACTGTAAATACAGAAGACTTAATATGGACGGAGAACACTGTTAATCATAAGATAATACGAGTATCAGATGACTGGTATCAGATAACGATGAAATAACGAATTACATTTAATATTTGAATACATAAGACTCCAAGAGAGAACGCTTATATTCCTTTTTTAACATCAAAATTGAGCTACATTTTAAAATGTGATTATCTAAATTATTCCATATTCCAACCTGTATTGATGATATACAAAATGATTTGATTTTAGTCTTATTGTACTTTACAAGAAATTTTCCAGCTTGCCCTGTTGTGCCTTGATCTACTAGAAATAATCTCACCAATTTATCTGGAAGAAGACTTTGCTTTATACATTACCAAAGCAGTATTCATTTTAACAACATCAACAAGTTTTAAAACATTATGCGAATAAAAAATGGGACTGGTGTGGGCTTTCAATGGTGCTTGATCTACAACCCTTATTGCTTTTTTCTGCAATCTAATTTAAGTCTGACCAGGTAGTTGTTACCCCATATTTCACAACACTAGTTTAGGTAAGGTAATATCAGTGAATAGTGCAATGTATGCAAAGACTTTTAATCGAGTAGGTGTTTTACTTTATACATTATAGACAAACTTTTCGCGATTTTATTTTGAACATGCGTGATATGTTTTTCCCAGTTAAGATTGCTATCGATTGTTATACTTAAAAATTTGGTTGAACACACCTGCTCTTTTGGTACTCCTCGTATTTTTACCACAAAATCACAATCCACTTTTACCTTCGAGAAGACAATAAAATTCGTTTTAGAAATATTTAAGGATAACTTATTGACACGAAACCATAAATCAAGTTTTTGGAGCACTTTTGATATTACAGTACAGAGTTCTTTAACATTATAACCAGAACGGAATATATTAGTACCATCTGCAAATAAAATGAACTTTAATATATCTAAAACATTGTGCAGATCATTAATATACAATAAAACAGGGAAGGACCGAGAATAGAACCATGTGGTAACCACATGCTACTTTTTGTAAGTTAGATAATACCTAATTAAACTGAACATATTGTAATCTGTCTGTTAAGTAATTTTTTATTCAAGCTAAAGCAGTTCCCCCTACACCATAATAAAATAATCTATTTATTAATATATTGTGATCAATCGTATCAAACGCTTTCTTAAGATCAATAAATACACCAATAGTAATTTTCTTTTCATCAATAGCTGAGGTTAATTCTTCTAAAAGGTTTAATAATGCAAGAGAAGTTGAATGTTTTTTCTAAAACCATACTGACCATTAAACAATATATTATTTTTGTATACAAAGTCCATTAATCTTATATTAAACAATTCATTAAGTATTTTAGAGAGCTGAAGTAATAAAAGAAACGGGTCTATAATTTGTAAATACTGTTCGATCACTAGACTTATACATAAGAAATACTTTTGCAATTTTTATTTTTGATGGAAAAATACCCTATTCGAAAGATTTGTTGCAAAAGGTTTGACTATTGTACTAATAATTATTACAATATATATCAATTAAACAACTTTCATAGACAACCCATCAAAACCAATTAAGGTTTTACTTTGACAATTTTTCACAATGTCGATTACTTTGTCCTCACACGTAGCTTGTAAACTATTGAATTAATTCATTTACTTTTAATAAAGTCAGCAAATTTATATGCATTACAGCTTTCAATATTTTTGCCAGATTTGGTATAACATTTGAGAAGAAATCATTAAACCCATAAGCAATGTCTTTACTATCTGATACATGAATTTACGTTTTTAATAAATTCATTTATAATTTGCCATGTCATTTTTATACCTTTGTAAAAAAAACACTGTAGTACTTTTTTCTACTGAACGTAAAATATAAGCTTATTTTTGTACTTTCTATATTTTTCTTTACCCGATTCTGTTTTTAATTTAATAGAAAGCCAATACAAATTCCTTTTTTTTAACAGCGTTAATTAATCATGAGGTTATCCAAGGTATTTTATCATATTTACCACGATATTTAAACAATATGACAGGACAGTAGTTGTTGTATAACTCAGTAATTTTCTCAATGAAATCACTATAAACTTTGTTCACATCTTCACTACTTAGTATACCAGACCAGTCAAAATTATTTAAACTACTGGCAAAGTTTTCAAGGTTAGTATCTTTCAACACTCTTTGTTTAACAAATATATCTTTGTTAACATTTCAACTTTATAACTAATTGTAATGAAGGTTGGAAGATGGTCCGTTATATCATTTGCTAAGATACCACTCTTAGCTTCAGCTACACATTCAGTTGGGAAAATATTATCGATTAACGTTGTAGAAAAATCAGTACTTCATGTGGGTTTTGTTATTAACGGACGCAAGCCATAACTAAGCATTTGTTCTAAGAACGAGTTCAATGTCTTACTTGTTTACAAATTCAATAAATTTATATTACAGTCACCACATCAGTACATTGTTTTTCTTTTAAAAATTTTCAATATATTATTCATTGAAATAAATTATATCGGTGTTTGGTTTACGATAGTGAGAGCAAACTGTTACATTTTCATTACTGTTCAACTCTATTTCAATTGTCCAAAACATCATCGATACTTGTGCTCAAATCTTTTAAATGAACATGATTGATGGACGATTTCACTTAGACTGCAACTCCCCCACCCTTCTTGTTCCTTCTTGATATTCTATAAAATTTATAATTTGGTAAAAAAATATGTATCAAATTCATTATTATCTAACTAAGTTTTAGAAAATGTAATAACATTGAACTCATACGACAGACACTTCAAATAACCAGCAATATGATCAAAATTTGAATTTAAACTGCTAGCTTTAAAGTTTACAATACTTAATCAACTATGTTTAAATTTAGCTTTAAAATTTTCGTCTAAATAATAATCACAATTTGTTGTAATCTAGTTATAGAAATTGTTCTCTGGATCGAGGTCATTATCAAAATAAATATTTTTCGGTACACGTTAATGGCATAAAATTGACATTTTTACGCTTAGAATGAAGTTCAGAGAGGCTGTCATTCAAATTGTCAGGACTAGTATTAAAGTCATTATCAGATAAGTTAGAAAAGGGGGACACATAAGAAAAACATTTTGGGCAGAATCACATACTTTCTGATTTGCTTAAATTATCAAAAGCACTTTTGTTTAATTTAACACATTTTCTATGAAACCAGTTCAAGCAACCTTCAGACTGGATGGAGTCATATCGTACATTTTCACTGCATAGTTCACATGGAATAGTTCATCAATCACGGTCTATTTTAAGCTGAACACCTTGAATTTTCGATAAATCGTACGTGTTTCTAATACTCATAGTTTTTTGTTCTTCGGGTGTAGACCCCATGCATTTGACATAAACTCAACAGTTTTCGGTCCACGTAGGCATGATTTTCCATTGCTTTTAAGCTGTCACGCTTTAAAAGCTAATTTTGAATCTTTATCCGTTAAATGTTCATTAACAAATACAGGATCTGATCGACCTTTCAGCTCTTTTCTCTTCCGCATAACTTGATTTTTTTGTCTTGCGTGACACAAATTTCACGATATTATCTCTCCTATTCTTCCTTCCTTGCAAGGTGTTTAGAGCAGAAATGTCTTTCTGGGCGATATCAAAATTCATTTCATGATTGAATAGGTCGATTACAATTTCATTTACACGATTTGACTCCTGCTCATTTATATCATTTTTGTTTTCACCATTGTCCAATGAGTTTGGGTAAGATTGGGTTCTGATACCAGATATGATGACATTTTCTAGTCTGCTATATTGTTCAATTCGGAGCATTCTGTCCTCTAGCTTTAATATCTTTTTGTTCATTTCTTTTTTTCTTTTTCCAATTTCGATACTTTCTCTTACTTTCTCGAGTTTTCATTTTCTAAATCTATTATCCTATTAACTAAAGACTGCATGATGATTTTTCTGATTTAAGATCAGTTTCTACCACACATAGCTTTTCTAGTTCTCTTATCATACCCTGTAGGTTTTTACTTATATCAACGTTTGGCATGCTTGAAATAGACTTGGATCGCGTTAGCATCGCATCACTCTATTTGTAATTGAGACTGAAGTCTTTTGTTGCTGTACCGCCAAACAAAGTGAACGATATTACAACATAGGCCCTTTTTAAAGTTCAAATAATTATATTTCATTCATTTCCGGAGGTGCAAAATAAATACATTTTTATTATCTTCAGTTTCGGATCAATTTTATTAACGCTAATTAGCCAAAATAACGATTAAATATGTTTGTTTAAACAAACTAGGCTGGTCGGCCCTGGCTATTCGCAAAAATGGCGTAAAAGAAAGTCAAACAAATGAAATGGAAGGGAAATGGATAGGAATGACGTATCCGAAATTTAAAATATATCAGCTAACGTCGATAAAGTAAACAAAGTTATTGGACATCGTTACTTAAGATGTGGAAGAGATAACCACAGCGCCAAAAATTGGCCTTCAAAAGAGAAAACTTGCACAACTGGGGTAATAAAGGTTTTATTTAGGGCAGATTCAAAGCCAAGAAGAATACAAAGCTATTAAAAGACTCTAGATCGAACTAGTTTAAGTCTAAGCGTAAGGCAAAAAGGAAAGTTTACAATGTTGATGAACAGGAACAGTTCTCGGATTATGAAGATACAGATTATGGCAGTACTTTCGGCTCAGAGTTAGGTTACATAGAAGTTGAATGAGATGTTAACAACACAACAAGAGAACGGAAAGTGGCGACATTATTCTGAGTCCCGAGGTAAATGGTTAACCAATTAGGATAGAGCTTGATACGGGAACCGCGCTGTCAATAATATTGAAATGAGATTTTCAAAGCCATCTTGGAAAACTACGACTGACGAAAGCAAACCAGAAGAATATGTCAATGGCTCAATAAAAAGGATGGTCGGAAGTGCCGCGTGTTCTTCATTGAGGGGTTCATCGTTGTTTAATGGAGACTTTTTAAACCATACCAAGCTGGATTGGCAAGACGTTTAATATGACTTTGCAGGAGTAAGAGTTTAAGAACTGAACTAAAAGGTGTAAATGGGATATTACATTTAAAAGCTGCTAAAAAATCTGTAAATCGCCACAAGTACTTTTTGGCATGAAGTACAATGTCTATAGGGATTTGGAAAATATGATGACGAAAGGAATCCTATCGCTAATAGAAGGAGTGAATGAGCAGCTCTCACAGTTCCAGGTGCTAGAAAAGACGGTTCCGTAAGTATGTAAGGTCAAGCTGAACAAACAGTTTTGACTCCTGTCAACTAACCACTGTTAAAAGCATGTTTGCAATCCTGGATAATTCAAAGAAGCTTACAAAGATTGACCCCAAAAAGTTATATCTTCAAATGGTCGTAGAGAAAGAATCATGAAACAATAAACACTGAAAACCGGGTTTTGTGTTCTAAGCACCTAGCCTTTGGCGTCACATCTGCCGCTACGTTTTGGCAATGCGCCATGGAACAAGTTATGAAGGAATACATAAAGTGCAATGGATCCTAGACTGCATGATTGTTACTGGCTCTGACGAAAATGACCATTTCCAGACTTTAGAAAAGGTGCTTGAAAGATCTTCAGGGATTAATTAACTGTGTTATTACATCTATTAGCGACTCTAACAGCTGAGTTAATTATTGAAGCACAGCACAGTCGAAACCGCAGTTATTACAAAATATCAATAAAAGGAATCCAATCATGATTCAGATGCTGCATTAAAGAAATCTTCGACAAATTGTCGCTGGGGCGGCGCTGGAGGACACAGCTGACGAGAAACTATTGACGTGTTGCCTTTTTATGGCTACAAGAAACAATAGAGGCGGACAACATCAGCTCAAGATCTTGTGTACATACTTTTCCCAAACATCCTTTTTATCTCAAATTCGGGTCTAAAAAGCCTGCCCACTGTACTGCACCGCAACCGCGGACTTCAAACACACCGTTACCATTCATACAGCAACCCGTTGAAGAAGAATCGTTTGCATAATCAGACTATGTGTTTCGGGATTCTGTAAAATTTTTTGCTGGCTACTCGTGTGCCACACACGCCTTTCTCTTCTCGTTAACAGTGCACAGGGTACGCATTTTTTAAAGTTCTTTAGCAATTTATGCAACTGAGCCTGAACGAACTCTTGCAGGGCATTCTATTCAAGCCTCACCGCTCCTTCAGATATGATTCAAGTCTCAACCCAACACAGTTGACTTCTTTCATAATTTCACGCTGCCGAACTGGAACTTATGTTAAGATGAGTTTCACTGCTCAGGTTTATCGATAGGAAAGATTCATCTGCACCTTCGAAGATGTATCATCGTCGACAGTTAAACATCTCCATCCCCCGTCTAAGAAGAGGGGAAGCACAGAATTCGAGTGAAGTCGGACACAAAGACATCTTCTACAGTGCCACCCAGATAAGTTTCATCCAAATATCTGAGAAACAACATACACGAGTGTCTACTCCGATACTTAAGCCTATTACGTAAAGCAATCTGTTCTTTCTTTATGGAAAGCTTGCCAGAGGCTAGGGGCATCCATGTGGGTGGTCAGGTGGCTACGCCAGAGTTAGTCATTGCCCTTGCGAGGGACCGTCAGATCTTACCCCTGTTGTCGTAGCTTGTCGACGCCGTTTCCTGCAAAATTCTGAAAAGAAACCTGCGTTAGTGTTTTTGTCAAGAAGGCGACAGAAATACAGTGTCAAAAGCATGATTGATTTACACAGTCGAGTTTTTCTTGTACAAAAAGCCACCATATTTGATCAAATTCATACATTTGTATTCATTTGAAATGGACACGTTTCACATAATAACACACAAAACACAAATTTTCAGTCCATCTGTCGGGCGCACATCTCGGCATTGCCATGCATGAAACGCATTTCAACAGGTAATCAAATGTTCTGGATTATGATCCTACCGTCCAGTGTTTCGATAGTTCCTTATACAGGACTTGCCACAGTATATTTATATTGCATGATTGGCAAGAACGTACAGCCACTTGGTCAGCGAATATGCACAGTTACGTAGAGTCCTCTGGTTGCTGCCGAGTTCTCATTGCAGGGTCGACCAACAGCAGCGCACAAGAAAACTTTCAAGAAGCAAATATCAAAGGAAGCGTCTAAACTGACATGAGAGAACGCACACTAATCTGATTGTGGTTAACTGTAAATTAGTGTTCACGGCAAGTGTCCGGCTCTCCATACGCGCTTAATGTCACTCATAATGGGCCGACTAGAGTCGGTCATATGTTATTGATGGCATTTTACTTACGATCCACTAATTAAGCGATCCGACTAAATAAAGTGTTCCTCGCTCCCTTTTATTTGCGGAAATGAACTCTGCCACATCTGACTGCGATTAGTTGTAAACAATTGTCGGTACTCGCTACATCTACTGTCATTTATGTTAGGATGGCCAGTGTAGTTGATGTGCTCGTATTCGTATTCCACGTTAAGCAACCTATTACCTGAGCGTCTCTAATAAAACACTTGCAAGCTTTCATACCAAGCGGTTCAGTTATGCGCTCGCCTAACGCGACCACGTGTTTCCATCATTCTTGCGATCACTCCAGGACTGAATCACACCGCTTACACCTTTGCGTTCAGAGTGTCTGTACCTCTCCCTTTCTTCTTTGTTCGAAAAAGGCGAGGCATATATAATCTTCAAATCATGTTGCAGTACTTGTCTGCAAAACCATTGTATTTGTTTTTGTTATTATCACTGGTAGTGATGGTTCGGGAAACCTCATTCAATTTTTATTATTCAATTGACATTTCTCGGGGAAAAGGATTTTCATTATGTAATTTCCTTTATTTCTCCCTATTGTAAAAAGTATGTCAACAAATTACTTTACAACCATCACATAACTTCCACCAACCTCTCTTAGCCTCTCTCAGCGCTAACTTTGAAGTACACAAACCGATACTTTCGAAACGAAAACTTTTAGAAATTTCTTAATGTTAATTCTTATAAATAAAATGTGTTAAAGATGTAGAAGATATTGCTAGGAGAATAAGAGCCCATCTTCTCATAATGGTGTGTGCATGGTGCTTGTGACTCATACAAAACAACGGTGGTTGGTTGACAACGACAGCAATGGATAGCATTATCCATTTTGGATTTTTATATTATGGATTTTGATCATTAAGATGAATAGTACGAAATTACATATTAAATAAATTATTTATTAGTTGTAGCTGCGACAGCGACATGAGATGGCGCAAAGACTGTTATTGATCAAATGGTCTCCTCGAATGATTAAAATCATTTTATTATGCAGCCATTAGCTAAATGATATTCCTTTGTGTCTCTGCTAAACATGAAACCCTGGTATCGAATGTAATATTATTCTTAACAACAGGAAGAATGCATGCATAGACTTTGTATCTCTGAAATTTATTTGACCTTTCCACGCATGAAGACTTCGCGAACTCTCAGAGAAACCTCATCAGATGTTAAAGGCCACACAATACTGATGTGGCCCAGAACCCATGGCCATATCAACGACGGTTTGTGATGTTTGTGTGTTGTAAAGGCTCACTTGCCATTCCATGTTTGAACAGTGTTGCTGTAACAAGATTGTTTAAGGTCATTGCTCGTTACTCTTCATTCAGACTTTGACGACATCAAATTTATTGGGCAACTTTGTTCTTAATGTTCTCGAGCAGCAAATTATCTGATCATATTTTAAGGGGAAAGGAGTAAACATTGAAATCAACATAACACCTTCACGAGGAGTCTATTTGCATCTTATATATATAGCTTCCTATTATGAATAGAAATAGCATAAACAAAACAAATTAAAAATTCAAATAACTAACCAAGCCACCTGCACAAAGTAAAATGTCTAAAATAAAATCCATTTCGGATTCGGTCCTGATTTACTGCATTATGAAAAAATTTGTTTCCGACATGTAGGTATGAAACATTACGCTCAAAATATTACTTTCAGGGTTACGCTCAATATTACGATTGAGCTGTGCACCGTGTGCAGTTGTTCAAAAACCAATGAACCATATATATAGAACAAATAATTTCAGCATATGTTTGCTTTCCAGCTATCATATACAAATGATATGAAGCAAAATTTTCATCTACTCAAACAGCGTGACTAGGAATGAATCAAAATAACAACGTTCATTACATTGGCAATGCAGAGTAGAATTTTAATACACAGATTACTAATTGATATTTCAGGTAAGCCTTACTACTCAAAAATAATTATCGTAGTCCTAAACAAGCTTCAATTAACAAAGGAATTGCGCAAGTTTTTGTCCTGAGTAATTTTATTCGCAAATACAGTTACTAATACAGAATTAGTTCCAAATTGCCATGGACAGTACAAGTTCTAAATTGTCACTGATAGTGGAATTTCCAAAATTCCATCTGGAATTTTGGTCCTGAATAATTTTATTCGCAAATACAATGACTAATAGCTGTTATATCTATTATAGAATTAGTTCCAAATTGATTAGTTCCAGATTAAGCAGCAGAATCCTTGAAAAGACTGTGCTGGCTACCGACAAAGGAAAGAGCAGACTATAAGATCTTGGCAATAACATACAACGCACTGAATTGTTTAGCGCCATCCTATCGGCCAGATCTATTGACGCCGGACAATCCTGAAAAACCCACTAAGATCATCGGATAAGCTATTGCTTCAGGTTCTACGACACCACAACAACTATGGATACCGGTCATTTAGGTGCATTGCACCAAATGTGTGGAATACATTCGCTTTTGATTTCAGAAGCACAGAAAGCTTTTACCTGTTAAAAAATCTTTGAAGACTTATTTATTTAATGCGTAAACTGATAGAAATTGGATAGATAAAATTTGTAGCAGTGCTTAGTGCATCATAAATTGCACGTTGGCTATGGGGCTATATTCATGGTTATGGTGTATCTCCAATGATTTAAAAATTGATGTTAAGTTGTTTAATGTCATAAGTCAATATTTCATTTAAGTCAATATTACAACTAGTTTTTTTTTTCATTTTAAATAGAATGGTCTAAAGCAAAGACAGTGGTGCTACTTTTATTGAAAATTAATTACTTGCCAAAACCAGCATAGAGAAACGAATAACTCTACTTCCATTTTGCATTATTTTTGATGAATTATAAAATACCCAGTCTCGAACAGTCAGAATAGTCTAGAATAATCTGTAAATGAATTTCAAAATGACCGACAAGAACAGTTGTTCTTAAATCTGTACTTGTCTTTTCTTTTTATGTGTGTATGTGTACAAATGTTGCATAAATTATTATAATATTCACATTCAACTTTAAAGTGTCTTAAGCTTCAATATTATACAGATAATCTCTCAAAAGAAAACATATAGCCGCAGTTCATAAATCATGGATTCAAATACTTCTGGGCGGTTTTTGCTACTGTATTAAGTTTTCACATGCCTTTTGCCGAAGGAAAGAAAAAATCCTATTTAGTAGTTACGAATAACTATTACTGTAGATGAATTAAGGAAACAATTTTACTTTTCTAATTTTTGTGATTCTCTTATCCACAAAGCAGCAGGTAAATGTGATTATGTGAAACAATAACACAAAATTACCAAACTGCTCCTGTCACACATTATTAATATTTTAAATCTGCATGTTCTTTTTACACACAATGAAGTATAAATGGGAAACCACAAGTCTGTAATTTGTTGACAACTCTGCAATGTATATTCTCTAGAACTTTAATTTTATGGTCAGGTTTTACTCCTCGAAGGATATATGGCATTATAGATAACAGCTTATTTTTCAGTCAACCGCAATTTACTAATGACTGAGGGAGATCAGATAATGAATCAAAACGCATTCAATCAAAGTATAAAAACATACCCAGCAAACAACCGACGTCTTTTTTGGTTGAAAAAAGGTTGTATTTTGGTCGCAACGATTTCACAACCATATTCTGACCTATTCGCCCAAACCCGACAATATTCCGACGTCGAAGCGACCTCGGTTTTCTGACGTCATTTCGACGTTGCAAAAACGACCAAAAAGCGATGAACATTTATTATCGCTCACCGGATATGGAAGTCATTTTGGAAAAAGGAAGAAAGAACGTTATTTTTACATGAAAATTTTAAACTTTTGATGGTGCGTCGGTATTTTTCTTCCCAGATTGTAAAAATTTACATGGGAAATCCTTTCGTATTTATTTCACAACATCAGTTGAATGATTAATTATCTATTAATTATGTAACTCTAGTCAGTTTCAGGTCGGAATCCGACGTCGGGTCCAATTTCATATACAACCTAAAACCGACTTATTTCCGACGTCGGATTTAGGTCGGAACCCGACGTCATTCTGACGTTGAAAACCCGACGTCGGTTCCATTTCATATACAACCAAAACCGGTACGTCAGTCCGACGTCGGAAACGTCGGGTCACGACGTCGAAATAATTAAAAGAAATATTTAAAAAAAAATTAATTTTACAAAAAGTTCTTAACAGTAGCATTGGAAAAGAATTTTATTTAAATGCGACTTTTGCAAACTCAATCACATAAATAAGACGTTGTGCGTGTATTCTTAACAATTAAAGTGTGGGATTATATACCACAGTCTTTTATCATGATGTATCCAGTCCTTTTTTAAACATAGGTGGACACGTTTACAAGCTATCCCACAGAAGTGATTTGTAACTGCTTGTGTGGTTTGATGGAATCAGCTGGTCGAAATCTATGTCTTTGAAATATTCAAGCCTATGACTGAAAAATTAAGAAAAAACACAAGAACAACTGAAAACATAAAATAAAATATCATAAAGTAAATAATAATTAATTAAACACAATTTGAAGGAATAATATACATTTTTCAAACAGGAACATTAAAAGTAAAAATTATGCAAGAAAACTTACAAATCTGGTCGTTCAAACTTCCCAGTTGGTGTAGCAAAAAGAGCTTCGTATTCTCTTTCACTACCAGAACCATGTATTGCGTAAGCATTTAGCTTCGTAATATTCCGTGGATAATATTCAGAAGGAATTTCAACTTCGCCTTTCCAGCGATCCCCACATATCTTTGCCGTGTATTTGACTGGTAACTCATCCTAACACATTGAAAATACTCTTTCTTGGATAAAATATACTTATGTTATCACAATACATTATATAATACTGAACAACAATTAGAGAAAGGGTATTTTTCACTTTTCCAGTCGATCATTGGTATTTCACGAGTATTTAAAGAATTGAGAAGTACCAAATTTTCTGTCAAATCTATTTTTCTATCAAATTTTCTATGAACTCTATTCTTAAGAGTATTCTTTAAACTTGGTTTTTTAATTGAATCATCAACAAAATTTCATGAACCGGAAGTGAAATTAAAATGTCTGTTATTAAGTTACTATTCTTATTGTCTTTTTCCTGGCGGTGTATCATTTAAATTTTAAAATTTACCTCCTCGATAGTGAAAAAGAAGTCACAAAGTATGCATAATATGAATACTAGCTATGGATTTTATAATACCCTGGGAAGAACCAAGAAAGAATTTTTTGTCTATCACTGAATGATTATTATTAATGTGGTATTAAAAACAAGCACGAGTAATTATAGAATGGTTATTGCAGAAAGTTGTTTAGCAACAAAGGAAGATGACTACAGAATAGCCTGAAAACTTGCTATAGATATGTGCATTAAAAGTTAGTCAGAAATGTCTTTAAATATTCGTCATTATAACAATATGCAGCACAAATTACAATGGAAATAACCGTTTAAGGATATTCCGATTAACTCCAAATTAAACGCGACATTCAAAGTTCTGACCTTGAAGCACTGCCGGCATCCGTTCAAAAGCAGCACCAAATGTTGACCATGTCTAAAATAATCAGTTGTGCTGTTTTTATCTTGAGAGTACTTAAGAAATAACACTAAAGTATACATCTTTATATTGAAATTGAAGCGTCCAGTGAGCAAATAATATATAAGAAATTATTTATTTGGCAAAGAAATGGTAAGTTCTATACTGAATGCTAAAAGAAAACAGGTACAACAATGACTTTACACTGCATGCATTGCATGCTTTTCCTGACAAACAAAAAGAACTGCTTAACATGTAGCTCGGAAACAGTGATTAGCTTTGTTACAGTAGTTGTACATACAGGAAAGGAATATAATTCCTTTTAGTCACGTGTTACCATCCAAATTTAAAAACAAATGACGTCATATGCGATTATATAAAATCTATAAATATTGAAATTGTGCAACAATTTGCTTTAATCACATTTTTTGTGAATTCTGAAGCTCATAAGAGCTACTATAGAAGTGCGATATACCTAGGAGCCTGAAATGCGGTTTTTTTTCACCAGAGGGATGGAATGCTACACGAGTCAAACAAAACTGCATGTCACCCTGATAACCGTATCATAATTTCTTTTTGCATTTTGCTATATTTCACAGCCACAGAATCTTAAATTAACGAATCTGCCATGTTGTCAATGATCCAGTATTTCGATGATGCGACGTGCACTACGTCATTGCTGTGAGCTGTCAGTAATTACGAACGCAGCTAGAAAATGCTTTCTGCGCCGTTCATTCGTTGTACATAATGCTTCTTGCTTGTAAACCGCTTGTTTTTTTTATATTTTAATTTTAGGTTTATTATTTTATTGGGAAATTAAAAGCGAAGCTTAAACAAGCTTTGGAATTCTAAACGATTCGCAAAGATTCTAAAGATGTCGGTTGTTGAACGAACCACACATTTTTCAGGTAAAATGAATGTGTAAGGGTACATTTAGCAGCATCTCCCATTTTCTAAAACTTTTATTGCTCTAATACATCATGTTCGATAAGTTTGCAACAGCAAAATACGGGACGCGGGAACATGTAACAGTTACTTTTGTTAACTGTATATCACGGTTAGATTTGCTGAATAACTCTAGACCAATCAGACAGGGCGTTTAAGTTACAAATGCAACAACTGGTTAAGTCCCCCGCCGCACCTCCGTTTTTGAAATAAAACAGTCCGATTGACCTTGACCTTTGACCCAAGGTCACCAAAACCTAATCAGGTGGCGGGGGACTAACAAAACCTAATGTTATGGGAAATTCTTAAGTGATAAAATAAACAGAGTGGCCTAATAATTTTAAACTAGGCCGAATTTCGCTACACGTAGCGAAATGGCACCCACTTGCAATGGTACAATCCATCTGGTCAAAGACACATTTTTCAGTGTTTCGACATAATTATCAGCTTACGAATTATTATCTTGAACGACGACATCGAAGTAAATATGAAGTTATCACTTTTGGGTACAGATAATCAAATTCTGTTTTCTAACCGTTTTCGAGATAATGGTCAACTTTCGGTTTTTGACCTTGACCATGACGGAAGAGGGCAAGGTCAACAAGATACTTCTTATATAAAGTCTTTTGAAATAAACTCAAAATCGCTCTAACTCTTATATAACGTCTTTTGAAATAAACTCAAAATCGCTCTATCTCTAATTGTTTTCGAGATAATGCTCAACTTTGGGTTTTTGACCCTGACAATAACGGAGGAGGTCAAGGTCACCTTGGTACATTTTCCATAACGCCTTTTAGGCCCAAAGGGTAAAAAATAAGCTCAAAATCGCCCTATCCCTATACATTTACGAGACAATGATCAACTTTCGGTTTTTGACCTTGACCATGACGGAGGAGGTCAAGGTCACCGTGGCACATTTTATATACCATCTTTTAAGCTCAAAGGGTCGAAAATAAGCTCAAAATCGCTCTATCTCTAACTGCTTTCAAGGTAATGGTCAGCTTCCTGTTTTTGACCTTGACCATGACGGAGGAGGTCAAGCTCACCGAGGTACCCCTTATATAAAGTCTCTTAGGCACAAAGGGTCGAAAATAAGCTCAAACTCGCTCTATCTCTAACCGTTTTCGAGATCATTGACAATTTTTCTCTAACGGATTACGATATACAAATGTTACATGACCTTGACCTTGACCCTGAATGTCGAGATTCAGTCCACATTGTTACTACCTACTGACACCGTACACTTGTTGAAACAAGGATTTAGGCGCTATTTCCAGCAATTTTACTTGATGGGTAGGAGTTTGAAAAAAACTTTTGACCTCAATTTGAGCTTGACCTTGAAGGTCAATTCAAAAAATTTTGCAGATTTCACGACAACTCATTACCCTCTGTGTCTCTGCCAAATGCCGTCTTTTTACTACAAACCCTGTAGGAGGAGTTTTCTGAAAACCATTTGAGGTCAAAAATACTTTGACCTCAATTTGACCTTGACCTTGAAAGTCAAGGTAAAAAAATTTGCGGATTTCACGACATCTCACCACCCTCTATCTCTGTGCCAAATTTCATCATAATATGTTAAATAGCGTAGGACGAGTTTTCTGGAAACCTCCGAGACGAAAAAAAAAGAAAGAATAAACAGTCAGAATTCTTAGCAAAGCATACCCATTTGCAAACTATGTTTGCGATTAGGAATAAAGACTGCCAGATAAAGATTAAGTAATTGAAATGTAACAATTTGTCATTTGTGGAGTTTTCTGTTAACACATGCTGAAACTCTGCAATGAAATCCTTATTTTGGAGAAAACAAATAACATATGAATTATTCATTCCCCACCATGTCTCAAGACGAACGTGTTACTGGTGAAACATTTGCACAAGATAAAAATATATTCCATAAAACATTGAAATAAGAGAAGCTGTTTACTTACGGACACAATTCAATTTCAATATACTGGCCGTTGCTGTTAAGGAAAAATATCTCAACAACTGCAACAAAAAGTATATATAATTTTAACTGGTGGTAAAGCTCCTATAAATAATAAGATTTGAAGAATAATTTTTTTATTCATCACATTTTTTATTTGTTTTGTTTTTTTGTTTTGTTTGTTTTTTTTTGTTGTATATTTTATGTCACAATCATTTGCTCAACAAAACAGTAGAAAAGCATTAGCAGAACGCTGTTTGAAGAAAACAATTACGAAATATTATTGCCCCGCGTAATTTAAAGCACCATTTCTAGTAATAGAGCAATAAATTTAAATGAGGGCGACTTAATTAAGTACATTTGAAATTTGGTATTAATACTGAAAAAATGTTAAAGTGGCTTTTAGGTCTTACTTAAGGAAAATACCTTGTTTTACTTTTCATTTTTCTATAGCACCTATGCAATTTTTCTTTTTCGTTTATACTGCTTGGTGATGGAATTAGTGTATTTTAAATATTTATTTGTACTTAATTATTTCATTTCATAACATCTTAAAAGTTGAGTTTTTACTCTATCTCGTTCCTTTATGCTGGATAAGATAAATAAATATACCTTCATACTCCCACAGCTTCTTAAAAGGCTTCCCTGCTTCACCTCTAGGTCCTGGTGGATCATTGAAAAATGGCGAGTCAATTGTAATTTGAATACCTCGTGCATTTTTTGCCAGTGTGATATTTATACCACTATGCTCAACTTTTTTTCCGTTCCACGTGGTATTGATAGTAAACTCCATGATAATCTAAAGAACGATAAATACAAAATCACCTATTTTATTAAAAAATATAGCAAAAGAGCAAACAGTACTTATGTATGGTGAATACTATCTAATCTTTGTTTACAATTATCTTTTAATTGCCTGTTTCTAGATTAAAGCAATCTCTCATCGGCGTGAGAAAAACCGCAACGTGGATTATCAAATAAGCTTAGAAAAAAAAGTATGAACAAGAAGCGTTATTGTAAAGTACAAGGTTGAAGATCAGAGCTGCAACAAAACACATTGAGAGGAAAATAATTTCCAGAGCACGGAAAATCTCACTCTCTATCTTTAAAACTCCCCAAAAGTTCACAAGTAAGACTAGGAATAAAGTCACCCTGCCATAAAGCCCTCAGTAGGTTCTGTAAAATTGCGATTAGAACAAAGTAAAAAAAACAACGTAAAGAAAAAATAATTGTAAATAACATTAAGGTAAGAAAACATTTCAAACAATAGATTTATCTTAAAATGTTCTGCCTTCGTCGCTAGCACCAGAAGGGGAAAATTTTCAAAATTTGTACTATATAGGTGTGATATGTCATCTAAAGGTTTTATAGTAAAACCATCCAATCCTTTGGAAAAAAAGAATCGCTTGAGTCAGCATTGGATCAACAAAACACCAAAATGGCACATGGAGTTTGAAGAAAAAGAAAAAAAGATTGCCGACCTTCCCAATTTCTTCCAGTTTAAATAAAGATAATGCCGTTTTTATTTTTGGCCCTAAAACGCAATTTATTCGTCTAATAATTGATGATAAAAATACGTTAATTGACGTTTAAAAAGAAACTTTTGCTTGAGGACTAGTGGCAAATTACCCTAGTATGACACTCTAAGAAATTTAGTTCAAGCAATGATCATAAAGTGCTTCGAAGAAACATTCTTTTGATTTAGGGAGTAAAGGCAACGCAACAGCAAAAATCGGTCAAAAAATTGTCATTAGCTCGATTCCATTCCAAGAATCCTTGAAGTACTGCCAGTGTAGAATTCTCAATATCAATATTAATGGAGTTTCCAGGTGAAATTGTTAAAAGCGATCAGTACTTACATATCTCATGTATTCGTGTGCCTTTGGCTTTGAATGGCAATTTACCTATTGCCTTCCGGTATGTGTTTAGTCTTTTCATCTCAATAAGTGCTGACATCATTATAAAGGCAACGAATCGGACTTATCGTGAACCCCATCATAAAATCCAGGCACCTGTTAATTCATACCATTCTCGCTAAGGCCCTGCTTTAACCCATCCCAGCTGCACATCGAGTTACTGCAGTAACTGTTATTTTTGTGTACTATGCAAGTACATATTTTCAATGCAGAAAAAGAAAAATTTTAGTTGGAAATAGTTAAAGCTCGCTTGATTCAAGTGAACATTCATTCATATCAGTTCCAAACTATATCTAACACCTCAAAATTTGACAGGCTTGGTCTCTTATTGTAGCAATTGAAAAAGTTGGCTTGATTTGTGGATGTGTTTAGACAGAATGTAAGTTTTTTTCCATTGGAATTCCGAATGTTTGATGACAAAATTACTCACTAACAATTCTTTTGGCTGTTACAGAAGAAGGTAAGATTCTGTTTATATTCCATCTGCAACCATTCCAATTAAATATTAAAAATAGTACGCTCCTGGATCGGCCGTGAGCAACCGGGGCATGTCACGACTAAGTAATAAGTTGAAGTCGACGCATGTATATCTCGGACAGGTAATGCACCAGAACTGCCACAGAGCATTATTGTCAGTAACACAACGGATTTTGTGCATATTACCAATCTGAGTCATCCGTAATATACAGTTGTACAACTGTTTACTAATGTTTATTTCATGCCGGTAATGCACATAGCCATGCGAGTGCACTGCGATCCAAGCATTCTGGCCCCATACCACAATGAACCTACACATAACAACACGATATTGGTATGTGCTAATCGAGTGGTCATTGCTTCATCAATTTTATTTTTTACTTTACCTGTTCTGCACATTTATCTTTAAAGTATTTAATTTTTTAATACTCATTTTTGTGAGTAAAATATCTTGTAGACTACGAAGCCATCACTATGGGGTTTTTTCCAGTGTGTTCAACATTGGTTATTGCGATTCATAATAAAAATCTTTTGTGGAACAAATAGCACCACATGCGTACCCTTAACAGGTGCTCTGTTGCTATGTTTACAATGCTTACCAAGCCACCGACCAATCAGCGTCTGTGCAGTTTCTGTCATGTGATCGAATCATACCCAGCTTATTGTACCAGACGATCCCAGTTGATGGGGAGGTGGGTGGGTATAATTCGAGTGATGGCTTCTACGTCTAGAATATATTTTACTCCTAAAAATAAGTACTAAGAAATTAAATACTTCAGTTTTAATATAAAAAATATCGGCTTGTAGACTACAAAGCCATCACTATGGGAGACTCGAACTGGCAGTGAGAATTGAACATTCAATGAATACGAACTGGTTGACATGCCGTCTAAAAGACATTGCGCCATAAAGGCAGAAGTAAACTTTATTGAATTCAAGTTATCTTTTAATTCAGAGGGGTGTCACCACGAACTGCCCATTCCATAACAAATAACAATGTTGAGTGGGGTTTCATCTCGAAGTGCCCATTATTAACAAACAATGTGAAGCTCGAACACACATACATACAGTCTGATACGAGCTAATGCCCCCCTTTTTCTATCAACTTCGGCATCACCACGTGTGCCGATCCATCACAGTGGCGTGTTATACCGTGTGCAAAACGCACTGCCTAAAAACCGACCATGGGACAAGACGCCACTGTGCCAAGCTGCCACAGCATCAGTCACGTGTGGGCAGAGTTACATGCCGTTTGTGTCGAGAGTCGAGCGGTGTCACCACCAGAGTCTACTTAGCGGCCTTCTTGTAAGCTTACTTTCCGCCAGATTACGGGGGAGTTCTGAAAGAAGGAGTGTTATTATGAAGTTCCAATACAAGAACGGCACACAAGACAAGACTATGCAAATTATTCAACGCATCAGTTGTATATTCTTGCAAATGTTTAATAAACGTGTTTGGCGAGTCCCAACAGCCAACCCCTAATAACCCACACATTGACACACCATTAGCAATATGCAAGGAGTGCGCTACATGTCTAACCTGACGAGCTTTAATTGACAATCGCTTTTCAGTTACATCTCCAGGTTCTTTAATTATATCATCATATGCTAACAATATGGTTTTCTTGATATAATTAGATATAGACGCTTTGGAAAGAGCATACTACGCATGAAAGATATAAATAGACGACCCTGTAACGTGCTACGATAAGCACTTGATCGTTTACTATGCGCGCGTAGTAGGAAAACGAGGCATAACGACGCGGTGTCGTCACTGCCACGTGACCTCACACCCGGCAAGGCTGGTATCATAATTTGCTTAAACGTGCCTAAGCCCTTAGTCGCAAGTGCGTCTCGGTCAGAAAAACCGGTAATGAATTTAGGAAAACCGCCTCCCATGAACCATTAACTTGATTAATGGAGCTTTGAAAGACATTTACTTCCCCGCAGAGTTTGTCCGAAGCCAAGGCCAAAAGGAAAACACATTCCAATATAAGTAACTTGTCTAAAATAATAGAAAAATGGAAAACTGGAGAAGCGAGATATTTCAAAACCAGGGACAAATCCCCAGGCACCACTGACCTGTCGGAGAGAGGATGCCTCAGTTGTAATGACCTGAGCAAATCCGACAATACATCACAGGCAGACAACTCATAACCGTGTGTGATGCTTGAATGATAAAACCATTGCCGCGAGCACGGAAGAAGACTTGCGTAAGAAATCGCGACAACATCGCTGAAAGCGTACCGCCCTGCTTGAATAACAAGAGACCACAGAATCTGAACACGTGTCCCTTGAGAAACGTAGAGAATAGTCCGCAAGCAACCAATACTACCTTCTTTTCTAACATATTGATACGCAATGTGCGATCGTGAGCAAACCAGTGTTTCTTCCAAGTGTACTTTTGGAAAAAGAATCTCCAGTCGTTTCAAGACGCATCGTTCTGTACCTGTCTTGATAGGGATGGTAGAGGGAAAACGCACACTTTTCAGGGGATTGGCCTGACGCCAGTCGAGATCCCTCAGTGCTAGTAAGGAGAGCCGTAGTCAATGATGTGGCGACCACTCACGAAACAGCGGTACCAAAACTACGCGATGAAAATGGCGAAAATCCCACACGCCTTCTCTGTGGCAACTAACAAGCCAAGAAATGGCTCCAACAGAGAAAACCGAGGCTTGGGAATGGACACGACGTTAGCAATCAGAGTTGACAATTATTCAATCCTATTTTGAGTAGGAAACGCTCTGACCCTTTCAAAATCTAAGAGGTAGCCCACAAACTCTATCCGTTGAACCGGAACTAACTCTGACTTCTTGGCATAGACCAGCAGACCGAGGTCACCATGCTGTTTAAGCAAGGTGGTCACAAACGGTGGATGAACACAAACGGTCCATCCGACAACCCGAACGGTAGAGCGAGAAACCAAAAGCTCACGTTCATTACTCTGAAGAATAGATAACAGCAAGAAGTTTTGCACATCGGAATGTAAAGACGCTGTGGAGTGTCCCTCTTGCACGATTTGAGAACTAATTGAATTGTGAGAAGTCTGTGAGTAGGCACCAACTGTCCAAGGTTTTAGTACAAGACAGACTCGACTGAACAACCCTTGAGTGCCCACAGACATCTCTTCTATGGCTGTTTTGTCTAACAGTTCCAGAATCATCGTATCTAACGCCAGTTGCTTATGTGATTGGACTAGTACGACATTACTAAAGAAAGATTGGGAAGCTTGGCCAACGGAGGAAAGATCTGCTGATCCGAGTTCGGTGCGCCATGTCGACCGGATATTTTGAGTAATTGCTACCTCTGCTTCGAAGGAGCAGTCGGCTTTCAGGTGTCCATCCTGGCTTCTTGGCCTGGTCATTAGCTGCGGCTGAAGATTCCAGTCGCTTCTTGGTCTCTGGTCTCTGGTATGGACGGCAAGGAAGGCTGCCACTGCCTTGGCCTGCTTCGCTGCCGGATCAAAGATCTACACATAAGAGTGTCTTGTAACTTCACTCTAGCTGCTTCGATTGTCTGCTTCAACAAGTTCAGGCGGGAAAAGTTATGACTGACCGTCTCTTGGTGCAAATCGACGACTACGAGCGTCTTCTGCACGGATATTTGAATGTGGCAACGTTTGGTCACACCGTAGCACCACCAAAGAAGCTAACAGGTAAGCATGCAGCTTAAATAGATCGGAAGACGCTGCCACCACTGAAGCGAAAACGCGATCAAACAGTAAATAGTCTCCGTTTCCACAAATTTCCGCAGAGTGTTGAAGGTCGCATCTTGAAACGAAAGTGTGCTCAGACGACATCACTCTTTAAACGCTTACGACTCTTAGCCCGCAAACGAACCCACTCCCTCAGCTTCAACAGAAAAGAAAGATTGAATCCTCCAGGTGCACCCATTGGTCGCGATGATTCTCCAAGCTAAAAAGCAATATGTCTCAGAGCGGTAGACATGCTGTGCAGCTCGTGTCCGGATCACTGGCTGCTTGCTGTAAGCTGAGGATTCCGGGATCAGCTGTAGATCTACAACAAAAGGAAAGCCACATAAGCAATAACAACTGTTGTTGCACACCTGACCCGCCGCATTGACGACCCCTAACAGTCACGGGTCCTGACAGTGATAGCTTGTCACGTGGATGACCTTTGGCAGCGACTACCAGTCCCAGTATGCCTCAGAGCGGCAGATATGCTGTGGAGATCGCGTGCAGATCACCAGCCTGCTTGCTGTAAGCTGAGGAGTCAACAGTAGGTCTACAACAAAAAGAAAGCCACGTAAGTAAGCGATAACAACTGCTGTTGCCATAAAAAGTCAATAAAATATATCACGACCTAATCACTTTCAATTGCCTAAAACGCTCAAAATTGTGATATAAAGTTGATACGGCAACGTTAACACGTAATGGCGACATTGCGCGAGTGACACGTGACATGCAGCGGGTGACACGTGATCGAGTCGCTGCCTTCCTGACCCGCCTCATTGACCACCCTCACAGTCACGGGTCGTGACAGTGACAACCTGTCACCTGGACGACCAGTCCCAGCGACGAGTCGCCACAGTCGTGACACGCCATTGCGTATGTAAGAAACCACCGGTCACAAGATCGAACCGTCACCGCCACGGGTCGTAACAGTGACAACCTGTTGCATGGATGACCCATGGCAGCAGCATCCCGTCTCGTGATCCACCTGTCACTGCCACGGGTCGTGACAGTGATGACAAGTTGCTTACGCGAATCGTGACAGTTACAACAAATCACACACACAATACGTCACAACCACGTCCCGTGACAGGCACGTCACAGCATATGAGCGACTGACCCCGAAATAGAGGCAACACTTCACATGGTCAATTTTTCATTGCCACAAGTGTGGAAAACACGACAACCAGGTGCAAAGCTAGCGATCACATAATCGTTGCATTGCCGGGTCAGCACAGCGACAACTTATATCACAACAACCGTAACAGCATCGTATGAGCAGTCACACCAATTGAATTCGACGAGACGTTGCAGGCAGGACATCGACACATACCCATACGGCGATAATGCAACCAGAATTCCAAGTAATTTACGTAGCAAACTGATGCACGAACCCCCTATTGAAGTTATATGCTCTTATCAACCTTTGCAAAGAAAAGTTGCAGCAGTATCCGTTACACGTGTTAGCAGCAACATTAATACAAGATCGACTGCGGATGTACAACAGAAAGAATACTACGTACGTATGCGGTAACAACTGTTGTTGCTGTAATAGTTGTCAAAATAAAATACAACACGACCCAATCATTGACTATTGCGTAAAGACATTAAAAGCAGTGATAAAAGCTGAAACAGCCACGTTATCATGTGACTGAGACGCTGTTCAAGCAAACTGTGACATGAGTGACGTAGTACTTCAGTGAGTGAAACGTGATCGAGTTATCGCAGACACGACTAAGCACAGTGTCGTCCCTTCCCAGTCACGGGTCGTGACAGATACGATCCGTCACGTGGACGACCGACCACAGTGACGACCCGTCACAGTCACGGGTGGCCACAATCACTACTCGTCACACACACAACACGTGAATAATCGACTCATCAGGTGACTGGCTCGTCACCCTTGCGGTTCGTGACAGTGACAACCCGATACGATCCATGATAGCAGTGACCTATAACATGATTGACACGTCAGTGCAACGGGACGTGACAGTGACGCCCGTTGCGTACAGGATAGCGGCGAGTCATCACGATTGTGCAGGGTGCAGATCTAAGTCGATACGGCGCTGTTAACACGTGATCAAGATGCTTTTTCAGCGACCCGTGACAAGCGCGAGCCACTGCGTCGACATCTGTCGCTGCAGCAAGTGACATGTGAAGTTGTCGCAGACACGACCCGGCACAGTGACGACCCGTCGCGGTCACGGGTTGGGTCAGGTACAACCCGTTGTAAGCACAGTCGTGATAGCATTAGCTCACCACATGATCGTGCCGTCACTGCTACAGGTCGTGGAAATGACAACTCGTAGCACACAGGACTCGTGTGATAGGTGATCTAGCTCACTGCATTCGCTTAACTGAGGCAATTGGAGCGTACATCATACCTGTTTATCCGAGCCGGAATCGAACTCGGGACCCTGGGATTAGCAGCCCCACGCTTCACCCAATGATCTTACCGTCACCTCTTTGTCACCCACGTTGTCAGAGGGTCACGTATCATAGAAAACAAGACCTAGACTGGAGTGATACTCCTCTGTAGACACAAGTCACATGATCGAGTCATGCTAAAATGGTGACAGTTGCATATAGCAGCAACTCAATTACGTGACTGTACCTGTGTCGTGACTTATGTTTACCCCAGATTTTTGACAAGTTGCGACAGTTGCTTATAATCGTAACACTGCCGTGTAACAGGTTGTTTCTGTCCCAACATCGGCTCGTACTCAACCACGTGATCGTACGTGTGTCGACCGTGACGCGTGATCGATGCTTGGTGTTGTATATACAACTCGTTATAACAGCGACCCATCAAATGATCGAGCCGTCACTGCCACGGATCGTGGCAATGAAGACTCGTTGCCTATACGACTCGTGATAACAGCGACCTGTCACATGATCGACCTGTCACTGCAACGGGTCTTAACAGAAATCACACACGATCGTACTTGAGCCGATAACCCTCGTACTGTGACACGTGGTCGATGCCTACACCGTATTGGTGCTGCAGCAACCCGACAGAGTGACGAGGTGTCGTACCCGTTACAGGTACGATGCCGTTGCAACGACCACGTGAACGACACAACACCATGTCAGAGATGGACGTGAAGGCTACACTACTCAATACCGTGATAAAGCGACCCAATACTAAATGATATCATGTCTATCACAGAATGAGATAGTATATGCGACTACCCAAAGAGAGTTGCCTCAGTATCGAGCCAGTGGAAGACCTGACTTCCTGAACCTGTGATAACTGCGTATCTGACGACTCTACAATGCCCTGTTGCTTGCATACGGGAAGAGGGACGGTGGGAAGTAGAAACTTGCCTGTTTGCAGACCCGACTCGATGCAAACAGAAACCATCTCGCTGTCTATTACACATAACCTTCACTACGTTCTTGATGGCAGAGAATGAAAACCGGTCTGACAAAACCCAGAACTACCACGTGTAGGAATCAACAAAGTCAGCAAACTAATAAAAACGTACACTGAACAAGATAATACTCACAGTATACGTAAATTTTATATCCAAGATAAATAATATCACAAAAAGTATGCATTTACCTTGCTTTTAATCCGTCATTTTTACAAAAATTTTAGCGGAGAAAAGTCTCCTGCTACTCGGATCGCGCTAAGTTGCGAATGGTTCGATCACATGACAAGAACTGCACAGACGCTGATTGATCGGTTATTTGACAAGCATTGTAAACATAGCAACAGAGCACCTGTTAAGAGTACCCATGTGGTGCTATTTGTTCCACAACAGATTTTTATTATTATGGATCGCGATAACCAATGTTGAACAAAATGAAAAACCCCATAGTGATGGCTTCGTAGTCTACAAGGCGATATTTCTGAAACTAAAAGTTTTATGTTTTCAGAAATGTAATTCATCCGAGAAACATGTGTAGATAACAAGCGAGAACACACACGTGGGCATGCCTGACAATTAAAGGACAGAAACTTATCCACACTTCAATAGATGCCACCAGCGTGTGTCTTTGGATAGCTCGTCTTTATTTTTATAACACCTCATAGAAATAGTGCGACAGACAAACTAAGAGTGATAAATCTCCAGCATCTTTTCAATTTTCGCTTGTGAGTAACGGTAAAATTGAAACAGACAGCATAAAACCTAAGAAAGATAGTGCGATGGATAGATCATGAGTGATACTTCCCCGGCATATTTTCAACTTTCGCTTGTGAGTAATAGTAAAATTGATACAGGCAGCATAAAACCTAAGAAAAAAGTCACGTTCAAGCTCATCTAAATATCCATACGATGCCTCTGCGATACAATTTGTTAACTTCATGGAGCTTCAGCAAGAAAAATCACAAGCCCTTATCACCATCCTTTTCGCTTCGCTTACATCCAGATCCCGAAACATCATCCGCTACATCTCACTTTGCCGATTATAATGCATCTAGTTTTACGACCATGCCCTACAAAATATATCCGTTGTATATCCCGGCTCCATCGATGAATCGGCGCTAGCAGGGATTCGTTTCAGTGGAACATTTATGAATCTCCACCAGAAGTTGATGCCTTCGTGAATTAGATGAATCATTTTTCCGTGGTACGTATAAATATAACCAAATTTAAACATAATTCCGTTAGCTTATCGCATTACAGCAATGTAACAAAAAAATGGGATGCAGTAAAGCGAAGTAAATTTAATAGTGAAGCCCATCAAGCCGAAGATGACGCGCATTTAAGTTAACACTTAAAATCAGTGTCAGAGTTTATCAATTTAGACTTGTGGGTATTTGTTACGCTTAACTTGGGGCGACAGCACTTTTTTGATATGCTACAATTCGTTTATAAAGTACTATTTAAAAGATTTCAAAGTAAATACACTAAACAACTTTAACAGTTGTGTACCCTTCGTGGTTGCTGATTTAAATATCTTTACAGGACGACACAACAAACACCGCAAAGCATTAACTCGAAGTGAGTAGATAGTCCATACATCATTCAATTGAACTTGACCTGGCAACGATCTCTAGGTAATCATCGTATCAAAAAAGTGTACTCTCAGATACACACAATGATCTCACGCTGAAGTATGCTCTTTGCTATTCGTACCGATTGATTTTAATCGTCACATCGCCAGTCATATTTTGTATGTATTAATAGATAAACTCGAAGGTGAAGAAAACATTATGCACCCTCCTAACTATGTCACGATTGGATATTGTACTTTATGAAAATAAACTACCACTGTAAAATTGTACTTACAATTCTATTTTAACTTCCGGCAGTGTTAACGTCGCACTTCAACCAATTGAAAAAAAAACAGCCATGACATGATTTTATGTGTGGCCATAATAGTGACTTCATGTGAATTGAAATTGTTTGAATATGCGCTATATTTTGGTTTTAAACTTATTCTTTCAACGTGAATTTTTATTTTGCTGCAGTTTCTATGGTTAGTGGAAGGTCTCTTTTTTAGGCTAAACTAAATATCATAAATCATGAGGCAAAAACTCAAAAACTTTGCTTGAGCATTCATCATCGTAATGATCACCATCATGAGTTAAGATATATAGCTTTCCCTAAGTTTGTTGACTTTGTAAAAATTTAAAAAAATAAAAGTTTAGAGAAACGCACCAGCAAAAGAACAATGAGATTGATAGTTATTTTCCTTTTCCAAATGCAATTTCTTCCACACTAATGGCAAAATATCAAGTGAACAATATGGCACTTTATTGGTGTAAAACACATGCAGATGAAAAGTTGTTGTGTAAAAAGTTTCTACCACTGTTCGTGATTTTAAGACTAAAACAAGAAATAGTTATTTTTCCCAAAAGAAATCAAGTACATTTTCTCGACTTTCCTTAATGTGAACTACCGTATCATAAGAGATTCTTTTTTTGGCTCTTCTCGTACAGGTGGCCAGAGCCATACCCCCGAGTTAGACCCGCCTTAACTTGTAGCTCCAAGTCAGCTCTTCATTATTTATATTTGGTATATTTATTTATCAGAGCCCTCTGCCGAAACTCAGTAGCGGATGGCTTCTAGGAGCTCCGCCGAAACTCAGTAGCGGATGGCTTCTTGGAGCTACCTTACTTGTGGACAGAAGTGACAAGCAGTAGATTAAAATGGTTAAAATTTCTAATGTTTCAGTTTACTCCCAAACTGAAACTATACCTCTAAAAGGAATGTTGATTTAATGATAGGGCTTCTCCCAGTAACCTACGTACCGTAGCTACGAGACGCGACCCGGGGTTCGGCGTACAGCTTCAATTGCTCGATGTGCGAGTATAACGACTACTCGTACACAGGTGAACCGCGCTCGCTTTAAGGCACCACTGTGGCGATTTATGCAAGAGTAAACGAACCACAAGAATGTATTTGCCTTTGCAAAGCCGTTGAAGTATTACGGCAATGACATAAGCCAAATCACACTTTGGGCGTTCCCAATAAAATGCGCAAAAATTCTGCGATTTGAACAAAAATAACCGGGTGAAAAATGAAAGAAAGAAAGAGAGATTTCGCCTAAATGTCAAATTTCTCTTGCACCGAAGGGCAGTCGGGTTTTTAACAAGCTGTATGCTATTTTAAAATTTATTAAAAGTTTTAACCAATAGTATCGATTTCAAGTTCCAAGTATGGGCTGTTTTTAGCCCAGCTTCAACTTCAATGAAGAAGGGCTTTACCCATCACTTTTCGCCGTCGTCGGTATGGGTGTGTATTTATGTGTGTTAAAACTGTTTCAGAATGCATCCCCTCCTACAGTTTTAGTTGGATCATCTTGATATTACACATGTATAATCTCTAGATGGTTCTCTACCGGGAAATTACTGGTTTTCGCGATCGGCCGAAAACAGCCGGAATGACGGAATTTGAAAATTTTGTGAAACTCTTTAGAAAAATGCATCCCCTCCTACAGTTTTGGTCGGATCATCTTGATATTACACAAGCACACTCTCTGGATGGTTCTCTGTCAGAAAATTACTTTTTTCGGGATCGGCCGAAAACAGCCGAAATGACGGAACTTTGAATATTTTGTGAAAGTTTTCTTTTTTTAAAATGCATCTCCTACAGTTTTGGTTTGATCATCTTGATATTACACATGTACAATCTCTAGATTGTTTTCTGTCGAAAAATTACTTTTTTTCGCGATCGGCCGAAAACAGCCGAAATGACGGAACTTCGAAAATTGTGTTGAACTTTAAAAAAATGCATCTACTCCGACAGCTTTGGTTAGATCATCTTGAGATTACACATATAAAATCTCTAGATGGTTTCTGTCGGGAAATTACTTTTTTTTGCGATCGGGTGAAAACTGCCGAAATGACGCAACTTTGAAAATTTTCTGAAACGTTTAAAAAAAAATGCATGTCTTTCTACAGTTTTGATTGGATCATCTTGATATTACACTTGTACAATCTCGGAAAATTACTTTTTTCGCAATCGGTCGATAACAGATGAAATGACGGGATTTTGAAAATATTTCCGCAAGTATTCATTCAAGGCAAGCCAAATGAATCAGTTAGAAAGCCTATAGTGTAAAGTTGTGCAACAGATTATTTTTTTTTCGACTTTGTAAAAAAATGTCCAAAATTTGTCGTTTTACGTTTTTGGACTTAATCATTTTGGTATCGGATTTTGTGTACGTCGTATCTGCGCCATCCATTCATACGAAACAACCCAAATCCAACAGGTAGAAAGTATATATAGTGAAGTTGTGCACCGATAGGTGATTTTTCGGTTTTGTAAAAAAAGTGTCAAAATTTTATTTAAGGTGTGTTTATTTTCATTTTTTGATTATGTGAAAAAAATGTAAAATTTCGACGTTTTTAGTTTTCGGACTCAGCAATTCAGATTTATAATGTCAGATTTTAGCTTAGCATTAACTACTGGGCAGCATCATTTCTCCAACATGTCGGAATTTTTCTATATTTATATTCGTGATAAGGTTTTGCCAGCGATTTTTTTGCCCAAGCAAATGTTGGTTGTTGAGTACTGACTGCAGTGTCAATGGATATTCTTCTTTAAAGATCGAATTTAATAGGTTTAAGAGCAGGCGGGGCGCAGTGTCCCTGGACATTGTTGTTAAGATATTTCTTCTATATTTTTTAATCATTTCTTTCATATTTTATACCCGGTTCCCACGCAGACGAAATTCAAAAATTTTGTGCATTTTATTTGAAATACCTTTGGTATTACGTTTTCTTAAAACAAAGCATATGGAGTTACCCACAAATTTCTCGAAATAATGGGCATTTGTTTAGGCACTGGGAGCATGGTTCAATACATGAAAAAGAGGAAATAAGTTTTGTAATTTTAAACCAAGAACCTTTGAATTAATATTTCAAAAGCACGGAAGAAATTGTAAGTTAAATATTAAGGGTGTACAGAAAAAAAATGTATGCTTAATTCTGCATTTGTCAAATGATTGAGTACATGTTTTACAGGTGATACAGGACCCCTTTATTGAAATCACTTGATTCGGTCATATGCCATTTAAGGCCCGGAACTTCGACAAACTACTGACAGCTGAGAGCGGAAGCTCCTTTTTCGCCACTTTAACAAAGACATGTGGTCCATTAAAAGCTGCGGCTATGTTCAAAAAGGGTAGAGCTACAGCTCGTTTCATTTTTTTCAGCACATATAGGTCCACGTTCTGTGTTCTGAACCCCGAATTCTACATACCAGTCCCGATGCAGTGTGCCTTTTTTTTTTGCAAATAGACTCAATTTTTAATAGAATGCATTTCTTTTATTTCTTGGTCAAATTTGAAAAAAGCTTCCGCACTGTGCTGTAAAATGTTTGTGTTCTGCTTTTTAAATGTCACACGACCAAAATCAGGTGATAAAAAAGTTCAAATAAAGGGATTTTATGTTGTTTGTAAAAAAATACACATGTCCAATTTACTTCTGTATGTATACCCGTAATGTAAATTGTAATTTTCTTTAATACCAAACAAAATATATTTCAAAATTTTTATAAAAAAGCATCTTTCCTGCATGTAAACAAATGCCAGTCCATGCGGCAGATTTGTGGGTATTACCATACTGTTATTTTAAAAAGCGTAAAACAGGAAATGTATTTAACTGTCTTATTACTTGAGGACATTTAGCAGACGATGTTAAAGGCTTGTAAGTCGTTTATGCTGACATAATATCCCCAAAGTGGGCCCTCAAAGCAAGTGAAATTGACTTCTGTAACCGCTTCAGCACGATGGATAGAAGCGAGGACTGATCTGGAAGTAAGGAGCCGCTTCTTGGAGCTACTCATAATCCGTCCACGAGGGAAGCAAAACAGAAGTGGCACAGTGATTTGGAAATGCAATACATCTAAACTGCAATAACTTTTCAAACCCTCAAATGTTTTCAGACTTTCTGCAGAAAGATCGCTGAAAAAGCGATTCATTTCCTTGTCGCCGGGCACCTATACGATGCCCCCCCCCCCCCCTCGTATATGGTATTTACAGTTCCTAAGTGGCGACTCCAGCATGACCGGAGCATGACATGCCTGTGCCATGTCAGACAGACTACGACCAGGGGGAGGGAGTGGTGGAGGCGGATGACAAATTTTGGCGTTCTCGTCATGTGGTGAGGTTACTGGTTGTGGCGCCATAGATCTAGTTGACTGGTGCGATATCGTCACTATTTCCCTTGAAAATAATTCATCGTCTCGGATATTAAACTATTTCCAGGCTGTTCGCTTGGAAATGTGCAAGCAGTTCGTGCTTTGTAAATATAGCTGTAATCAGTACATACTGTAACTGTGAAAAAGAACAGCCATGGGGTCTGTGTGAATATTCATAAATCACATGCAGATCTCTCAATAATTCGCGGTCGGTTTGTTGTTATTCAGTATCGATTTAAGATTGCTATTTCAGATTGTCCTTGAATTACAGCATAATATGCACAAAGTAGACGTGCAAAAAACACCTCTACTGTTTTCCCTCCCACCCAAATTAGAGGCGTATCGTGACTGCAGTCATATAATGAAAAGAGTCGATTTTTCTACATTCGTCTGCACCTGGTTTTCCCTACGTAAGTGTGACGAAATCAGGCCGAAACCTAGGTTGTGAAATTCGCCCTAAGACTTAAGAAGTATACACCAATTTTATGTTCATGTTAACGTTTTGTTGGGTGCGGAGTTATATGCAAAATAATCCTCTTTTGCGGGAAACGGGAATTACTCAATGGAATTTACGCTCCCTCCCTCCTCTTTGAAAAAAGTGGCACTCTGTGCAGACCGCGCCATGCCCAAACCGCCCTTTCCAGCATCCCTTTTTATTTCTCAAGAGTAATTTAATTTGGGAAAAAAGATATGTTCGAAATAATTCCATGTTAATTTCAGGTGAGTCCTATTAAATTCAACAGTAATTCAATATTTTCAATTGGATCCTTTTTATAATCGTTCAATCCTGTGCCACCTCAATATGTAATGGGGAATTCCTTCAATATTTTATCAAATTTGATTGATAGGCCAATTATTATGCATTTTTAGTGCGGCCAAAGACTAATTTCACGGTAGCAGATAGAGTGGTGGTGTGAGACGGGGTAAAAAGTCCTACCCCAGTACTTGTCCCACGGTAACTATGTCTTAATACAAAGCAGGGAAACGTCCTAGACCCGAGTTTCTGTGCAGTGTACAGGCACGACCTTGCACGGCCCAGAAGTATTTGGTTTTTACGTTTGAAACTTCGACATACATTGCTAAACTACTCTTCCGCGCTTTGGAAGAACAACTCGAGGCCGATTCTTTCGGGATACGAACCGTTAAGGGCAGTTGCTTTAAATAGGCACAGTTTGTGGATTCTTCCAAATGCAACCCTTTTTCTCGTGTCGTTTTGGGACTCGCGTCCTTTCCTTCGGTCGGAGCTCGTGGTGCCCGAGACCGTTACGGGAAAAGCACTCTCAAAGCCCCACACCTAAGGAGAATATATTCCAAGGTAATACCCCCTCCAACTCAAGACAATTTAAGCCGAGTGAAAATACCCCCTCTCCCCTGCCCCTGCCTAACTTGAAACAGATTAAAATATAATTATTATTCTCTTCAGTGTTGGAGGATCAGTTTCAGTCCAGTCCTGTTTGTGAATTCACTGAATTATTTGACACCCTATCTGATATCGAAAAGGTTGAATCCACATCGTTCATTGAGCCTTTTCCGTATTAGAATATGCATTTCACCTTTTCATTGAGATTTTCCTGTAAAGAAATCCCAAATGGGCTGTACATCAACATAAAATCATTACCTCATTGATTTTTTTAAAATGCGTTGCTGGTGTTTGCCAAGCCGTTTCAGTGAATTGCCAGTCATAATCAAAATGTACCGCCCCCCCCCCCCCCCCCTCGCCGAAAACAAGAAACAGTTAAGAAATATGCAGTGAAGAACAGCACTCTTGTATGTTATTACTCCGTTAAGTCGTGTTCAATCCCAACCTTTTCAGAGCACCCAAACTCAAATCTATTATTATTCCAGTACTTTTCTTGTTGTAATATTAACGCATAAGGTTTATTGAATTTGAATTGTAGAATTTCTCACAGAGCTCATAAAGGAGATATGTTTATAAGTTTAGAAGTAGCGAACTAGGCGGGATCCTCCGTTATTAATAATCTATTTATATTTATATAGATATATTCTAGAAGTGCTGTAACGTATAATCATTTATATTATATTATATGTATTATATTATATTTATATTATTTATTTATAGAATGTATAATCATTTATATGGATATATTCTAGAAGTGCTAGAATGTGTAATCATGTTAATAAACAACAACAACAAAATGATCAAAATTATGTCATATTTGTATGCTACTCTGGTTAGACAATATCCAGTTGGCAAATACTTGAAAATATGCGGTTGTAAAATGTCCACTTACAATGTACAGGATTCGCGTAACGCTTATTATGAAAAGAAGTAAGGCTAAGCCGTATCAGGTCAAGAAGTAAATGACTGAGAACATAATACTATACTCAGCATGTATGCTGTGCATTTTTCTTAATGAAAATGAAAAGGGGCAAAAATAATAGAAATCCCCGAAGTTTCTTTTCGGGCTGGATGGCAACGGTCGGTCCATTGACCAAAAGTTTAGCTATATTATGCCCCCCCCCCCCCGACTTGATTCTGAATCATTTTTTTACAGGAAGTAACAACTATTTTAAACACTTAAAACAAAAAGACATTTCGTATGGTTATTTTGTTCAAAGCGAATTTTAGTTTCACAAATTAAAGGGAATAAAGTATTTCTTCCATATCAAAAAAAAAAAAAAAAAAGGGTAAAAGCATGTTTTTCCCCCGCCTCGGGAGAAACTTCAAATGAACATTTTTAGGCCCGGGAAAATGTTTATTAGAGGTGTTCTGTAAACTGAACTCAGTTTTATAATGAGGGCTAGGAACTGAAAGAAAACGCTGTTTCTTTGTTAGATGTTGTTCGACCGGGATAGATGGTCACTTGCATAGGCCAAGCTGTACTTGTATTGACATACCGAAGTGCGCCCAAAGTGTAGGATCTGCTGCACTCCTAGTGAATAAAGTAACTAGATTGAGTAGTAAAATCATTTGTTTAGCCTGGAAGAAAAAAATCCAATCAAAACCACGAACCAAAACATAACCTTTTGTCAGTCGAGCATCCTAAAATAAGGGTTGCCTAGTTTGGACGCCGCTTACAGTGTATGTTTTTGACTTCGAAACCGCTTGACTATTTATGGTCATATACAGAATAAAACAGTATGTACATTGAGCGTGTTTGTTGTGGCAGCCCAGTGTGTTGTGCAGTTGTTCTTAGTTCACGTCAGCTGTTTTAAACCCATGTGTCTCATGGCCCTACGTGTCGCAACAAATTACACTGAATCACAGCCTGTTTTGTACACACTTTTGCCGCTGTACCGTTATAATATATAACTTTGTAGCATAAAAAACATGCCTACAACACGCAATAAACTAATGGAGAGTGGGGGTATGCATCACAATTTTTTTGAAACGAGGTGAATAATTTCTAAAGAATTTGTGCTGCGATATGGATTGCAAAAACATCATTTTGTGTTTGCTATGTGTATATTTATCAACATAAGTTAAGTAACAACTGCTGCAAACTATGAAAAGCTTTTAAGTCATCGTTATGATTACGAGTCCATTTTGGAAACATGTCAATTTCAACTTAAGAAAAAGCTTATAGATGCTGCCTGTGTCTGCCAAGATGTTAGGTACATAAAAACTGTTTGCACTGTATACAACCAGTATAGTACAAGTATGCGCGAAGAGTACCAGCACCGAAAGTGTCACCATATCAGTGGTGTAACAGATAATATCAAACGCTGGAGGATATGATGTGAGAAATATATTGTAAGTTAATGGCTGCATAAATGTTTAATTTATTAACGGTTTCATGCAGAGTTGATAAAGGAAGAATCATTTTTTGTTGGTGTTCAGCGATATCTTGTGACGAAGCGCAACAGCTGAAACGGGTAATCGAATAATAGGAAGTTCGATATTTTAGCTGTAGTTGCAAGTGTTACAAGCGCTTCGGTAGTGTTTGACTTAAGTGTTTATGGAGTAAAAATACGATGTGAAATAAAAAATGAAAACAACAGGAAACCGAACACTTGGAATCTGCTTTTGTTTGACGCTCCCTGTCGGGGGTTTCATTTTGACGTCATTAACCGATTTCATTTATATCACGAAAAGGGTTAAAATGGTCCGCAAGTATTTTAAAAAGCCGAGCCAACTATCGTCGCTGGGCTATCCTCATGACTTGTGGAGATTTTGTTTTCCGTTATGTGTGTGTGTGTGTTGGGGGGGGGGGGGGGTGGGGGTGAGGGCTGTTTGTGTTTAAACAATTGCTCAAAATGCTACTCTTCTTATATTTCTGGTCCGATTGTTGTTGAATTTGACAGGAATGTTCTCTGTGTAATCCTCAATACCGCTTGTATTTTTTTTTTCGATTTTTCCAGAATTGGCCAAAATATTGGGCAAAAGTATTGCTGTTTTCACCAATTCGGCACGCTTGTTTTGAAATTTGACAGGAATATTTCGCAATAGCGCCTGCATCAGCCTTGTGTTTTGTTTGGCGTTTTTACTAAAAATGCTAAAATAGACCCCCAAAAAGGTAAAGTTGCCAAAAATCACGAAGTGCTTCCATTTGATGCCCCTTCACCAGTCTCCTGCAGGCATCGTTTTTTTTCGCCAGTTGTCGGAAATCGGAAATTTGGGATCTGAATGTCGTGTGTTTACCTCCAATTTCGATATTTTCTGCTCACGCTTTGGCTCTCGCTTGAGAAAACACATCTGCATTCGTACTTGATATTGGTCGCGGTCACAAATCACATAATGTGTACATGCTGTGTAGTCTATTGTTTTCTTTTTTCATGCACGTTCATGACCGGTTTTATGCGACTTCCAAAAATTTTACCTCTTTTTCTTATCCCTTTTCTAAAAACAAAACGATTCTTTTTTTTTTTGGGCATGTGTGTTTCCGTTTTCTAAAGCAGAGTGGCAGTACTGTCTGTGTGACTTGTCTGTCTGTCCGTTCCACTCGCCAACAGCAGTTTTGTGTTATATGCTTTAGTCACGGGTTCTCAAAGAAAAAATCACGTGCTGTCGAGTGAGACTAACCCTAGAGAACAGAGATAATTCTCTCCACAATTTTCTATACTTCCGTGGCTAGTGTTAAAATCTTTCATGTGCAATTGTGGTAAGTGTGTGCGAAAATCGCGCAGATCGCATCTCTGGACGTCTGAAACTCCAGAGCTTCGCGCCTCGAAATGAGACAAATTTGGAAATTTTCCCGCAGTGTCGACTTGCCTAAAAATCGATGACCACTTGCCTCAGTTGATAGTCAGTAAGGGTTTGGAAGATAATCACGAGGTTTCTTCACCAGTCGAAAGGTGTAAGACAGTCTGGTGTTGTGGACAGCGCGTGGGCTCACAACCCGCTCTAGACACCTTTTCTGCCTGGGGTTTTAGGCCGTATTTGCAGTTCTGCCTCTCACAGAAGCGCTTTTGTGAAAAAAACAGTGCAGAAAAGCCTTTCTTCCTTCCCTCCTTTTCTGCATCTCAAGTAGATATCCAGTTGAGTTGTAGTATTTTTATAATCAATTCGGCAAAAATCTGACCAAATAAACGGATAGTTTTTAGAGAACCGCAAACAATGCCGTTCATCCCGATTAGTTTGGTTACCTTTGAGAGCATTGTTGATTATGAGGCCTTTTAAATTTCGTCAAAATTGATCGGTTTCTCCTTCACTTTTGAAATCGGCACTTTGTCCATGGACATTCTTGTTTTAATACAAGGATGGACGGGTTAACCGGTATATGAAAAAAGCCGGGTTTGAAAGAAACCCAAAGGTCATAAACGCACTTGATTCATTTCGAGTGTCATAATTTGTACTGGCGACAATTCGTTTATTCTACAATGGTAATACCGAACTAGCCACATCGTCAGATTGCATAACCCGATAAGTTAAGATTTTTTGACCCCCCCCCCCCCCCTCCTTTCCAATTTGTGATGTCACCCATTCACTGTAACATCATCGCGCGCAAAGTCTTTGTCGGTAATGCGACATGCATGATTTATTGATATGTAACTTTCGTTATCTCTTAAAGCTGAATAGTCCCGGCAACTTGAAGTGTTGATCAATAAGATTAAGTTGGGTGATATTTTATCAGCTACACTACTAGACGTAGCAGCTACTTAAGTCCTTTTTTCCAGGCAGTTTTGACATTACCTGACTAGTTAACTATTCAGTGTAACCTTGGTTACGATATTCTAACATTGGAAGACATCACGGTGATCTGAAAGCAAAACCCCTAAAGTCGTTGTTTACATTTTATAATAACAAGTCACGAAAAGAATCTTTGTCAATTTCCATATTATTTAATAACTGGTCATGATTTAGAAGAAAGTATTTTCACTTTTGTAATACCGTATTACGGTAAATGGTATGAAACTGGCGAAGACACGGTGTGTAGTTATTTATTGTATTTAAGGGGTTGCAGTGGCCATTTGGGGACGATTGACTGCACTTACATTTCCTGACGGGAGAGTGAATTTTGTGTCGGTTCTGCCTTTGCAGGAGCAGCAGAAGTGCAGTCGCTGAACACAACAGACTTAATTTTTTTATGTGCCCGGAGATAAAAAACCAACGCGAGTGACTGGCAGTTACGGATGTGAACAAAGAACTGGTTTATAAGAAGAGTCACAGTCAAGCATGTTTTGCTTTGCCTAATTTGGATATAAAGAGTTGTGGGTGTGATTATTTAGTGATAAAATACATTCAGCCTTTACATTTAACAATATAGCCATTCAACACGCCTGAATCATTGTGTTAAACGCCAGTGGATTGAGAAAAAGCACATGTTTCACGGTCCTATGGTTGACTTTCTTGGACAGGCAAAAACAAGATGGATATTTAACTGATAAAAGTAAGGAACGAAAATAAAGCATTGAAGTTGCATCTTAAAGATTGCATGTTTTTTTGGCTTATGCTTACAAAAACTGACACCTGAAGTTAATGGTTTACTTCACAATGAGGAAACCAAAAGGCAAATTTATTTTAAATGTATGACTTAGTCGTGATTTGTTGACATGGCTTGAATATCCAATTTGATGTGTTTCATTTTTTTTTTTCAGAATAGGTTGTGACTGGTTATTGAGAGGTGATTGAATGCTGTGCCTTCTCCACGTGTAAGCGACTCGTGGGCAAGTCTTGGGAGGACGAACAATGGCGGCCTCCGGGGACATTCTTGTCCTCCAGCAACCTGGACTCAACTTCGAGGATGAAAAGGGTGAATAAAGTACTCATTGATTTTGTATTATCAGTGAAGTATCGATAAACATTCTACAGTTATTAAATATGAGAAGTTGGTTGTGTGTGTGTTTGAGAGGGCGGGGGTCGTTTTTCTTTATTATTTTTCTTTTTTTTTTTGTTTTACATTTTTTGTTTCGTAGCAAAGAGTAAAAGCATTCTTGCCCGATGTGTTGTAAGGTAAGATATCATTTTATGTCGAAACTTGCAAACGTAATTGCGTTCACAAGTACATTAATATGCTTCGTGGCTAACAACAAGAGCTATTTGCGAAATATTACGGTTTATCAGATATATTTTGATTAGACCACTAGGTTAATGATTCCTAGTGCTGTCATTTGGATCTGTTGACGGCTGTTCCTTGGTAACATTTGTTCCCTATGCTGGCACGGCGTATTTAGGTTCTTACAACTGCTTGGTAGAAGTTAAGAAGATCTCTTTTTGGTGCTCCAGATCTCATCAGTTGGATTGTCGTGTGTTGCAATAGTCCTCAGGTACTCTCATGTTCACACCACGGTGGAGGTGTGCTATCATTTGGTTTTTGTCTTTTGAACATATAGGCATGCTGCCTAGTGGTTGAGGCTGTGTTTGTGAGCTAGAAGACTTGTCCTGTGGGTCTTGGGTCAACTCGGTCCCTTGCCAAGTCGGCCCCTACCAACTCGGCCCCTCGTGAAAGTCAAGTCGGCCCCCACTCGGCCCTTTTACAGGTCAACTCGGCCTCTCGTGAAAGTCAAGTCGGCCCCTTATTCAAAAAAAGTCGGCCGCCTTATTTTTGGTGTTTTGTTTTTCAGATAAAACATATAGGGTAATTCTACCTTATTTTTTTTCATTGGAAAAACAACACACTTACAATAACAGAAGTTAAGACGTACTTTATCTACAATTAGCACATCATTTAACACACCATATTGCAACCTTTGCTGTAATATTTTATTATTAAATTTTTTACTATAGACTATAGTGCTGTGTAAGCTGGTGGCGCTGCCACATTGTACCTTCAAGCACGAAGACTACTTTCAACCTGACGTTTAAAAGCTACGTATTTAATTTTGAATTTTAAGTCTGAGTCTAGGTCGACGGCGCGTTAACTTTTTCTGTTGACAAATTATTGACTTCATTTTGTTGTGTACTGTACAGATTTTGATAAATTTTAAACAATTTAGCCCTTATTTTTTCTTCCATTTTACCACTAAATCCGAGTATATTATAAGTTACTGACGACCCGGACGATATCTGTGACTTAACATGCAAATTGTGGTGTGTAAAATACTCAATGTAAAAGCCCAATTCACTCCTTTCAGTTACTGACAACTCGGACAATATCTTTCTGAGACTTAACATGCAAATTGTGGTGTGTAAAATACTTAATGTAAAAGCCTAATTCACTCCTTTCAGTTACTGACAACTGAAACTCGGACAGTATCATTCTGTGACTTAACAAGCAAACTGTGGTGTGTACAATACTAAATGTAAAAGCGCTATCCACTCCTCTCAGGTAGCCGATTTTCTTATTTGCTCATACCAAAACCAATCGAGCAAATTGTGAACTGTAATTGCAGTTGAGGTCGTGGTGAGGCAGATTATATATTTGTGATAACGGAGATAATTTATTTGTGATCACTGAGATTAAACACCGACAAGTCCTGTAATCACTAATTGCATTTTGTCTGTGATGAGTACGGAGTATTTTCATGACAGTAAATCTGCATACTTGTGATCAACCGAGATGAGACACGAAAAAACCTGTAATTTCCAATTATATTTAGTCAATGATGATTGAATTTTGTATTTTAAGTTTGAAAAGTATGTATAATAGGGCCGACTTAAAAAAGGACTGAGGGGCCGACTTGACTTTCATGAGGGGCTGAGTTAGCGGGGCCGACTTGACCAAAAAGGGCCGACTTGGCAAGGGGCCGACTTGGCAAGGGGCCGAGTTGACCCAACACCGTCCTGTGTCACAGTGGGTTCCCCCAAACTTTTCACTCGAGTCTAATTTCTTTTTACGTTCTTTCCCGCCGTCAAAATATAAAATTCATTTTATACAAATTTTCACGACCTCCTCTTACTTTCTTTTGCGCTCCCCCAGTATGTTTAGGTTTACTCAGCTAAGCTGAAGAGGGTTAGGGTTGGAGGAGGGGGGAGGGTTGGGGTAAACAAAAAAGCATTGTATATTTTATATTAATAATAGATGCTCACAGCAACGTGTCTCTCTATCGTAGATATATACTTTGCGACGTGTTCCGATCCGCAAAATATTTGAACGTTGAAGCCAAATGTGGACTCTTGCGATATTTTATTTTTTAATCACTGTGTGCTTTTTCCCATGATTAACAGTCATCTTAATGATTATTGTCTCATTTATACAAACAAAATTCTTCGCCGAAAACTAAATAAATTAATTACTTATGTGAATCATCTAGGTAATAAACGAAGGCAAGGTCACGTACAAATAAATTGGCAGTTATCTTATTTTGAAAGTGGCCAGAGCCGGAAAAAATATGTGTCATTTGACAGTTAACAGATGCTTCAATAGAGAGGGCTGTGTATATTGTATACCACTGGTGCGTTCTATATATGGCTGCGATCCCCGATTTCCTTTTAGATCAACGGAAGTAGATTTCTAACAGACCTTTTCACTAATAAATTTCCCCAAACCTTGAGAGATATTTTGAAGTTTGTGATTAAGTAATAGATAATACGTGCCTTTGAAGTGAATGACAAACAAAGATATTTGATTTCCTTGTCAACAAATTGTGTGTTCAGTCTCTAGAAATAGGAAGTAATGAGAGCTGTCCTTTCATCAACAACACACATTATAGTTATCGTCCAAGCTCATATTTTCAATCGAAATATTGGCCGTCAGTGTGTCGGTATTATTCCGTACGCGGTAAAATTTAAGGCAGGAATTGGCTATGCAGTTAAATAACATATTTCACGAGCAGTTTAAAAGGGAGATAAAAAAAATGATCTGGTGCAAACTAAAAAGTGTCAGTGTAATTCCTTGTCTTTCCTTTGCTCAATACACAAATAAAATAAAAAGCACTTGCGCAAAAAGAGGGACTTGTCAGGCTTCCGCTTGTGTGCGGGCAAATCTAGTTTTGTAAGCGACTTCTTAGTTTTTTGATCCGCTTATAATTGATGGCTGAGAGGAAATTTAAACTGCCAGCCCCGGTATTCACAAAAGTTACTTGTGCAGTTAATTGTACACCGCACAAGGGAAATTTGCTGATTTAGGTAAACTGCGCAAACATTTTTTTTACAAGAATATGTTTTAAATTAAGAATATAATTTATTAATTAACTCTCAAAAGTTCAGTTAGCTACAGCTGCAGTTAACGGAATTTGTTAACTGTACAGTTAACTTTTGAGAATAAGTTTTCAAAACCGGAAGACTCCTAAGCGGTCATAATGACTCTTTCAAATTTTATGTACAGCAATTCGTCAGGCTACCAGATTTTCGCGACTGTTCGCGAAATGGCGAAATGTTGGAAATTGTAGATGTTTGAGAATACTGTATCCCCCAAACGGCCATTACTGCTTCAGTTTGTTTTACTGTTCGATTCCCTTATTTTTGACTTGCAAATGTAATCTCGTTGAACCGCATTTAAAATCAATTTTCACAACACACCACAGTGGTCCGTATTGATCGATATGCAAAGCTTGACTGGTGCTACCGAATTTTACATCTCATTTGTTTTGTTGTTCAGTGATTTGTAAATTAATTATATTGTTGAATTGAGAAATTAATTGCTCATGTATCGGATACAGCTTATTGAATGGCTCTCAGTCGATCTTCGCGTGAGTCTTCCTGCTTTGTTAAAGTGGGCTAGAAAAAAGTAGACCTAAATGGAAATCAGTCCTTCGGTTATTTAATTTATGCCCCGCCTGACAAATATAGTGTTTGACTTGTGCGTCTGTCCGTCCGTCTGTCTGTGTGTACGTTACGCTATAGGTACTAAGTTTTGTGGATCGCACTGTAGCGTAGCTATTTGGCCGGCAACTTTTTTATTTTTGGGATATTGTTCGTAACATTTCGAAGTGGTGCAGGACGTCGTCCTTTTGTCCAACGAGACGTTTATTCGGTCGGAATTGGGGTTTGAACTTAGGCAATTTTACTGTAGTTAGATATTTTACTAAGTTTGTGGATCGCACCTCACTCTACATATTTGTTTGGTGATTTATTTGTTTATAGATTATTGTTTCTAATATATTGAAGTTGTGCAGGACGTCGTCCGTTTGTCCAGCTAGGCGTTTATTCGGTTGAAATTGGCCTTTGAACTTAGGCAATTTTACTGCAGTTAGGTGCTCGGTACTAAGTTCATGCTTATTCATTATTTCTTCAAGAAAAATCACATCCCTCAAACTAAGATTATGTCACTGACTATTCGCCAGGCAGGGCATTCGTGCTCCGATCGGACACACCTCTAGTTAGTCCCCTGCCGGGGGACTATAGTTTTCGGGTTTGTCTGTCTGTCCGTCCGTCCGTCCGTCTGTCGACACTTTTTTTGTTAACACACTCAAGCCTACATTTTTCCACCGATTGTTAAGATATTGTATATAGGGGTAGTACTGAAACGAACAAGGATCGGTATTGTAAATGAGCCATGTCGGCCCAAGGACATTGGCCCGGCTGAACTTCAAAAATGTTCCCAATCCTTACTCAGTCGAATGAGTTTGTTAACACACTCAAGCCTACATTTTTCCACCGATTGTTAAGATATTGTATATAGGGGTAGTACTGGAACAAGCAAGGATCGGTATTGTAAATGAGCCATGTCGGCCCAAGGACATTGGCCCAGCTGAACTTCACAAATTTTCCCAATCCTTATTCAGTCGAATGAGTTTGTTAACACACTCAAGCCTACATTTTTCCACCGATTGTTAAGATATTGTATCTATGGGTAGTACTGGAACAAACAAGAATCGGTATTGTAAATGAGCCATGTCGGCCCAAGGACATTGACCCAGCTGAACTTCACAAATTTTCCCAATCTTTACTCGGTCGAATGAGTTTGTTTACACACTCAAGCCTACATTTTTCCACTGATTGTTAAGATATTGTATCTATGGGTAGTACTGGAACAAACAAGGATCGGTATTGTAAATGAACCATGTCAGCCCAAGGACATTGACCCACTTGAACTTCACAAATTTTCCCAATCCTTACTCAGTTGAATGAGTTTGTTAACACACTCAAGACTACAATTCTGGATCGATTGTTGAAATCTTTTAGATATAGGAAGTATTGGAACAAAAAAAAGGTCTGTATTGTAAATGAGCCCTGTCGGCCCAAGGACATTGGCCCAGCTGAACTTCAGAAATTTTCACAACCCTTACATACTGGAATGAGTTTTTTATCACACTCAAGCCTACATGTCTGCATCGATTGACAAGATATTTTAACTATGAGAAGTATTGAAAAAAAACAAGGTTTGGTATTGTAAATGAGCCATGTCGGCCCAAGGACATTGACCCAGCTGATCTTCACAAATTTTCCAAATCCTTACTCATTTGAATGAGTTTGTCAACACACTCAAGCCGACATTTCTGGATCGATTGTTGAAATATTTTACATATTTATTTTTAAGTATTGTAACCAACAAAGGTTGGTATTGTAAATGAACCATGTTGGCCCAAGGACATTGGCCCAGCTGGAATTTTAAAATTCACGAATATGATACGAAGGGTTGTAGTCCAACCTAACAAAATCAAATACTGGGACTGTACGCCGGCGGGGGACATAGTCAGTTTCACTGACCCACTTGTTCATCTTGTATCCAGAGCTGCTGTGCACGTTTAATATTAAACCTTGCATTATCGCTCACATCGTTGATAACGCGACATCAGTGTACTTTCCTTGGAGAGAACAAGATAATTAACTTGTAAAAAGTCACATTTTACTGTGATGTGGGAGCACTTCGGCCTACTCAGAGGATGCCTTGGTTTCTGGTTTCATTAATCGAGCTCCTCATAATTGAATGGAAGATATACGACGTTCTGCTACGACTAAATCAATGATACGGTTTGTTTTTCTCGTTTAGGACATTATGTGTATGAGCCGAGGCTTATACATAAGCTAAAAAGACAAAGTTTCAGACTTGGTTTCAGTTCAAAAGTGGAAATGAATTTCAAAGCACAGTTGAGACTCCTCTAGACATGCTGAAGTGTAGAGTGTAATGCATAGTTCATCGAATTAAAGAAAGATTTTTTCTTTTTTTAGTTTCAAAAGTTGAAGTATGTCCACTGCTCGGTTATGGGAAATTATTTTACTTCGGATTCCTTGTCAATTAAGGATTTTAACAATAAAACACTGCCTTAACAAAGGCGAAAATATTGTAAGAATCTGCCGAGCGAAAAACATGCATGTGCCTCATAAAATTTCGATCGTATTTTAGCCAACTTATGTAAGCATTATTCCGTCGCCATCGCATTGTTATATTGGAATGGTGACCACACTGTGGGTTTGATGTGCGTATCACAGACACCCAAATCACATCATATGTATACACTGCTTATTGGATAAAATACTTAAATAACCCGAAGTGTACAGCAACTCGAGCAATGCGGTTAATGGGAATATTCGACGTCTTGAAGAGATATAGGTCGTGGGAGGTTCGAGTTGGAGAATACTTGCTGTAAGGGAATTCCGCCGTAATCGATACGGTATAAACAGGCGCACCGAAGGATGAACAGACCCAGCTCGTCTCTGCATTATTCATGAAATCTTTGTGTGTCTAAATCTGCATTGGGCTTGCACTGGGTGACCTCCGAAAGACTTGGCTTGTTTGTACGGCGTATTCTGACAAAGGTTAAGAGAGACAAGAAGTGAATATCTACTATTTGCGCTCCGTGAATAGAGGGGTAAATGAGGATTCAGCTCTGGGCGGGTGTTGATATCGAACTCCCAGTGCAAAAGCATGGGATGTTTTATCGAATATCTGAGAACGTGCCATGAAGAGCAAGTACAAATGTCGCAGCCATAAAGTGATAATGATAGATTATGTAGTTTAAGGTTGAAGCAATTTAAAAGCTCATTATATTGATCTGTAATAGATCGGAGAGCAAAGTGTATGCCGTTACCAATGCGCTTTATTTATGCCGTGGCTGAAAAGTCGCTACTTACCAATATATGGAAATACATTCCATGACCAGGAAGATCAGTTAGTCAGACGTGTGTGCTCACATTCCAGTAGTGTAGTATGTTAATATATGTACTGCTTTTGACTTTCAGTACTTCATTTATAGGAAGATATAAAACATAAAACCGTTACAATTGAAAGCAATGTGTTTTCTTTCATTCTGCGTTACACTGGCGTAGTGTTACGGTTTTTTTTTTCAATATTTGTGTAATAACTTAACCTTATGTTAAGGAAAAACATTGGCTTGAGAGTGAAACTTTTGACTACTGCCTTTGATCCGAAATACCGAAAGCATATCTTGAGTGTGCAGTGCCGTTTGACGAAATGGCCGAGGTCATGGATCTGTCTCAGGTTGGAAATGAAAAGTCATCAAAGAAAAAAACCGCTTAATACACTCGAATGTTGTGTGGGATTATTTCGTTGAGTAGAAACCCTTTTAGCAGCACTTTACTGTTATAAAACAATATGTGTTGTCCTGTAGATAACACTCCTTATTGAGGACAGGCAAGTGTAGTTGTTGATGTGAAATAGCCTTATTTTGTCCTGGATCGACATGGATAGAGAATGTCCAACACAAAGGGCACGTGTTGCTGTGGATACCCTGTCAATGTTTTGAACATGTAGTTATGGAAATATGTTTGCACATGGTTATATTATCTTGGTAAATGCATGTGCATTTGTCTTTGTATATTTGAAGTCACTTTGGTTTTGGGATACTAGGCAACCGGAAAATACATGATTAAAATAAAAAAAAAAAACAAAAAAACAAAAACAAAAAAAAAACAAGTGGAATTTTTCTTGGTTAAATGCATTTTAGGTACTGATGTACTTGAAAGTAATCTGTGCTTATTATGTCATCAAAACAAGAATAAAGTACATTATTTATATGTATCCATCCTCCTGGAAGTTCCTGGAGGAATCCTGCCGGAGGAGTTAAAACATTTATACAAACAGCTTAGGCATTGTAAGATTTAGCCTTAGTATATTCATTGACGTAACCGATGGAAACCTGTGATTTATAACCTCGTGTGTCAAAAAGAATATTGTGCGGTAAAACCGTGGACTTATTCATGAGGCATATATGCAGGGTTCTATTGAATATTGTAGTGAAGCAAAAAAAAAGAAAAAGATTGACAGGAATTATTGAGAAACTGCAGGAATAAGTAGAAAAAATATGAATAGGAGTATTTTAAAATGCCTAAGAGAACAACATAGTCTGCAATGAATCAATAAACAAAAGAGTTGACGAAAAATGTTCATGTAAACACGCGTGAAACAACGATAGGATACGTGTGACCAAAATTTTGTACATTAATATGATAAAACATGTTGAAATTACGTATGGATATGAGTAACGTCTACTAACTAAGGATGCAGTCAGGACACAAATACTCGTTTGAAGGTTTGTGTAATGGTCGCTCTGCTTTGTTTTTTTTTTCATATTTCAGGTTATGGCTTAACTCAAGTTTGGCCATAGCAGGTTTTATTGTCAATATGAGCAAATATATTAATAGTGGCAAAGGCTAAATAAGCAGTGTGCTCTGATATACAGACCATGCTTAACGGTTTCAGTCACAGTGCCAGGGGAACTTGTATTGTACTGAGAACGAGTTAATCCGCTGCAGGAAAAGGACATTAGCATTAATCTAATCACTGCTTGTCAGAGCGAAAGGTGTATTATAAGGCAGTGCCTCGGGACCTCAAGTTGACCTTAATTATCCCCCGTGAAACGGAGGGATATAGTTTTGAGATTGTCCGTCCGTCTGTCCGTCCGTCCGTCCGTCCGTCCGTCCGTCCGTCCGTCCGTCCGTCCGTCCGTCCCCTCTTCAAGCTAAGGACTTTGTGGACACCACTTCTATATCAACGAAGCATAATTCAGCTTTCATATTTCATACAGGCAAAATATAGGGTATAAAGATGTGCAACGTCAAGGTTTCAGTTTGATCGAAGCAAAATTGACAAAATGACAGGCTTTTGAAAATCGTCGAAAATAGACATATGTGCACATGTATAGGACTTTGTGGACACCACTTCTATATCAACGAAGCATAATTCAGCTTTCATATTTCATACAGGCAAAATATAGGGTATAAAGATGTGCAACGTCAAGGTTTCAGTTTGATCGAAGCAAAATTGACAAATTGACAGGCTTTTGAAAATCGTCGAAAATAGACATATGTGCACATGTATAGGACTTTGTGGACACCACTTCTATATCAACGGTGCATAATTCAGCTTTCATATTTCATATAGGCAACATATAGGGTATAAAGATGTGCAACGTCAAGGTTTCAGTTTGATCGAAGCAAAATTGACAAAATGACAGGCTTTTAAAAATCGTCATAAATCGACATTTATCTAGCCTGAAAAAATGCTTTACATTAGATTAATAAAAAATAGATTCGGGTTATATCTGTTCAAAGACAGTTTGTAGTATTGTTGATTTGTCGTTCAAGGAAGGGTGTCCAGTTTCCTGTCAATGGTAATCCATTAGCTTAGATATTGCATAGGGGTAATATTTAGGGTTTCACGGGGGATATTGCTGCTCTCTGACAGCATCTAGTTCCCAGGTGTCAATAGACAGGAAACCTTTCGTATGTGTAATTTAAGCTTTAAACTGCCTCGTGCCACTTCCTCTAAGCGAAGAAAGAGTAAAATGTTCAAACCATTTCTACACTGAATAACAAACTAATGGGAGAAGTTTTCAGCACGGTGTATCAGGGCGATTTTACAGCATAAACATGTCTGTCTAATGAATTCTCAGGGCCAAAAGGACGTAAGTTAACGCGACTAATTTTGTTATTGAAGCCGAAATTAAACATAGAAAGGGTAGCAGAAAATATATAAAGAAATGTATAAATAAATACAGCGAATAAAAACACACAAGTGCTTCAGTAAGTATATATAGTTTGTGAGATTTACCGCTTAAGCGTCTTTAGAGGGTGTGAAGAGTCATATGTGAACTAAGCTACATTCATGCTGCCTTCGTTCTAAACAATGTATTTAATTTATTTAATTCAGTAGTAAATCGATATCAATTTTAGTATCGGAAAATGAAAAAGCTGTGTTCTTAAAAGTGTAGCTCTTTTCCGTGTAAACAGTTAAAATGTTATTTTTTTCTCTCAACAGAGTTAGTTGGCGTGCACTTTCATGTGCTGGTCTGTAGTCTATACGGCAACATCCCTTTTTACTTGAACTTACATAACCGTGAGAAAATGCGAATGAAAAAGGGTAATAATTTCGATGACTTTTTGCCTTAAAGTCATTGAAAGGGGTTACCTGTTTAACTGATGCCATTCGTTTTGTCTCTGGGGGCAGATTTTTAGTAGTTTGGCGTGACGGTATTATTCGTTGTTTACAGCATAAATAACAGCTTGTTTTAGCTGATATGAAACATTCGCAGTTACTGCGTTTTATGGAGTCAGTTTACAGCGTGTCCAGCTTTTCCTATTCTTTTCTGGCATGTGTCGCAGTTAATTTGGTATGCTTCATTTCTCTCTAACGGCCGGATACACTTGGAAAATGTTATGGTTCCCCCTTGAGTGCAGTCGATGGAGAATATTTATTTTTCAGGAACACACGCACGGGACTGGGGACAGTGCCAGCTTATGAGAGGGGGGGGGGGGGGGGTGGGGGGGAGGGGGTGATAAATGCCAAAGCTATTTGACTTCAGTCTGAAAAAAATCCGACAAGACTTATTTTGTCATCTTTTACAGGAGTTATTTACTTGACGAAGGCCCCACTGTATTTAAGTTTTGATCAGTATTGTAAAATGAAATACACGCCCTTAGGAATCATCTTTTTTTAAGCAGGCAGCCTATTTTTAAATTTTTTGTTTTTATGTTTTTCGACACTTATAAGAAGCATTTACAACACACACCAACTAGGTTTGAGATACCTTTTGGTTTGACGTCATTGTTCGTCATCTTGTCACTGTGCCCAAAAGGCATTATTTATTGAAATTTGTAAGGAATTATCGAGCTTGTATAAATTCATTTCACCCAGTACTCGTTATTCCAAAAGGCGTTCATTTAAATTTAGCGGCAACGTCGAGCCGGGTTAGTGTATGATATACGTGTATTCGCTTTAAATACGTGTAGCTATGTGTTTGATCGCACGAGGTTTAGTTCATTTCCTGTATATTTTTTCAGATACGGGCAAAAAGAAGCGATTCTTTAAGTTGAAAAATTTCAAGCAGCTGTTTTCGCGAAAGAAGCGGGTGAAGTCAAAAGAAGACGATGACGAACTCAATGTCAAGGCCAAATCAACCACAAATGTCAACATGGCGGCCGGCGAGGACGAGCTACCGTATGTCGTGCTCGATGCTCTTTTTTTAGTCGCAGTGGTGTGTCGGTTGAAAGCAATTTCACGGCCTTATTCACATTCGGCATTTTTTTGTCTTTCATTAAAGGAAAAAAGAAACTTTAATAAAAGATTATTATTTCACTCGCAAAATAAATAGATAGTACCCCCATTTAAACATATCGCCTGTTTTTTCTGCCAAATTTACCACATTGAGTAACGAAAGGCATTTGAAGTTTGAAAGTCAGCTTTTCATGGGAGCAGCCATTTTGTTGTCAACGACGAAAGAAGAATAATTTTAATTGTTCTTCGGGTAAAAATGATGGATACTTTGTGGTATATGAAGTAAAAAAATAGAAACACGAGAATAAGGTCTTGTTTCTTAATTACGCTTAGACCTGAGCGGCTGCTGGTATTATTTCCTAAAAGCATCCTACGTTAAAGGAATTTTGACTATGTCAAGGAAGAACTCCAAAATATGAGCACTTCGTGTCGGGAGTCGAACGCATGTATTTATTCTATGGACATGGTGAATTTCTTCTGAAAGATTATATCGATTACTCGTTCCTCTTGTGAGATCGTTCATTCAGCTCATCCGTTCCTTCCAAGTATTGATCTCATTGGGTGCAACATTTTGAAAAAAGAATTGAGCTGGATGTGTCTTCTGACATCTCTACATTTATTCCCCTAAATAATCTTAAGAATTACTAAATACTATCAGCATCGTGGCTGCATTTTGACCTTGTTGCCGTAATCTTGTTTGCAATTAATATCGCCATTAGCTTTCATAAAGCCGACAGATTTTCACCCTCCGACTGTAAATATGTAATTATAACCGCAGTGCTTACACATATGTCATTTCGGACCATTGAGGCAAGTGCGTAGGTGTATCAGTTGATACAAAATCAGTTTTTTGCGCAATTTGAGACGACATCCTGTGGATTTATATCGAACAAGATTGAAGTGCTAGTATCCATATGCAATTGCTAAAAGGACTTTTTTTATATAGTAACTGATTCATTTTTTGTGAACCCTCTGAACGCACGTAGAAATCTCATTATCACTTGGCGACAAGCACAAGCACATGTTATTGGAAAATACTGACAATTTGACTGCGCACTATAAATCTGTACCGCGACACCTTTGCGAAAAAAACGAATCGCTTTTTTTTTGTTTTTTGTGTGTTTTTTTTTTGGATAGCCGGTTGTAACAGGAACGCAAATATGTGAAATTGAATGATGTTGTATGTGAAAAAGGTAACTTACAGATGTGGAACTGATCACCCACAGCCCATGAATCGATGAGTGTTACGAACTCTGATTGGGGTGCAACTGTTTATGTTACATTCCCTCTGACACTGTTAGGCATCATCTATAACGCGCATATGCAAAATGTTCCGGCTTTTTAACCACCTCCCCCCTCTTTATGCAAAATTTGTGACGTCACTTATTTGCACGCTGCCACGACCGTCCCCCGTCTTCTCTCCACGCACTTTATATGACCCCTTAGGTATTGAACTAACCCATAGTTGCTGGAATGGAAGGAACCCTTTTTCTGGAACTCACCCGTTTTTATGGACGCTGATTAAGTGCAGCTGACAACTTTTGCATCTGGAATGGACCATTTTCAGCCCCAACCGGGGCTTTATGCCCCGGAGGAGGCTTGTGGATTGGGCTCTGTCCGTCTGTTTGTCCGTCGGTTCGTCTGTCCATCCGATACCACTCATTCCTCTTAGATGTGTAGGCCATTTGGTCTAATAGTTTACAGGACTCACCCCCATGGTCGTAGCTTGATGCACGCCAATTTTTTATTCGTTTCGTTCAAATTGGATTTTTTAATATTTTTAGCTTGATCGAAAAGTGTGTAAAGCTTTTTTTGTGGACACGATATCTCAAATTCAGTTCGACGGATTTCAACCAAAGTTGGTTTGCAGCTTGTTTGGAGAAGGGTCGTGACCTCATTACCTTTGAGTGACCTTGGGTCAAAGGTCAAGGTTACTGTGAGACTTTGAAATTTTACACATCTGTTGCTTTTGGACACCATATCTCAAGACCGGCTAGACGGATTTCAACCAAAATTTGTCTGTAACTTGTATGTAAAAGGTGTCACAACCTGATTAGGTTGGGGTGACCTGAGGTTAAAGGTCAACGTCACGGTGATACTCTAAAATTTTATACTGCAGTACCCACTACGAGTTGTCTCAAGGTCGGTTGGATGGATTTCACGTAAAATTCGTATGCAGCGTGTATGTAAAAGTGTCGCAACCTGATTAAGTTGGGGTGACCTCGGGTTCAAGGTCACGGCGAAACTTTAAAATTTTACACTACATTATCACTGCGAGTTGCTTGTGGACATTATATCTGCAGTTGGGCTGAACGGATTTTAACCAAAATTTGCATGCAGTTTAAATATGAAAGGATCGCGGGTAAGGGTTAGAGGGAAGGCTGGAATAGCCTATTTCAGCATAAGTTGGCAGGGGGAATCCCGATATGACTATTGCAGTTGAAAGAACACTAGAATAGAATTCTTAAATTTGTCTGCGTCTAGATCGTGCTCATTGGGTCAAACCAGCAACCGTCAGGTTGAGCTGTAAGAAATCGTTTGATACTATTCACAATGTCACAGTTGGATCGTACATTAATTTTAAACCGACTCATCGTCGTTTCCGGTTGAGGGCTGTTTTTAACACGAAACTTGCAATTGCCCATTTTACTGACACTTTTAGACGTGGAATTGACCTGTTTGTATTCAGCTCCGATACAATTGAAAACGCCATGTGAGCTATGTTTGGAATCTGGACTGGTGAAAAAAAACTAAATTTGTAGTAGAAATGGTCTCAGCAAAGAATGGTAATATATGAAATTGATAAATTTAAAATCTTCACGTTCTTTACCAAATGTCCCCTTAATTTTGGGATTGTTTGCGGGAGGTAGACCTCAGAAAAAAGTCCTTTAAGCTCTTAAAACACCAAATAGAACTGAAATGTAAGATATTGTACTTGTGGGGTAAAACATACATTCAGTGTCCTCTCTATTAACATTCGTGACCGAAAAGCAGAAGGGCTGAATCAATTATCCCTGTCCTGGAACTACCAGAGGAGTCAAACAGCAATTTGTGAATAAGTGAGGCTAAATATTGGCGCATGAATTAGACCCAATCGTTTTTCTCGCTTTTACTACATTGTACTACAAATGGATATGCTCGGATCTTTGTCCCACAATATAACCGGGACCATAACCTGCCTATTTTCTGGCCGGAGTGTTAATACACCTTTGGAAGCAAGTGAATCCAATCTTTGCTATAATAGCGCGAATGAAAATTTATTGTCGCGATCGCTTTTTTCACCGATGCCAAAAGATGGCTCTTCACTTTCTTCCTACATCCGGTTTTACCTAAAAAATCTCCGCTGCCACCAAGTAGCCGTGGTAGATTTAACTCGGCGTCATTGTTATCCTCGAAAGTCGTCAGCCCTCAGGTTGGAAGTATTGTTAAAACTGAGAATTGTGTAGCAAATTAGAAACCAGATATTTCCTGGTAGGCTATTCCGGAAAGGACTGCCGATAATTCGAATGCCACGAAATCGATTTTTTTTCATTATTTTATCAAACTATGTTGCAGACTGTATAAACAACTATTTTTCTTGCCTTATAAATAGAAACATATGAAAAAAAAAATGAAATTGAAAATAAATTCTTATTAGTTTTAAATTTCAAAAGGTATTTCAATACTGAACCACCGAAATTTTAATAAAGAATCAACTGCAAATTTAATTTTTCAATATTTTGATTTTCTTTTCGCAAAAAGATAAGAAGACAACTTATTTTCAACCTTTGATATAAGAACAATGAAACACTATTGATTTCTGTGACGTTCTGATTATCGTTAGTCTCTTCCGGAAAAGCCTATGAAAAAATATCTGGTGTTGTTATTTGCTGCAGAATTCTTATTTCAAACAATACGATGTTATATATATATATATATATATATATATATATATATATATATATATATATATATATATATATATATATGAGCTAATTTTGGAGCACACTCTCTTGTTTTCGAGTCTTATACGACGGAATGGAGGCCATCCCACAGGAACGGCACAATTTACGGGGGCAATCATCGCCTCTTATATCATTAGTGAGGTCGCCCTGGAATTAGCTTGACTGTAAGTGGTTCGGGCAAATGCAATTGACCATTTGTTTCTGTTGGGGGTTGACGTCTTCCATACTGGCTGGCTGAATTGATGAAAAACGGCTTGTAATTATATCCAGGATGTTTCCAATTAGTCTCAAGAGCTGACAGGCATGGCGGCACTTTGTTCCACTGATGACGCTGTGTGATCGTTGTTTCTCACCGGTTTCGTTCCATGAATGTTGGTGGTGTGGATGTGCGCATTGTGAAAACGGGTCATAAGGTGCTCGTGCAAGTCAGCAGTGTCATTTCAATGTTGTTTATTTGTAAAGCTATAATTTGTGTCCTATAAACGCTGTTACTTGTTCTCGGAAGATCAATGAAGTTAATCGGATGTCACACTGCATAAATCGTTTATTTGCATATTCGGTAATAATTTCTAACCGTTCTTCCGAATTTTAAATACATGCATACCGAAGACCGGTTAAGCGTGTGATCTTTGGAAAACCCGAAATATGATTTATTGGTTTGGAATGTATATGTTTTTCTGTTCTATTATTAAAGAAGCCGACGATGTCACGATCTTGTGTCCAAAATAAAAAGTGAACTAAAATATCCCCCCGTTATGAAGCCGCAGATAAAGCTGTTGATGCATACACTTTGCTGTTTCAGGGAGACGTCAGGGCTGTCGGTTAGCACAAGTGCGGCACTTAGTCTGTCACATGACAGCGTGTTTACGTCAGAGAAGCCGCGAGATGTTGCGAGACTTGGACAGCTCAAATCGAACGCCATATCCATGGATAGATTACCAGGAGGCAACCCATTTGCTGTAAGTTTTCTCCTGAACTAATTGCCAGTTTACCCACTAGATGCATCTCGGCCCCCAAAAAAAAGAAACCATGAAAACAATTTTTGCTATTTTCACTATAAACTGTATTTAGGAACGAGGGTTTTGGCTGGAGGAGAGGGGTGGCACATGTCAGCATGATGTATTGCAATGAAATAGTTTTGTTTGATAGAATATAAGCAGATTTACAGTATTTGCTTTGGAACGCTTAAGTATAAAAATGGGAAATCGAACGGGGCAAAATTGCCCTGTTATTTTTGTGCTCATAAGTGCATTTAGTTCTTTATTGAGTTTTACGTCAGCATGCAGAGTGTTTATTCTACAAAAAAGTGAACCTGCCACGCCTTGTTGGTCGTCATTCAAAAGAGACATTGCGACAAACCAGAGAAATGAAGAACATGCAGGGTGTCATTCCTGATAAAAGGTGGCGTGGGGAGATGCTCAGTTGTAACACAAAGATGAGATTTACAATGCACCTGTGCGTTGTTCAGAGGCATGTACGGGTACATTGTTGCTTGTAGTTCATGTGCGCCTTCGTAATATTTGTAGAATGGAACAAAAAGGGGTGGTAGGAAATGGAAGATATAATTTTGGGTACTGTAAACGGTATGGTAAGGGCCACAGCCGTGTCTGCTCCGATCGGTCGGAGTTCTAAGTCAGCATGTAGCTGAGAGATATTACACCGGAATGCCACTCAAGTGTAAAAATCATTTTTGCAGTGAGTGTCGCTGCGTTTTGTTTCCAAGTGAATATATAGTCGATAAAAATCAATGGAGGAGATTTTTCCGTCATAAATGGGCGAGGCAATTCAGAATCAATGTCACATTCAGCCATTATACCTGTTAAGTCTATTATGATGAAAAAAATTACTAAAACAGTAGTTTTGGCTTTTGTATGACAAAAGAGAATAGAAACAATTAGTTGAAGTGCGCAGCCACCGCTTTTCCTGTGCTTAATACTATATACTATAGATCATGTGATTTATTCATTGACTGGAAATAAATATGCCAAATGTGACCATTGACGCAGGTCATGCTCTGAAGACCCGCTAATCCCGTGCTGGATAAACGGGTAGGATAATATTTTAATATACCGGTAGATAAAAAACTTGGTAAAAGTACAAAATGACAGCATAAAGAAACCCTATGCGGTCTCCCTCAGTGGCGAGTTTTTTTTTTTTTTGAAACAATCAGTTTTATGTTTTAAAAAAGGAAAAAATTACAGCAAAAATGACCAAGTCAACTGCTGGCAATTATTACACTGTGCTGTCTGTTTACGCATTAAAGATTTCCGAAGAAGCCGAGTTACGCTTGTGGCAGAAAATTGTGAAATGTTGTCTTAGATGGAGGGGAAAATTGAAACATTTAGCGATAAAATTTACATGTTTTTATTTGTTGCAGTCGATAAAACTATCTGCGAAATTAGACTAGTAAATTTCGTCGATCATTTTGTATTCTTCCGCGACAAATTTCCGGTGGGAGTCCCGGTAATGGAAAGAAATAGCGAGTTCTAACCTGTTGATGTCGAGTTTGTGATCGATCAACTCATCTTCAGAGAAGCACCACAGCCCTTCTGATTCTCATTCTTTCAACTCGTTCGCCATCACCTCTTCCCTCCCCCCACCCACTTCTCTGTTTCCTGCAGATCTGATCAAGCAGCTGTAAACAGGCTAAACACACTGTCATGTGCGGCTGCTGTCAATCTAGAGCACCCCCCTTCCCCTCCCCTCACCCTCAATGCGCTGTTATGTGGCAACAAACAGCTATTGATTTGACTAGCTTCTGAGCCGACAGGCCTTCTAAGAGCGTTGCAAGGAGGCGTTGGTTAGGGGCGTGATTTTTTCCCTGGCAAAAATTAGCGTTTGTGCGTTGAGGGGTAATTCGTGACTGTTTGCGATTAAAAATTGAAAGTAAGAGTAGCCGATAATTAACTGTGCATCACTTTGTAAGATGTTAAAAATAGTGTCAAATCACTATTTGGGTGTGCGGTTGGCGCCGTTGGACGCCCGTGAATTTAATGGTTTCAGGCTCACACGAATCGATACTGCTATAGACTTTTTCTGCACACGCTCGCCATTGATGCACGTTGCCGTACACACATGCCTGTGAAGTTTTGTGCAGATTGTGAAACGTAGCAAGGACCGAGGGCAAAATTATTAGCCTGTCAATGTGTTTCTTACACGTCATGACTTGATTTTTATTTCCAAACAAGGCAGTAGGTTCGACCGAAAAACAGTGAATTAAGTTTCTGCGAAAGAAATATATATAAAAAAAGAATGATGGCGGATTTAGCTCGATATAATGAATAACAAAAGCTTTGAGGAAAGAGATATTTCGTAAAATCTACGAAACGTTAGATTGTACTTATATGACTCTTGCCGAAAGTGGATAAATTAGGAGAAAAGATTAAGTCATTTTATTTGAACGTTGAAAAGGCACAAGAACTCTAATTCGCTGCTGTCACACGGATCTAATTATAAGGAACTAACGCATGTTATTTGCCTAAAAAAGGTATGTTTCACTAAAACGCATTTCCAATACCCTTAGTTAGTCTTAATAGTTCAGGTGAAACCTGTGAATTAAAATGTTTTCAAGGCACAAGAAAAAATGCACTTATCGATAGAAAGTGTAGGTATTCTAATTCGGTTATCGCCCACGCACTTTAAAAAAAATACAAACCTCTTTTTCCTTGAAAACTCTCCACAATTTTAATGATTAAGAAAACAACCCGAAGCTTACCTTGGAAAAATCACGCGGACGTCTACACCCAAGCTATGGGGTTATAAAGGGTATTAGACATTTCCATTAGTTTGCTAAAGTAAGTGTTCTTGGCTCAAACCTCGTTAAAACTTCGAATTATCGAATAGGCTACATACACAGGATCCTGAATCGCTGAACCGTGGACTGTGTTGGATTTATACCATACTTTGAGTTGTCGACTGTGCGCACCAGCTCTACCATAACGAAACATACAGAACCAAACTCAGGTCTGAATCTTGGTGTCATAAAAAGAATATTTTTTTCTTCAAGGAAAGATTATATTGTGGTCAGTTATGACAGAGTCATTATAAAAAAAGTGTAGTGGTGGTGGGGGGGGGGGGGGGATGGGGGCAATCATGAAACATTCTTGCTGCACATGTACATGCAGATAGATTTGAACCTTTTAGCAGCTTTTGGGCTACGCTGCGCGCAACTACATGTTGAAGTTGTGTGCGTTTTAAGCTTCATTCCGATAATTTTTTTTCAATTTTCAGTCGTTCGCACCGAAAAAAGATTCCCCCTAGCCACTGCACAATGTGTTTATAAAATTTTCAGTGGCTCTATCAAATCTGTATATGTTATTTTAATGGTGTTCTTTGCAGTTGATCAGATCCATTAAAATATGGTTTGGTGGTGGCTATAGGCTGATCATTTTGAAATTTGATATACCCTTTGCTAATTTTACTAGTTTTTTATGAAAACATGGATAAAATAATCCAAAAAAAAACTGAAATCTTGTCCCAAAATTAACTGGGTAACTTATTTGCAGGCTGTCACGTATTAAGCATGTTGTATAATGTCTAATTGTGATTAACGGACACATTTTAGTTAGACATGGAGGACTCCATTGTTGTATATTGCTACAAACAGTGTTTCCTGAAGTAAAGTAAGTGAAGTAAAGTCATATTCCATGTAAAATTATCCCTGGTTTGTATAAAAGCTGTATTTGATTCCGAATCGCCTGGTTGTTGCATGACAGTGGGACTGTTGTTCCGAAAAACGCCTCCCGTCTATTATTGATCTGTCTGACAAAGAAGCCTGAAATAATGCCGGTTTTAATTATCTTACATTTCGTTTGTCGGTCTTAAGATTTCATTAATCTGACACTGATACAGTTCTGTTTAAAAACAATGTAGTATATCGCATGTCGTTTCCAATTTTCCAATTTTCAGCTGGCATTTACAGATCTTTGGAGCTAAGTCTTTGCGTGTTACCCGATTTCTACGTCGGCTTTTGTGGATGGGTAGATGAGACGAGAGAAATGATTGGACCATGTCTAATCTGCGAATAGGGAGATTATCTAAAGATTTTATGTCACTTTTATCCGTATATGTCATGATGAATTTTGTATCGATCCCGCGTCTGTCGTTAGAAGTGCACTATCTAGGCCATAGATATTGATATGACGGGGATTCATTGATTGATACAGTAATTGCTAGGGATTATTTATTGACACGACGATGTGATCTAAATGCGAAATGGATGTCATTATACCTGGGCATGTGACAATGCTGTCATATATTTCGCGATGGCAACGCCTAGCTTTTTTTTTGTGATATGTCATACCAGACAATGTTGTCTTTTGCATATTTTTTTCTCATGTGTTGGCAAGGAGAGATATTGCAACGTTTGTGGTGTGCGCGTTGCACTTTAGAAGGAGAGCTTGAGTGTATTTTTTTCAGAGTTGCTTTGTAGAAAAAGGAGAATGGGTGATAACAATAATATTGAGAAACTGTCACCAGTGTTTGATATACAGTATGACGTGTTGTCCCCATGCCAGCTTGTATGTGATTTTTCGAGTGCTGACACGCGCGGGAATACTGTCGGTGTCAGAGGTCAACATTGGCATTACAAGTTCAATAAAACCCTCCATTTTCTGTTTCCAGTTAAAAACAAAAAAGTAAAAAAGTCGAAGAGTTCCTACTGCTCCTTCACATACGAAACAAGGAAAACGTTTACTCACATTGCTTGGCAAGATCAAGATAAAAATCACTCCCCCCCCCCCAAACATACGTAACAAAAATGCTAGCTTGTGTCAAGCATGTCGGTTTAGATGTAGTATTAAGGAGGGTTAAGTGATTTTATCTTAATCTTACCAAGCAATATGAGTAAACCTTTCAGCTGTTTCGTCTGTCGTTCAAGTGATTGTAATAGCTTTGTCGTACTAATTCACAAGTTGTGAACTTTTCTCCTAAAATTCCCAATTCCTTTTGAAAATTCGCTTAGTTTTACCTGTTGATATGTAAGAAAAATGTTACACATGGCAACTGTGTGAGAGCTTAAGAGACGGACATGTTCGGGAGGACTGGCTCACACAAAACATTTATTTAGACTGTGGAGGGAATGTCAGACTTGCTGGCAGAGGATAACTGATGGACCATTCGCAGCAATTGTCTTTTTTACTGGCAACTTGTAAACAATGGTTATTTATCACAGCTCAGTGAGAACTGATCTAATCGAAATAAACAGCTTATAATAGAGAGAGAGACAGAGACAGAGAGTTGCATTATGAAAGGATCAGGGAGCAGCATTTAACGCTGACGACATCTAACTGAACAAAAAATACCACCTAGACCAAAACACGCGTTATTGTGCAGACGGAATGGGGGATGAAACGCTACAGCTTTGTGGGAAAGGCGTTCCGCGTGGAGGGGTTGTTCTGTAGTTTCCATTCTTGTCAACAAGTTATAAGAGACACATCAACTGGAAGAAGAAACTGTCACCACAGCACGCCAGATCAAATGGAAAAAGAAAAAAAATTTCGAATGCATGGGACTGAATGTATTAACATTTTTATACAACATTATCGTCGAAATGAATGCAGTTTGCGCGAAGTTAATGTCACTTAATGTGGGATTTAAACAGACGTCAAAGTAAACATTGCCAAGGTCTTGTTTTGAAGTTAAGTAAAGCGCGTGTACGCAGTATGTGGAATAAGATAACAAATAGAAACTGAATCTTAACTTCAGAATGTTTTGATGTTCATCAAGACTTGGTTTAATTCAGCTACTGTTAATTAAGGAAAGGGCATGTTTTAAAATGGCGTAAAGGGGATCATTAATTGTACACAAGTGTTAGAAATATGTAATTGTCGTCGGAATAAATGACAAATGCACCTAAGCCTGGATAAAACTGGCATGTTGTGGCAAGATCAAAAATAAAGCCCATATATTTAACCGATAAAAATGGTTTGTCCAGTGCAAAATACTTGGAAATAGGCTCGAGACACACTATATGTATGTGTTTTTTATATTAAAAAAAAAACTATCAATGTCAAAATCACATTAAATTTAGCCGTGGTGATGGTAACACTTGAAAAGATTACACATCAACATTAGTGTGTGGGGTCGGGGGAATATTCTAAAAAACAATTGAAGCGAATCGCCTCTCACAGTTTTGAAATGACACAGCGGGGTTGCACAGGGAATATTCACTTTCAACTGCTGATGTGTTTTTGGTCGTCTGAAACAGCGGTTTGTCACTGGGAATGGCGGTGGTCGTGGCGAGTCCTTAAATTCTAATCGCCCTTTTTTAACATTCATTGTACAGTAGTGGGTGAACATGCTTTTAAGTTTAGTAATTGAACGGGGTGGCGTGAATCAGCACCATTTCGACATAAACATTTCTTTGGTTATAAAAGATGATTTGCTGGATTTGACTAACGATACTTAAATTTTGAGATACTTGAACATTGAATAAAGTGTACGTGTACCTTTGGGATAGAAGATGTTTCGGACACATCACCAAAGACTCAATAGAATTCTTTTCCCATCTAAGGTATATTTAAATGGCAATTTATTACAAAGAACTGTCAGATGTTTAGTTTCAATTTGATTCGAGTTGATAAATGTGTAAATAAATAGTTATCTATTCCACTTTTGCTTCAAAGATTTGGGTTTTCTTCTTCTTGTCATGTTGAAACGAAAAAGAAAAACGATATAATAACCGATTTACTGTTTTCAAGACATGTAATTGCAGTTTGAAATAAATTTTGAAATTAAATTGAAATGTCAGATAAATTCTTTGCGGGTTAATTCTTTGTTACTTCTAATTTTATATTATCAAGTCTGATGATTTATACTATCAAGTAAAAAAAAAAGAGTGAAAAGAAAAAAGTAAATATCAGTTAAGGTGTGTTCCATTCAGAAAGGTTGGTAATTGTATAAATTCTATAAAATATGAAAAAGATTGCATTTAACCGTTGTCTTAAAAGAAGCCTGGCAGTAGCAAACATTGCCGTATAGTGGAACATACATACGCGCGATCGGGCCAGACATCCGCCTGAGAGGGGTAGCTTTTGGACCAGCCGACTGTCTCGTCCTGGTCTCGCCGTTTCACATTTTGTTCGTGTGTAGGCGCGTACATGTGTACGTACGTTAGAGTGAGGTTGAGTCTGAGGCTCCCAAAAATTAGTTTTTTTTTCAATAAACGGAAGTGAAACTGTGAGCTAAACTGCGTTCGCGTTTTAGAATTTCTCTAAATAAACAATGAAAGATTTTGTGTGCTTTCCTTATGAAAAAGAAGCGATTGGATTAGGTATATAAGATTTCAGAAATACTTGCAAAAATGTCAGTAATTTTATTTTGGCACATAATTTTGTTTGTACATGTGTGTGTATATCTGTGTGTTATAGTCGGAGCTGTCGAGTGCACTGAAACGGCGTCGAGGCGACCCGGCAGAGGACGAGGCACCTGTCGAGGGCACCCGCTCCTTCCCTCACAACACGCAGCCGTTCATCGAAAATGGACTGAAGGTTGACCCGAGTGTTTCCAGCTTGAATTTTCTTTTGAAAACTTCTCTGTGGAAAAGAAGGATTAATATCCACTTCAAAGTAGAATGTTCTCAGGTTTTTTTTAACTTAAAACCATTGTTTTTTGGGTGTTCGGTTGGACATGCACTCACAAATATACGCATATGTACCAAAAGAACAGACTGGGCTACATGCAACACACTCGCTAATTGAGTAAAAAGCTTGATCACCAGGGCGTTATCATGGATCTAGAGAAAGCCTTTCTTTTTCCGGCAGCCGAGTCGTGTGATGCCCTCCCCTCCCCCCTCCCCCCTCCCCCCCCCCCCGCCCTGGATGCCATTCAGCTCGTCTGTTGCTGTTGTTCTGGGTACTGCAATTTTAGTTAGGGAAAAGGGTTCAGCGATGTCAAGAAATTGCACACTTTTTCCCAAGCAATTACTGAATTGTGGCGATAAAACGGCGTCATCTAGACATATAAATATCTGAGCTTCACTCCATAGAATTGGATTTGCCCACGCTTTTTTTCTGAAAGTGCTTTATCGAATAATAAGCGGTCCTTACTGTGACAGAAGGGAGGATATCTTGGAATCGCTTGACGCAGACTTCTTCCTATTTTATGGCCTGAGGATGGACATCTGAACTTTTCGAGTCATCTAAGTGGCTTTGATTGAGTCTGTGGCATTTTCTTTGATTCATATTGCGGCAGAACTGCTGATCTTGAAATCTGATTCTTGATTCACTTTTACAGTTTAATCAGACATACTTTCTTGTCAAAATGGTCCCAAAATACACTTTTAATAACCCGGAACAAATGGGTGTTCAGAGAAAAGTTTGATTCTTGTTGTAGTGAGTCTCGTTGCATAGTTCTGTCTGTAAATGCTCGAAAACTATAGTCCTAAAAGTTAGAATACATTTGTTTTTGCCCTCGATGTGTCGCATATGTATTTAGTGCATTTAAATGCTTTTGAAAAATTATCGATTTTTCCCACTGACACCCTGTGCGTCTGGTAATGTCGGGCTCGATAAGACATGCACAACGTTTTGTTCGCACTTTTTTTTGCAAGTTAGCGGAGCGTTTTAGTTGAAAATTTGGCTGATGCTAGATGATGTTGTACGTGTTTTCATTTGTTGTTTGCACAAAAAGATAAAAAGAAACAGTGAGAGATAGAGAAAAAAGTTTGTAGTCTTTGTAGGGCTTGCTTACACATTGTATCACCTTGAGGTATAACCATTCAGTGATAGTGCTAAGTCAGAAAGCACTGTGGCAAGATTCCCTTGTAAATTAATTAGCGAGTCAACGCTGTAACCATGGCTACATGCCTGGGGGCGCACCTGCCACCCATAGCAACAGCGAACAAAGATATGAAAATGTCGCAGTTATCTGTAGTTGCCATTGTTTGCAGCACAAAGACGGGCGTCACGTAAGTTATGTCCTTGTGCCTGGCTTTCTAACACGGAATTATGAGGGATTCTCGTGGAATGACTGAAGCATTGCTACTTTGCTCCCATCGCTTTCAATATCACTGCGACTTACCCTTTACCCACCCCCTCCCCCCCCCCCCCCACCTCACCAATACCACTCCCTCATTGTCTACCTTTCAAAATAGCTTTGTACAGTGCGAACTTTCCCGTTCAGCTTCAAGCCGATGATGTCACACAGGGGGTTTTCGCAATAAAACTTCAAACATGAAAATAGGCATAGGCATTCTAAAGATCAGCGAATGAGTTACACTAGAAACAATCGTGATGTCGTTATATGGTTACAATGGCTATAAATAACAGTGAGTAGTTTTGTACACTTACTTATTTGAGCTTCTTCCGAACAATAATGTTTAACGTATCGTACCAAGTAGGAACTTGTTATATGGGACAAAGTGTAGTGTTGACGGATTATTCCATAGATCGCATTCAAAACACAATAATTTCTGCTCCAGACTGGATTACATATATAGTCGTGAAGTTAAGAAACCTGGTCAGATACGCATGCATATTGTACAGAGTTAACGGACTCCTGCATGCATTGATCTTTGTATAATGACGACATGATCATATGAGCGGATAAAAGGATAAGTAGAAATAGAAAGAACGGGCGACAAAACATTAGTTGACCTCAGTTTTTGGCCATATGTTCTGGAGACGCACGGAAGCAGGAACTGTCTAAGCGAATCAAAGGTTAAAAAAAACAGTAATTGATATTAAGGTAGTGACTTAGACTTTATGTGTTTATCAGTTCAAATGAATTCAGTAATCAGCGTATCTGTACAGTCTATATCCATTTTCTGACTTGTGGTTACATATTGCATTATTCAAAACGACGGACGGTTCTGATTCTTGTTGTTACAGAACAACCCAAAGAAGTCACAGAGTTACGACAGTTGTCAGTTGGAGCGCAGTCTCGTCAGTATGGATAGTTCAGAGAATGAGCTGGAAGAGGTACGCATCATGGTGTATGTTGTTCGTAAGAAGGGAGCGGGTGAGCGCGGAGGGGGTTAGATAAGGCTGTTTTCTGTACAAAGCTAGGACACTTAACCCGGGTTGATGGGAACAGTGAGAACAGAGTTTGTTTTAGGCGTTATCAGCCTGTACAGCATTGTTCACACTTCTCAGTCTTAGTAAATGTGGTAAAATCTTTATAGTGCAAACGTGTAATTTCTCAATATAATATTTATTGTTCAACTTTTTCCCATCTAGGCAATTCTAAGAATCTTTTCCCGGTCACCATATACCTCCGTATATGGTGTTCCATTCCTCAAAAACTCGCTTACGAGCGTTTGAAATGATTCCTACAGCTTCAAGAGAGGGGAGTGGTCATGGTTCGGGGCATTATGGATAGACTTTATTTTCAATCCTGAATTGATTTAAGAAATTGTAAGATTGTAAGAAAAGTTAGGGAAAAAACACATAAACCAGTGAATCAACAGAGCCCAGGAAATAGGGAGGTTTGTAGGTGTGCTAAAAACTAGCCATAATTCTCGGATTGCTGTAATTTCCGGTTTTTCTTTTTTTAGAATAGTTTGTAAATTGAATTGCGGCAGTAAAACAAGTGGTCTCTTATTTCCGGGTTGGTACGATCGTTGGGTGCATAACCCTTCACAAAAATTTTGTGGGCTTGGCAGTTGTGAGACGCAATCGTTAAAAAGTGAACTTTACACTATGGCTGCTTGTTCCAAAGATCTGACATAGTTCGGGACATTCGGCACGTAGTTACACTGTTTCTACTTTGTTCGCTGTTACTGGTGACGTTCGGCACATAGTTATGCTGTGTTTACGTTTAAGCCTTTTCGAATTACGTTCGGCACATAGTTTCTACTTGTTCGCTATTGGTGGTTACGTTCGCGTCATAGTTCCGCTATGTTTACCTGTACTGGAATACTTTCATTTTAAATTATTTTGTTTTAAATGAGTTGTTTGTAAATGTTGATCAAATCGCTGTTTTTTCCTCAGTATTACATACAGAACTGGTACGACGTTGAGGTAATCAATTATAATCTTATCCCGTCTGTGAGCTCCATATACCTGGTTACCTCTACCGAATATATTCTCCTGTATTGTTTGTATCACAGTCTGCCATTTTCTTGAAATATAACTATAATATTCAATTACTGTAGGGTGTTTCTGAGGTCTGCCGCTCCACAAAGCATGTTATTTAGTGTTTCAGTATTTATCCTGGCCTCTCTGCGTTTCTAAACTGGGTTGCATGTCTGAAAAATACCAGTTTCTTTGAAAGAAAAGCGACGTTTTGTAAGTGAAAATGATATCGACCTTCACCGTTTGTCTTGTATTTTGAAGGCAGTAAGTAGATGCTGTTTGATGTCGCGTAATAAAATCTTTTTTTTCTCTGCATTCAGTATGAAATGTAATAAAAAATGTTGCAAGTATTCACTCCCACAAACAGTGTTTGCGGAGCCTATATACAGTTGTTGAGGTGAGGTGCGGCTTAAAAGTGCGTTATACTTCACTTGAATTGCTTAACCTTCTTAAATAGTAACTGGCCTGACAGTTTGGGGGTGAATGTAATGACAGGAAAACCCGGCTCTAAATTCGCCACGTCACGAAGAGGACTTACATGTCCCCCCCCCCCACAAACACAGTGACAATCCCACGGATTAAATAATACTGACAACGGAATTTCCACAAATTCAAAGTCATGTGTCACAATGGGCAATGTGCGTGAGAGTGTGTCATAATTTCACGGCAATCGAGCTCATGTTTCATTGCAGTTGCTCGTTCTGTGACAACGTCCACACGTTTCTCTGTAAATTGCCTTGTTTTGACCCAGTTAAAACCTCGCCCAAATGTAGGTAAACGGAATTTTGCATGTCTGCTGAAATCACTTCTGTTAAAGTTAGAACGTAAAGGTGGACAGCCAGCCCAACGCTCCTCAATAAATACCTAGTGACATCATGGCGGCACATGTAGTCAACCTTATCCAGCTTATTGAGCACAAAATAACAGCCACTCTCGAGATTTCGCCTTTACCTAGCCAACCAACTGCATCATGTACCGTCATACGAGAGAAATTTCAGTTCATCTGTCGATTCTTCTTCTTTTTTTTTTTTTTTGGAGGGGGGGGGGGGTTCAGTTTTTGCTGTCTGACATGGTATAGTCACATTATCTTTTCCGCCTATGATTGCATTAAAATTTCATAAGGTCCTGTAAATACTGTCGATTCATGGTATTGTCTGCAGGTATAGCGTTTCCTGTGTAAGCGTAGCCCCTGCATTATGCTGGTACAGGTGCTATCAGTTGCATGATGAAGGGATTCTCTGTTTTACTGTTTCGTCAAATGGTTAAGGTCAAAATGGGCGTATCATTGCCGACCGCATAAGGCAAAGGCTTATGATGGTGGAGTAGGTCTGTTCGTCTGCATATCTGAATTTTACACCAAACAAATGTCGTGGAGCTGCGCTGCTTTCCGTGAACACGAATATGTGCTATCCGTCGGTGAGGCGGCGTTGCATTTCATTAGTACAGTATATCTAAAACCCATGTATAACAGGTTTGCATGTGTGGGTCTTCTGTGGTTTCTACCTGTGTCGTGACATTATTAAGCATTTCCGAAACCCTACTTGTTTCGAATTTTCATTTCGAAACAAGAGCAAATTGCAGCCGTTCAGCGCAGACAATGAAATATACACCGTATACAGTCTGGCGTAGGCATTCATTCTTTTTGCGAAAGGCAAGCTCTGGAGTAGAAAGGGCACAGGTGTAATGCGGGTCAAGGCTCTTTTCATATCCGCATGGTTTGCTTATTTCAGTGTACCCATACGTTTATATATAGCCTGCTGTAAAGCATAAAGAGTCATGCTTAATAATTTCTGAATGTATAGTTTTTTTATCCGGCCTCAACTAAGTTCAGAGAATTATATGGGGAAAAACAAAACAAAACAAAAAAAAAAAAACAATAAAAAAAAGAAAAAAGAAAAACAACATGTGACAGTGTAGATATAGATATTTTTGGCACATATTTTCCAGATATTACCATTAATGTTTCTGCATTTTTCATTGATAAAGGAAAGATTTTATAAAAAGGGCGCAGTTATAAATTTTATAGTAAATGAAACTTGAAGAGTTGTAACAATAACGTCTTGAAACCTCTTGTGGCCAAACTGTAGACGGACTGCTGCATTCTTTTAGTATGACAAGTATCAAATCTCCCAGCTCAAACTGTAAGACGATGTAAGGGAATATAGCAATGAAAAAAATGCCAAAATAAACAAATAAATAAAGGTGATAAGTATATCAGATGGCGTGAAATAGCGATTGTATAGCTTCACTTTTCAAAGTGAAAAAAGAAATAAAAACTGATCGACTTCCTAATGGGGGTAGATTGTGTCAGTTAGAACAACCTAATGCGTCCTGTTTATGTGCCAGCTGTGTGTATAGCACTGTTATTATCGTCTGTTTTTTTTTCAGGACTTTTTTCATGAGAAATGGACGTCGTCGACAAGTCTTTCAAAGCGAACCGCCTCTCCAGGTAAGCCACAGTGGGGTGTGGGGTCGGGGGATGTGGGGGGGGGGGGAGCGGGTGGGTGGCTGAAGGCAGTGTCTCAGTGGAGGACTTGTTACAAGCAGTCGACAAAATCAGAAATGCTATAGCGCTTCGTTAATTCGTACCACTCGGACTCTGCATGTGGTACGTATTATTCAGGTGTACGAATTATCTGAGAAACTGGTAAAAAAGAGTTCATTTTGGAGCAAATTTGGGGTTTGTATTGAGCGGAGAAGCACATTAACCCGAATGGATTAACAGGGGACTTCTGTACGTGCAGTTAACAATGATTTAATCTGTAATTACAGAGTTATATCGATTTCACATTTAGAATCAAAAGCAAATTGACAAAGCTGGAAAAGAACTATCGATTTCTTTTATTTAAAACCTGAAGTGCATGGACAGGATTATATGCTAGGTTAAATTTTTTTTTCTTAAAATGTCTTACATTTTGAATTATAACCGATCACGCAAATGGCCATATTTTAATTTTCGCCTTTTCTTTAATCGATATAATGAAATTGATTTTGTCCTCTGTTGTCTGTGTAAAGAATTTCGGGGCGAAAAAACCAAAGACATGAGTTCGGTTAACATATTTTGAAAACTACGGCAATGTCTCGCTGCTTTAAGCGTACTTATTACAGTGTTTATAGTGACATCTTGTGATTGCTTGCAGACCCAGGCTCAGGCGGATCGGACATAGATCTGGACGTGGTGGTGGCTAGTCAGTCGTCGCTCAGCACCTTCGCGGCGAAGCACAAGATCTCCATCAAACCGAAGAGCAAGCGGCCCGTGTCGTACGCCAAGCAACGACGGCGCGCCAACTCTCCCGTAAGCCCCCCCCCCCCCCCTCGTCTCAAGCCGTACCCCAGCCCGTGGTAAACGCCAAGCAACGAGGGTGCGCCAACTCTCCCGTAAGCCCCCCCCCCCTTCGTCTCAAGCCGTACCCTCCCCCGCCCGTGGTAAACGCCAAGCAACGACGATGCGTCGACACCCCCGTAAGTCCCCGCCTCCTCCCACTCCATACCCCCGGCCCGTGGTGTACGCCAAGCAACGACGACACGCCAACTACCCCGTAAGCCCCCCCCCCTCGTCTCAAGCCGTACCCCCCCCCCCCAGCCCGTGGTAAACGCCAAGCAACGAGGGTCCGCCAACTCCTCCGTAAGTCCCTGCCTCCACCCCGTACCCTAAATCCGTTGTCGTATGCCAAGAACCGGAGGCGCTCCTATTCCCCTCTTAGTTCCTGCCTCCCGCCCCGTACCCTAGTCCTTGTTGTACGCCAGGCAACGACAGCACTCCATCTCCTCCGAAAATCCCCGCCACCTCCCACCCCCCTACACCCAATCCGTATCGTACGCCAACCAACTACGGTGCGCCAACTCCCCCGTAAGTCCCCTCCCTCCCGTCCGGTACATTTAAGTTCGTGCTAGTAATCAGACCCTTTTAAAAAAATTCTGAAGTATTTTCTACCTCCCTGTTAGCTCTACACCGCCCCCTCCCTTCCTCCATTCGTACATCCCTCATTGGCTACCCCTAATATGTAGACTGTAAGAACTTGGAGAGGTTTTTAGCCATTGTCTGAGGTACATTGATACATCTATTATGGACGATTCTTTAATTTCCTTTACATTTTTTGTCGGCCGTGAAAGCCAATTTCCATGCTTATTAGATTGATCTTGTCTGTACATGAGAGTGAATCAGACGGGTTTTAGCTTAATGGAAAAGGTCATTGTGACACAAGGGGTTGTTTTGTTTTTACACTGACGTAATGTCATTGACGTTCAACCAGCTTGCGCAACCCTTTCAAAAATGAACAAAAGTTCTAAATTTAGAGTTATGGCACAAAAATGCTATTTGTTTTTGGTAGCTTCTACTCCCACTTAAATTAATTGAGAATGTTAGAATTAAAAAAAAAAAAAGAAAAGAAAAAAAGAAAGCAACAATGGTAATGAAAATGATATGCTGAATGTACTATTTAAGAAGACCAGGCTTTTTCATGTTCGCAAAACTTGGCTGTTGGCCGCACAACCCAATACTTTCCAGACCAAGCTCCCACCCGTCCCCGCCCCGTCCGTACCCACACGCACACCACGCACACTCCGAGGTCTGAGTTGCATAGTTTGGAGATTTACCCTTTTGGGCCTATGTGCATCAAGGCCAGGTTTTGACATGGATATCGTGAAAACGTAAGAAAGTTGGACTTGACAAAGAAAACCAGACAAACACCCACCCTGTAGTACAAGGTGTGAAAATCAAGAACAGCAAAGTTTATGTTTATAATAAAACGTTTCACTTTGGAAATTTCAGTTCAAAGTGTTATTGGTTTTCAGAAAAATCACGGAATTCTTTTTTTAGGTTGCCTGTATTGAGAAACATCAACAAGGCATTAATTTAATGTCCAAATTATTGACCTTTATGTGCAATAGTAATGTTTCAATTGTGCACCAATAGCATTCTCTGTAGTTTCCACTTATTTCCGGGTTACTCGGTAATGGGGGAGAAGTGACGCAGAAATGTTACACAAATAAGACCACCTGCCACCCCTCGGCTTTTGGTTTGCTTGGCAGCTACTGCAATTTTAAACCCAGTTGCCGTGGCGACAGTGCTTCAAAGCGGGCGATGTAAATTGCTTATAATTTGCAACTCCCAAAAATAAATGAAGTAATAACACGTATGCAACAGTTATGATAAGTAATAATAGTAGCATTAATAATCATTTTACAGCCTTTGATTGATGGAAGCTTTGCTGATGTGGAGCCGTCTGTTCGTCAAGTTCTTTTCACCTTTATGTATTTGTTTCATATAAATTTAATAGAAATCGAATCAATGGATTTTGAACGTTTTTTTAAATGCTGTATGTTTTCAGAGGCCTGTAACCAGCAACATCCGTGTGATGCCAGAAGTCCAGGAAGAAAATATAGCAAAACCTAAACCAGGCAGCTCACCTCCAAAAGGTAATCGTAACGCGTAACGTGTAGATGTCGACGTAGAAAAATAGGCGTGAGCCTTAGGCACTTTAGAACAGTACGCAGAGAATGTGAAGCGTTTTCCAGGTGCTGTAAACCAATAAATTATATCTGGAACTTTTGAACCGAGTATTGTCAAACGTGAAGAAGAGATGTCTCACTGAAACTTTGATAGCCATCGAGTGTAACTGCTGCAGGTGTAGATTTCCTACTCGGTGCCCAGTTCTTCGTGACGTAGCTCTTTTTTGTGTATTTCAGAAGAAACCAAGAGCCTTAGTTCTTCAAATACTGGTTTGGAAACGCTCTCGACATCGCCGGAAGTGAAACCAAAGTCACCGCGATCAAAGGTGAAATTCCAAGATCCTGCCCCTGACTACGACGAAGACACAAACAAGGCTAACGTGGATATTATCGTAGCAGACACGTGTAATGTGAGCGCGCCGAAACCCATGAAGAGTATCATATCGTCTGCAAAACCGACGCCAGCAGAGAAACCCGTTCTTAAGGGCGAGTCGGCGAAACCTCTAAAGCCTGTCCAGTCCCCCGCGCTTGAAAACAAAGGGAAGGAGAAACCAGAAGCGCCATTTAAAAACGTCGTTCTTCGTAAAACTGTTGTGCAAGATTCAGCCCCGTCTCCCAGTGGCAGTGTCAAGGAGAAAAGTAATTACGATAACGTCATTCCTGCGGCGGAAGTGAAGAAGGACGAAAAGAGCGCTGTGTCGTTATCTGAAGACGCTCAACCGGACACGAAAGCACCGGAAGTGAAAGCGCCGTCAGAGAAGCCGGCGGAAGTGACGACGGGTGTGGTGATGCGTCAGAAAAGCACCGCCCTTCAGGACACAAGTAAACGCAAAACAATTGGCTCAGGTTCCGGAAGTGAAACGGAAGGGTCCAAGTTTGGTGAGCTGAAGCTCAAGCGTGCCTCCCTCAGTGAACCACCAGACTGGGAGAACTTGGATAAGCCGAAAACAAAAGTGGAAAGTTCAAGCAGTGATACTTCCCCGGACAGTGAGTTTTCTCAGCTATTTAGCAAATTCCAAAGACGCGCTTCACAAAAGCGTGACAATCACCCAGAATTAAAAACAGTGGATATTAAGGAAAGTAGTGATAAAATTACCGAAAAGGGTAAGAAATCTGAGTCGAAGTCGACAGTGGTTGGCGCTGGGGAGAAAAGCAAAGAGGAAAGTGGCCGTACAAAGGACAGTGAACAAGCCTCAAGTTCGGTCTCCACAAAGTCTGCAAGTGGCGCTGCAAAACCTAACTCAGTTACGAGTCAGCCTTCGGCTAAGCCGGGCTCAAACAAGCCTCAAGAAGTGCCTTTAGTTAGTTCCTCAAAAACAGTCTCAGAGTCGCCGTCAAAAACTGTGAAAGACGAAGAGAAGCCAGCCTCGTTTGTTCTCAAATCAGTGGGGGGCTCTGGTGTGGGGAGTGCGCGAACTAAGTCAGTTATACTTAGTGCGAAATCGAACAGTTTACAAGAGATCACGCTAGATCGGCCGAAGTCTGTTTTGATTGAGAAATCAAAAGACAATGATAAGACAAATGAGGCAGATAGCAAAACACGGGCTCCTAGTTCAGGCAGTGGTCAGAATGTAGAAAAGAAGCAGCCCACAGCCGAGTTGTTTCCCAAAAAGTCATTAATAATAGAAGAAAAAAGTAAAGCGCAAAACAACACTGCCAAGCAGAGCGAGACGAACAGTGAGCGCAACGTGACGCTGCTTCTCAGCAAGCCACAGGCGCCCAGTTACGTCAAAAACTCAAACGCAAACAAACCCGCAAAAGACGAAAATACGAAACCTTCGGAAGCACCGAAACCAATGCAGGTGTCGAATTCTTATAAGCGCGCGTCGCCGCTGCCAAAAGATCGTCTGCGGAGTCAGACGCTGCCTGAACAAAGCTCATCCCAGAAAGAGGTCTTACAGCAGAAAACAGACAATAAATCTGAGTCAAAAACTCAGAGTCCAAACATGCCTCAGCGCAGTAAATCCATGGTCAAGCCGGCCACCAGAGCGCCTCCTATTAAAAAGATTGAAATCACAGAAAAGAGTTCTGTTGATAAAAATACGGATAGTAAAGCACCCACAGGGACGCAAAAGAGTGGCCAGCCCACGTGGATATCACTAGCCAGGAAAAAGACGGGAACTTACGAGACTCCGCAACCAGAAACGAAACCGAAAGTCGTTGAGCCGCCTCCAAAAGAGGTAAAAATATATAGTTGAAAAAAAATAAGCAGTTAAGATTGATAAGGTGTTTGCTTTGTTTTTGTGTCTTGTGAAATACTTCTGGTCACCAAATGGTAAGTTAGAAAGAAAAGTATCCTGTTTATCAAAAATCCAAAGTAAAATGTCAGTTTTCTGGTCGAAGGAAAAATTGATAAATTGGCCAGATTCTTTAATTGCCCTTTCTGAAGAGAACATAAGTTTGTTTCGTTTTTTTATGCAGAAACAACAATCAGTTATCATATATAGTCAGTTCACGTATCGGGTAACTTCGATAAATCGAAATAGCTATAAAGCGAACTCGGATAACTGCAATGTTTGATATTGGGGAAATTTCGGTTTGATCCAGCGAGGCATCACCTGTGATTTGTTGAACAGCGTAGTCGTGCTCATGATATGTAACACGAAAGTGGAATTTGGCCTTGTTAAAACTTTGTTTCAAAATTACAAAAATAGTTTTACGTGGACAAAGATCGCCGCTTGAATGAACAAGTATGAAATGAAGATTTTTCTGTACATGCCTTTTCTGTTTTGTAAGCTGGAAGAATTTTGACGTGTTGTTTCTCGACTCCTGACTCTGTTGTTGAGTGAACGTGAATTTGTCTTTTGTTATTGTGAATAAGCGTTGATTTTTCAGACAACGGAGGTTAAATCAAAGCACATGATAAAATTAAATAAAGCTATTGGCGTATTGTACTAAACAGTCGATCAGGTGTTTTTCTGCTGCAGTAGGATTTATTTTAGTCTGTCTATCGACTCAACATTTCGATTTTTTTAAAATAAACTGCACGTTGTAACGTTGTTGGGAAGGAAAGTGGTAAAAGGAAAAATGTTGTTTCGCATTTAGTAACAAAGAAACTTATATATTTCAGGAATCGAAAAAAGACGACGAGGAGAAGGCGCCGAGTATACAGGACTTGATGAAGCGATTCCAGAAGACTTAGCACTAATAACGCACTAGTACAGTGCAACCTACATGGTCGCCGTCATTAGATCCTCATATCACCCAAGTCTAGTACACGAGAACATTGTAGAGCTGTATTTTATAAGTCTTGTCAGTCAAGAAAAGTGGGTCATGATAATGATTCAATACTGATCGAAAAATGTTTCGAGTTTTAAGAAATGTGAAAATAAGCGATAACCTCTTGGAGTTGCAGGGCTGTGACAGATATTTATTAGTGGAAGTCGACTAGCTGTTATCATTTGATCTGTCTCGAGTCGAAAATTAAACAGTGTGATAGACTATCATTTATTGAACTCTATTGAACTCTGTTGAACTGAAAATTTCCAGCTCCTTAACGTGTGAAGTACTTTGATTGATAGGCCACACCAAATAGTCAGATATATGCTACAGGAATTGCTGATGTAATTGTCGAAAGTGTAGCCTGCATACTGATCAGCGGTAGGGCTGAGTCTGAACCCGGAGAACGATTCAAAAGCGAAACATCGACTGGTCGAGACCTGAAAACCAACTGGGTTCTGAATAGAATGGTTGTTGTTACGACAACATCGTTGGTTGCGAATACACTCTAAGTATAACTTATACATTACCATATGAATGTTTTTTTACGAAAGCCTTGCTATTCCAAATTTTAAATCTTTTAAATTTTCATCTGTTTTTTTGTTCTTCTGAACCTGTTTTTTTGGCGGTTGTATACATTAATTATTCCATTTCTTTTTAAGTTTTTATGTGCGCACCAAAGATTATTGAACTGCAAGAAACAAGGAAGTATTATTCTAAAAGATTGCAATGCATTTTATGCGGTTAAAGAGTACAGGGAGACCCAACATTGTCAACGTTCATTGTGTTTTGGTGAATATCGTATATTTTATCATAACGGGAAGGAAAGTCTTCGGCAAAGTGCTCGTATTTTGCACAAAAAACATTTGCTAGTCTTAAAACTAGAAATTGTGCTGCAAGTGAAGAAACGACTGTTGTACAGTAAGTGCGAATTGTGAAATGTACAGTGTTAACATTCTATTGTATATTGGTGCGCCCACCTAGCATCTGCTGGTGTGGTTTCTTTTACCGTCGTCTAGCCAATTCATCGATGGCATTATTTTTGTTTTCGGTCGAAACAAAACCTTGGTTTCGTATTGTGTCCGAAAAAAATTGTTGTTGTATTTGTTGTCCTGATAATGCTTTTGCTTATGGACGGAATTAACCCCCTCCTCCCTCCCCCCACCCTCCCCCCCCCACCCCATCTCCTCCGCCGAAAACTGAAGGTAAAGAAGTAATTACAAAAGGGCGGGCTGTTAAGCAAGACAATGGCTTGTGAGTTTTATGAATATTTTTATTTTTCACCAGTAAATAAACCGAAATGTTCATTTTCAAGTTGTATAGTTATTTTCTAGTTACTTCAACGCCATGGAGTTGATAAATTCAGTTTCTGTAAGTTAGGGCATGGTTGGAGGGAGCAGGGGCTTTCTCTTGGATTCGCTTTGTTTGTTGCTTATTGGATATAGGCGATAAGGGATCAAATAGATTTGGTGCTTTGCATATGGTTTACGCGACAGTTCACCGGGTGGCATTTCACTGGGCGACATTGCCGAGTGGTATTATATGCTACTTTACTCCTATAATTTTAGCATAAAATATCGCTTTCCTTACTTATTTTCGGATGAAATGTTGTCGGATGAAATGTCGCAGGGTGGAATGTCATCTAATGAAATATTGGGATACCTGACCTGTGTCCTGTTTCACAAACCTTAACTCTTCATTTTTCAGTCTTCGCTACGTTGTTATTTCTGTACGATACCTGGTTTTATTATGCATTCAGTTAACCTGTATGGCATTGACTGGCCTTGAAAAAGAAGCTGATTTTCAGTTTTCAGTAGCCATATGTTGACGTGTGTAAAATGGTGTAAATAGAGAGAATGTAGAATTGTAATAGAAAGTTCTCATGCTCTTTGCTTATGAAAAAAATAAGCGGAAATTTATTATTGCATAGCATTAGTCATTTACATACCTTGTGTAAAAATGTTTATACAGTAAAGGGGAAGTAAATAGTGTATAGTGTACATAGAAATTGTTTATTTTGTCAGAACATATGTGCATTTTGAATGTATTAAAGTGTACACGTCCCTGGATTATAAGCAATTAAAAACATATGCTGCAAATACTAGACGTTTTATTCTTGTACCAATAATGTCTGTTAGACAAACTTGCCTTTATCATATTCTATCAGTGCTGATTCCGCAATCATAAACTGTTTTTAATTGAAATTGAATATCAGTACTGTTTGAGTGATGGCGGGGAGGCTCTTAGGAATCAAATATTACACGTGGTTTCCTTCACATTGTCACTGTTTTGAAGGTATTACAATAAATATCGTGCATCGCGGAAGTCATGAAACTTGCTGAAAATTTGTACAGCAACTTGAACCTCTTTGTCCGACCTTCGGCAATTATACGATGTTGAGTAACATTGAACTCCGTTTCTGTCAATAAACTGTTCAGGTTAAGAATTTATAAAAGCCAAGAAACATGTACGAAGCCTACATAACAAGGTAGAAGGTCACGTGCTTTAGGAATCTATAAATGCTCCAGATAGCGATTGAATTATTTCGCCTCGATTTGGAAATCAATGCTTAAGCATTGCAACAAAAGTCGTTCATGACCTGCATTGTTGATCTCTGTTAACGTATTAGGTTACGTTAATTTAAGACCCAAAACAGCCTGAGATAAAGACTGATTTTTTTCTTAAACCAACCTAATTTCGAAACTAATCAACCTGCGTTGTGTAGCACAGGTGCAAATTCTATACGTTTGCAATTTCGATGTCAATGTACTTTATGCATCTCAAACAGTTTCAACGCTTTGTCATCAAGAAAATTAGAAACTTCGTTTCCAAATGGCGATAAGATTGTTAACAGAACAGTACTTATTCCAAAAGTTTCGTTTGACGTTCGGAGATGAAACTGAGTATACTTACAGAAGGTGATAAAATCTCGCTGGCTGGAATGGCTGGGTTTTTGTTTTTTTACTTTGACTTTCAAGGTCAAACCGAGGTCAAAATATTTTTAGAACCCCTGAAAATGGCTAGAAATAGGACTCGAATACCTGTTCAAATACATGTACGGTATGAGTAGGGAGTAATCTTGCAACTTGAATCTTGACCTTGACCTCATGTACCTTTCTATTATATCGAAAAACGATTAAGAGATAGAGCGGTTTTGATTTCAGTTTCGTCCCTTTGGAACAAAAAGGCGTTAAATGAGAGGTACCTTGGTGACCTTGACCTTCAAAGTCGAAATCCAGAAGTTGACCTTTATTTCGAAACGGTTATAGGGTGATTTTCAGTTCATTTTTTGTTCCTTCGGATCTCAAAGACGTTTCATAAGAGACAACTAGGAGTAGTTGAGAAACGAGAGTTCTGGACCAAAAATTGGCGCCAAAATGACGTCACAGGGTGGTCCAGAACTCTCATGAGAGTTCTGGACCAGATGGTAATTGAAATAGCGCGCGCCTGTATGAATGACGTCATAATGAGGTCATCATGACATCATTAGTCACGTGACATGTCAATCATGTGTCACGTGTCATATGTCACGTGTCATGTGTCAATCATGTGTCACGTGTCATATGTCACATGACCTGTCAATCATGTATATGAGGAAAATTTTCCCGATCAATAACCTTCTGACCTGAATGGCTCAGTTGGTAGAGCGCAGGGCCCTTAATGCTGAAGCATGATCTGAAGGTCGGTGGTTCGAGCCCGCCCTCCGGCACTACTTTCACTTTCTGTCAATCATATCATTTAGGTTGTCAAAGTGAGTCTTTAGTCACGTGACCTGTCAATCATATGTCACGTGACCTATAAATCATGTTTCATGTGGCTCTAATTGTATATGAGGACTATTTTCCCAATCATTAACCTTCTGGCCGGAATGGCTCAGTCGGTAGAGCATAGGACCCGTAAGCGGACCCATGATCTGAAGGTCAATGGATCGAACCCGCCCTCGGGCACCACTTTCATATCATGGGGACCCCCCCCCCCCCTGGTGAAGAATCATATACCATGGGGACCCCCCCCCCTGGTGAAGAATCATATACCATGGGGACCCCCCCCCCCTGGTGAAGAGTCATATACCATGGGGACCCCCCCCCCCCGGTGAAGAAGTATATCATATCATGGGACCCCCCCCCCCCTAGGATGTGATTCAACACTCCTATAAGAGCACATTGTCTGTGCACATACACATCATTCAAGCTCTGACTGCCGTTGGATACACAGGGGAAAAAAGTGAAAACAGTTGCTCTTACCTATTGTGTTGTGCTGTGCTGTTCAAGAACAAGTGAAGGATTGACTGGAATACACATAGGAGACGAAGTGAAACATTGACTATTCTTTGGAAAAAGGAAGTGAAACATTAGCTATTCATTGGAAAAGAGAAGTGAAAGATTTGGTTATTCTTTGGAAAAGGGAAGTGCAAGATTGGAAGACAAATTAACCAATGACTTGTGGTAAGTCATCTTTTTTTTTTTTTTTTTTTTTTTTTTTTTTTTTTTTTTTTGAGTTGAAGTGAATTCAAAACTTTGTAAAATGTTTTTTTTTTTTTTTTTGTTTTTTTTTTTGTTTTTTTTTGTTTTTTTTTTGTTTTTTTTTTTTTGGTAACATTATGTTACATTATGTAACACAATGTGACACAATGTTACACTATGTTACATCATGTGACACTTTGTTACATCACGTGACTATGTAACATCAAATAGCTATATGACTATTGAATTGCTATATGAACATAATTAGTCAAACGTATGTATGTCATTATCAGATCGTTCAACAGAGAAGTCGTAATGGCTCACTGGTTAGAGCGAACGACTAGCAACCTAAGAGCCCCGGGTTCGGTTCCCGGCTGGGACAAAAAAAATTTTTTTTGGTTATTTTTAGTTTTTGCTCATTTTTATGACTCTGTGACATTATGTGACAACATGTGACTGTGACATCATGTGACTCTGTGACATTATGTGACTGTGTAACTTTTTTTAAATTTTTTTATTTTTTTATTATTATTATTATTATGATAATATTTAATTAGTCATATTTCAATGGTTTCCCCATTGCAATAACTACACATAGCATAAGTGCACTCGTACAGAGTGTGGGAGAAAAACTGATTGATAAATTCAGAGTGCACTCGTACAGAGTATGGGAGAAAAACCGATCGATAAATTCAGAGTGCACTCGTACAGAGTGTGGGAACGATCAATAAATTTGAGAAGGAATGGGATTTTCCCTACGTTAAGTCCAATGTTATGTTTTAAGTTATAGTAGTTGGAAAATGACACTTCTAAAACACATTTAACAAATGTAGTTTTTAACACCATATAATATATAAAATAAATTTGAACATTTTAGCATGCTACTTATTTGAATGTTCTAAAGTTATAGTAGTGGGAAAATGGTGGTTCTAGACCAACTTTAACAAATTTAGTTTTTAACACCATATGATATATAAAATAAGTTTGAACATTTTAGCACGCTACTTATTTGAATATTCTAAAGTCATAGTAGTGGAAAAATGGTGGTTCTAGACCAATTTTAACAAATTTTGTTTTTTTGACAAAATATGATGTATAAAATAAGTTTAAACATTATACAATGGTGTAGTAGAGTAAAAATGAGGGTTCTAGACCAACTTTAACAAATTTTGTTTTTTGACAAAATATGATGTATAAAATAAGTTTGAACATTTTACCATGGTGTAGTAGGGTAAAAATCAGGGTTCTAATCCAAAATTTAATTTTTTTTTGAAAACATATTATGCTTTTCTTTTCTTAATGCTTTCAGGTATCGTCAGAACACATCGCTCTCCGCTTTCACCTGATTATTAACAATGTCAACATTACTTCTTCACCGATGTGTAGAGACCATGGATGACGTCTTCAAAGTGAACTATGTTGACTATGTGTTTTCAAAGCTTCCTGCTTTTGAATCTAATTGGATTTTACAAGTGAAGAATTTGCATAAGCATTGGGAAGCTGTTGGAAAGATAATTCCAAGAGATGAATTCATCCGCTCATTTCTACAGGAATGTGAAGAACTACTTTTACCATCAACTTACGACATTGATTCAGCATTTATCCGCGCGAATACAACTTGGGCAGCTGAACTCATGCTAGTTGTAGCTGCTAGAATTATTTTACATTATGATGATGGCGTTCCATTGACGACGAATGCATCAGAACTTGTTCGATTCAACAATGAACGAGTTGAAGTGAATTCAAAGCTTTGTAAAATGTTTGAAGAACTATAAAAAAGCTGACTCTGCAATTTCTAATGGCATAAAAGGAGAAGGGTGAAGTGAAGTCATCATTCAACGCGCAGCCATGGAGAAGACAAGCAGCTTTAAAATTAGTGCAAACTTAACCATTACTGTGGAGCATGGAGAATTTGGGCTATTTCTTCGAATCAAACGTGGAGAGAGATGGCTTGCTTTATCACCATCTTTGTGGAAGATTGTGTGTCAGAACTTGACAAGATTACGCAACATTGGCTTCAAACTGTACTTAACGCAAACGAAGTGGCTTGAAGTCATTTCATACTTGGATATGCGCTATGTGAGTTTTGTGCAAACATCACTGTTTGAAGGGAAAGAATATACGCGTTACATCAACATGAATGACGGTGAATGGGGGACATTGCTTCAGGAAATCCATAGCATAACCTCAACCTTACTGCCATGTACGGAATGTCATGGGAAGAAAACTCCTGTTAAGCTGCAAAAGGACAATCGAATGAAAGTGTCAAAGCTATCCAAGAAAAGACTGGCTGAAGTTCAATTGGAGAATATGGATGTGCAAAATCAACTTGGACTTACCTGTGAATATTGTGGTGCTTACGGATATGCTGAGGATTATGATTGTCACTGCCACAAGTACAATTGCAAGTTGTGTGAACCTGACAACTTCTGCAACAAGTGCGGCTCACTAACAGTATCTGCCGAGTAAGACTGAGAGTCATTTGCTTGCCAGTCGTCAAAGTGTGTAGACGTGTCATATGGATATGTGAAAGATGGATGTAGAAACGTTTTTCAAGGAGACGTATGTGGACTACATGATAAGTGAACTGGCGCGTTTTGGATCTATTCAACAACAACTGGAACACTTTGACATCTATTGGGAACTTGCTCATTCCACGCTGAACGTACCGAAATTACGTGAGGATTTCATCAAAGAGTGTGTGCTTTCAAACATTGACGGAGCTGAGGAGTTTGATGTGGAAGCAGCATATCACTTCGCTCGATTTGATCCAAGACTGTTTGATGAAGTGAGAGAGTGGTTAATCTACATTGCAGTATAATGACAGACATTACATTGAGACAATATATTGTGCAAAAGACATATTGTGAAGAAATGTTATTAGCTGTAAAAAAGTTTGCATGTTTAGTATGTCCTGCTTGTCAAAATGAAGAGTGTTCAGAACATACTTGTCATTCTGCATGTGTCTATACATATTGGAATGAAGCTAAATATTACATTCATTTAGATAAAGTGTTAGATAATGCAAATCAACGTTGTGAAAAATATGGTGTAGATGCTATCACATTTGATGAATTAAGTAGTTGGTTAATGTTCATTGAAGATCAATGGACTCCAATTATTCACACCATTGTATCAATACTTGATTTGTAAGATATGTTGATAAAATGCAAGATGTGTTGATAAAATAAAATGTAAGATATGTTAACAAGTGTTAATCATTTAGTGTTAACATGTCGACGTGGAAAGACTACCTAACCAATATTTATTTTAAACCTGGTCAACCCGGGGCATTTGCTGGTCCATACAAACTTTATCACATATTAAGAAAACATGATCAACCAGTCACTCATTCGCAAGTGAAGAAATGGTTACAGGATCAAGATGCCTTCAGTTTACTACAACCTGTAAAATACAGGTTTAAAAGGCAACGTGTCATTACGCGTCGAATTGATGACATGTGGGATATTGATTTAGCTGACATGGGAAACATAGCTCCATATAATGATGACACCCGTTTTTTGTTGGTTGTCATTGATGTGTTTTCCAAATATTTATGGGTGCAACCAATGCCTAATAAATCACATACGAGTGTCATAGAAGCCTTTCAAAAGATTTTTCATGAAACACAACGAAGACCACGAACTCTAAGGTCAGACAAAGGAACTGAATTTAAAAACAGATGGGTAAAAGCTTTTATGAAGAAGGAGGGAATACATGCCTATACGACAAAGAATGAAACCAAAGCCAACTTTGCTGAGAGAGTCATTCGTACTCTAAAGGGAATGATGTATCGATATTTCCTACATAATCAAACGTATCGATATATGGACATCCTTCCAGACTTAGTGTATAATTACAACCATAGACCACATGGCTCCCTCCCTAATAAGTATGCTCCTGCAGATATTCGTAAAGACAACGAATCGAAAGTGTGGAAGTATATGTATGTAGACAAATTGAAATTAAAACCAAAGAAGAAAAAACCCTACAAATTTAAAATTGGTGATCAGGTTCGCATTTCTCACATGAAATATGTATTTCAACGGGATTATCATATAAAGTGGACGCAAGAAGTGTTCATTATCACACATCGTTGCAAGAAGCAAGGAATACACTTGTATCGTGTGAAAGACTTTTTAGATGAAGATATTGATGGACATTTTTATGAAGAAGAACTGCAGAAAGTGACAAAAGATATTGAATCAGTCTACAGAATTGAAAAGGTCTTGAAAACACGAAGAAGACGAGGTGTTAAAGAATTATTTGTGAAGTGGTTAGGTTGGCCAAAGAAGTTTAACAGTTGGGTGAAAGAAACAGATATTCGAAAATGAAGCATCCATTCACGTGTTTGGTCTCTGGACCTACAGGCAGTGGTAAAACTTCTCTAGTTAGAGAAATTCTAGAACAAAAGTTAATTAAACCCTCTCCAAAAACCATTTTATGGCTCTATGCAGCAGATCAGCCTTTATACAAGGGAATGAAGGGTGTGGAATTTTACCAAGGCATTCCAGATGACATTGAAGAGCGTTTTAACCCGAAAAAGCCAAACTTACTCATCATTGATGACTTAATGACCAAATGTCATAGTGATGAGCGAATGACACGTCTATTTAGTGTTGGCAGCAGTCATCAAAATCTAAGCATTATTTTTATTGTGCATAATTTATTCCATCATGGTAGAGAAATGCGAAATATTAGTTTGAATACACATTACATCATTCTGTTTAAAAATCCTAGAGACAGTCAACAAATAAGTACATTAGCGCGACAAATGTATCCTGGAAAATCTCAGTTTCTCATAGAAGCCTATCAAGATGCTACCAGCAAACCTCATGGCTATTTATTCATTGATTTGAAGCCGAAGACGAATGATCAACTACGTATTCGTACAGGCATTTTACCAAAAGATACACATTACGTCTATGTTGATAAGGTGGCGTATGAACAAGAACCAAGTCACTTAACCATTCGCAGCCAAGATGTCTAAACGTATTCAAGCGAATCAACCTTTTCTTCACTTGCTCGCACGCAGCGGGCCTAAACGACGTAAATCCTTGCTACAACAAGCTACTAAGGAGGAATTAACTAGCTTGTTTGAAATTTGTTTGAATATATTGCGAGGGCATTTACCCTTAAGCTCAAAAAGGTATAAGGTATTCAAGCGTGAACGTCATACCCTACGTACACTAGCAGATAAGAAGATATCACTTCGAAGAAAAAAGAAGTTGGTTAATCAGAAAGGAGGATTCATTGGAGCTATTGCTAAATTTGCATTACCCTTGTTAGCTCAGTTGCTGTTAAAATGAAACATACTATGAAAATGGTCCTCATTCCTGAATATGAATATAAAATGTTGTTAGAAAAGAAGGGAAAAGATGGTGAAATCAAAACGAAAGTGAATAAACTTTTACGTGGGAAACGAACTCGTGAAAAGGCAATAGAAATGTCTCAAGTTCTTGGTCGTCATTTACGAACAATTCAGTCGCAACAACAGCGGCAAAAGTCTGTTACATCATCCAAAGCAGAAAAATCAGAAAAGTCCCAACAGTTTCTAAGCCATTTTCAACCTATTTATCATGTAAAACTAACACAACTTCTAGCAGAACTTAAGAAATATGGTACGAGATGGACAGATAAAAATGAACTTGTTTTAAAAACGGGTACTGTCATTACAAATTCCAACATTATTGATTTGTTGAAAGAAGCATTGGTTGCTACAAGAAGAAAAGAACGACGAGAACCACCGCATGGTTGGAAGCAGTTTATTGAGGAAATTGTAGATGCTAATATTCCAAAAACTGTTTTTGGTAAAAAGACAACTCGTGAAGATATTACAAAAGAGATACAACAACGTCAACAAAGATTGTTTCCAGAAGGATGGGAAACTTTTTAACATGGATTAAAGAGCTATGGTGTTGTTGTTGTAAAGAAAATGGAAATAAAAATACCATTCCTGTAAAAATTAGGTGTGTTAGTGCTTGTTGTCAGGGAGAAGTAGTAGATACCAATTTAGATCATGTAGATAGCAATTTAGACAATAATGTAGACAGCAATGTAGAAAGTGAGGATGAAGAGTGTCAAACATGAAGTAATGTATATACACATCTAGTCTATCTACATCACATAAACGATTTAGCTGTCATGGAGTCAACAAGTTTTTACATTACTTTACCCAGCAATGCTAGTATGAACTATTATCCCAACAACAAGACTTCGAATTATCAAATTCGTATGCCTCGAACCATCTATCTGAACGGAAAATATGAAGTGGCATTAGCTGAAATTCAATATCCACATACATGGACAACCATGAGACATGGAACTGACTATTCTATTCAGTATCGACAACAACCACTGAATGATATTGTTCTTGGCACAATCAATATTCCTTATGGTTACTACAGATCCATACAAGAAATATGTCATGCAGTCAATGAAGAAGCAACTAATTCTATGAAAGATGACCTTAAAGAAGGTATTCGGATAAAGTATGATAAAATTAGACGACGCGTTTTTCTATATCTAAAATACGGCTTTGAAGTGTCATTCTCCACTGGATTAGCTGAGATTTTAGGATTTATCCCAGATCAATGGTATACTGAAACGTGTACAGCTGAATATAAAGCTGATGTGAAACAGGGGTTTTATACACTTTATGTGTATTGTAGTATTTGTGAGCCACAAGTTGTTGGTGATTATTATGTTCCTTTGCTACGTTCTGTTGCAATACAAGGACATGATGGAGACATTATCATGAAAACTTATGGAGAACCTCATTATGTTCCTGTAAACACATCCAAATTTGACGTGATAGAAATGAATATTAAGGATGACACAGACCATAATGTTCCATTTCAAACTGGGAAGGTGATCTGTAAACTTCATTTTCGACCAAAAGCATTATGAAAGCATACACACACAATCCATCTATTTATCGCAACCATTTTCTTCGTCAAGTGGGTGGAGAATTACCAGGATTTAAAGGAGCGCGAATACAATATGGAGATGGTATTGGTTCAATACTGGGATCATTGGCTCGAAAAGCTATTCCACTGCTTAAGACAGGGGCTAAAATCGTTGCACCACATCTTAAAAGGGCTGCAAAAGATATCGCGAAAGATGTTACAGGTCGAGTAGCACAACGTATGTTTGGTGGTGGGTTACGAGGACAAAAGAGACCGAAACGAGCAAAACGTGTCAGAAGGCGAAAGGCAGCTAAACGGATAACATCAAAAAAACATAAGAAAGATATTTTTTAATCATGTCTTTAATTCATAATCATTCTTGTGAATGTAGCCTTTCTCCATTAGAATGGTTTCACATACCACCAACGCAAACTGCTGTAGAAAAAAGTTATAATGTAGACTATCAACCAATGACTACCATTAGAGAGGGTGCTCCAATAGAATTCTACATTCCTGCGAGTACCGAAGAATATCTAGATTTAAAGAACAGTAAACTCCATATTGTATGTCGCATTGTAAAGGCTGATGGTACACCGTGTGGTGTAGATGATAACGTGTCATGTATCAATGATTTGTTTAATGGGTTATGGTCCAATATTGAATTATTTCTAAATGATCGATTGGTATCACATAGTAACAATACCCATGGTTATACCAGCATCATATCTCATCTCATTCATGACTCGGAAGAAAGTCTCCATTCTGAGCGCTCTATGCGTCTCATCTATAAAGATACTGCCGGGTCAATGAATACTCATGAGGTGAAAAGACCTAATCATGAAAGATATGTATCAGGTTTTCATGTAAATATTGAAGGTGGTGATATAGCTGAAACAGGAAATAATGGTTTACATAATCGCTATTTGTATACACGTCTAAGCCGTGAGTTTATGCTTACAGGTGGTTTAAGGGTAGATTTGTTTGAGCAGGATCGTTATCTTCCCAATGGTGTTAGTATGAAATTACGTTTACATAGACAAAAAGATGAATATGTATTAATGGCTGCAAATAATGGTTTTAAAGTAGAAGTGAGAGAAGCGTTTTTAACCATTCGCAAAGTGAGGGTTAGTCCAGGTATTCAATTGGGACATGCAGATGCATTGATGAAAAGTCCTGCTAAGTTTATTGTTAATAGAAAAGAATGTAAAGTTTTAGCTATTCCAACTGGATTTCAATCTTTTGTGAAAGATAGCATCTTTTTAGGCCAATTACCAAAACGTATTGTCATTGGAATGGTTCATAATGAATCCTTTGCTGGAACGGTATTGAGAAATCCATACAATTTTGAACATTTTAATCTTAACTTTATGCAGCTTTACTCTGATGGTGAACCAGTCCTATCCAAACCTCTCAAGCTTAATATAAATCAAGGCAAATATCTTGATGCTTTTGAAACTCTTTACAAATCTTTTGATAGATTGGATGGCGAGAAAAGTTCCATTATAAAACGGGAAGATTGGCCTAGAGGTTATTCTTTGTTTTCTTTTGACTTAACACCTGATTATGATGGTGCTGATCATTATGCCCTTATCAAACATGGGAATTTGAGACTAGAAATGAATTTTGCTGGTGCCTTGCAAAATACAGTCAATGTTATAGTGTATGCTGAATTTGATAACATTGTTGAAATAAGTGCAAATCGTAGCATTCAATTCGACTACCAGTCATGAACACGAAGCAGATAGAAGCCATCCTATCCCATGATGCCACGACAAAAGACTTGTTTCAAGGTGTGTTTGCCATGGACCAGTTACCATCTTTACAACGCGGTGCCTATGTCATCAACACAGACGATCATGATGAGCCAGGAGAGCATTGGGTGGCAGTATATTATGACGAAGACCCTGCAGAATATTTTGACTCTTATGGACTTTTACCTATAGACAGTCGTTTGAATAAGTTTTTAAAGTTTAATTTCATTTATAATTCAGTTCCATTACAAACACCAATATCCTCTACATGTGGATTTTATTGTATATATTATATAATTCAAAGAGCTCGAGGACATAGTCCTTTTGAAATCATTGATGTATTAAGAAGAAGTGATGGTGATTTTGTTGTAAAGGATTTTGTATATAGACAGTATAAACCATTATTTTATTGATGTTGTATTAGTTAAGTTGTATTAGTTAAGTTGTTGGTAATTGTGAATTGTATTATGAATATTGTAAATAAACAAGACAGTTTTATACAACATTCTTTTTTATTGTGTTATACATTATTTACATTTCAACAATTATTTTACATTGAATTTTTATTTTACAAATACATTCAATACATCAATAAACACATGCCATTCATACCAATCTAAATTAATATATGTATCATAGACATTACATTCACGTTTGTAAATGCTATGAAAACTAGCATAACACTGTCCACTACCAAACTTTATTATTTTAACATCTTCATGTTCAGACAGTTTCAGTTCATATCCATGATCATTCATGTCAATGTTCATCACCATAACACACATGGGATGCGTCAGTTCAATGGACTTGGTGCCTCGCATGAGTTGCACTCCTTCCTCTTTGAATTCAAGCGTTAGGTTCTTTCCAATCCAATGCTTGTAACAGAGCGTGCCATTCCACTGTGTTGAGGGTGATGTAGTCGTAGCATTTTGTAAGCTCGTCATATTGGCGAAATCGTACAAACACGTCTAAATAGTTCTCAGTCACACGCACTTCTAAATCCTCTGAGAGTTTCAGGAGAAAGCCAGGTATCCTCAGCTTCTCTAGATGGTCTTTCAACACAGATTGTTCGTCAGTTGATAGAATGATATACTTTCCAAAATGTTTTAGCACGATGTCATCATATACGTTTCTCAGATATGAGAATCCATGCGTAATGGGTTCATATTCCGATAAAAAGTCTTCCATCTCGTTCAACAGTCAGATGAACTATGAGCTGTCTCCTTGTCTGCAAAGACGTTTTTATGCTCGCAAGATGGCGAAGAGTGGATGTTGTATCACTTCTAGGAATCGTAAGACTGCGCGCCAGTTCTTGATATCAAAGATGATCAAATCTGTATATGGTGTATCTGGCACAACTCCCTTATAATCCTCTGGATAATCCTGTAAAAGATTTCTACAGATTTCTACACGTATGTTAGAATCATATTCAGCCACCGTCACTTCCACTTTATTTTCAAGTCTACGTTTAAACCCATGTTCAAGTGGTATGTTTTTAAAGTCTTTCCACACTTCAGGTTTAAACCGATGATAACTTGTCTGAGAACCTAGTATCACTTCATTCCTATCATTTACAGTAAGGTAAGCACCACGGTTCAGCATGAGTGCATTCATGTTTTTACCTTGTTATGAGCCGTCTTCTTGTCTGCGAAGCCTTTTATCCACTTCTTTCACCTGCTTCTTCAGCATTTTCCATTCAGGTATTGTCAGCAAAATTCCCTTTTTCGTAGGACGGTTTTTTCCAGTCCCCTCATCTCTCAGGTACTTGCGAATGTTTACCACTCCTTCATTGCTTTGTTTCATAATCTTGATATACTTTCCATTTCCTAGAGAAAGCATTCCATCCCACGACTGTGGTGTTGGTGCTGTCTCCACTTTCAATTTCTTGATGGTAGTGGTAGGATTTTTCACTTTTAAGTCTTTAACTGCATCTGCAAGAGTATCCATATCAGTTGTAGATCTCTTACGACATTCACGTTCCATGTTAACACTTCAATGTTCACACCTCAAATAACTCTTCCGTTGGAGGACCTCCCCCCTTTTATAACATTGCTTTGTAATGTCCATGCGCTAAAGTGGAATAGCCATCACTCATCACATATCGCTTGTCGTCATATGGGGAGAGGGCTACTTTCCTCAACTTCTCCGAGAAAAGCTGGTGACTATGACTTCGGATAATGTGTCCTGTAGCCATCGTTTGAGTTTTCTTAAACAAACTGTCTCTATACTGCACATGTTTAATGCGTCTTTGACAAGCTCGAGTGATGCCTTTAGCTGTATGTTTTTCTTTCCCACCGCACAATAAACTGTACATTTTCGGTCTGAGTCCAACAAACTCTTCAATAGGGACGCCTGCCGTCTCATCCTTCATTTTCCCAAGCACTTTTTTGTTCACGTTGGAATGTAGGAAATGATCCGGCGGATAGTCACTTGTGTCGAACAGGTCAGCATCCTGCTGCATATCGTTGTAGATATCTTCCGTTTCTATGTCGTAACATAGACTGTCGGTGTCGCTGAACAACAACTTGGCATTGGGATACTTGACCATGATGTAGTTGTAATGAAAGTTGAACATAAGCACTTTGCTGAGGTCAAGAATGGTGAAGCCAACTTGAATGGGTTTATCCAGAAGCAAATCCACTTTGCGTAAATGTACCGCGGTCAAATCTTCGTTGAAAATTTTGAATTTGTGGAAAGAAGGTTTGGCCACAAGTTTCTTGAACCGCTTTTCCTTGTGAACAAGTTCAACATTGATTCGCTTTCTCACATTTTCCATGGTTTTGCCAAACACCGAGTTGTTCATCAGTTTGAAGAAGTCTTTCTCAAATGGGTTCTTGGCCAATTTTCTCTTTTCCGTGTTCAAGGTAATGTATTTTGCCAACCATTTGCTCTGTTCAAACATGATGGCGCGATGAACTTTAGTGACTTTCAACCCCAGTGAGACGTACTGTTGTAAATTCCTGTAATGAAGTACATATTTCTTCTTGTCAGACAAGTTAGGAATGAGCTTTTCACTGGATTTCTCTTTCATGTTTAGATCTTTCCGCAGCTTCTTACTGTACTCTGACAATTCTTCAACTTTGACACATTTCCGTTCTGGAGCCACTGGGTAGTGATTATGATGATCATGGATTGAATTTGGATATTCTAAATCCACTTCCAAAATGAATCCAATGTCGTCATCTTCATCCACATCCATGAAGTCGAGGGATTCTGGCTCGCTCACCCACATAAATCCTCTTTGTGGCATGCTTTGTGACATGGCCCAACCATACAAGTTGTTTGCGTCGAGGTACATCAGGTAGTTGTTTGGTATCTCAGAATTGTAATCTGCTATGTAGGGGTTATTCGCTTTCGCATACTTGTGTGTGATCACGGATATTCCTCCACGTATGCCTTGCTCAACCATTTGGTACATGTCGATGTCATTGATCAATTCTAACTTCACCTTTGTCGCTTTCAACATTGCATCCCACGACAGTCCTGGTGCTGTATAGTAGTGAGCAGGATCCAATTCATACGTGTTGAGGCATACTTGACGAAAATTTTCAAACACGTCAGCCAGCAGCAACACATCTGATTTCAGGTACAAGTCATGGTATTCACCAAATGTGGTACAGTTGAATGTATCCCACACCTTCTGCGCATGCACATAATCCTCATCGCTAATGTCCTCTTCGCTAAGCTGACTATGAAACTTGTCCTTTGATGGTAGCTGTGTTTCAGCAAACTTGGATGGCTCGTCCACGTAATCGTAGGGGTACACGCCCTTTCTCAGCAACAAATCTTGTTGGTCACTATCGTGAATGTGAGAGGTCATGTTGTAGAAGTTATCTTTCCCTTCTGCTGCAAGGTTGGATACCAACTTCTGTAGAGAGGTACTCATGAACTGAAAGCTGTCTGTAAATTTCAGATTGCTCATGGTGAATGCAATATATTTCTCAATGGTATTTGGAATGACTGTAATCGTTTCATCTTTGAATTTTCCAATTTCCTCCATGATCAAATGACTGTCATAGCCTCGCAAATTGTGGAAAAACACAGGAATGATAAAAGAATCTTTATCCCCTTGCTGATCCTTTCTAAGTCGGAATTGTAAGTTGCATTCATTGTGCGCTGCTCCGCGATATTTGCCATTGATATGGTCATGATCTCTCACACGATCTGCTCCTAGAGGTTCATGACAAATGTAGCAATCAACAGCGTTCTTAAAATTCTCTTTGTCTTCGCGAGTCATCACCATTTCCTTTGGTCGCTCTAAACCACGTACAATACGATCACGTTCATTCAACATATGGTCTAAAAAGACCTTTACAGCATTGTCTCCTCGATACACGACTGGTGCACGTGTGTTGTACTGACTCACAACTACATAGGCAAAGCTGTTTGGACGATGATGTTGATACTTGTCTCCTTCTTCATGCTTTTGCGTGAAACATTCAAAGTCTGCATAAATCACAAACGGTGCTCGCTGTTGTTTGGCTACATTCTTAAACTTAACGAATGGTTCCTTGGGAAATGATAAACGTTGCGCGCCATGCTTGCCACACACTTCACGATGCTCATCTAAAAGCTCTTGTCGCATAAACCCGTGAAGACAGTTGAAACAATAAAAAGCTGCACCATTATGCTTTGATCGATAAGACATAAGTCTGCTGAAATTCTTGATGAGGCAGTAATGCCTTTTCTTGTCATCGCTAATCAAAAGCAAGTTGATTTCTCTCACACTGGTGTTTCGACTCAGTTGTATCGGAACAACTACATCTTGCTCATATCCAAACACGTTGATGGACATATCATTCTCCTTTTCAAACTTTGGAATGTCCGTAATTGGTGTTGGAAATGTCATGCCCTCTGTCTTTAATTCCTTCTCAAATGGTGTGTAATGATTCACGCGATGTGAGTTGTTCTCATGAGGGTGAAGGTAAGCTAATACAGACCATAAGAAACACTTGTTGTCATCATTGTAAATGTTTAATACACCTTTTGTATTCTTCACTTTCTTCGGTAGTTGAATAAAACTACTCGCATCCAGTGGCGCTGACGTAGCTGTATGTACTTCAATATACAGTATGTTATCCAATACCCAGCCAGAGCCTTGTCGCTCATGTTCATCAAACTTAGTAAACAATTCTTTATAGGCGTCTGGCAAGTCCTGCTCAATATCTGCTGGGTTGTATGCTGTATATGTTGGACTGCTGATAAATGAATTATCCACTTGTTCTACCATAACACCTTCAGCATTCGCTGTCAGTTTCTTGAAACGTGCATGAACGACAATGTACCATTTCATTCCATAGTTTAAGGTCTCCAACAAATGTGCCTTGATACGGTTCTCTTGTTGTCGCATTTCAAGCAGTAAATCCGATCCATCCTCAGACTCAAATCGTCTTTCCTGCGCGTTTTCTCCCAGACTAACCCTTCTACCTCTCCCTACTTGTCCTGTTTTTTCTTTCTTTGAAACATGTTCTTCATGAGACGCATTTTCCATCTCAGCTGGTATGCATGCATGTGCCTCATAAGTATCCATAGATGGAAATATTTTAATGCATTCACAGCAGAGGAACGGATCAGGTCTGATAACACCATCTTGTACCGTCTTTCGTCTCTTGGCTTCAATCATCTCAACAAGCTCTTCATTAGCACGTTTCATCTTAGCTTGTTTGCATGTATGTGCTACGAACAATTCCAGAGATGGAAATGTCACATTACAATCATGACAGACGACTGATGTGTCTGAATTAGATGCCATTGTTGTTGTCACGTCAATTGCTTAAACTGATATGATGAAATGTAGGTCTCACTCATCCTATTTATACCGCCTAGGCATGTATTGCAGAGACATCTAGCGGAGAGCGATGTGTTCTGACGATACCTGAAAGCATTAAGAAAAGAAAAGCATAATATGTTTTCAAAAAAAAATTAAATTTTGGATTAGAACCCTGATTTTTACCCTACTACACCATGGTAAAATGTTCAAACTTATTTTATACATCATATTTTGTCAAAAAACAAAATTTGTTAAAGTTGGTCTAGAACCCTCATTTTTACTCTACTACACCATTGTATAATGTTTAAACTTATTTTATACATCATATTTTGTCAAAAAACAAAATTTGTTAAAATTGGTCTAGAACCACCATTTTTCCACTACTATGACTTTAGAATATTCAAATAAGTAGCGTGCTAAAATGTTCAAACTTATTTTATATATCATATGGTGTTAAAAACTAAATTTGTTAAAGTTGGTCTAGAACCACCATTTTCCCACTACTATAACTTTAGAACATTCAAATAAGTAGCATGCTAAAATGTTCAAATTTATTTTATATATTATATGGTGTTAAAAACTACATTTGTTAAATGTGTTTTAGAAGTGTCATTTTCCAACTACTATAACTTAAAACATAACATTGGACTTAACGTAGGGAAAATCCCATTCCTTCTCAAATTTATTGATCGTTCCCACACTCTGTACGAGTGCACTCTGAATTTATCGATCGGTTTTTCTCCCATACTCTGTACGAGTGCACTCTGAATTTATCAATCAGTTTTTCTCCCACACTCTGTACGAGTGCACTTATGCTATGTGTAGTTATTGCAATGGGGAAACCATTGAAATATGACTAATTAAATATTATCATAATAATAATAATAATAAAAAAATTTAAAAAAAGTTACACAGTCACATAATGTCACAGAGTCACATGATGTCACAGTCACATGTTGTCACATAATGTCACAGAGTCATAAAAATGAGCAAAAACTAAAAATAACCAAAAAAAATTTTTTTTGTCCCAGCCGGGAACCGAACCCGGGGCTCTTAGGTTGCTAGTCGTTCGCTCTAACCAGTGAGCCATTACGACTTCTCTGTTGAACGATCTGATAATGACATACATACGTTTGACTAATTATGTTCATATAGCAATTCAATAGTCATATAGCTATTTGATGTTACATAGTCACGTGATGTAACAAAGTGTCACATGATGTAACATAGTGTAACATTGTGTTACATTGTGTTACATAATGTAACATAATGTTACCAAAAAAAAAAAAAAAAAAAAAAAAAAAAAAAAAAAAAACATTTTACAAAGTTTTGAATTCACTTCAACTCAAAAAAAAAAAAAAAGATGACTTACCACAAGTCATTGGTTAATTTGTCTTCCAATCTTGCACTTCCCTTTTCCAAAGAATAACCAAATCTTTCACTTCTCTTTTCCAATGAATAGCTAATGTTTCACTTCCTTTTTCCAAAGAATAGTCAATGTTTCACTTCGTCTCCTATGTGTATTCCAGTCAATCCTTCACTTGTTCTTGAACAGCACAGCACAACACAATAGGTAAGAGCAACTGTTTTCACTTTTTTCCCCTGTGTATCCAACGGCAGTCAGAGCTTGAATGATGTGTATGTGCACAGACAATGTGCTCTTATAGGAGTGTTGAATCACATCCTAGGGGGGGGGGGTCCCATGATATGATATACTTCTTCACCGGGGGGGGGGGTCCCCATGGTATATGACTCTTCACCAGGGGGGGGGGGTCCCCATGGTATATGATTCTTCACCAGGGGGGGGTCCCCATGGTATATGATTCTTCACCAGGGGGGGGGGGGGTCCCCATGATATGAAAGTGGTGCCCGAGGGCGGGTTCGATCCATTGACCTTCAGATCATGGGTCCGCTTACGGGTCCTATGCTCTACCGACTGAGCCATTCCGGCCAGAAGGTTAATGATTGGGAAAATAGTCCTCATATACAATTAGAGCCACATGAAACATGATTTATAGGTCACGTGACATATGATTGACAGGTCACGTGACTAAAGACTCACTTTGACAACCTAAATGATATGATTGACAGAAAGTGAAAGTAGTGCCGGAGGGCGGGCTCGAACCACCGACCTTCAGATCATGCTTCAGCATTAAGGGCCCTGCGCTCTACCAACTGAGCCATTCAGGTCAGAAGGTTATTGATCGGGAAAATTTTCCTCATATACATGATTGACAGGTCATGTGACATATGACACGTGACACATGATTGACACATGACACGTGACATATGACACGTGACACATGATTGACATGTCACGTGACTAATGATGTCATGATGACCTCATTATGACGTCATTCATACAGGCGCGCGCTATTTCAATTACCATCTGGTCCAGAACTCTCATGAGAGTTCTGGACCACCCTGTGACGTCATTTTGGCGCCAATTTTTGGTCCAGAACTCTCGTTTCTCAACTACTACTAGGTGATCCTGACCTTCGCATAATAGAATATATAAATTTCTTTTGTGGTTTATCAAAGTGGGTCATTGCGCTGAAATCGGTCTATTTTGCAATGTTTTTGCTTCTAAATACAATAAATCAAATTCAATTTTGCTATGTAACCAGCTCTGAAGAAAAGTGCCAAGTGAGTAGGATTGGTCTTTATATGTAAGGTATCGCGAAATTCGCAAATTTTGACTTCAATAGTGATCAGTTTTAACATAATCGGCAAAGCAAGGAACAAGTTTTATAGAGGATGAACTGTGAATGTTAGTGAAAAGAGACCCCGTTGAAACTACTGGTAGCATGTTTCAGCATGTTTTTTTTTTAAACTGAACACTATATGTAGACGCTAAAACCCGGACAGGTCAACCGAAATCAGATAGATGGGTTACAAACATATTTTCTTTTTTCTGGATGGCGGGGGGAGGGGGTGATAAAATAATAAAAGAAATAATGACATTTTTTACAAATCAAGCTGCAAAAATTCACAAAATTTGCAATAGCACCAGATGCAAGTGTCCTAAAAGCAATGGTGAAAACAATATATTGTATTTTTTAAAGTCTTCGCATATTGAAAATTCAGCAAAATTCACATTCAACGTACAGATCGGTTACAATGCGTGTCCATGAAAGACGGTCCCCAAAATTACACCCCTTTTCCAGTTTCTCATTGGTAACTCATGTGCTTCTAAGGGGCCCGTGGGGTTGCATAATATCGAACAATTAACGAAGTAGTAGGAAAACGACAGTTCTGGGCCACCCCCTCCCCACTAGGACATAGTCGGTCAGACACACTCTGTCCTATGGGAGGGGGTGGCCCAGAACTGTCGTTTCCGTTTCACACCATTCTGAACATTTTTAGTTTTTGCAAATGTACAGAACCAGCTTGGATCAATATGTACATATTGCGGTGCTGAAGGATATGTAGAAGATGGTGATTGTCACTGCCACAGATTTGACTGCAAATTATGTGAACCTGAAAATTTTTGTGGTTAATGTGAAGCTGGTGAGATGCATATAGAGGAGTTGTCAATGTATTGAGAAGAATGACACTATAAAGGAACTCCTAGGTAAGGTGAATAACCATATATTCTATAGAGACTAAGCAGTAAAGAGTGTTTATTTATTCCCCACAGGTAGAACCCTGTGAGGAATATATACGATCGACCGTGTGTCGGTCTTTCGTTCGCTCTGTCGGTCTGTCATCAAGAGCTTGTTAACACGATAACTTAAAAACTGCTGCAAAGATTTTAATGAAACTTGGTATGTAGCTTCCATGGGAACAAACACAGATCGGTATGGTAAATGTGCCAGGTTCGTCCAAGGAAAACGGATCAGCTGGACTTAGAAAATTTCAGCTCTTGACTGATTATTGTGTGAGCTTGTTAACACGATAACGTAAAAACTGCGGCAAGGATTTTATTGAAACCTGGTATGTAGCTTCTATGGGAAAAACACAGATCGGTATTGTAAAAGGGCCAGGGTCGTTCAAGGAAAATGGTCCAGCTGGACTTAGAAAATTTCAGCTCTTGATTGACTATTGTTAACACGATATCTCAAGAACAACTGCAAGGATGTTAATTAAACTTGGTATGTAGCGTGTATGGGAACAAACAGTGATCGGTATTGCAAATTGGCCAGGTTCATCCAAGGAAAATGCACCACTTCGACTTGGAAAATTTCAGCTCTTGATTGAATATTGCTGGCCGTGTTTAACTGATGGTTGGCCCGTGGTTAATATGTGAGCTATGCACACTGCTCTAGTTGTGAATATGGATGGTATTTTCAAACGGACATGTAAACTGTATGATTGATGAATTAACTCGCTTTGGATTGGAGAAAGAACAGCTTTGGGACTTAGATACCTGTTGGGACTTGACATACTACAGCCTTAACAGAATTGAATTACACAACAGGTTTATTGAACGGTGTTATGAAACTGGAATAGAAAACGCCGAAGTTTTTTATTTTGATTTTGCATTTGACCTTATTCGTACAGATAAAGGAGTATTCTTTCGCGTGGTAGATTATTTGAGGGATTGTTTTGCAGAAGAAGATCAGTGAACAATGTCAACATCCCTTCTTCACAGATGTATGGAAACATTGGATGATGTCTTAAAAAGTGAACTATACTGACTTTGTGTTTTCCAAGCTTCCTTATTTTGAATCTGATTGGATTGAAGTAAGGAATATGCATAAACACTGGGAAGCTGTTAGAATGGCAATTCAAAGAAATCGTTTCATCCAATCTTTTCTGAGTGAATGTGAAGAACTCAATTTACCAGGGAACACTTATGACATTGATTCAGCGTTGTTGGTTGTTGGTTCTTTCCACGTTGCCATATCTACTTAAAATGAAAACACTCATTCACATAGTAAAACTTTTATTGACATGTAAATATGAATCACTTAACCACAATTTAATAATTTTAGCCACTTAAAAGATTGCATTATACACTACCATACAAACAAACTTTACTGTTCTTCAAATATTTTACAAATGTCTGTAGTCACTTCAACTCGTCCATTATTGAATAGGTCAAGTTCTGATATATCCGTTGACAATGAAACATTATCATCATAATGTAAAATAATTCTAGCAGCCACAACTAGCATGAGATCAGCTGCCCAAATTGTATTGGCGTTGATAAAAACTAGAGCAATTACTCACTTTCAGGTTTCCAGAGAGTGCAAAGAAATTCACTCGCTTTTTAAGGGCCTCGTACTGGGATATAACGCGTCTACAAGTATCACACTCTTGCAACACCGTTACTCTATTGCAGACATACATCGGCGTTCATACTAAAGAAGACCAGGCGTGGATACATCAGAATGAAAGAAGGTACACATGATTATTGCCAAGACTTCCTCCATCTGTATCATCGGCCAAGACTGCGGTACAAAATATATCAATACCTGTCAGTTAAGCAGTGGAAACCGATTAATAGACTGCGATCATGTAAAATGCGTAGGAGACGGTTGTGAGAGGCACTGTCTTCAAACGGTACACCCGAAGACCCGACAAGAAGAAATTGTCTCATAAATCGCCTGCACGAAAATCCTTGTTGTCGTTACATGAGTTGGCTGGTAACCGCGACAACGCTCACAGATACAGAGTTATGGTCTGCATCTTCGAATTCCCGTGTTGTGCAATACATAGTCAAGGAGCGAATGACGTGTGTATTATTCCAGCCAGTCATCTACCCCAATCCCTGTCCTCTCCAATAACGTCTCCACAGCATTGGCATTCGTTGTTAGGTTAAAATCCAGCACCAAACTTTGAAGTTATCGCTGGAGACGAATCTGCAGCAGCAGCCTGTTATGTGTCACAATCAACTCACCGCACTGTAAAATTAACAATTTATGCCTGCAGAGTATTCCTTCCAGGAACAGCTCACAGTGCTCAGTCTCGCTAGGCTTTGCGGCTGTGTGGGTCCCCGTCAACGGATGCTCCCACAACACCAACTCATCCTGATGTGGAGCTCACAACACCACTGACGCAGGAGACCGACCATATCATCACAGCCAAATGCGTCAGGAAACAAAATTAAAGCGAAGGCACTTAACTCCGACGCGTTCTCTGTGTCTTCGGAGGATAAATCGCACCATAGCTCTCGATCTTGAAGCTTATGTGCCACATCATCGTTGGCATGCAGATAGTCTTCTCTACCATATGTGAACTTCCCCTCACCCCTTGCTCAGTTACAGAAAGACGTAAAATACGGCAATTGGTGAGGTTAGGATAGACATAGTGCCAGAACTCACACATGCAGCCTCAGTAGATAACCATACCAGTCGAGGAACAGACAGAAAAAGGATCAGTGGACTCGTACCACCGGCGCTACTACAGGCGGTCACACGAATCGGGACATAGATGGCATGCAGGACAAAACTACGGGCTCAGGGTCTCACCGTTCAAGCATCCGGAAAGAGGGCTGCAACATCAGACTATTTCATGCAAATAGCTTCTAATGAACTCCGTCTATCCGAAAGGGAAGGCAGCGAGAGATAGTTAGGCGCTTCCTCATCCTCAGTGGAGGACTGGAATCCTGTTCTGGGATGTTATCGAAATAATGCATAAATTCTCCTCCGTCAGCAAGCCGTTACAAGTCCGAGAGATTGGGCTTCAGCTGGAGTCAGAGGGGCTACCGGATTAGGGACCAGAATTCTTAGCCCTCAACAGACTGTCTTGAGTGGTGGATGCAGTGCGTGTTAAGGATTCCGAATCTTGGCGAGAGACTCAACAAGGACAGAACTGCAACAAGGCGCTACACTTTGGCAAGCTGCGCGTGTCGTAAGAAATGAGTTCTATGAAAACAGCATACCGATCATGCGACGAGGAGAATCCGTTTACATCGCTGTCCAATAAAGGTCTATCTTATTTTGAAGCATCAGCAAAGAGTCTACAACTGCTCCTGTTTGCGGAATTCCTTAATCAAACGCTAGTAAACACAGCCAGTGGTTTGGAAAGAACGTTGTTGCCCATATCTGGTCAGTTGCTTGGTAAAGTAAACGAAGGCTTAATCAATGTTAAGTTGTATATATTTTTGCAGAGGTGTTGCCTGCCTAAGTTTTTTCAAGTTCCGTCACGCGCTGACAACAGTGAAACTTAGCTGTTTCCCTGACTACCTGTTGTTTGAGTTCAATAATCTGCCTGCACAGGATCAACAAAACAGTGCACTACAAGAGCGCTAGACCCAAGGGCCTCCACTGACAGAGACAGCGCAAGGGAGTTCAGGGCGGCTGTAGCTACCAACAGTGGAGGCAGTAAGCTCCTCTGGTAACCCGTGACCCTACACCAATCCAGACAACAGCGTAACAGATGACGATCAACAAGCACATCTGGAGAAAGCTTTTCGAAAGTATTCACCAGAAAACTGCGCCACCTCCGCTTCTGGTGTAACGTTAGAAAGTACTAAAGCAAATATTCAGTTCCTAAACTCCTTGACCGCAGGATACAGATTCTGGGATCTTAAAATGGTGCTGAATTCCTTTTACCAGTGCACAGACAATGTGCCATTTCGAGGTCTCGTTTTCAAATTCGCTTTTCTTCTGGCTTTGGCGTAAGTTAAAAGCAAATCTACGCACTATAGCATTGGACCAAAGCTATTTGCCTGAGGAGGCGCATCGGCTCGTTGTAAAAAGCCAAGGACAGACTTTCTGGGCAAAACACATAGAAAAATGCACGGTAAATACATTTTCTCGGCGATCATGTTGTAGGCACTCGCGAACGTAGACGCGGGAGAAGGGGGATTAGCGAAGAAACTCTTTTGTGCCCTGTGGTTCACGCTGTGAAGGTTCATACAGAACAGAAAAGCAATTGGGTCTCCGCAGCAGCAGAGATTGCCTGTTTTGTCTGTGCTACACGTCACCAGAAACATAGGCTCATACCGGGTCTCCAACCACTCGAGAAAGGCAGTGATCGCCGTGTACGAGCACATGTTCAAATTGGGTAAGGTTCTGGAGGGCCTTCATCCCCCCATCCACTCCCCCCCCCCCCCCCCCCCCACAAAATACACCAAAGACCAAAGAAAATATGGGTGGATTTGTAAAACGGTGTAGGACACTGGCGTACCCGCCCTCTCGGTAGTTAATGAGTTGGGTCATTAAACCTACATAGTGAATAAGATTTTTTTATTAGCGACGCTACAATTACTGTTTCGTTGGACTAAACTTCAACGTCAATCTTGTCATCTTGAAATATGCCAACTGGATGTAGCGAGGACCGTGCGGAGAGTGAGAGCCCGAGAGTCCGCAACAACAGGCTGTGGATAAGCTGTGGAGAGCATCCACAACAACGGGCCCCACAACAACAGACTGTTGACACACCGCGCAGCACATTAGAGATATTAATCACAGAAAACTAGTCAAACAAGCACTATTTAAGTGGTGTTGCTGAAGTCAGGCACAATCAGTCAGTTTATTTTTCGATTCTAGTATTATACACTTTGGCAAGTTGCACATGCAGCACCCACGCTTCAAAGCGTCGACAGGCAACATGCGCCTATTCGTGTTCATCAGTTTGAAGTTTTTTTCTTGCATTTTCTTGTACACCTGCGTCTCGCTGAGGGACGGGGCTCATCGTTCGGATCTTCCAGAAATAAACATTCGACCTTAGCAATCTGCTTTTTTCTGTTGTCGGTGAGTTCCAACGCCAGCTATAAACCATTTGTTGGGACAAAATTCTCGTTTTCTATCCAATTAAATCAGATTTTTCTCTTATCAAATGTTGTGGCTGTTTTGTTGGATTGAACCGACCTTATTATTAGCCTTCTCTCTCCTCCCCTACCCCTGGGCCCCGCGTCTTGGAGCGTAGGATTCAAAGTGATGTCAATAGGATTCACCGGTTGGGGATACCCATGACGGGAGCACATGACTGTTAAGCAATGTTTTTGAAGAACTGAAGCTCGATTACCAAAGTTCATGAACATCCGAATCCCTGAAGTTAAAGGGGAGAAAATATATGGAGGATACTTTTCTCGAGTCAGTGACGAAACTAAACAGCTACAACACGCAAAGAAAAATACATTTTTATTTTATAATTAATTGGATAAAAACAATAAATACTGATGGTCGACAAAGAAAGTGCCTTTTCCAGAAGCAGATGGAATTAGATGAATTTTCGTATCCAGTTTTAGATATACGTTGCCCAAGGTTTCATCTAAATTAAACGAAAATTAATAGTGAACAAGTCCACCAAAGATATGTTTTCTAAATGCACGTGTTTTGTTTCTTTTAAGTTTTCCTCAAGCGGAACAATTATGGCATTCCTTTTGGCTTCCGGATCGCCATTTTTTATTTCACTTTTTTTACTTGTTATTTATTCACCCGCTCGATTATTTTCTTTTCGTTCTTTCAGTGCCAATGCTTTAGATCTAAGAACAAGTCAAGTCAATCAGAAATACCGTTGCAGCTAAGGCTAAAGGCAGTAATGTATTTGAACCTCCCAATATTTTTTATGTGTGTGTTTTACCCGCAATTTTAGCAGGTGAACCTATCACCTTTTCAGTCCGAAAATGCCTTTTTTCCGCAGGACAAACACTTTTGTACAAAAAAAAAAAAAAAAATACTCTTTCAAGACTGTGACTAAAAGTGATGCGCAGAAAAGTCACGTCGGCGTTATTGTCATTTTATGTAATAAATCTCCAGCTACAGATGGTCAGTCGCATATGGCGCATGTTTTTCAAAAGTTCGCATTTTACTCTAAATTTGGAGCATTGATGTGACTCGTGTACCGAGGCCCTTGAGTCATTCCGTCACCAGTGACAATTTGAAAGGTTTTTTATTTAAATCCTATAAAACAATAGTATTAATGCGTGAAATAGTTTAACAACATTCTCTTGGTTATAAATGTTCCTAAACCTCGAAGATTTTATACTAACTCTTGGACCGAAAAGGAAGTAAATAAAGGGAATGAAACCGAAATGTATTTTTTTTTCTCAGTGATTTCTCTCAGTTCAAAGCCAAGTCAAATTTTGTGTCTGATTTATTCGGTGTAAATAATTCAATTGTACAAATGCTTTTTCTTCAATGTTTTCGCTTGAAATTCCTACTTATAAAAATAACTGACAATTAATCTTTTCACACCACATAATTCGGCGCACTTACAAGTGCTCCTTTTCTAATGACTAGCCAGTTAATATAAGTTTATACCATTTACATAATTTAAACAAAAAGATACAAGAAGGCTGTGATCAATCTTCCTTATTTCGAGGTTCTGCAGTGACAAATTTGTGCAGTTTTTCTAATGAAATAAGAACACGATATCTGTTCACTGTTTTATTTTACACAACTGCCTTTTTCTTCACGAAACAAAATTGATCTAGGGACTTTATTATTAGTAATAATTTCATACTAATTATTCTTATTATTATTATAGTTAATATTTTTATTATTATTAAAACCTGATACCTAATAATCATAAATGTCAGGCTTTGTTTAAGCACGCGCTAGAATTCATTGTTAGTTCCAATCTACGTTTGACGAAATTCCGAGTGTAATTTCTTTACAGGAATAAAAGCCCCATTGAACACATGTCATTAAGCAACAAAAATACAATTATATGTATTCTCATAACAAGCGCATTAATATTTCTACAGTATTACTCTTAGTCATGGCCAAACAATTGAATGAGCCACCCTGGGATAAAAAATAATCAGTCAAAGCTGATATAATTTACATCAGACGTGTATAAGAATCTTAGTCTTCTAAAAGTTAGGGAGTGAAAAAAAACCATGATTCCTTAATACCGATCAGCCGTCTAACGCAAGGGCTCAGACACATAACGAATGATTTTTACGTCAAACACTTACACGGCCAAAGTTAAGATATTTATTATTATTTTTTTTTTTTTGCCAAGCTGTCACTAGACCATATTCTTCTTTTCTACGGATAAATACAAAAATGATAATAAGAGAAGAAGAAGAAGAAGAAGAAGAATTTTGACTTTTGTATGTGATTTTGTCTGACAGGCTGAACTGTCTGAAAATCAAACTACTTTGTTAGTCATCACTCAACTTGTAAAGAAAATTCACAAGACGAACATCACATTTACAACCATTCATCAGTCCTCGATCCTTCATATGATGAAAATCGAACTTAGAAAAAGTGGCCAAATCAAGTCATTTATTTTGTTGCTTCGCCAAAAACTTATCATATAAAACTTACAGATATGTTAAAAGACTGCTTCTGGACAAAAATTGGGGCAGCTACGCAGGAAACTACTCTGTTTAAATATTTAAAAGAGGTCAAACCAAAAGACTACGCCAGTATTTTGAAAATCCAGTGTTGAATTTTTAAACCATCAGATTCGGGAGGGTAGTCAAAAAGCAATTACCAAGTAGCAGTCATAAAAATACATGTGGTGCTATGAAAAAGTAATATCATATAACGTCTTATATCCACCTGATGATATAATTTTTATCTGATGGGTTTCCTTTCGTCAATAGAAGAAATGCATCAGAAATGAAGCAATTATCTAGTGCCCCGTAATGATCTGAACCTGTTTTGACAACGAACATGGCAATGTTAAAAGGGAATTCTTGAATCAGACAAGTTCTACCATCCCAAAAGAGAAATGAGACAATTTCAAAAGAAGAAGAAAAAAAAACATTTCCAAATGATATTACATTAAATGTGCACGATCACGAATCACACAGAAGAATGGAACTTGCACCCCTCCACCCACTCCCCTTCAGGGGAGTGCGGATCAACTGATAGCTATATCTCATCCACGTTTATCCGTGTTTGCTCAAAAAGGGGTATTTTTTCAAACGACACTCCGCATTTAGGGGTTTATTTAAAAGTTATGGACACGCACGGGTGCCAAATTACAGTCGAGTTCCCATCCCCTTCCGGGATGCACCCCTTTTCTCTGTCTACAGGAACTTCCGGAAAGCCCAAGGGACGCAACAAGTTCATTTCTTGGCGCGAGAAAATAAATACCACTAAACTGTTACTTTATTTCTTTTCTACAATAATTATAAATATTTCTGCAACTTTCGTCGACAGTGAAAGGTTCTATAATTAATTACAGACACATATCAATTACTCACACTTAAATTACTTTCTGTGCGAAATGAGCATGACACTAAAATGTGATGTAGCAGTTATTGATATGTTCTCTTGTTAATTACCGTCTGTCATCGCTGTCTCTCATATGTCTTGTCGGCATTCTCAGCGTTGTTCTTGTCATAGTCTTTACCTTGCTTTTTTTAAACTTAAACCGAAAGTCTGTCATATTTAATATTAAATTCACTATGAATTGCAGACATTTTCGTCTGCTCTCTCTCTCTCTCTCTCTCTCTCTCTCTCTCTCTCTCTCTCTCTCTCTCTCTCTCTCTCTCTCTCTCTCTGTCTCCATCTCTCTCTCACACTCTTTTCTCTCTCTCCCACTCTTTTCTCTCTCCATCTCTTTCTCTCTCACTCTGTCAGTCTGTGTCTCTCTCTCTCTCTCTCTCCCTATCTCACACACATACACACTCTCTTTCCTCTCTCTCCCCTCTCTCTCTTTCTCTCTCCGTCTGACTCACTCTCTCTCTCTCTCTCTCTCTCTCTCTCTCCCATTCTCTCTCTCTCTGTCTCCATCTCTCTCTCACACTCTCTCTCGCTCTAGCAAATTAGAGCTGGTCATTTTCAGTCTGAAGTTAAGATTGTATTTTAAAGATTGTATAGTTTTTTTCATTCTTTGTAAAGATAAGTGTTCTAACTTTAAAATAAAGGTAGATCCAGCAGGTTTAAATTAAGAAAAAGCAAAGTAAAATTATACAGGCTGTTATGATTTGAATTCGGGCCACACACAGGTTTAAATTTAGCGACAGGTTGTTTACAAGGAAAGGCGACCATGCTTCTTGGTTCAGGCATCACTAACCGGCCAGCACCAGAAGCCCCGGAAAGACACCATCCCAAAAAATAAGACCAATTTTCTTCCTCCACACTGTAATTTACTCCCCTTGTTAAGAATCCTTTACATAAGACCACCCTAGAACTTAGAACATTCCCAGGCGGTTGTACGGGGTTTGCTGTATGTGCAGAAAAAAAAAAAACACACACACACACACACACCCGCACACACACACGCACAGACATAAAATTTGGGAAGTTTTAGATTATAAGTTATACAAAAATTGAACGTAATAATTTTATATTAAAAGCTCTAGACATCTTTAATTTTTTGCCAGATCAATAACGATTAAATTAATATATCGGATGAATGACTTGACGTTTTTCATCAGATTTCATGTGATCAAAATAAATCAGGTCGTTAAAACAGGGTGACAGCTTCTAAGAAATTTTCAAAATTTAAAAGTAAATACCCTTTTTTAAAGTGCAAATGGCACTCCGCACTGATGGCGCTTGTCCCCGAAATTACCCCTTTCGATTTCCTTTTGGAAACGCACGGGAACACATTCGCACCCAACCCGACCCCCCCCCCCCCCCAACATACACACACACGGTTCGAATGCGTCCTGGTTCAAGAATATTTTCGCGAATGAAACCCGGGGCTCAGAGACAATATTTGCGAATGAAGTCAGATAATGCTCTCTCGGGCTTTTGAAGAACGGCAAAAAATGTACACGGCAAAGCACGAGAATGATATTTAATACACAGTCTCCGCTAGTTCGGTTGTTATTCCCATAATCTATATATATACATGTCCGAATATCTGCGATAGTTACTTAGATGAACTTGACAGATATGAGATCTTCCTTCGATATTACGACACTGCGGAAACAACTGGCGTATTTACCGAATGCAGTTTTATACTTAAACACAGTGAAGGACCATATCCTTTTGAAAGCCAATTTCGTCACAACCGCGTCTGTCCCGAGTCTGTGTTTTCCATATTACATGCATCACAGCGTACGAGTCCGTTCTCATCGCATATAATACAGCGCAAGGCACAGAACTCCTCGGTGAAGTGATTGCGGTGCACGGACTTTCGGCTGCCATGACACATGAGGCACGGGATGTAGCGGTAACCGCCACATCTATCACACGAACTAGCATGACTTATTTTCTACAAAAAGTAATCATAAAAACTCTTAAACTAATGCTATTTTTTTTACATGTAGTTATAACAGAACAGCAGTGATTATTATTATTATTATTATTATTATTATTATTATTATTATTATTATTATTATTATTATTATTATTATTAATCAATGCATATGTCTGTAAATTAAGAGCTGTCTTACTTTAAATGATTTAAATATTCTTCGCAATTCCCCAGTTTCATTCATGCTCAGCACTTCATCAACTCCCTGAAACATCAGATATATTTTTTAAACATTAAAAAACAATAATCATACCCTAAAATCAAATTTTTAAGTGAATAAATACTATTATATACATTGAATAACATTAAATACTTTTAATTAATTATTTAACTATTTTAATAAATTCTTTAAATATTTAATTATTGGACTCTTAAACTAAGGGGTTTGAAGCTTGGTTCACTTCAGACATAAATATAAGGCAGCACAAATACTTTATATCATTTAGATTTTTGGTCTTTTACAAAAGTATGTTTACTTTTAACTCGAGACTGTTTCAACAAAAAATTCCGATTTTCTATGAAAAAAGTCTCACTAGGTACATATTTTGTACTTAAAGAATTGCTAAGATAACAGAATAAATTGCAGGTTCTTCCACTCTGTAACATTCGTTTACTTTTTTTGTGCATCTCCACTGTTTAAAACTCGCTGAATCAAATTTTAAAAGAGGGTACAATTATTTAACTATTTGTTCGCTAAAATGCGTACACAATACATCCATCACGCACCTTTCCTAAAAAAAACCTTTATTCTTGGGGGAGAGGGGAGGGGGGTTGGGAGGGTATTGCACGGTTGTCTGAGCTTTTACAAGGAACCCAATACAGTTGTGCCTGAGGTCTGAGCATGCAGTTTGACGACTAACATGCAATTATGCAAGACGACTGATAAAAAGAACTTGTATAGTATTGGGTTCTATTTTGGCCTTTGTCAGAAACTGCAAGATATTATTTATATTGTACAGTCATTTTTTCATGGCACATTTTGCCAGATCTCGTTTTTGAGGAAATGCATTTGAACAAATATGTACAGCGGAACCCTGAAATACGACCACAAAGGGGACTGAACTTACGTGGTTTGATTTCCGGGTTGGTCCTATTTGTGGGGTTTTTCATAATGAAAGGCACCTAGAATGGGACCATAGAAAAGTGGTCCTATGTTTGAGGTGGTTCCATTTTCAGGGTGGTCCTATTCCGGGGTCCCGCTGCATTATATAGAATGTAACATAGTGTACCACAATTCACCATCTACTTCTTAATTTTACTGCAAAATCCGAAAATATATACACGACTGTATATATGCACATGCACCAAAATAGTATATCAAAGTTTTAATAAGGAAACCACAGTGTGTCGTATCTGCCGATCCACTCTATATTTGGGTTAAGTGTGGTTAATCTTGTGGTTCTGTTAATAATAAGTGCGACATAAATCATAACGACTGGCTACCCACAGGTGCATATAGTCAGTACTTAACTATTGACTTGCACTTTGACTAAAAATTAAGGAACAATGGGAGCAAGCTAACTCATGGTCTCTGTAATTCTACTTTGCACAATTACATGTAAAAAATGGACGACGGGGGTGTGGGGATTTTCTATCAGCCGCGTGGAAATTAGTCGAATCAAAAATGATTTAGAAAACAACATCCATTCCTACTGGTGCACTCTCCAATATTAGCCGCTTCGAATACCATTGATCATCACGAAAAAAATGCCGGCAAAATAATTTTCAGATTGAAACTACCATTTTACAGTCGCTCTCCATTGTCTACAGTTGTTAAAACGGCAAACTTACCCCTAAATGCTGTCCATCTACAAAAACTTGGGGGACATCAATGTTAACTTGGGCAAGTCTTTCCTGCAGCTCTTTTTGATTTTCCTTGCTCATGAAGATATCGCGTTCTTCGTATTCTACCATCTGCGTTTGCAGAATGTTCTTGACTTTTTTGCAGTTTTCATGTGTATCACGAACTATCATCATGCTTGTTGTGTAAAGTACAATCTTTTCTTTTTCTAGTGCTCTGTAATTCTGAAAAAAAAAACACATTAGAACAAAATAAAATCGAAAATTTTAGAAGCGTGATCTTTTTTGTTTGGATGGCAGGCGATGAAAGGTTTAGTGTATTAATAATGTGACGATCGGGCGCCGGTACTGGATGTATGTGATGATCGATTAGACACGGGACAGCCGAGGTACGGTTGAAAACTGAAGCATGTTAACAGTCTCACATTAATGCACTAGGCGTATCCGTCCTCCACCGTCGATCGTTTAAACGAATAGTGTAGTGGATAAGCAGACGTTCAGAAGGCACCCAATAAAACCAACAGTTAAAACTCCTAATGGCCAATCTCCGCGTTCACTTGTGTTGTGGACGCCGCATATACGGCTTGCTCCTTCAAGCACTCGCACCGATAGCAACAGCGAACTGCTTTATTATTATTATTATTATTATTATTATTATTATTATTATTATTATTATTATTATTATTATTATTATTATTATTATTATTATTATTATTATTACGCGTCATTTATATACCGCTTATTATTCTAAGCGGACAATATAGCAAGATTAATAAAATACGAACAAATCAACTAAAAAAAGATGTAGTTAAAAAAATAAGAATAATTGTAAGACAAATAGTTAAATACATAATACTGCTAAAAGTACTTTGACCAAGACAACATTCACTACTACCGGTAAGTTTAAGACTAGACCTCGTAATACTGTTTCAATAAGAATGTCTTTAAGGAACGCTTGAAAGATTCAAGAATGGCACTGTTTCGGATCCTGTAGGGCAGTGAGTTCCAAAGTGTTGGAGCCGAAATGCGGAAGGAGCGGTCACCGTATCTGTTCTTGCTCCTTGGAACGACCAGTTGGAGATTGTGACATCCTCGGAGGCAACGCGAAGGTTGTGGACGCATCGATATAAGGTCTGCCAATTATTGAGGAGCAGTACTGTCCAGGCATTTGAACACGAGTGTAAGAATCTTGAATTTCGATCTTTCAGGTATAGGTAACCAGTGAAGCTCTTTCAAATTGCTTTGGATATAATTTTATCGATGAAATCTCACTGCCAAAAGGATGCGTATAAGTATGACGCTCTGTCTTGCTAAGACCTGTTGACTCTGATCATTATACTGCATATTTTCTAAGGAAAAAAACCTGATCGGTACCCAGATTTTAGTTACAACAAGTAACAAGAGGAAGGTTCAAGTGCAACAAAACCTGGTTCATCCGGAGAGCATTAATTAGGACTGACAAAATTTATGGATCTAGGGATCATTTCAAAAGACTGGTTATTTTTAATATTTATAACTATGAAATATCCTTGATAAAAGTCCAATACTCGATCTACAAAGACGTCCTTCAGAACTGTCAGATATTGTTTACTTTTTGCAAAATCATATGTTCAATCTTGTGGTTCAAACATTCCACTAGAAAAATATATCTCATTATTTTAACCGGTTTTTGAGACAACAACGACGCAAAAAATAAAAATAGAAAGCACTGTATTAATTAATAAAAGCACGTCTATATAACTGGACCACGGATGAGGAAGGCGCCTATTGAAATTCAGAATGCAAGTGGCTGAAGTGGCTTTCTCGATCAACTCGAGGCAATTCAACGCATTCAAAAAGCATCCCCAATGAAGAAATATTCTCGACCCGTTTAACGTTTATATCGAGTTGAACAGCCTAGTTACCACTTCAAAAGTTTTTGCTGACATTTCGAAAGCTTATTCCCTTTTTAATAGTTTTTTCCCGTCTGAATAGTTTCCAGAAAACCCTTAAGCTATCTGAAGTAAAAAGATGAAATTCGGTTACACATACAGCATGACGTCTGGTGAAATCCGCATTTTTTTAACATGGACCATCAAGGTGAAGGTCAAATTGACAACAGAGCAATTCTGACTTCATTTTTGAACTTCCACTCCCATAGAGAGTAATAGAAGGATAAATGTTTCCGGTTCATATATAATATAGGACTATAAAATTTTGACCTTGACCTTGACCCAAGTTAAAAAAAATCGCATATAAATTTAAGAGTTATATCGGAAACCGTTACAGATAGAGCTATTTTGGCCTTATTTTCGAAATCCAATCCTTGTAGGGATTGTGAATCTATTATCTCTATTCATTGGACCTCGATGACGACGAAAAAGTCACGTAACCTGTGTTATCTCGGAAATCGTTAGAGACAGAGCGATTTCACCCTCCTCTACTGAGTTACATATGGGGTAACTTGGTAATCTGAACTTTGGCCTAGATTTTCAAGGTCAAAGGTCACCTCAAATCTAGTGACCAGTGTTTTTTTTGCAAACCATTAGATATAGAGCGATTTTGACCTCAATTTCGTGTCCCGCCACGTTCTTACGTTACATTAGGGATAACTTCGTGATCTGAACTTTGGATTAGCTTTTCAAGGTCAAAGGCTATGTGACCTGTGTTATCTCAGATGCCGTTAGTCACAGAGCTCATTTTCTACCCTTTCGGGCTAAAAGACGTTCGCAAAAGAAATGGCCTTGAATTTCTCGGTCAAGTCATGACCAAAAAAAACGGAATGTTGACTATTATCTCGAAAACAGTTAGAGATAGAGCGATTGTGAGCTCATTTTCTACCCTTTGGGCTTACCTCAAGATGCCCAAAAACAACACAATTACCAGCAGAACTTTTTAAAATTCGGAGAAGACTTAAAGGTAACTCCTTGACAATCCTGCTACATGATGTACATTACTTTTGTATTACACTATGTATTAAATAAACAGTGAAACAACTCTGTCTTTGGTTTTAATAAAAAAAAAGAATTTACAAAGCTCACAGAAGAACACATACGAAACTAAATAGTAAGCGACAGCTTGGCGAGGGCTGATGCTTGTTCTGCGAACGTGCGCCCTTTCACTTAGAACACGTCAATTATGTAGCCATAACAAAGCACGTTAAGTGCTGTTTTACGACATAATATAGTTATGAGTAGTTGGCCATCATGTGCTTTTATTGTATACAACATGGAACTGTCTCACAGAAGATGGGTTTAACAACTCAATTTAACCAGTATTTAATTAAGTAGAAAAAGAAAAATGCATCATACGCAAATCATTTTACTCATCAGTGCTCAAACCCAGTCTCAAAATGGTCAAATTGAATAGATCCAAATAAAGCCAAGGTAGTACAGAAGCTGACGTCATCACCAACTATTGTTTTATGCCTAAGGTGCTAAGTTCAAGTGCAAAGAATGACTCTTCCGTTAAAAGTCCTCAAAAATAAACTCATCTAACCCTCAAATGGTGAAAAGGACGTTGAAAGTTACCATATTACGAAATAGTAACTTAATGTAGATTCGTTTTTTTTTAACATGCACATATCTGAATATTTTCATCAGAATTTTGCAATTATAAAGAAAAAAAAACAAACATACACACACAAAAAAAGAGCTTTGAAAACAAGTTACAATCACAAAGGTTGAAGAGCATTTTTTGTTTAGTATTTTTCTTTTTTTTCAGAAAGCCTTGGGACATCTCTCCAACGTCTATTTGAGATCACGACGTCTATCACATAATTTCCTAAAACGTAGCAGCTGGTGTTGGTTGTGTTTCGTCGCCATCAAATCACAGATCCTGCCAAACGTCTTTGTCCCGTCGTTGGCTCAAAACATCGAGATTTGGTTGTGCATGAAAGTTGAAACAAGTCAAAATGATGATTGAAATATAATAATCGGAGGGATGTGCCAGTTTTTTCATCGAATACGTTTGGAAAATAGACATGAAAAGTGACTTTGTACGTATTTTATCTGAGGGTGGGAGGTACCTTGATTTCGTGAAAGGGCAATGGCACCTCAGGAATGTGGACGTGTTCCTCCAACGTCTCTTTGACGATGCTCTCCCATGTGTATCCAACGTCGAGAGAAAGATGTTTCGGCCGTCATATACCACCAAAGCAGACGCTGTTTCGACATTTGATTACGACGTGTTTACGACGTCGTATGTTTAATGTTATTGTATTTTTTTTCATTTTTAAGATCAGCTTTACTTTGAGCACGACAGGAACGGATTTGAATAGAAAATACGTTCTTCAAATCTGAACCAGAAACGTCGACGCTTTCTTTAAATATACTGAGCTCGCATTGACAGGTTCCATATATGTTAACTGTTCAAAGTGAGCTCTGCTGGGCAGTGACATATATTTCCTGGTTACTCTCGTACACCTGATTGCAAATTTCGAAAGATCCATTATAATATCCAGACAGACCCGTCTGAATGAGGAAATGAGGAAGTTTTGTGGAGTTTTCCGTTCAGTTTTGTTCCTGGTCAATGCAGCATAGAGACTAATGTATTCTAATTTCAAGATCTGTTCAGTTTCACCAGTTGCGTTTCGTTCCAGTCAGTGTGTGACATGAATTTAAATACTGACAAGGCTATGGCCTTTTTGTGAGCAGGAAGCATTACCTGTGGTGATCTTTCCTTTGAAGTTTGCCACTGACAACATTTTACCTGTCTGTCTCTTGCACAATAGTGAAGTGCCACGCCCAAAAGCAGTTCATTACAGTAACTTCAACCATAATAACACAACAGGTTTGTATCAGAAAGAAGGGGATGCTTAACCCTGAGCTGAGGACAGGGGCGCGGCTGTAAGGTGTCGAAAAAAAACTGGTTATATTTATTGGGGCTCCGAGCTGAGTGGTTGAATCGAGCTGGAACAATATGATCTCTATGATTTGCCAAAAATTAAAAGCTTAAATTTTGAAGCTAAATTGTGGAGCTGTTAGGGCATCTTGAATTTAAGTTTTTGAGTCAAACTTCACCAAAAACAGATTTACTATATTTTGGTATATGAAGTCCGAATGATAAGGGGTGATTTTGAAACAACACATTTGGCAACCGGCCACTGTTCGTCCTACTTCAGCCACCGACAACCCACCCCAAATAGGGTGGTCTCAAAAAACCTTCGCACCATATTTAATTACGTTTCTGAAAACTGTTATAATATTAATACAAGATACAATGGACATTCTATTATAACTCTTACGGACTTTGAAGGTCCTGACTGTAAGACTTAAAGCAATATCATGCCAGTGTATCCCTTACAATGTGTTTAAAATCACACACAGGACAGAGTGTTTTGTTGTTTGCTCTTGAAATGTTTACAAGTGTCACCTTAATTGTCCATGAAGAAAAATATAAAGAAAAGAACAAAAGTTGTGTCCAATGAGAACTTTTGGTTAAATGCGGAAAATGTTCATATTTTTTTGTGAGACATAAACCGTATTTATTGCACTTAACCAAGGTGAAAAATTGGTCCTGTAAAGGTAATCCGTTAGTACAGAATAAATGAATAAACGAAAGTAACGCTCGAAAGAAAAAAAAGGAAAGCAACGTGTTCACCTTCACGTTCGGCAAAACGTATATAACCATTTCTTCAATGTGCCCGTGGCGCGTCACGCGTTATTTTGATGCAGCCGCAAAAATACTGGCGCGCCATTGGCGCGTGAGCGCACTAAATCTGAAACTCTGCTAACTTCTTTTCAAGTAATGGGACTGAATTCATCAAAATTCTGAGACAAGAGTATTTTACTGTTAAGATCACGGTGGCCGAAGGATTTCACCTAACTTTTCTCCTTGATACAACATATTCAGGTGAATCGCATATTTCCTTATGTTCGATAAGTTCAATATAACTTGCATACTGCTAAACCTATTTCTTGATGAATTTATGTGTATTTTTATTGCGGGTCTGCTGGCAAAATTACTCGATGCTTACCACTGCATAAGAAAATGCAGCGCCAAGAATCTTGAAGCATCATTGACGGGGAGTGGGGCTGGGAGCCCTCGAACCAGGCCCGCACGCAATAAATATTGGATGAACTGAATTTCCAACAACTAATTGACGGAATAACGTGTATGAGAAGTGACTCTGTAATAAAACCTGGCATCACTAAGGTATTTATAAAATAATGCTCCCCTTTCCTCATCCCCGTGCAATGGGCCGAGTGCAATATAAATAATTTCAGAGAGCAGTCTCGAATTTACTTGTGCTATACTTGTTGATCGTTCAACCCAGATCTTTTTTCACCATAATAATAATAATAATAATAATAATAATAATAATAATAATAATTATTATTATTATTATTATTATTATTATTATTGCTATTATTATTATAAACATTTTTAAGATCTCTGTATAATACAGCAAACACTAGAAACAGAACCACAGTTCTTTGTTGTTTTTTTTTTTCAATGAAAGCCTTGGGCATCATGTAACAGTAGTCCTACTTGTGAGGTGGTCCCATTTGTGTGTGGTTCTAAACCACGTTCCCCTGCACGTTTTAAATTAAACTTTGGAGTGCGAGTGCAAATTTGCACATCTGGTCACGTGTTTTTTTCTTATTTGTTTATTTATCGATCTGCCCGGTTGTCTTATTTTTTAGTCACAGTTAAAGGATGGGTACGCGATTACTTTTCGGTTCAGTTTTAGTCACCGGCGTAATTGCATAATTACACATGTGACAATCCCTGCCAGACAGTCAAAATGTGTCATGGAAAACGATGACCCTCTGTGCATAGAATCATTAATGGGAACGGACTAAACTGGTGCGATTCATGGGTGGTCCTACCTGGAGAGTTCTTCAACTGGATGGCAACTAAAACGAAACTGCTAAAAAGTTGTTCTACCATTTGCGGGGTGGTACCATTTACGGAGTGGTACCATTCGTGGGGTGCTCCTATCTCAGATTTCCGCTGTATGTATGCCGTCAGCATGAAACTTCATAAACCTAACGTACCGAATATATTATCCCAGAACTAAACACATTTCGACATTGTAAGAGATCTCGTATGACCGGGCTTCATAAAATGCAAACTGCAACATTCCAGGCATCGTTGTCCATAAATTACACAGGTCAACCCTGCCTTATCTCAACCACGCTACGTCATCAGTGGCTGGTTAACGAAATCTAAAAGGGATATTCTCAGTATATTACAAACTTAGTGCGTATTTTAAGTAAAATAACATTTTAAAAAATAGTGATAGGAATTCAACGCTATCTATTCGAATAGAACCCACTGCCTTTGCGGAATTTGACTTTCACATGACTGTGGACAGCCCAAGAACAGCCCAGCCGAAAGAACCCTCTTTTTGTGGCAAACGGGGAGTACTGAATCAAAATTACCTCTTTTTAATTAAATTGGCACTCCGCGTGGTCCGCGTCTGGTCCAAGAACTAACATGGCATTAACGGAACTGCCACAAGATGATCTGAGATTAAATTTTCCCTGAACAAGAACTTCAGCAGCACATATACCCAGCCCACCGTATTTTCTCGTCAGTACACCTTTATAATGGCGTGAGTATAGTGCTTGTTGTGAAGAAAGCGTGTCACGGAAGCTAGCGGTCCAAATTCGTACGCGTAACGAACCTATCATTGCTGTGATGCGTACGAGAAAGTGCAACATATTTGCTCTCATGAGGCTAATTAATTATTGTTTCATGCCACACTTTTATGTGCTGCTGATTGGGTAATGCCCATAACAACTGGTCGATTTCACAGGTCGAGTCCCGACGTTTCAAGTTTCAAGTCCCGACGTCGTATCGACGCTGTATTCCAGCATTACAAAGCTCGCATATTTTGATTGAAGTTGTGTCTCTTAAAAATTACTTTGCGAATGTTATTCACTGCTGCTTGTTTACGAGGCATGCTATATTAACCATTCAACATTATACCTAATGCAATTGTCTGATATGATGAAACGGGCCTAAAAATGAAGTCGGCGTTTCGTACACAACAAGTCTCTGTTTACACTCGTATGGTAAGTGCACTTGTAGAGTAAATGGCATTTTTCTGACCATGGAGTAATGATATGGTGAATGTTAACGGCATGGCTCCATTACAGTGTAAAAGTCTGTACCATATAATTACGATGAGACCTATGTATTTAGGCATCCTGCTATTGTCCAACCAAAAGTGATAGCAGGCTGTCCTTATGGTTAGTACAAAACGGAGAAAAGCAATCATTTTATTCTTAAAATTGATAGGCTGCAGTATGACATCACCATGCAGCAACTGTACAAACGGGAACATCTCATCTAGAACTGGAACAGTTAGACTGTGGAGGGTAACTACCTGTTCAGTTAGTGACCACATTTAAAACAAATATGCCCCAGTGTTTCGGGCAAAGCTAGAAGAAAACTGAAGCGATGTTGCAAATTCACGTTCATGTTGGGAAAATTTGGCAACTTGGCAACTGTATGCTCAACCCTGTGGTCAGCATGCTCATAGTTTATGTAACTTAAGACGAACTGGGGACGGGAAGGAAAAAGGACGTAATAAAAACAACGCTTATATTACTGCTTACGCTTGTAAAGCTAGTCAATGACCGAAGACCCAGTCATGGTCTTAATAACGACCACAACTCAAAAAACAACTGTATGTGTGACCGCGAACAACAGACTTAGTGACAGCTGTGACAGACTTAACACTTAATCACGCTACAAACACAGTCATATCGCTACCTCTTTTTCTTTCTTTCTTTTTTGTGTGCAATACATGCTCACAAAAACCAACCACCTTTTTTTGCCGAATGTACTCTTAACAGAGCAATATATACGTATATGTGCAATTTTTATTATTGACATACTATAGGTCATATACCCCAAAAATGTACGCATGATCCGCAGTGCCAATAATACTTTTTTGACATAGCTGACAATTATTCTGTCTTGTTAGTCAACTGTGGTTTGATATTCACCCTGAATCTTGAAACCTTGAGAAGAATAGGCAACGTTTACACGGCACGAAAGGGACTTCTCGGCGCATGTAAGAAATAAAAACGACTAAAACACGTAACAGGCTCAAATAAGTCTAAGCCATTCTTATTTGACTGTATACTTATAAAACTACAGCTCCATTTACCCTATTTAACAATTGTCTTGTTTAACCATACCGCAGTGTTGTTTCGCATATCTAATCACAAAAAACGTCTGAATTTTAAGTGTCTCTCATGCTTGTTCAAGCAATATTCTAAATAAAAGAGACAAATATTTCTTTTACCATTAATCACGTTATCAAAAACGCATGACATTTTCAGCACATATCGTATATACGTTTTTATTTGGCCATTTTTTTTTTATCTGTGGGGCTGATTTGAGTCATAGATTAATTTATTGATATAGTCGACCATGTTTCAGAAATCACGACAGAGTATAGCATAAACCGCCCGATATCCTGCTGCAAGTGTGACCGTAGTCGTGACTTGCCGAATAAATAACGGACATGAAAAACTGCAAAACATTATCAAGTGCCCCCTCTTCCCTCCGTCCTCCTCTACCAATGTTAGTCCCAAACTCATTGCTATCGAGGAAAATGTGGCATTGGGAGCAGATGCGCAGTGACTACTTCATGTTGGATTTTATGCCCCCCAGAAATCGTACGGAGCCCTTGGATTGCTGAAAAACAGTGTTTCACTACAGCTCAGATAATGAAAAAAAGACACTTATATCCACACTTCATAGGCCGTGATCAGTCGTAACACCAAAAAAAAAAAAAAAAAAAAAAAAAAAAAGAAAGTTTCAGAAAGGTGCTTATTCACTTAAACTATTAAAAAACAGCAGAATTAGGGCCAATCCGGAGTTTTGTCCACCCCTGCCTGGGTGGCAATTAATCGAACGGTTCTTTATTCTGCACTGAAGCACGTCTGCAAGATTCCGTAGTCTTTGTATTATTATTATTATTATTGTTGTTTTTATATTATTGTTATTATTATAAGTGTGATTATTATAAGCAAATAATCACAAATAAACCAATGTTTACTAACAGCAAATAAACAATACCTTTGCTGGTTTTCCATCCTTTTGTGTCAGGAAAATGGCTCTGGCACCTTTGACACGATTCTTTACTCCACGAATGGTGCCCTTATTACTCACGATCTTCATTTCTTGTAAAGTGTCTGGGTTTCTTATGTCTTTCATTCCCGTAAAGAAAGGATGCTCATCATCTCCGAGTTCGCTCGGTGCTTGTGACGAATGCGATGACGGCATGTCCACGTTTTCGTTGATGTAAAACCGTTCTTGCGTGAAACTGTCAGTATCCGAACTGCAGAAACTAGCATCATCCCGCCCATTAGCGGTAATGTCATAACCGTTATATTTTGGGGACAGGGTCGGCGAACTTTGAAAGCTATCCGTAGATGGTGTACTCACTCCACTTACTTCGTAACTGTGTCTGCCGTTATATCCATTCACGGTTCCTTGACCGTTAGTTTTCATTATTATTGGCATGTGTGAGTCCATTTTCCTTCTGGGAAAGGTATAAAAGTCAGTCTGGCTGTTGTTATAGCTATTTAAAGGTAGTAATCCATAATGGTATGAGCCACTCTGCAGACTGAAAGACCCTCGTTTGGGCACCGTATCTGTAGTGCTAGTGCGTGTCTTTCTGGCTGTTTTGGAGTCACCTGCAGAGGTGTCCTTTTGGCTAGAAGAACTGGCTGAATGTGGGTTTTGCACGATCTTGCGACCACTGCGGCTATGACTCGTGTCTGTCGTGATGGGGCGCATAGTTCACCCTTTTATGTCGCCTGCGTGCTGCAATTACATATGTGTAAATCTATCCTCTCTTCCACATACAATCAATAAGCCTTTGGCACAAGTTTCCGAGCTTGAAACAATTCCTGATAATTTGTTTCCTAGGTGTCGCTAGTAGGACCTATTAGGGATACTTTTAGCTGGCTTTTAGCGTTGGCAATTAACAGATGACGCTTTCAGTTACAACACCGCTTGCTATAAAAGCCCGAATGGCAGTTTCTTCTATTAACTATTAAACAATATCTGCAAACGTTTGTGTGTGTATGTGTGTATGACGTAGTACCAATGCTTGTAACATGTGTTGAGAACGCCCCATGGTGTGTTCGATCTTCAAATGGCTAAATAGCTTTATACATATTTTTTGTTCACTTATGTGAAGTGTGTTAGCTTGAGACGTAGCCAAAAATACTCTCCAATGACTGTCAATCAACGCCAGTAAGTACCGCCTCTTGACGTGCTTCTGCTCACTTCTTTGTAAAGACCCGTTTAAAATCCGTTATTTTTTATTCTGTTTTGAGGAAGTAAAAGTAAGTAAGTAAGATTTTCCAAACAAGTGTTTATTATTGTCAAAACACACAAAAACCCTCACAATGTGTAACACCAGTAATGCAACAAAGTTCCTGGCCTTACAGAAAACTATTCTTTGGTCAGGACCCCAGGGCCCAGTCTCTATTTACCTGAAATGAGGGTAAAATTGGCGGGCATAAATTATGTAGGGTAGTGACAGGTAGTGATTCCCATAACTGGTATATCCCTGTAATACGGTACTTCTTAACGTCGCGCCATGATGTAATGAAACTGAAAAGGCTAACAAATACACGCACACATAAAACCTACATACGCTGTTTTTTATCAATAAAACGTCTTTACACGGATTATTTTGAGGGCGGAGTGTCTTAGCCACACGTAATTGAAGGGGTCCATGCATAAACCTGATAACTGCAGTTATCAGCAGTGGAGAAAAACGCTTTTAAAGTTTGAAATTTTAGTAACAAACATAGGTTTTTCCCATCGCCTTTTCCTAAAAATGCCCACTTCTAATCGGTTTTGAGGTGTAAGACTGATATATGTGATAGAACAGAGGCCAAGAAATACAGTGGCGGTAATAGTGCATTTTCCTGATAAGTGGAGTTATCAAGTTTATGCATGGACCCCTTCAATTGCAGTCTTAAACTATATTTAGCTGTGTTGACTAATGGCAATGAGTGTAAATAACGGTAACTGAAACTGATAAGGCTCCTAATCGCGTGACTTTACAAGCACTGCTATTTTGTGAACCAAATAATATCCAACTGTAGTGGTTTGTTTAAAAGTCAAGAAATGGAAAGAGACTGCGTTCCCAGAGTTCGACAAATGACTTCTGGGTATACTAGATATTATCAAGGATCTATTTTTAATGATAAGGAATTCTCGTAATCAGTTTCTATTCGCTTTGAGACAACCATGAGTTTAAACTATCGTTTTATTTTCGTAAAACGCGCTTTTACGAATAAAAGCGCACTTCTCGTTCTCCACTTTTATATGGGTTCCCTTCCGGTTAATAATACCACGCAAATAGAAATGAAATTTTTCTAGTGAATAGAATGGTCCCTCTACTCTCCATCCTGTCTTCCCTCCAACTCCAGCCAATCAGCATGCGAGAAAGATAAGACTTACGTCATTCGAAGACATCAATCATTCCCTTCAAGCCCAAAAAAATGGTGACAACGCACCCAGGCTTGTTGCGGGTTGGCTGGGAGGGAAGATAGGATAAAAGTGGAGAACGCGAATTGCGCTTTTACTCGTAAAAGCGCGTTTTACGAAAATAAAACGATAGTTTTACTTCGTAAAAGCTTTGAATTCGCTTATCTCCACTTTTATATGGGACTAAAGTCCGGAGTAGGGGAGCCTGCCATTCTGTAAAATTGCATGAAAGTAAACTTGCGAATTACGCTGTAAAGCTCGTCAGAACGCTTGTCCTTGGACATCTAACGAAATGGTATTGAGACAAATAAAAGGCTCATATTAAGTTCCACTTCTTTTAATTTTCTTCCAAGACATGGTCGGGGGGAACACTCCCGAACTGATGACAAACTTCAACAAAATAAATTGGAGTTAACCAAAAAGAAAGTTGTGGGCTATATATAGTGACCACGTAGCCCACTCGACTGAGTATCCAATCCATCCCCCTCCTGCCTCCCACTGGATGGAGCCCAACCTTGGATACTCCACGTTACATCTAAAGCGTACGAATTCTAAGTGATAATAACATTTTATTATCTTAGCAAAGGTTTAACCTAAAAACACTAAATCTAAAATGATTTATTTAAAATAAAGACTGACACAGGAGAAATTAACTCTGGCTGTGTCCTTAAATGCATGCTGGCTAAACAACCCTGAGTAAGTACACTTGGGACACATGCTAAAGGTGATGCCCAGATTGAGACATAAAACGAAATACTGTTAAAAATCGTTACATTTGTGGATATAACATTCTCCTACACTCACAGAGTGTAAAATTTATCACAGGAAACTAAAATTGCTGAGATTATCCGCAACACAAGCACTAATGGGTACAGATCCCGTCAAACGGTGCCCTGGTCATTCTTATATGGTCACTACCGGATGGGCTCTCCCTCTCATGGGATCAGATGGTGGTAAGATCTTGTCTATCGGATAAGACGAGAGACCGTCCACCTGTCACCCCCCCTTCTTTTTTCTAGGGGAACCTAGAAAAGGCGAAACACCATGACTGTTTCCATGAGAAGGGGAGCTGTTGTAGTGATGGAACCTTACACACTATAAAGCAGTAAGGGACATAAACAACGTCTCCGGACCCATACAATTGGATTTCGATATACACTTCGAAAAAGACGAACGGTCTTGTCCCTGGTTGACGTGAAATGATGAGATCACTTCTTGAACTTGTGATGGTACCCACCAAGGCCCTTGGGTGGAAGGTTCTTCGGTTTGCCCTTGCCCTTCGGTCTGGGAGTAGAGGGCCTGTAACCAAAAAGGTTAGGTTTTAATTGCTGCTTCCGCTGCAATGAAAGGACCTAAAGAATAAATACCCGAAATTTCGTCTTGGGAAAAATCTTTAAGGTAGTACTTAATAAACGAGTTAGGTGAAACCCAACAACCCGTTTTGAGTATCTCCGACAATGACACATTGTGAATGGCCCTAAGGGAGTTAGCCACTTGTCTGACCTGATGGGCTTTGATGCTTTCACGGGACATAAAGAGATTAGTCCCGCAGGGACTTGTTCTTCTGGAATGGATGGGAGTGCTATATGGTCAAATGTGCCCATCCCGTGGGTTTTGATATGGGTTTCACCCATAAAACCTGCTCTGGGCACGAGGAAAACCTTATCCCAAGTCCCATTTTCCTTACTCACTTCTCTGTCCAGGGCGCGAATTTCGCTTCTCCTTTTTCCTGACGCCAAGGCCAATAGGAAAGTAAACCTTAGAGTTGCATTCTTTGCGGATATCAAGGTTTCCCCAAATATATCAGGCCTTTGCAGAAAACGAAGTACCAAGGCCAGATCCTATTTGGCTATATTGGGCGTACTCGGAGGAGAATTGACTTTAAAATGTCTAATTAATTGAGATAAGGCCGAATCCTCCCCTGGATCGTAGCCTGTGGAAGCTTTGAGTTTAGAGCCTATGGCTGCTCTGTACCCCTCGATGGAGCCCACTTTTAAGTGTTCATTAGAAAATAAGTGGTCCAGAAAGTCCGCCACTACTGGTGGGGAAGCTTGGAATGGGTCTAATTTTGACTTATTGCACCAGGAGGCAAATTTATTCCACTGGGCCCTGTATACTTTGGCTGTGGATTGTTTGTGACTATTGACTATTTTATCCACTACCTTTTCCGAGAATCCTTTTTTCCTCAAGAAGGATTGGTCAGGCACCATAGATGCAGGTTCAGTAGGTGCGGGGCCGGGTGTAAATGTTGCCAATGTGGCTGGGATAGAAGACCTTTGTGGCATGGGATCGGAAGTGATTTGACCACCGCGCATTGTAGTAACAGAGCAAACCATGGGGCTTCCGGCGTCCACGGAGCTACCAGGAGGAGAAATCGAGGTTTCAATTTGATTACTCTCTGGAGGACTTGGAGTAGAATCGCCTGTGGTGGAAAGGCGTACAGTACCTCCTGTATTGGCCATGGGCAATTGAGAGCGTCCACAGCCCATGCCGATGGGTCTGGGCAGGGGGAGAAAAATTTGGGTAGTTGTGTCGTCCTGGAGTTGGCAAACAGGTCCAGGATGGGAGGTCCCCAAGGTGACTGATTTACTATCCATAGGAACCATGAGCGTGCTAGGCACCACTCCGTGTGGATTACTTGTCCTTCCCTGGAGGCTAGGTCTGCCAGAACATTTAGTTTTCCCGCCAAATGTTGGGCTGTGAGGGTGATATGACATTGACGGGCCCGGTACAGGATCTTGAATGCTAGTTTCGAGAGCGATAAGGATCTGGTCCCCCCTTGTCTGTTCAGGTATGCTATTGCTGTGGAGTTGTCCAACAGAAATAGGACTGATTTGTTTTTGAGTAGATGGTTCAATTTGTTTAGGGCTATCCAGACTACTCACAACTCTAGCCAATTGATATGATGTTTATTCAGGGAGGGAGACCATATCCCTTTCCATACTTGGCCCTGACAGTGTATCCCCCAACCCTTTTGTGACGAATCCGTTTGGAGTTCTATTTCTGGAGTTGGGGAATGAAAAGGGACACCCTCGGTCATTACGATGGGATCGCACCACCACTGTAGAAGGGATTGTGCCTTCTCGGAAATTTCCGTTATGGCTTGTGGGAACCTTCCTTGCCATAGTTCAATCTTGACCCATCTTTGGAAGGGTCTGTAGTGTAGGCGGCCCAGGGGGACCGTCTTTTCGGTTGCCACTAAAAGGCCTAGAAGGAATTCCATTGCCTGTAAACGTACTTTTTGACCGATAGGTATTGCTTTTATGGCTTGAGAAATTTTTAGGTACCTTTCCTCGGTAGGAAAGGCCCTGGCATTTTTTAGATCCCATTTCTCCCCGAGAAATACGATGTTCTGTTTGGGAGAGAGCTCTGATTTGGGTAGATTGACCACAAGCCCGACTTGCAGGGCTTTTTGTACCAACGTTACCGTCTGTTGATGGGCTATCTTTCTGTCCCGATGGGCTAACAGCCAGTCGTCCAGATATTGGAAGACTAGCATGCCTTCTAGACGAGCCCACGATTTCAGAACTTTTATTACTTTCGAGAAAACGTATGGGGCTGTGGAGAGGCCGAAGGGAAGTGCCCGAAACCAGAGACGTTCTGTGCCCACTTGGAAGCCTAGAAATTTTTTGGCTGATTGGTGTAATGGGATATGGAGGTAGGCGTCGGATAGATCTATGGAAGTACCCCACATCCCTGCTTGTAGGCTTTCTTTTATGATTTGGGCCGTGTCCATTTGAAAGGTCGTTGTCAAAAGAAACTCGTTGAGGGTGGAGAGATCTATGACTAGCCTCCACCCACCTGACTTTTTGGGGACTAAGAAGACCCTGCTGAAAAAGACTGTTTGGGCTTCGGGCATTTCCTCTATGGCTTCTTTTCTTTTTAATGATAATAGCATCTCTTGCAAAGCCAGATCTTTTTCTGAATCCTCGGGGTAGGAGGTGGCTAGATTTTTTGGGGGCCTGACTGGTGAGAGGGATAGGAACTTTGTGACCCCTCTGATCCCGTTTGAATGGGAGGGAGTAGCCGTTTTTCAGCCATCGGACTACCCGACGGGGAGCCCCCATTTTTGCCCAATCCTGCTAGAGTTTGCCTAGCCTTCCTCCTACGGGCCAGCAGTCGTTGCAAGATTGCAATTCTTTTAAGTTTTCTGCATTTATTAAAGTATCGCCAAGAGACCAAGGAGTCTCTGGGCGGTACTTTGGTTGGCTGCTACCTGCTCTGCTGCGGCGATGGACCCTCCTGCCTGGTGCCGTAATTCTGTTTCGGCTTCTTGGCTGGGGGCGGTTGAGACTGTGCGCTGGGCTTCGACTGTTCTGAGCTCTGGCGCTGGGTTCTCTTGCGCTTGAATGGGCGTCGTAGAGAGGACCGAGACATTCTTGACATGAGTGCAAAGTCTTGTGACAGGGATCGGCTCTCTTGATTGACTTTCTTGATCTCCGCCGGGGGGGGGGGGAATAACTCCTTCTCGCCGAGGATAGGGGCGTGGCGTAACTCTCTTAGCCCTTTTACGCTCGACCAACAGTGCTGTAAGAATGCGTCCCGTCTAAGGAACACCATGGACGTCATCAGAAATGTTGCCAACTTGACCACGTCTCTGGTTACCAGAGCCAAACATTCCAGTAGTTTGGAAGTCACCGGATCATTGAAGCGTAAATCTTCCCATCGCTTTTTCAAAGCTTTCAAAGTATGGTCCTGAAAGGACATAATATTTAAAACGTGACGGGAGGATGCCTCAATAGTTTTGGCGTCCTTTTCTACTAGCGGAATGTCTGAGTCGTTACGGACGGACGGACGGCATCCAGACTGTGCGTTTGGCGGGCTGTTCCAATGCCTCTGTCGGCAACAAATCGTCCGATGGTCGATACGGGCCCGGTCTCACCGCGCAGTGTCGTGAAGCGTGAAAACGGGACAAGGAACGCCCTTCCGCGTTGTCCATCTTCTTAAACTCCCTTGATCGCACTGTTATGGCGTTGGCTATACCCTCGCTAGTAGGAAGTGCAATAAACGGGTCCTGATTCAGGGGAGCTGTTTGGGAGGTCATCCGAATCGGGGGATCCTCCTTGTCGAGAGCTGGGGAGCCGACTGTAACGTTCGCCAAGCGGGCGATCTCTTGGATTGCGTCTCGGAAAGGTACATCTTCCGGGGACATCGTAGAAGAAGTGACTGAAGGTGTTGCATTCTCACTACGAGGCGCAAGGTCCGAAGGAGAGGGGGTCCTGATTGGGCGTCTTCCAGCAGCTGCTGGGTCTTTCCAGAGATTTTGACCACTACTCGGAGACCTGACGTAATCCATCTCTCTGAGAGGAAGTCGAAACTGGGCTGATGGGAGTGCCTCTGCCGTTTCCTCATCCGGCCCCTCGTCCTCGGATTCTTGATCTTCCGAACTTTGCATGGACTCTTCCCTATGCTCCACGGCTTCTGAGAGTGAGGGAGCGGCGCACGTGGGAGTATAAATTTCCCGTTCTCGATTATGTGGGATCGACGACAAAGGCGAGGTCACTGAAGGTATAAAGTCGTCATCCTCTTCTCCGGCTAGGCCTGGCGCCTGCCCTGACGGGGGAAACTCTGAGGAACCGGCGTCGCTAATAATTTCTACCTCCGCTGGTTGACTGCTTGGGCCCAAGCCAGAAGGTGGTAAATGGGTCGGAGATGAATGTGTATCCGGAGGAGGGCGTGAAATCGTAGCCGATGGTTTACGTTTACGCCTGGATGCAGGGCTCTGCTTCTTGAACTGTTGTTGGAGCTCTTGAAGCTGTTTTTGTAACTGAGTCTGTAACGACAGAAACGCAGAGAATTCGCTGGGCAAGCGAGGAATCTGAGGAGGAGGGGGGAGTTCCATCTGAGATGGGATCCCCAGTTGACCCGACACCGCCGAGAAACTTGCTCCCGACTCCGTGTGTGTGACCGTGACCGGCTCTGGGATGGGCGCTGTCCCCGAAACTGCTTCTTTTTTAATACCTTCCGTAGGACGAAGAGCCCAAACCTTCCTCAAGATCTCTTTTTCCTTACCCTCCGGTCCGTCTAGTTCAGCTACTGTTTCCGAGTATGCCCTCCGCTTACGAGATTTCCTGCCTTTCTTGTCCACTGCGAAGGCATCCGATTCAGAGCCCGTATCCATTTTCACCGGCGTTGAGACCTGTTCTAAGATCACTGAACTGGCCTTGCGCCTAGTCCCCTCCAAAAATTCCGGAGTCAGGAACGGTGCAGAAGATAAGGCTTTCCTTCTATCCCGTCTGCGGTCGTTGCGGACCCTGTTTCTCCGAATGAGCTTCCACTCTTTCCCTGAAAGGTGGTGGCACTCAGCGCACGTATTCCACTCGTCGCAGAGAGGCAAGTTGCTTTTTCGTCTACAACGGTCGCAGACCGAATGAGGGTTGAGAGGTGAGGGCGGATGCTTACACTGCGGAAGCGTCGGTGGGTCCCGCAGACCGGCTTCTGTCATATCTGAAAAACAAGCAGAAGAAAAATACTGATAAGTAAACTGTACATGTCACCAGTAGACAGGTAAAGCATACAAGTAACAATCATTATTATTTTAGGCATTTTAAGAGTGACAGTAGGCAGTGCGACGACCACTTTCATCCAGACGTTACCAACGTATTTATTGGCGTTTCAGGATTTCAGAACCAGAAAAAACGCGAAACGGGACACCTGGGCCCATTTTCGGGATTCCCGGTCGATCCCGAAAACGGGATCTGTCCATGAGCCCAAAAACGGTACCAGTCCTTGGTGCCTTAAAATGTGATCCCCTATGAATGGGATCATAACCCCGACTTCGGCCTGTCCCCTACGTGGGGGGGGGGCCATAAACGGACTTCTAGGTGCCATTGAAGGTACCCTGGTGCCGTTTATGGGATACAGCAGTCCCATAAACGGGCTATAACTTAAAAATTCGCCAAAATTCGCCAAAACGCCAGAAAACGTTGAAAATCTGGACCAAAGAAAGTAGCGTCTAGAGGAAACTGGACGAAACTAATTGGTCTCATAGGAGTATCGGAAACAGCAAAAACGGGCCATTACGAGATGACACCTTAGCTGTAGCTGACTGGGAATCAAAGCAGGCAAAGTGGGCTGCAGAGACTCAACCAACTCCTAGGCGATGTGTGCACGAACTAGACTAAGAAGAATGGTCCTGTAGCTTCCGTGTGGAGAAGAGAGGCACACTTCCCGGGACGAAAAAGTCTCCGCAACGTGTAAACTCAACAACTACCAGACCGAAGTCACAAGTGCGGCCATTTTGCTCTAATCCTGAATTAAATTAATCCAACACTACAGATGATGAAGAATATCCTTAAATGCAATAAAACAGAAAATTAAAAGCAAAATCGCACCTTGCCTAGTTCCCCTTTTTCAACGAAAAAGTGGAGCACACAGAATTGCGTGTGTTGTCAACACCACGCTTGAAGGGAATGATTGATGTCTTCGAATGACGTAAGTCTTATCTTTCTCGCATGCTGATTGGCTGGAGTTGGAGGGAAGACAGGATGGAGAGTAGAGGGACCATTCTATTCACTAGAAAAATTTCATTTCTATTTGCGTGGTATTATTAACCGGAAGGGAACCCATATAAAAGTGGAGATAAGCGAATTCAAAGCTTTTACGAAGTAAAAGGGAAATGCGGGTATCTCTGTGCCATCTAGCGACCGAAATGCGCAAAACATTGAACATGGCTGAGTTTGAATCCATGTTTACAGAGTATAAATAACTATGAAATCCATCTAGATCGAAAAAATTCTTTTTGAAGACAAATAGGATCGTGTCCAGAAATGGTATGTGAGGAAAAAAATGAGGCAATTGTCAATTGTAGTTATGTTTGAATTTTGCATTTTGATTGAAATTTCTTGGTTTTCCCAATGGTTTCTATAGTAAAAGTACGCGACCTTTCAATGTCTTTATCTCTCTTATAACATCGGTGATCCCCCTTTTTCTTTTCAATTTTTGAATGTATACCCTCAAAGCATTGAACTGTGAAGGTATGAAGGAAATGCCAATTGTGGGTGAGATACCCGCATTTCCCTTTAACAAATGAAAGCCACATGTTTCACCACATAGCAATATTTTAGTGCTATGCCACAATAGCAATATTTCACTACGTTTTACCGCACGAGAATAATTTTATGTTTACTACACAGCAATATTTTACTATGTTTCACCACATAGCAATACTTTACTGTGTGGTCACTTCATGATTTTCAAGCGGTAAGCATACATGAACACATTAGCCCAATAAACGTTGACCGCATGGTTAAATCATGTCTGAAAAATATGGCAGCAGCGATCCCAGGTTAAATACATATTTACGATATGGTAATCATGTGGTCTGTCTAAGTTATAGTAGTCAACATAATGGCTTAACACTTTAATGTTAAATGCATAACTACACCCACGGTAACACATTTTAATTATAGCAAGTAAGATCGCGTTACCATATGTTAGCCGTATGGTCACCACTTTTTACAAAAACATGCTATGTGATTTAACTTAAAACAAATTTATATGTTAACCCTATAACAAACATATAGCGACAATAAATTCAAATATAAACACGCGAATATGTGGCAAAAGGTGTGGTAAACACATGCTTTGTGAAAATTAGTGAACAAATGAAGAAGTGTGAATACATGTTTTCATAATAACTTAAAGTTAACATCATTAATTGACAAAGTACCTAAAGATGATTTCACCAACCAGAAAAGAATGAAAATGAAAGAAAGAATGAAATCAAGTACTAGAAATATTCAAAAATACCTAACAATCATCTGGAAATGTTCATCTGCTTAAATAAGCATTTTATTATATCACGATCCAGTTCACATGGCAGGTCTATCATTCGCGCCACTTCAAACAGCAAAACAAACAAAAGGGGTTAAGAACTGGTCGTTTTTGAAGGGGCCACATTGACATAACTTTCGCTATTATCAACAGCAAGTATTTATAAAAAGAATGATATGAACATTCATGACATAATTGTTATGACATTTTCTGCGCCAAATTTATTAACGGTAAAACCTGTTCAATCCGGACAGCGATGGGACAGACATTTTTTTCGGATCAGCCAGGTGACCTGATCACTAAGGTCAAGCCGTAATTACTTCATTTATTTACAAAATGAAGCAGACATTATTGGTGAATGTGGGTAATTGTCCTCCGTCACGCGTTCAGTTGGAAAGGATGTTCAATAAACTTAAAAAAAAACAGGTAGAAATTTAATTATCGGTGCGTAAATCTAAAGTAACTCTCGACGCAAACTCTCTACAACTAAGAGTGAAGAAAATAAGAGTGGGTGATTGGTATTCAAAGCGATATCACGACAAATGCTCTAACGTTGTTCTTCAACAGCCAACCTCTTCGGCAGTTCGGTCTGTTGTGTATAACACCTTTTGACTCCGCAGACCAACTGGGGATTTCGCGAAATCAGTACTAAAAATAGGAACTACTTTTTAAAATAAATTCAACAACCAGGCTCTACGACGGTTTGGTGTGCTGTGTATAATACCTTTTTAATCCAAAGATTCACTGCGGATTTCGCGAAAAATAATACTCGTAAAGAGAGGAATTACTTTTTAAAATATCCACCCGCTCTGTATTTATACATAACAGATTTCATCAGAGGTCAGCTGTTGTGTTCTAGTGACATTTTATCTAACCACAATTGATCTAAATGGGCGGAGTACGGAAATCGATTTGTTTTCTCAAAACTGTCTCTTGATAAATAAATCAAATGAACTGACTTTTTGTTTACCTTTCCAAACAGGAAATTCTCATTTCATTTTTACCTGCCAATTTCAAAGCGGAAAACTTGAGATTTCCGGCCGAGTAAACATTGTGATGTTTGATACTATTGGATAGACGCCGCCCCGGACGTCGGATCAACGTCTCATTTGGAATGATTATTGAAGTCGAAACCATGTCTACCGTTCGACGTTGTATCGGCGTCAAGTTGCGAATGGGAGTCGAAACAACATGTGTCTCTCCACGCTGCACAGACGTCGGAAGAGCGATGTTGTACAGACCTCGAAAAATATTACTCAAGAATTTTCATCATGGAGTGACATTCATAAGGTGTCGTGGTCACCCTTGGGTCATCCTGTAAAGCAGGATATGTATGAAGTCAATTTCCATTTTGGTCCATTTTCGAAGCAACCCATTATGGCTTCCATTTCCTGTGAGCGATACCATAATGAGGTTGTTGTTTGTTTGTGACCACTATTCAAGGTCATCATGTTTAAAAGAAATTGTGAATGAAATGCAAGATGATACTCATTTTGAATACTCCTGTTGAACCCAAAATGAAACGTGAGAGTGTCTTTTTTAGCCCAAGCTTACAAAGAAGGAGAATTTTGAATACTCCTGTTGAACCCAAAATGAAACGTGAGAGTGTCTTTTTTAGCCCAAGCTTACAAAGAAGCACGGGATTAATCAATCGACAAAAATATGGGTGTATGTGCATGTGTACGCTGTTAAATTGTTAAATCTCATCTCCCCGAAGGGAATAAGTCTGACTGTCATGAAATTTTGCTTAAAGGTGGCGAACATGTATCTCTATCTGGCTGTTAGTTTTTTGGCAACTCTCTAAACATTAGCAGAAATATTGGCCAAGAACCAATTCTCTCACAAACAAGTCTTGTCCTAGATTTTTAGTCAAATGTTGCAACTTTGGTCTAAAGGTGAATGTAGGCTTTTTGGCAATTCGGCAGTAACTGACAGACGTAATGGCAAAAATCCTTTTTTGAAGTTAAAAGTGAGTCTGAAACAAGTAAAAATACCTACCTGTTCATTACCCCTTTATCGCACTACCTCTGGCGGGCCCTTGGACTGGAATGGAACCTCGAAGAAGACGTCTTCAGATTTGAGGTTCAACAGCTCGACAAGCCGGTGACTCGACGCCCGATACTGAGTGAAATCAGCTCAATCTTTGATCCACTAGGCCTCGTAGCCCCAGTCTTGCTACCCGGTCGACAGATGCTACAAGACCTCTGCCGAGACGACGTGGAATGGGACCAACGCCTCTCTAACAGCCAAGCCGACAGATGGAGACTATGGGTTGCAAGCCTCGTCGCCATGCAGACGCTCAAGATACCCCGCCACTACGCAGTGCGACTGAGAAACACGGTCACCGATGTTCAACTACACGTCTTTTCCGATGCCTACTTAAGGATGACGGACGATGATGGCAACACCGCCTGTCAGCTAGTGCTCGGGAAGTCAGGTGTTGCCCCGATGAAAACACAGACGCTGCCCCGCTTAGAGTTGACAACCGCAGTGGTCGGGGCGAGACTGGCCGGCCAATGTCTGAGGGAACTGGATCATCAAATCACCCGCGTAACCATGTGGACGGACTCGATGATTGTTCTGGGCTACGTCACCAACAGGAGACGGCGCTTCAAGACCTTCGTAGCCAACCGCCTGACGACCATTCTTGAGACTACGGAGCCGGAACAGTGGCGCCACGTGGACGAAAAACAGAATCCAAGACCCACTCCAGAGACTGGTAGAGCGCTACAGCACCCTCAGAAAACTACGCCGTCATGCCGCCTGGTGGCGCCGCTTTGCTACCGGTAAACGCGGAACTGAACCCTTGACGGCCGAAGAGATCCAGGACGCCGAAGCAGCCTTAGTCCGGGTTGTGCAGAGCTTGAGCTTCCCGGAGGAGTACCGAAGCTCTGAGGCCGGGGACAAGATTAGGAAGGGAAACAAGTTAGCCTCGCTCGACCCACGACTACAGGACGGAATTTTAGTGGTGGGAGGACGACTACAACACGGCCCACTGCCAGAAAGCGCCAAGCACCCGCGTATCATGCCGGAGAAGCACCATCTGACGTCACAGATCATCCGCGACACCCACGAGTGCCAACACCATTCGGATACCAACCACGTGCTCGCCACCGTTCGGCAGAGGTACTGGGTGATCCATGGACGCGCCGCCGTAAAAAGCACAGCTGAAGCAGTGCTTGATGTGCCGTCGTCTCTTCGGCTCCCGTGAAACCCAACAAATGGCACCTCTGGTGGAAGAGAGATTGAACCCGGTTGATCCCCCCTTCACGTATGTGGGGGTCAATTATTTTGGACCGATCCTTGTCAAATGCCGCCGATCGACCGTGAAACGATGGGGATGCCTGTTCACGTGCCTTGCCTCAAGAGCCATCCACATTGAGGTAGTTCATAGTTTGAACGCAGCGAACTTCATTTCCGCGCTGCATCGCTTCTGCAGCCGCCGAGGCCGTACCAAGGTGGTGTACAGCGACAATGGGACAAATTTTGTGGGTGCCGAGAAGGAACTGAGGGAAGAGCTGGAATCGTTGGCAGACGACATCGGGATCCGAACCGCCGACTACGGGATCGAGTGGCGCTTCAACCCACCTCACGCTAGCCACCGTGGAGGCGCCACAGAACGGAGGCGCCACAGAACAGAAGCGTCAGGAAGATCCTGCTTGCCATAACCCGCGACCAGTCGCTCACGGACGAGATGCTCCTGACAACAGTCGCCGAGGCCGAGCTGGTCGTGAACGACCGACCACTTACCTACTCAGGAGACGATCCTAACGACATGGAAGTTCTCACACCGGCAAAGCTGGTTCTGCTTCGCTCAAATTGCCCCCAACCTATGGGGAAATTTACCGAGGACGAGAACTACATGCGTCGTTGGTGGCGTCGCGCGCAGCATTTGGCCAATGTTTTCTGGAAGCGCTGGCTGAAAGAATACGTGCAGGCACTACAGGAAAGGCCGTGCTGGAGGACAGCTCGTGAGAATCTGCGCCCCGGTGATGTCGTCCTCATCCGTGATACCAACACACCCAGAGGACAGTGGCCGATCGGACTGGTGCTAGAAGTAGAGCCAAGCCGCGACGGGCTGGCTCGGGCCGTCAAGCTACGCAGCTGAAGAAAACAGGTTCGACGACCAGTAACGAAACTGGTGAACCTCGAAGACCGAACGAGGCGGGCCGAAGGAACAGAGTGATGACGTCAGCTCCAGCCTCAGAGGGGTCCCCTTTGTTGCGTGCACTGCTCTGCGGTCCATGGAATGGTGAACTTGGAGGTTCCACCCGGGGTATTCTGGAAGCTTCGCTCAAGCGGGGGGAGTGTTAAGTCCACCAAGCTCCATATCACGAACTGTCCTTCCACAAATTGTTTCTCGGACGCTTTAAATATATGTACCGTATTTTTATGGGTTTCAACTTTGTTGTCGAAATATGTCGAGTTTGGTATCGTTGTGTATGCTCTTTACAATGCGCTTTTTAAAACTGCTTTAAAATTTAATTTCGGTTTATAAATTAAGTTTTAGTAATTTCCTGTATTTTTAAATTCGAAAGTTAATTGCATTCATGTTACTGTGGTTAACACTTGCCCCTAATTGCAATTAGTGTCAGCGGCGCACCACATCTCCAGTGTTAGGATCAAGTTCGCCTGCTCGCTAACCCTGACATCGCTTACTCGCTCAGCCCCTTAATTGGAGTTAGTGCCAGCGCCGCGCGACATCTCCGCTGCTAGGATTAATTTAGCCTGCCCGATAATCCCAACAGCGTTTACTCAGTCAGGGCGGGTGGTATGCCTTACTCGTTAGCCGTAGCCAATCACGTTCCAGAACCAAATTACTCCGGTGAATCCAAAGCGTATATAAGCGGCGTTTTTTTTTATGTAAAAATCAGTATAACTTGAAATCATAAGAATTTCTGCTCTACGACGAATCAGCAACTTGTGAACTTCACAGCGGATAACAACAATAGCGGAGTTATTGTGAAAATAGCAAGAATTCAAGTGGAAACTGTAAATTTCATAGGAGTCTAAGGAATAGTTAACAGTATTTCAGGCTTGTAGATTGGAAGACCGCAATATCTGGTATGTTCTGTCGTGTTAAATAGGCATTAGGGTTAAATTGTAGCATTGTTTGTGGGCTTCCTGTGTTGAATTTAGTCGTAAAACTTTTTTAGTTGAGTATCGGAACCTCTATACGGCTTCACGGCTTCACGGCGTAAAATAAGTGTTTGCATTACGTTTGGAATTATATTTTCGCATTTTTCTTAATTGTTGTTCATTCTCTGTTATGACGCAGAGAATCAATGTCCGAAGTCAACGTCCAACGCGGAATAAAACTTGCACTGCATTACTCAATTGCTAGTCTTTCTTATCTGAAATTGATACATTAGAGCCGAATAAATTCGCGTGGTTTCGAGTACATACATGAGTTCAACGGTGGACTTGACACCTTACATAACGCTTTTTAGGTTCAAAGGGTCGAAACAAGCTCAGAATTGCTCTTTCTCTAACAGTTTTCGAGATAATGGTCAGCTTCCGGTTTTTGACCTTGACCATGGCCGAGGAGGTCAAGATCACCAAGATGCCTCTTACATGTCGTCTTTTAGACCCAAAGGGTCGAAAATAAGCTCGAAATCGCTCTATTTCTAACCGTTTTCGAGATAATGGCCCACTTCCGGTTTTCTGACAGAGTAGGGAAAATAACACTTTAAAAATACGATTCTTAACTCTTAAAATTCAGAACTAAGGTACCAGAGGTCAAGATTACCTAGGTACCTCTTACATAACGTCCTTTATCACAAAAGGTCGAGAATGAACACAAACTCGCTCTGTCGCTAACCGTTTTCGAGATAATGGTCAACTTCCGGTTTTTGACACTGACCTTGACAGAGGAGATCAAGGTAACTTAAGTACCTCTTACATAACGTCTTATCGGCCAAAACGGTTAAAAACTAATCTCAAAATTACTATCTCTAACCGTTTTCTAGATAACGATCAAATTCAGGTTTTTGATTTTTGAACATGACCAAATAGATCAAGATCACCGCGGTACCTCTTAAATAACGTATTTTAGGCCCAAAGGATCGAAAATAAGCAAAATCTCTAACAGTTCTCGAGATAATGGCGACAGAGGTACTTATTACGTATTGTCTTTTATGCCCAAAGGGTGGAAGATCTCTAACCGTTATCGAGATAATGGTCAGTCGTTTTCTAAGGTCAAGATAAAATGAATTGAGGATTTCACGACATCTCATCTACCTGTGAGCCAAATCTAATCTTCCCACGTCAAAAAATCTTAAACTAAAAACATTAAAAAACAGAAAAACAATTTATATATATATATATATATATATATATATATATATATATATATATATATATATATATATATATATATATATATATATATATATATATATATATATATGGGAAAATCCGAAAGCTGCATTCAACAGCGCACACATAATAGCTATGGACAGTTGGAAGATCAATATGACTATGCTCATATTATACCAGTGCCTTAACTGTCAAATCAAAGCGTTTGCCCGCCTTATAATGGGTTTCAATGGCAAAATTTCAATGTCCACTTTTGCATATAAATGTTAATGAATTTCTAAAAATAGGTGAGCTGAAGCAGATATGCTACATTACGTATATGCCATCGAATTCACCGGTCGTCGCATCAAAGACGGTATGACACTAACTAAAGTTCTGAAGATCAAGGAAGTAACATCTCCTCAGACCAAGAAGCAACTCAGGTCACTTCTTGGATTAACGGGGTACTAAATTTATCCCTCATTACGCACCAAAAGTCAAATCCCTCACAGATCTGACACGAAAAAGTCAGCCAGGTCGCTTGCAGTGGACCGATGAGCATCAGCAAGCATTTGAAGATCTCAAAACGGAGTTAAGGACAGATCCAGTGCTAAAGCTGCCTGACGTACAGATGCTTCTGACAATGGACTCGGAGCTGTGCTCCTACAACAACACAATGACACACTTTTTCCAGTAGCATACATCAGTAAGAAATTACTCTGTTATGGAGAAGGAGTGTTTAGCTATTGTGTGGGCAATTTACAAATTAAAAATTTACCTCTATAGTAGGGAATTTGTCCTTCAAACTGATCATCAGTTCCTAGCTTACCTGAATAAGGCAAAGTTTAACAACCAGCAAGTGATGCGTTGGGCCCTGGCCCTCCAACCCTACAAATACAGAGTTCAGTATATAAAGGGTGGGGACAATCTAGGTGCCGATTTCTTAAGCCGGCAGGTATAACAATGAGTAGTCTGGTTTTTTTGTATACAATTGTAAAATACAAATATAGAAAGTTTTTCGGTTGCCAGCAAACAAATATATATCTTATTAGCCTTAGAGGGGGAATATATGTTGTATTGGCAATAAGATTATTATTTTTATGAATTCTATTCCGCCGCCATGGTTGCCATGTCCAATAAATGTGTCGTTGGTGTAGCACACGCGCAGTGCTTGTACACTGGTGATTGTTGACGTAGTGTTTGACAAGTATGTGTTCTTTGTTGTAGGCCAAAATTTGACAGCATTGAACATTGGTAATCATGCCAAACAAATTTCAGTCACCATATTGGTTGAAATAAGGATTTCGCGGTATATTTTCTGGCTACTGTTTTATAAGCCGCCTTGGGTCTAATTTTTAATCAGTCTTGACCAAGTGGTCGGGGGTGACAGAGGTCTCAAAAGGGACAGTAAAAATCGGTGAAGTTGATTTTAAGTTTAGAAATTCTCGTGGTGTTCTTTGGTGTGTGAGATAAAGGAAATGGAATTCTTTTCGTGTGTGAGATAAGGAAATGGAATTCTCGTGGCGTTGAATTAAACGAAATTGAATTTACTCTCTGGTTTCTTCGTGGATTTCCTGTTAATGAGATGTACGCGTTACTTACTCGTGTTGTGTTCCGCGCTTGTGTCACGCAATCGTGCCGTGTGCTACTGTTGCATGATCATGCTGCGTTCCGCGCTAGTGTTACTGTTATCGTGCTGTGTGTTTCGCCAGTGGTAATGTGGTCGTGCTGAGTTCTGCACCAACGTCACTGATCGTACTGTGTTCTGCGCTAGTGTCATCGTGATCATACCGTCCTACTCGCCAGTGTTATCAATGCCGAATCTGCATTAAGAGTTTTTCCAACTCATGATCAAGTGTTTCCGGGCTGGTGCCTTCCGTACTAGCTATGATTAGCCGTGATTATAATGTGGCGTAACTATGTGACCGTATATGCTGTGATTTCATGACTGTGAAAATTTGAGGTAAGTGAAATTCTTTGTTACGTATGTTTATTTGTTATATTTTTTTCTCTAGTTGGTTATGTGGGAAGACCGTGCCATTCAAACGTGTGTTCGAATGGCAAGCCCATTCAAACATGTGTTCGACTGGCAAGCCCATTCAAACATGTGGTAAAGTTATTTCTAAACATATTAGGACATAGTGTGCCCAACCTCGAGTGTGACATTCGCTACGAAATTTGGAACTTGGAAATCAAATTGATATGAATGATAGAAAAAACTGGTATTATCGCTGATCGGAAGTGACCTCATGAAGTAATGTGTGTTGTTGTTGATTGTTGTTGTTGGTTGTTGTTGTCTTCACATATTTACGTTCAAAGACTTTTTGTCATTTGAAAAGTGGATGTGGAATAGAAAAGATGCATAAATGCAACATTTGTTCGAAAGCTTACGATTGGCCACAAAATCCTAAAAGGCATTTAAAGCAAGCACACACTTCAAAAGTGGATGAAGAATGGAATATGGATATGGAACACCCTATAAAAACACATTTCAAGTAAACTTTAGATGAATCTTCTATTAAACGTCAAAGAGTCAATATGGCTGAAATTAATTTACATGCTTGTGGTGCATTATACAACAGCGAAGAAGCTTTAGCTACGCATATGGAGCAGTGTGGTGAGGGTGCTGATGACAGCAGTTCAGACAGTAGTTCTGACAGTAAATCAGAAATAGACTCTGTTTGGCATGATATGGTTCAAGAAGTCTAGGACGGCTATGATGACAAATTTAAGGAAAAGGTTTTAGAATATGAAGACCAAGGACTTGAAGATGCAGGTGAAATAGCAAGTGATGACCTTCGACCCATTTATAAGCGTGGACTAAAACAACTGTTTATGAGACTATTCAAATATACCGAACGTCTAGAACAAAGCCAACATTATCAAAAGATTTTAGAGAACTTTAATTACTGTGTTGATGAAAACATTATGAGTATTCAAAGGCACTAAAGGCGGCTATAAGGAAAAACAATGCATTCTTTAAAGAGCTACTAGATAAGGAGGAGTAGGGTGACAGCAGTGATGAAGAAAGTGGCATGGGCTTGCCATTCCAACACATGTTTGAATGGGCTTGCCATTCCAACACATGTTTTGAATGGCGCGGTCTTTCCACATAACCAACCAAAGAAGAAAATATAACAAATAAACATACATAACAAAGAATTCACTTACCTCAAATTTCCACTTCCCATCTTCCAACAATCAACCAACCAACCGACCAACAACCGACCAACCAACATCAACAACAGCCAACCAACCAACCAACCAACCAACCACAACAACAGACATTACTTCATGACGTCACTTCCGGTCAGCAATAATACCAGTTTTTTCCTATCATTGATGCAAACCCTATCCAAACAGCAGGTTTCGCGACAATTTATTTTTAGACATCTCACTACGAAATTGTATCAATAAAACTATTCAATATATGTCTTGCTTTTTCTGAACTAGCTACCATTGTTGTTGCATCAAATGCTTGAGCTTTAACCTGTTGAACAACAACTTGTTGAATCTACGATCTACTTTTTAAAAGTTACTAAAATAAAAATTTGGCATGAAAACTTATGCTTATAACCAGATATGCAAATAGCATGTGACAACTTATGCAAAAACTAGAAATAAAACTGGATCAAAATTTTGATTAAAATCGGTTAAAAATTACAGATGTTGTAAAATTTCCACTCTGAAAATAGAGTCATTATGACGTCATAGGTTTTCCAGAACTAAAAACAGACGTTGTAAAATTTCTCAGTCTAAAAATAGATGTCCTTACTGTGGTTACGTCGCCTATTATGACGTCATAGGTGTTCCAGAACTTTCCTCGCATAGTATGGTTAGGGCTATGCCGCCTAGGGGGGGGGGGGGGTGTCCAAGAAAAAACCAAAGTTGTTCAGAATTGTCTGAAACGTGTCAACATGCTAAATCACAAAATTTTCCCACGGGGGGGGGGGGGGGGGTCCATAACCAAAAATCTTCAGAATTGTCTGAAACGGATAAATATGCAAAAATCACAAAATTTTCCACGAACGGAGGGGGGTCCTCACATAGTATGTCCTTGGAGGGATTGGTCGCGTGACTGATGACGTCATTATGGCGTCACAAGGTGGCTTAGATTAACCACTTCTACACTACTAAAACTATCTTGAACTAATTTATTGACTAAATTCAACATAATTCAAACAAAAAATATAAAAAATCATCCTTGATCAGAAAGTTCTTTGTTGTTCTCTTAATGTCTTTTCTAGCATTTTTAGAGAGCCCAGGTGGATACTTGTAATCGTTAGGATTATCATAAATAACACCCACATTATCTAAGAGGAGCTTTCTTGTCTGTTCAGCATTATCTTCCTTTTAGAAAGTGATAGCAATAGGGGGTAAAAAAATATCAGGTGGGAGAGAAGATAGACTAGTCTAGCTTCCCCCCCCCCCTTGGGGAGGGGTGGACGTTAGCCTGGTCTATCTTCCCTTTGGGAGGGGGGGGCTGTGCAGGGGCAAGATATATTGTTACACCGATGTCCTGCAATAAGGAGGTATTCGAATCATTCAGGTAATTATAAGACAGAAACCGAAGATAAATTAAAAGAGGATGAAATATGCTGTCCACAGTACACAGCTGTCCACATTATATACGTTTGTATCTGCCAGAAAGACTAAGCTTCCACAAAAGTAAACTTAAGAACTAGACCAAAATTCGCACAGTGAATTAGACCCTACTTGGAATGATAACTTAAAGCGGAAGGTAGATGATATTGCTATTTGCTAACATTTTTCACATATCTGAATGTAGAATATCCTCCTAAATACTACCAACTATACCGGTAAGATCAAGGTCAAAACTTTTTTATCAGGTGCACCACTTCAGATGACCCTCCATACATGTGCCAAGTTTGGTTGGTATAGCTTCAGCGGTCTTGGAGGAGATGTCTGGGATACATTTTCATATTTAATAGAAACTGGAGAAACTATTTAATAAAAGTTAATGCGGATTGTTTGAGAAAAGTAACTTATTAATTGAAAGTCAGTATAGTTCCTCATCAAATCAATCGTTATCGCTATTATTAGAAGAGCCAACGTCATCTGTAATAAAAACCTGGGATACAATTGGGCTGAATATTGATTCAAAGCACATGACAAAACAAATGAATAGTGAATTGCTCCTTCAAAAATAGATTGTTATATCTTGAGAGAGTGTGCAATAATTGATTAGAAAGATATCTTTTGCACAAAGAGCAATATGGAGACATTAATAATATTTCTGATGTGCTGAATGTTATTTGTTGTGCACCACAAGGTTTCATTTTGATCTTAAACTTTTTATTCTGTATATTAGCGATGTTGTTCCTAAAATTTTCAATTTATCCTTTTTGCGGTTGATATGAATATATTTCTGATGGTTAAAATTTACGCGAAATGAACAAAATAATAGAAGTTGAACTGTTCAGATTAAATTACAGGCATAAATATAAACAAACATTCATTGCATGTTACCAAAAAAGCAAAACAGTTTTATGATCTTTGATCTTTCTACATGTCTTTATTCTTTTTTACTATAATTTTTGAAAATGACATATCGCGAATGTCAGTGTGTAAAATTATCATTGATGATAAATTAAATTGGAATGACCATAAAAAGAACATGCATTCTAAATTGCCTAAATCTATTGCTGTTTTGTATAGCGCTAGTTTATTAGCTAACAAAATCGCTATAAATTATCAATTCTTTAATGTGCCTGCCATATCTTATTGTTTGGGGTTATGTAGATGTCTACTACAAATGAGCGCAACACGTATCGCACGTAGTGAGAGGTATAAAAAAATATGAACATTCCCATACCATGCTCTTGTGATCTGGAATTGTTAAATTACTTGGGTTATGTTTAAGGCCAATGGCATACTCTTCCAATTAAAGTTCAGCTCTGCTTTCAAATAGTATAGAGCGAAAGGATAACAATTGCTGAAAAAAAAACCACTTTCATACATTGCAAACATACTACCAGAAATAATGAATGTAATTGTAGAATTTTATGGCCGTGTCATTCAATAGATTAGTACCACCTCAATAAAAACCAACTATTTTTTCATTTATCAAAAATATAGGTTAAAAGTTTAGTATCAACATTTGAAATCGTTAGCGATGCTTGGAATACAATAACTCACTGGCACTGCAGTGCTTGCAACTGACTGTAATGGAAAACAATGGCTGACTGCTGTTTTGCTACATCAACCTGTCCTTTCTCGTTGTTAATTCATGTCGGTGTGACAACTGTATTTTGTTTAAACGTTGTCACGCGTGTGTATGTATTAGATGCTGTCTACTAGAATGTAGGAGTAAAATATTCTAGTAATCAGAGGTGTAATCAGGATACATGATTATAAGAAAGATCTGTTATGTTAGAAAATCGCCCACATGTTCTTATTTGGTATGTAGAAAATCCAGCCTTGACGTGAATTATGATTACATATACAATGACACCTTGTTAATTCGGACAGCGACGGGACCAACAAATTTTGTCCGGATTAGCAAGGTGTCCGGATTACTCAGGTTATACAATAATCGCTTGATTTGTCTACTAAATAAGTCATTGTTTGGTAATGTAGACAATTTGTCCCGTAATATCTTCTCGGTGTTTTGCCCCTGGTTTCTACAGATGGTAAGGATTCCCATCTCCCCATTTTCCTAGCATTCTGTGAGGTTATCAATGCATCCCCTCATACAATGTTTTAAGTTTAATTGACTTTGTATAAAAACACAAGGAAACTTGAACTATCGTTTAATGCACCCCCATAACGAGAGATCAAAAATAATATACGATCCAAATACCTCATGCCTAAAAATAATGAGATAAGGATAGACAGAGAACTGGTATACAGTCAGGGGTCTAACATAGTTTCCCAATATATCGTTCAACAATATTTTCGTGATTAAGGTTCCTATTTTCGTCCAGTTTTTATTTTCGATTAACAGTATTAGTTATTTAAAGGGTAGTTTAAATATTGTTAAGCGCTGACAGGCTATGTTGCCCAGCACCGGGGTGCATACAATTTGACCAACCACAATTTGACCAACAGAAATTTGACCAACTGCAATTTGACCAACCGCTTAAAGGAAAAACTGACATTTGACCAACTTTCAGTTTTAGATATACATAACCTTGTAAATCTAGGAGTTTGAGGTTTCGTAAGAAAAAGTAATTTCAAAGAAGTGCTCATTCGCATCAAAGAGATGTTGGGCTAATCCCCTCTCTGTCAATGAGTGTCATAAGGTTGAGTTCCACGTGTCCCGTTAATCTCCGTAATCCGGCGTTATACAAGGCATTACACAAACAAACCCAGACCTGGTGGAAGCTTTAGTGTCATCTCATGTACGTGTTTTATGTGAAGTTTTGCGAGGATATGAGATTACTACCATCCCGGTACATTTGGACAGTACTTTTACTTGTAGTGTTATAACTGTTTAAATGTTGCTTTTGTCGGAGCATTTGTGATTGCTAATGTTTTACTGATAGGTGGTACGAAAAACAATAAATTATGAAGTTGGTCAAATGTCCGTTTTTTCATTAAGAGGTTGGTCAAATTGCGGTTGGTCAAATGTCCTACACCCCCCAGCACCAATGCCTTATCGGTATTTGAACTTAGAGTCAGTCGTTTAGGGACATGGACGCTTAGCAACACCACCATCCAGGTGCCCATTTATCTAAGTAATTAGCCCCTGCTCATCAATTCAAAGTTTCTCACAAGTGCGTTAGCAGGCGAGCCACCGAGTCGCGCAGCAAAAAATTCAAATCAAGCGAAAAAGAAATTATCCACCCTCCACGGCCCCGTGCAGTTGAAAAAAGAGGGATAAGTAGCGAGTGCTATAGATTCAAACTTATTTTCTTATTGTTAAGGTATTTCTAAAAAAGAGTAGTTGTGTGTGGTAAACGGTAATCTACCCCCCCCCCGGTAATCTGTCCCCCCGGTAATCTGCCCCCCCCCGACAATCTGCCCCCCGGTAATCTGCCCCCCTCAAATTTTCAATACTAGGTAATCTGCCCCCCTCTCATGCATTGATTATGTGTATGTGTGCGTTTCTTTTTTTATTTTTAGGATTAACATCTTAACACTTGAAAGCGATTCATGTGTAATCGGGATCAACTTAGTGCTTAATATATACAGGTGGCATTCGTTATTAATTGCAATTACAGCAATCATCTATTATTGTGGATTACAGATAGGCCTATATGACTTATTCATTTTTATATACATTAATTCATATATAATATAATATAATATAATATAATGATATATAATATATAAATATTCATTCATTCATTCATGCAGTCTTTTGCCCAAACAATAAGAAAAAAACACCTTTTTTATTTTAACCATATTTATTTGTTTTCTGTTCAAGGCACAACATAGTTCAATGTCGCTAAATACGTATACTAAATCGTTAGCAGTTTTAATCATTACCAAAATCATGCACTTCAATGGAGGTTGCAAAGAAACATGTCCCATTGAAGATGTAATCTGCTTGTGAAGATGTAATCTGGCTAATACTTGTTAGGAAATCAAAAGTGTTTGATTACCATAGTTCTAAGAAAGATGCAAGAACATCAAAAGTGCTTTTAAGTTCCCTTTTAATATAAAGAACAGTAAAACACACACATACACACACACACACACACACACCCATATATATAATATATATAATATATATAATATATATAATATATATAATATATAATATATATATAATAATATATATATAATATGAGGAGGGGGCAGATTACCTAGTATGGAAAATTTGAGGGGGGCAGATTACCTGGGGGCAGATTGTCGGGGGGCAGATCACCGGGGGGGGATTACCTACATTCGTTGTGTTTAGTTGAATAATTTTATCATAATGTTTCCCGTTTAACCATGTCTTTATTGCATGTTTCTAATTTTATGAAAGACATGGTGGCATATTGAGTGCTTTGGTTAAAATACAAAGTGTTTTTCCCCAAAAATATAATGTTATTTATGTTCTCAAAAAGAAGGCTGGAAACAGAAGGATCACAGACCGAATTTAGCTTAACATTCAGTTAATTTCTTTGGCAATTTAAATTCGTTGACAATTTAATACAAGGTACATGTAACCCACTTGGAACCAGACAAGACAAACGTTACGGGATTACACAGTTCGTAAGCAGAAGCAGTCATGTTCCTCGCAGTACATTCCTATTGGCATTACCTGGGAGATACACAAACCGTACTGAAAGACGGCGCCATTGCTTGTCTCAATTACGAATCCGCGACAAAACGCCTCGCGACATAACGCTTCGCGATAAAACGCCTCGCGACATAAGGCCTCGCGACAAAACGCCTCAAAATGTAAAGTGCGACAAAACGCCTCACTCGCATAAACTCCCTATTTTCCCCCATTTTTTTACTGGTTTTGCATTCAAATAGTAGTCCGATCAGAGTCACTGAATGTCAGAGATATCGGAGTATTGCATGGCATCTAATCCTCGAAAGTCGCCAGACTCGCTAAAAAACAAGTCAAATGCAAACGTTGCTTAATCCACAGATGTAGCTTTTGCTGGTCTTGCATTCAAAGCGTAGTCTGATCAGAGTCACTGAATGTCAGAGATATCGGAGTATTGCATGGCCTCTAATCCTCGAAAGTCGCCAGACTGGCTGAAAAACAAGCCAAATGCAAACGTTGCTTAATCCACAGAGGTAGATAACACCTAATCCCCAGACGTTTTTAGTAGTATAAATGGTGGTGGATTTCAGGAGGTAAGTCAGTGTATTTTAAAACTACAATGGATATAATTACCAGTAATAAAGGCAGGCCAAAAGTCGTGCATAACGGATATATGTACAACAAGAAAAATGAACGAAAGTTCATAACGTGGTCTAGTGTTCGGCGAAATATAGCTTGTAAAGGAACTATTAAAACGACCTTAGAAATGACGGATCCGGAAATTCTAAATTTCCATAATCACGACCCTAATCCGGATGAGGTAATAACTTAAAATAAATCACTGGCTTAATTTCTGGAAAAAGAAGCATGAGAATTTTATATTAAAGAATATTTAATAGTGGATCCACAGCAAACATAAGGACATTGTTTTACTAAATGTAGTTACTCAAAAAATGTTGACAGGTATAATTTAGGTGTAAAATTAGAAAGTAAATAACTGCAATTATTTGAAATAAATAAACCCAACGTTCTTACTTATTCTGATTATTCGACTTTTTCAGGCTGAAGCAGTAAAAGCAAAGGCTTCTTTGAAGGATATTGCAAAACAAACGCGTGAAGGTGCCCAGTACTTAATCATCTCCAAACGTGCCGAAATGTCTGAACGTGCGAGACCACTTTTCGGTCAAGAGCCCACTCTTAAGCGAATGATTCAGCGCGAACGCAGCAGAACCGCCCCAATTGTGCCCGACAGAATTGAGGATCTTATTGTTGATGGGGAGTGGGCTCAAACGGCAGATGCGAATCCTGAACAGTTTCTCATTTATGACAATGGTCAGGATTCAGAGTCCCGCATTTTAGTGTTTGGATCACCCGCTGGACTTCGCACGCTTGCCTCAGCGAATATGTGGTTCATGGACGGAAATTTTGCGCTAGCCCCGAGAGGATTTCTTCAGCTCTATGCAATTAGGGTGCCATTGAGTAACACTACCGTTGCGACCGTCTATGCCCTAATGCAAGGAAAGTCCCAGGCTTCCTATGAAGAGCTCTTTCGCGCAATTATAGATCAGTTTGAACGCATGGATTTGTTTCCTGACCCGAACACAATTCTCGTGGATTTTGAACAAGCAGTGATTCGCGCACTACAGGAAGTTTTAGGACCTGAAATCGATATTCGGGGCTGCTTTTACCACTTAACCCAGTCTACCTGGCGTAAGATACAGGATCTCGGGTTGGTACAGCAGTATCGCGACGACGACGAAGTCGAGCATTTTTGTGGAATGCTCGACGGGTTAGCGTTTCTACCCCCAGAAGATGTTGAGGCTGGTTTGGAATACCTACAAGCGAATATCCCGGATGGAGCCGCGCCGTTAGTGGCATATTTCGCCACAACATACGTCACCGGGACGTTCCGCCGAGTTAACGGACAATGATTGCCCAGGATGAGATTGGAAATCCGCCCAGGAAAAGGGTTCGACGAAAAAACAAAGACCTACACAGCGTCTACGTACTCTATGTCGTGATCGTATTGATGGCCGAAAGACTATTGCTCTGTTTTTGTGCGGAATCGGTCACAACATCCGTTGGAAAGCAATCAATCGTGAGCATCAAGAAGGAGATGCGCAATAGACTGAACAATTTGGATATCACACCTTGGATTCAAACTATAGTGTAAAAATATATCAGTTTGCTGTGTAATGAAACGCTCATTTGTTAGCGATGGCTAAATGGCAAAATTAAAATCAGATTTAGAAAGTGGAATTATGTGTTTTAATTGTTGTTTCAAAAAGTGAGGCGTTTTGTCGCACTTTACATTTTGAGGCGTTTTGTCGCGAGGCGTTATGTCGCGAGGCGTTTTGTCGGGATACCCTCGATTACATGGGTTATTCATACGCTAAAACAAGCTGAGACGGGACTCAAAAATTGTGTTCGGTGTAAGGAATAGGGAATGATCCTGGTTCTTATTGTGGAGCAATGAATGAAAAAATTAAAAGGGGCTGAAATCTTTCGTTCGGAGGTAGGAGAAAAAATGTGTCCGGAGGTAGGTTTTACTGTTCAGTTACATCGTGACCTTTCTTAAAATAAACTCTAAGTGAATCTTCGGATAGAAGAAGTTTGATTGTAATTAATATTATGAATATATAATCATCATCCCCACCATCGCGCACGCCATGTCAGTGCAATTAAGCCTAACAAGGTAATCTTATTGATTATCAAACAACTATTTGAAGTGCAGTTCAATGTTATTGATTACTTTCATTGATCTCAGTTCCAATCATAATATAATACAATTTTTCTTGCGTATGATCCAGTATCATTTTAATTTGGTTGATCAACTTCATTGAGGTATCCGGTCTATTGAGGCTTCTTTATTATGGAAATGAATGGAAAATAAAAAGAGACTGAAAAATAGCGAATTTCGCGACTTTTTCAGGATGTCCGGACCTGAGGTTTTGTCGTATTCATATATATTTGGATATTTACAAGGGCAGTGTTCTTTCGTCACTTTTTGATCCGGTGTAAAGTTTTCAAGTCCCCTCTCCCATTTTCAAATTCCCCCGGGAACTTGAAAACATTATCAATTCCCCCCGGGGGAATCTGAAAACATTTTCAAGTTCCCCCTCCCAACTCAAGGCTACATTTAAATCATTTAAACACAAAAGTCGTTGTTTTAATAAATTCCTCCGACTGTGGACTGCCTGACACAAAAATTTATACACATATAACTCGAACTAACATGCACTTGGCGAAATTCAATACTGGCCACTAACTTGGGGACAACTTGCTGAGCATTGGGACTGTAACATAACTCACTACGGGACACCAAAATGCACTGCAGTAAAACGTTGTTTTCATTTGCTAAGTTGTATGTGTTTTTTTTTCACATGACTCAACAATCACATATTGTCCACTACGGCGCTCAGCGAAACAGCCACCTTTTCAGTCTCCAAGATTCTTCAGTAGAACCTTATCCCCAACATCGTACTCTTTTGAATGTCGGCGTTTGTCGTATTGGCTCTTCTGTGATGCTTGTGCTACTGATATTCGCAGCTACTTTTGAAAGCATACTTTGGCGGATTGAGATCATTGCGGCGATCTTATCTGACATAGACTCAAAGGTGTCACAGCTGTCATCTGAATCAGCTTCTGTTTTGTACAGCAGTTCCACTGGGAGCACAGCCTGGCGGTTATAAACGACTTGGAATGGTGTGACTTTGGTAGAAGAAAGTCTGGCAGTGGGCTATGAGAACAGAACAGTGGGAAGGCACCCAGCCCATTTCGTATGTCGGACAACGATTTCATGAGAGAATCCTTAATACTGCGATTTTGGCGTTCCACAAGTCCATTTGCCTGAGGGTGGTATCCACTTGTCACTTGCTGCTTTGTGCCAATCAGACGGTGCAATTCTGATGAAACTTGGTTCACAAATTCACGGCCCTGGTCATTGATCTGAATCTTGACACGTCCCCGGCGACATATAATATCCTCGAACATACTCTCCGCGGTATGGTCAATGCAGCAGTATCCGTCTTCCGTTACAGGTAGATTTGTAACGTGTACACCAATTTGGACCATAACTTCGCTTAGTACAGGAACGGGGTGCAGCTCTGCAGTCTCTGTACGCCTCACAGGGTTGACCTTTTGACATCGATCACAACTGGCAATAAAGTCCTTGACATCTTGTCCAACAGTTTTCCATATTAGACATCTATTGTTCTTGAGTACTACTTTTGATCTCAGTAAAAATGATGGGACACCGAAATAGTTAAAGGTAAAAATATCGGCTTGCAAAAAAAAACAAAAAAATGAAATACTGTTAAGGGGGGGAATTTGAAAAGGGGGAGGAAACTTGAACATATTTTGAAATCCCCCGGGGGGAATCTGAAAATGTTTTCAAGTTCCCGGGGGAAGGGGACTTGAAACCATTTTCAAGTTCCAGAGGGGGGGGGGGTGGAAGAATGTTTTAGGGGGAGGGGGCGGGGTAATCTGAAAACACTACACTAGGACGAACTCTTAAATCTTGACTGGACTCATACGACAGAAATTTGACTGAGTGGACGCTCTGTGTCAGAAAGTACCATGCATCCCCTACCTCATAATTTCGCTTAAAGCATAGATCTGGCGGTTAGACGAATTTTGTGTTACTGCGTTGGTGTTTTACCATTTGATTGCTATGAATTTGTACCATGTAATACTAGAATGTGTCTAACAGATATGCATGTCTGTGTACATAATCTTCCAAAACAAGACATGTCAAAGCAACCGAGGCACTTTCTAAAGCAGCAGCTGTCATATAAAGCCATCACTTATTTGATGTTTCATTTATATTATCTATTTTGTTTTAAGGAGTTTTTTTTACTTTTTTTTTTCTATTTTCCTTAGATTTTAAATTAAAATTTTAAGAAGTAATATATTAAAAAAACCTTTGTTACTGGTCCATAACTGGATGTTAAGAAATATCCCCCTCCCCCGCTGTTTTTAAATATGCATGCACACAAAGAAGATTAATGACCGTTCATTAATATTCTTTGATGCACATTAAATAGGTACACATAGATATACAGAAAAAGAGTAGTAATTTATTATTTGAAATAAATAAATTTTAAATGGAATAAAATATTGCAGAACAGTGTGGAAATACTGGAAATAAAAACTTTACAGAAGATCGTCATTTTTTAAAGTAGGGAATTGTTCTATGCTGCAACATTTCGGGTGGTAATAGTTCCAATGCGGCAATTGTCCATGCGGCAACTGTCCTAGACCAACCTTATTGATGTTGGTATCTGACAACGTGCAGCACCCGACATGTCATGACCACGTCGACTAATGCTAATAAAATAGCTCCCAAAAGGATAGGATTCTGATTATGGAGAGTCACAAGGGCTTGTAAACGAAAGATGAATAGCACGACCTTAATAATTTATGTTGTTTCAAAATTTTCAAAATGTAGATAAATTTACAATATTGGCTACAAGTGTTTGTGTTATCCTGTTTACAAGAAACTGAGGATGAAACGAAAGATATTGGATCATTTAATTTTTTGATCAAACCCGAAAGGTTTGCTTGCTTTTTAAACGGTTAAGACGTGTCTAAAATATTTGATGGTCGGTCAGGAATTTGTTAACAAAAATATGAGGATGAAAACCCAAGATGGTGACTGGTGACCACTTTAAATTAACAGACTTGAAATTGGGTGAAAATTAAAAGAAAAATTACGTGCACCTAACCACTATGATAGGCTATCGTTATACCAAATATCAAAGGAAACAGATAATCAGGGTGGGAGCAATAGCCGGCGATGGACAAACGGACATACACACGAACAACACCCAAACCTATAGTCCTTTCCGAGGCTCCGATGGGGGAGGGGGCTGCTAAAACTGAGCGAAAGCAGTAACAAAACTGACATTTTAAACTTGATGTCCTCAGCTATTGAAAAATATTAATTTGTGACTTTTCCATCGAGTGTTTTACGTCTTTTACGCTGCCACTTCTTAAAAAGTGATGATTTGTCACGGCAAGACCATATCTATACCAAAACATCAACGTGTACAGTGAAACCCCGCTATTAGGGACAAAAAGTGACTGAATAATTTGGTCCCTAATGGCGGGGTGTCCCTAATTTCGAGGTCCTGTTCTATCTGACAACTACAAATAAAATCTTTGGCTATTTTCTCACACTTTTTCCATCACTAGCTTTGATTGTTTTAACTTTATCAGATAGCGAAAGTTCATTCCGTTTTCTTTTCACACCACCGATATTCAGACTCAGCACCTTGTATAACATCTTAACTGAGTATAAAGACAATGAATTACTTGTTCTTTTATACGCATTTTAAAAGACGGAGCACATGTCAATAGGCATTAGTCGTATAAAGCTTCTCTCTTAAGCACACATCTTTTGTAATAAGCCCTATTGTCTTTACATGCACTGTGTTAAATATAGTGTACTCAATACCAACAGATAACAATAGCGAAAAAAAACACACTACCGAGTAACAAGCTGATAGGGGTTGTTTACATAACGTACAAAATATGGACAGCAATTTGACTGTCCAAAATAGAGGGGTTGTTTTAAGTGTGTAACCGTACTTACGGGATAAAAAGAGTGTCCCTAATTCTGAATAGAGGGGTGTCCACAATAGATATAACAGAACTCTATGGCGTTTTAAAACAGACTGAATAATGTTATCCATAATTCAGGGGTGTCCATAATAGAGGGGTGTCCGTATCCGGGGTTTTACTGTATTTTGGTACTATATCACTCCAATGCAGCTGAAGGTAAGATACAGGTGTGATGTTTGTGTATGCGGTAATAATGGTCATTGATTCAGTATGCGATACCGGTCTTGTATTATTCCCTCACGAAGGCGTAATCTAAGCTGACACTTCAATATTTCAGTGGATAAAAGAACCCCTTTGATTTTTTTTTTTTTACTTTGTGGTCTTTTCTGTGGGAACGCAAATATTCTAAAAATGAGCAAAAGAGGCCCAACAGCAACACGTACGACTAACCGTTACTAGAATAGTTTTACTCAATTCTGCATTTCTAATCTTAATTCTGGTCAAAGTAATACCCATTCTGAAATGAAGTTTACTTTCTCTTTTTCCGTTATTAATTTATTGTTTTTGTTTCGCTTCGGGTGGGTTCCAGAAAGCTCCTATCTATCTGACATTTAGCACATGTATAGAGAGTGGTTAGATGTCGTGAAATCCGCAGTGTTTTTGTTTGTTTCGGACAGTTTCCGGAAATTTCTTTGCTATTTGACAACTGGCAAAAAAGTAGTGATATGTTATGAAATTCGTAACTTTTTTCTTTTCTTTTACAAAGCTCAAAGTGAATTCAGCAGGGTCAGCGTCTTTAGTGAGTCTGAGACGTTTTTATAAAAATTCCAAACAGGCGAGTGGGCGTAGGAAGACGAAATCTGCACAAATTACGCTCTATACACACATGAGTTTCAGTGCCAGATGTCACGTGATCTCTGCATGTCGAAACCGGTTAGAGACGATTTTGACCTTATATGATGTCACAAAGGGCGATCTTCGTCGTGACGTTGACTTTCAAAGCATAAGATGACTTGAGCATTATGAACCCGAAAACAGAGTGATACTGCAACCATTTTCGGACTCTCCTACGAGGTTACGCCAGCGATTGTTTCGCGATCTATTTTTTTTTTTTGCTCGAAACTGTGCGAAATATCAGCCCAAAGTATGCACAAGTACCCTCCATGTGACAAAAATAAAGCGCATGATAAATATCAAAACTACATCCTGTTTATTTGTTTATTATGCTGCCTGCAACTTCTAAACCATAACAACTAATGCAGAGTAAAACATAACATAAACTGCTTTACAAGTCACAAACTTCTTTATAAGTTACAAAATAAATTACAAGTCCCCGCATGCTCAGATACGACTTTTGAGGAACATTTCAATGCCTACACCAGATCCATAAATGTAATTATTATAATTATATAATTAGAATGTAATTATTGTTATCTTTATCTTTAAAAAAAAAAAAAACAAAAAAAACAAGAAAATATTTAGGAAATACACATGGCCCCAACCCCCCAATTCGCAGACAGAATCGCCTAGAAAACATTAAAAAGTCCTAATTTGATCAATATTTGGCCGATTTCAACATATATATATATATATATATATATATATATATATATATATATATATATATATATATATATATATATATATATATATATTTCAACTGTATGGGGCTTCAGAAGAATGTCCTTCATAGCTTTGGAGAAATTTCGCGGACAAAACTCCATCTATATACTAAGTGAACGCATAAATGTTGTCAAGTTTTAACAAGTCCTACTTTGGTCAATTTTTGGCCGATTTCAACAATAATACGAAAAGGCACATCTGCAATATATATATATATTTCCACTATGCAAGGTTACAAAAGCATGTGCCTAATAGCTTTCGAGAACTGTCGCGGACAAAACTCAATCTCTACACAAGTGAACGCATAAATGTTGTCCAGTTTTAACACTAATTTGATCAATTTTTGGCCGATTTCAACAATAATACGAAAAGGCACATCTGCAATATATATATATTTCCACTATGCAAGGTAACAAAAGCATGTGCCCAATAGCTTTCGGGAACTGTCGCGGACAAAACTCCATCGATATACTAAGTGAACGCATAAATTTTGTAAAGTTTTAAAAAGTCCTACTTTAGTCAATTTTTGGCCGATTTCAACAATAATACGAAAAGGCACATCTGCAATACATATATTTCCACTATGTAAGGTAACAAAAGCATGTGCCTAATAGCTTTCGAGAACTGTCGCGGACAAAACTCAATATCTACACAAGTGAACGCATAAATTTTGCCCAGTTTTAACAAGTCCTATTTTGGTCAATTTTTGGCCGATTTCAACAATACTACGAAAAGGCACATCTGCAATACATATATTTCCACTATGTAAGGTAACAAAAGCATGTGCCTAATAGCTTTCGAGAACTGTCGCGGACAAAACTCAATATCTACACAAGTGAACGGATAAATTTTGCCCAGTTTTAACAAGTCCTATTTTGGTCAATTTTTGGCCGATTTAAACAATAATACGAAAAGGCACATCTGCAATATATATATATTTCCACTATGCAAGGTAACAAAAGCATGTGCCTAATAGCCTGCGAGAACTGTCGTGGACAGAACTCAATCTCTATACTAAGTGAACCCATAAATTTTGCCCAGTTTTAACAAGTCCTATTTTGGTCAATTTTTGGCCGATTTCAACAATACTACGAAAAGGCACATCTGCAATACATATATTTCCACTATGTAAGGTAACAAAAGCATGTGCCTAATAGCTTTCGAGAACTGTCGCGGACAAAACTCAATATCTACACAAGTGAACGGATAAATTTTGCCCAGTTTTAACAAGTCCTATTTTGGTCAATTTTTGGCCGATTTAAACAATAATACGAAAAGGCACATCTGCAATATATATATATTTCCACTATGCAAGGTAACAAAAGCATGTGCCTAATAGCCTGCGAGAACTGTCGTGGACAGAACTCAATCTCTATACTAAGTGAACCCATAAACTTTGCCCAGTTTTAACAAGTCCTATTTTGGTCAATTTTTGGCCGATTTCAACAATACTACGAAAAGGCACATCTGCAATACATATATTTCAACTATGCAAGGTAACAAAAGCATGTGCCTAATAGCTTTCGGGAACTGTCGCGGAAAAAACTCCATCTATATACTAAGTGAACGCACAAATTTTGTCAAGTTTTAACAAGTCCTAATTTGGTCAATTTTGGCCAATTTCAACAATAATACGAAAAGGCACATCTGCAATATATATATTTCCACTATGCAAGTTAACAATAGCTGGTGCCTAATAGCTTTCGAGAACTGTCGCGGACAAAACTCTATCTCTATACTAAGTTAACGCAAAAATTTAACAAGTCCTAATTTGGTCATTTTTTGTCGATTTCAACACTAATATGAAAAGGCACATCTGTAATATATATATTTTCACTGTGCAGGGCAACAAAATCATACACCATATCGTTGCGGAGAACAGGCGTGGACAAACTCTACAAAACAAATGTTGACGGACAGACGGACAGACAGACAGACGGACAGAAGGTAACTCATTAGGCCCCTCCCCTTTCAGGGGCTGGGGCCTAAAAAACAAAACAAAACAAAAAAACTTTGGCGCCAAAAAGCATCCTTGCACTGAGCAAATAATTAAATTAATTTCCAAGCACCAAATACTGAAGACTCACAGAACACTGCGTATGTCAATCAAATGCACCAGCAAATGAACCTATAAACATTAGCACAACCTAAACGAAATATTACATAAAACGGGTCTGAGAACAAGTGTGAAGTATTGAACAGTATCGTGTAGCAGGAATGTATTGTATAGTACGAAATTATTGCGTAGCAGGGAATAAGCATTCATTTTAGTAGCGTATATAACTACGCACTCCCTCTGCCAAAAAAAAAAAACAAAAAAACTCATAGTTTGCGCGCAGCCTATATCTTATAAACATATAGACATATCTTCGTTATATGTCAGAATATATATATATATATATATATATATATATATATATATATATATAACAGTAAATCTGTCAAATCACTGGACTTCCAAAGTCACTGGAATTCTCAGTGAATCTGTCAAACATGTATATGAAAAAGTAATCATGTTGTTTGAAGTCCATTAAAACAGGTTATGGGATCTTAAGATTTTGAAACTGTTTGATGTACCCTTCGCAAATTTTATGACATCAGTTAACAACTTTTTAGAAAAGAGCACCAAGAACATGTTTTGTTAAAAAATTATCTGAACAATCTATCTGTAAGGTTGCCTCTTACTAAGCATGCTGTACGGTCTGTTTTTGTGGTTATACGACACATTTTACTGACACATTGTGGTTGTCAGTGTTTTTTCATGACAATAATATTCTGAAAACTGTACCCTAAAGCATATAATATAAAAGAAATTGTACTAACTTGACAGGTTCACTGAAAATTTCAGTGGCATTGTCAAGCCACTGATTTGACAGACTCATTGTAATAACATATATTATGTACGCGCTGTAAAATGAACCCTGTCGACTGGAGTGTATTGTAGAGCAATCAGACTCGCCTTCACCAGCACTGGGCACCTGAGCCTACGCGTGCGTGTTACGTCACCACACGAGGCTCGCAAAACAAAACAACTGCTAAGCTTCGAGAAACAAACAAAAGCACAAAAAAAGTAAAAAACTTAAAGTAAATAGCCAAACTGTAAGGGTGATCTTAAAGGCACAAAGCATTACCCAATACCCTCGCAGATACAATAGTGTGTAAACCACTTAGTAATATGCCACATAAGATACTGACATTGTCTACTCACTAAATAAGCAAAAATGTAAATTAGTGGACAGAAATAAATATATAAATAACAATAATAGTTATCAGTGAAACTGATGAATGTCCCCCGCCACGAACTATGGTCGAATCAAAAAATGATACGACGTCGCACAACTTCAATACAAATATTTTTACTGTAGCAACAATCAAAAGCCAGGGTTGAACAGCGGCTGAGATATCGCGTGCACAAAATTGCACTGTAGGCAACAAAAATACTAAAACATTGCCTATTTTCAACAAGTCGCCATTTCGTCATTTTTTGGTGGAATCGAAAAATAATGCGACGTCGCACAACTTCAATGTATATATTTTCAGTGTGGCAAAAAATCAAAAGCCAGGGTTCAATAACGGCTGAGATATCGCATGCACAAAGTTGCACTGTAGGCAACAGAAATACTAAAACATTGCCTATTTTCAACAAGTCGCCATTTCGTCACTTTTTTGGTCGAATCGAAAAATAATGCGACGTCGCACAACTTCAATATATATATTTTCACTGTAGCAAAAATCAAAAGTCAGGGTTGACTAGCGGCTGAAACAAGTGTCGCCAGACGGACGGACGAACGGACAGACCCGAATACTTCTTACAATAATCAAACGACAATATTTGGTAAGACTCCACAACTCTTTTATACACTCTGTCACGAGTCTCTTGAATTAACAAAAACATCCACGGAGTATCTCATCAACAAACCATAAAGCCCAAAAATATTCTATCAAGTCGGCGTCCGGAATAAACAAAATAAATGCTGCATTAATTCCCTAATGTGGAATGTATTTTCAAGGAACTCTTCTAAGAACTAGAAATGTGTTCGTTGGAACACGGATGCCCCGACCGATTCTTAAAACAGCAATTGTCCAGATATATTTTTCGGCTACAAAAATGACAATTAACGTATCAGACCGCCCACATGAAGGCTTAATAAAATGTCAGTATGGAAAATCAAATAAAAATTTCAAACTCTCGCAGTGACCTTGAACAACGATGCCATGTCACTAAAACCTAATCAGCTGTAGAATATTAAAAAAATGCTACATAACAGGTTTGAGTGAAATTCGACCAGTTCAGCTTGAGATATGGTGTTCACAAACCACTCGGTATATGGGAAATTCCAAATTAACGTAGTGACCTTGAACAACGACGTAAGGTCATCAAAACCTCATCAGGTCTAGAATATTATAATCTACAAACCAGGTGTGCTTGAAATTCGACCAGAACTTGAGATGTGGTGTTCACAAACAACTTGGTACAGGAAATCCCATGTAAAAAAAAAACAGTCCCATAGTGACCTTGAACAACCCTGCAAGGTCACAAAAATCTAATCAGCTCCAGAACATTATCTATACAAGCTACATACCAGCTACATTTGATTTAAATCCGACCATTGGAGGTTGAGATATGGTGTTCACAGCCATAGCGTGACGCACAGAACGACGGACGGACAGACCATTCAAAAACATAATGCCCCTCCTGATATTAGCCATATCGGGGAATAATTAAAATGCGAACTATTAACGCACCACCATTTCGATGATTCAAGACGTATGTGTAGTTCTTGGGTAAGTAAAATTCATCAAGTGAAAACATAATTCTTCAACGGGACATTTCAAATGCAATTTTGATCCAAACTCGAATGCTTCAAACAACATAACGTGCAAAAAATGTTCATTCCGTACGGCACATGACATTTTCATAAAATCTGAAAAGTAACCTTTTACCTAAAACCTGGGCGATAACGAAAGAAGTGGGGAGCATAAACCGTAATGTGCAGTGGAAATAAATAGAACAGCATGTTAACCAACAGCATAAGGAGTGAGGGTCATACTCTTGTCTGATTGGGTGTTGGTAACACTGCACCCAGGGTAATTGTCAAAGCGCCTGCATATGTACTTAACAAAAAGCGAAGCAAAAAAGCATCTTCATTCTCCCTTCTCGGGGCAGGTATACTGGAATATTGAAATATTTTTTTACGGGGGGGGGGAGTTGTTGTCAAAAGAATTTCTTTGGATTAACGTACGGCTCAGTAGATTCCATATCTTCATTATTTTTTACAAAGTTGCAGTTTTTTTATCCCCAGTTACCGAAGGTAAGCTTGACAGAAAACTAATGTTTGAGTGATAAATTCTGATTTGTATAGATTTTTAAGAAATGGAATTGTATAGTTATTACGAAATAGGTTGTTTTGTTTGGGATAAAAAATAATCAAGCAATAACCAAACCCCTCCTTTACGTGCACACGAAACTCTCACCGCTTCCAAGTGGCAACATAATTTGTTCAAGCTTCTACACACACCCATATATATATAGAGAGAGAGAGAGGAGAGAGAGAGAGAGAGAGAGAGAGAGAGAATTCTGAAGCAAATAAGCAAAAAGATATTTTACAAAAATAAGTGAACCAGTAAACGTTGTCTTACGCTTTTTAAGCTTTTATAACATGAGCGAAGGTGACGCATATTAACTGTACGATTGCTGGCACTTTCGTGAGATTCTGGAATTTTGGCTTTTGCAAAATATAATGACCTTCCTATATGGAAAATCGACTATTTTAAAGTCCCATAGGAACATCTTAATAAATGCCATTTCACAGATCTAAAACATAACCTAGATATTAACGCAGTCCTTTTATTATGCTTTACCACAGAACAAACTCCATTATCTGCCACGTGTTCTCTCAGTGCTCCCCGCACAGCGAGATAACGTATGCTCCCTGTGCAATGAGATAACACATGCTCCTCGTGCACCGAACTAACACATGCTCCCCGCACACTGAGCCAGTGAAGGAACAAGCGTCCGGTCTACGCTCGGACGGACACACTCTCCGTGTATCATAATGTACCCGTTCTGGCACACGCATCTGTAGTGACCCTGGCCTACACGCGCGCATTCTGAGAAGTCGGGACAAGGAGCTTCATTGAGAAGACAGTAGTTAATGTCTGAAAATGAAACCCAAAAATAGTTTATAGCAGTTTTTACTGTGCCTCTGTATCTGTTTGTGTGTGTGTGTGTACTGTGAGCTAAAGTTCGTAGATATTAAAGTAATTCCTTGTCTCGCTAAAACAATATCGATGACAATATCGCTGAATTGCAATTACATAACGAAGCGGAGCAAATATCTTTACCATAGATAAACAACGATGCCCCTTCACTTTTCACCCACTTGTCCGGCTGCTTGATGCTTTTTTTCAACGTTCCTTTTGTCGAGAACCCTAAAAACAAAACATTCATTCACTTGATTCCTTTCATTTTAAGAACTGAATAAATGTCAAGAAAAAATAATGAAGTTAAAATGTATTTTGCGAGGAAAAAAAACTAGGAAATCCTCATCATTTTTCGCCTCGTTGCATCACAAGTACATTGAAAGTTGAATGGTGTCAGCTCATTGTGATTAAGCTAACGGACTATCTGAGAGGGAGAGGTGAAGGGGGGGCGTAATACCCTTACCAATAACATAACTTACGTTTGCTCACAGCCAAGGGATCAGTGGGCCACACATATAAGCTGCACAGTAACTTACCTATACATATGGGCTGTTCTGCGCAAAGCTTTGTTAATTTGTCAACTGTTGGCGATCCTTGTACAATGAAATAATCTCCTCCGGGCGAATCGACACCCTACAAGGAATTAAAGATCTATGGGGTTACAACTATATTTATTTCTCAATTCTGCTTCTTCAATAGAAGCTTCCGTTTCTCATTGACATTCTCAAATAAAATCAGTTTTGAAAATTTTCGCACTGAAGTAATTTGACAGGTTCACAATGTACTAGATATAGTCCGATTACAGCGATGAGGGTCCCGCCTCCACCCTCCCCCGGGAAAGAAATATCTCAACAGTTTAAGGCATTACGATTGTCTGAGAGAATCCGGTGCTTACGTCATATTTGATGAGGTCCGCGTGACGTTTGGCCTGGGAGGTATTCAGCGCACTGTGATATGCGGGCAGGTTGTCGTCGTACAGCTCCTGTGCTGACACCCTGCCGTAGACGGGAAGGCACTGCAAGCCGTTACCTTCATAACCCGCTACGCAGTCACATCGGTACAGCTCTTGAAAACAAGCGAAACTGTTACATTTCATTACACACACATGCTAATAAAAGGTCTTTCTAAGACCTAACAGACACCGCCCCCCCCCCCCACATAACACTCCCACAGCCTCACATTTTGTGATAAATCAGCGACGTTTTAAAGGAAAGTGTAATTTTATTCACTACAAAGCTTTAACTAAACACAAGCTTCCACAGTACACAGACAAATCAAACAACGAAGAAGGGAGAACACTATAGTCGTGACCCGCATATGGTGACCACGCACTGTTAACGATTCGGGGTTTCGAGATTTCGGCACCTGTCAAATTCGGCACCAAACAATCTCGGTCCCTTTTGGACAATTCGGCACCATTTTTGTTCACAAACTCGGCATCACGGCTTACAAATTCGGCACCATTTTTTCAAACTCGGCACCAAACATTCAAAAGAAAATTTAAGCAAAGTATTTTACTTTTGGTCGAATATTATAATGTAACAATTAATTTTTATTACAAACCTTAAATATGAAATATTGTTACACACCATTATTCATAATTATTTGTGCATGTATACGAGAAAAACGTTTAAATGTGTATGATTCTCACTGACACTCCCTCGAAATCTCTACTGATTTCTCAGGCACACCGAGACACTTTTTACCTCCTTACCCTTTTCATCATCAATACACTTTGCATTTTTATCACAGGCACTAAAACCGCTACGGCACCAGTCAACGCTTGCTGTGACGTAGACCGTGTCGTTGCCAGGAAGCCACATGTCGCGAGGTGACAGCGCGGACAGCAGCTTCCCAGATTCCGTGAAAGCCACGCAGTTTTCCATGGAATCGCACTCCAGTTTCAGCGCCTGCCGTCCATTTAAAACAATAATTCTACATCCACAAACCTCACATGTAACAACGCACAAAAATACCAACACATCGGAAAATGACAAGTGGTTCAATACACACACAAAAAACAATAAAGTCATTTTTTTTTCTTTTTCTTCCCTAAACTCATGCCCGTAAATTACTTTATAAAATTAAAACAGCGATTATTTTTATTGACCTTTCTTCTCTCTCGCAGGTCGTGCAAGGTACCGAGATCGCGTCCAATCGTTGCCGAGTTCACATCTCGTATTTCTATGTAGTCCCTCTCATCAGAAGGTGCAATGTTAGTCCGTCCTTGGTACCTGCCACAATAATTTCCTCCACCGTATACCACGTGATCACAGCACAGCAAGGCCACTCACAGGCCGAGTACTTCAGGATCTCCATGTCTAAATAAACTAATTCCATATACGTTTTCCCGCGTTCAATTCACTTGATTGATTTTTTTTCATGACACGCAATATCTCAAGCAAAAAAGTAAACAAAACAAACTGCTTTTATATATATAAACATGAATATCCTTTCTATTTAAAAATGTAAAGTGATGTATGAAGTAATGAGCCTTACTCACTTTGTCTTCGAGTGAACGTACCGGGACAGGATTCGATCCTTCTCACCTTGAAAGCTGCCACCGTAGCGTTTTTGACGTTCTACACGTTCCTCAACAAGCCTCAAAACAAACAAAAAATCCATGGCCTTGTGACCAGTACTTTTTCCAGTTCCGTGTAACTTATTAGAAATGAGCTTAAGGAAATGAATATATCCTGAACAAACAGGAAACTTTCTCAACCATCAATTTAGTTCATCCATAAAGGCGGTCCTCAGTCTTTAAATACACGAAAATTTCATTCTGAGCGTCAAATTCTTAGCAGACGTTTGACCCGGTTTAGATCGAGGCATCTAAAACTTGTATAATTGTGTCATCTATACCTTGTGTCTGGGATAACTGTCGCCGCGACAAGTGTCGCTGGGACAACTGAACAGCATTTATAGTTCATACAAAGTCTAAATACGATTCGTGTAACGGATCAGTCTTTCATGAAATCGCAATTCCGATTCCATGGTTATCGGCCGGCGGCACTTATCCGCCAGCGGCGGTTCTTCAGGTGCCAGTTGTCCCGTGGCACTTGTCCCCGTGACACCTGTCCGCGTCGCACTGGTCCTGTACTCCCATACCTTTATGATTCGGCAAATTAAAATGACTCAGCAGTAAGGTAGAGAAGTCCTTTCTAGCCCTGTCAGAGCGTCCTTGAAATATCTCAAATCGTTAGCACGTTTGTCCAAAATATTGCATGTGACAATGCCTTTTTGCGGCCTGTGGAATGCCCCAATAATATTGATGGATTAGAAATTTCGAATTCCAGGGGTAATCTTGACCTCATACATGTTAGGACTCGTCTCAACAGTATTTGGCAAGTTGCCCGTAGCCCAATCTATCTTAAGTTACTTGAAACAGCTTCGTACGTCATGTAAACGCCACAACTATTCAAGTGCAAGCAAATTTCAATTTAGACTATATTTTCACAGCACAGCGAAGAAAGCGAAGTGTTGTTAAGGTCACTCCTGGTGTTACCTGGCATACCACTGAACCGAAGCAGGCACTTGCCCACTCTTTTCTTCCTTATTTCTTTCTTCAATATAGGGTTTGAACCACTTCACAAAAGCCCGCAAACCTATACAGGTAATTCATGAATTAACGGGATTTTTTATACAATAATATAACTTTACTTCACTACAATAAACATAATTGATACAAAAATTCCTTGGTTTAATATTTAAAATACTCTCAAAAATGTAATTTACGTTTGAACAATTTTAAGGTACCTTTTACTGAAAAAATATCAAAATTCCCCGCCAGTAACAAAGGAATTAAAGTACCAATGGTAAGATTTGTTTCGGGTCGAAAATTCAGCAGTTTTGTAGAAGTTCTGATGTCCGCCCACGTTCTTAGTATTTCCGTTGGCGGCAGAGGCAGCTTTTTCTGAAGTCAGACAATATTCAAAGTAAAAGTGCAGTTAAATATATGGAAGGTAGAAAGCAGGCCTTTGACGCTGTACACACACTGAACACTACACTTAAATTACAGATATACTTCCGGCTCAGATTAAGTCTGGGTTTGAATTCAAATAAATAAATAAAACAACAACATAACATACCACGCATTGTTTGTTTAATCACTTAAATAACTAACTTTAAATTCATGAAAAATAATAACAAAAATTTATAGCTATAGACAGATAACTAAATTGCAACGCCTACAAATCAAACAAAACATCAAGGATCACTAAGGAAACAGGAGAACTTACGACTTTGCCTCGCATTCCCAGCTCTTCCTGTAGTACAGTGATCATATCCGGTACGGACACGGGGTTACCGAAGCCCAAATTAAACCTTTCGCCGCAGCGGGCGGGTTTGTAGTTCATGGCTGAGATGACACCAGCGATGACGTCATCGATGTATGTGAAGTCCCGCCCCAAAGGAGTGGCGTCGCTGAGTTGGGTGTAAACAGGGAGCATGTTTATTAATCTTCCTTCAAATTTACGGCTCAGTCTAGTTGTACATCATTTTTATTCGGAATTCCATAAATCAATAAGTTTCTCTGTTAAATCAATCAATTTCCCTGTGATTTATTTTATCACTTACAACTAGCGGTTGAAGTCGTTTGCGTAATGAACCGTTTATCGCGAGACTTATTATTTTTGTACACCGCCCAGTATTTTTTCTTTCTAACCAGTATTTAATATTCAATTTCAGGTCCAATCAACCTCCTTGAACAGTTGGCGCTCAAACTGACATAGTGGCCAATTTGATTCTAAATCCATACAAAAAATTGGGACCTCTGATTTAACTACATCTGCTCGATTACTGTAGATGCCAACCTACGTCATTAATCACCCAACTTACCTGACGTGAAACATTGGTATTTCCTTCCCATTCACAATAGCCTCGGCGAATTTATAAACAGACATGTCAGGCCTGCCCCACTCGCCATACACCGTGAAGAACCGCAGGCCCACGGAGCGTACCCCGTACGCCTGGCAGTAATGTAGTCCCATCAACTCGTCTGTTTTCTTTGTGGCTGCATACATGTTACCGGGGTGATCAGTCCCAGCAGACAGACGGAATGGGATGTCGGAGTCTTTGCCGTACACACTAGAGCTTGACGCGTACACTAACTTAATCTCCTGTTGTAATAAATACACAGAACGCTTTATTTTATGCTTATCTACTAGTGATCGCAAATTCTGATAAAACAATTAACAACCTTGCTTGATTAAGCAAAACGTTTCAACTTTTAAGAACTGGTCGAAACATTCATTGGTTGCGTACCAGGAGAAGATTTTTCACTGTTTATTAGCTAGGGCGGGGAGGGGGAAGGCAGAAGGGCAAAATCGACGATTTTTGTATCGCATTAAGAAATAGACTCGAAGAGTGAATGGCGGTGGGGTGGGGTGGGGGGGGGGGACGTGGGAAAAGGGGGAGGTAATGACGGGAAGACATTGCACTCACCCGCGGGCTGTCCCTTATCGCATTGAGAAGCGCAAGCTGGCACTGAACATTTGCTCTGACATACGCAAGAGGGTTCTTCAGAGAAAAACGCACGCCCGCCTGGGCAGCCAAATGAACGACGTGCGTGATTTCATATTTGACAAATATCTCCTCCAGAAAATCTTCGCTGCAGACATCTTCGTTGTAAACTGTTACACCAATTTTGTGCAACTCATACGCTCTGTCCTAAAAGACATTATATTGTTTTACTGGCATGTGAAGGGACTTGCGTCAGAATAGAATGTATTGATAGAAGTCAGTTCGCCACTGTCAGTTACAATGGCACTGGTTTTTACGCCATTGCGATGGTAACGATTAACATTTTACTCCCATTTTAGATTTCACTGTTTAAAAGTAGCCATTTAACGATATGTCAGACGCAACGACATCAGTTCTTCGCGCGAGCCATGGAGTTGCAACGAGGTCGCGCTGCCTGTAGTATATTTCACAAGCATGACAAGCATACAAATAGGACGCCCTCTCGTGTCAATGTCGCCAACAACCTGTGTGTGTGTGTATGTGTGTGATTTTTTTGTTTTTGTTTTTTTATACGGGGGCAGGGGACACTGGGTCGCTCACCGGGTTCCGTCACTTACTATTTTGAGGCGTATATCATAATAGTCATTGAAGTTATCCATAGCAATGACCGTGTTCGAGCCTTCTCTAGCTAGCTTCCTGGCGACGTGAAACCCGATGAATCCTGCCCCGCCAGTCACTAGAATACGGCCCCGAACCGTGCTCCTCCCACTGCCTAGAGAAACAAAGTCATAGAGAACTCAGGTTGGATTAAAAAAAAATAGATGAAAAAAAATAGATTAAGACGAGAACAATTTCTCATCCAAAATTTAAGTACCGACATGAACCCTCGACTTTTTTTAACATTCAAATCCAAGGATGCAGAGGGGTGTAGGACATTTGACCAACCGAAATCTAACCAACCGAAATTTGACCAACCGCAATTTGACAAACCTCTTAATGAAAAAACGGACATTTGACCAACTTCATAATTTATTGTTTTACGTACCACCTATCAGTAAAACATTAGCAATCACAAATGTTCCGACAAAAGCAACATTTGAACAGTTATAACACCGCAAGTAAAAGTACTGTCCAAATGTACCGGGATGATAGTAATCTCATATCCTCTCAAAACTTCATATAAAACACGTACCTGAGATGACACTAAAGCTCCCACCAGGTCTGGGTTTCTTTGTATAACACCTTGTATAACGCCTGGTACGGAGATTAACGGGGCACGTGGAACTCAACCTTATGACACTCATTGACAGAGAGGGGATTAGCGCAACATCTCTTTGATGCAAATGAGCATTTCTTTGAAATTTTTATTACGAAACCTCGAACTCCTAGATTTATAAGGTTATGTATATCTAAAACTGAAAGTTGGTCAAATGTCAGTTTTTCCATTTAGCGGTTGGTCAAATTGCAGTTGGTCAAATTGCTGTTGGTCAAATTGTGGTTGGTCAGATTGCGGTTGGTCAAATTGTATGTACCCCGATGCAGAGACACTTTTTATCATAATGATCAAAAGTAGAGAATTTGTTTATGGTCCCTTTATATATATTTTAAAATACCTCTTTTTATTTTATATCCATTGGACAAGATTTTAAGGTATACGCGTAAGTGTTCTGCACACTGCAAGCCAGTATTATTCTTGGGTAACATCTGATCCAAGCTATTCAATATTTCATAATTTTCGAATGGGTACACCAAACTCAAATGTATAATTGTGAAATCGGAAGCGAACTGACGTTAATTATTAGATGTCTTTTGTAAAAAAAAAAAAAAAAAAAAAAAAAAAAAAAAAAAAGCTATGGTTATAACTGGGCGTGAAAAAGCTCACTTTTCAGTAGTCTCAGATGATTCTTCTACTGAGGCGGGTAAGCTAAACTTATTCAAGACTAACTTAACAGCATTTTTATATAAAGCTGGAAACAACCTGAAACGCATGGAGCCAAAACAATATCCTGAGAGACATAATTACCTCGAAACCACTTCAGAGACGGGAGTCCATACAGAGTACTTTGGTTCACAAATTCTGTGTAACCCAGCATAGCAATCAGACAAAGTATTCCTATTAGAGGTGCATAGACATTACGATAGCGGTAAAACAAAAAGATCCATTGGTTAACCATGGTGAATCTTGTGCATCGACAGCTCGGATCCTGAAAGCAAATAACAATAATATTTACAAACAAGTCTTTCTTTCTAAGATCAACAACACGTCCTGCCTTAACGGGATTTAAGTTCTCCTATCGTCACTTTTTCCACCAGGTAGATACACTAGAGGTCATCATGCATTCATTCGGGGCCCGGTAACTAAGATCTCCATCAAGGAAGGTGCATTACTGGATAGGATCATGAAGTGTCGTCAAAATGCAATGCAGATGAACCAAAAGCACTCAAAAGTATTACAAAACAACGTATAAGCGTTTAAAATTAAAATACTGTGACGACAGGCTAGTCAATACAGATTTTTTATCGGGCCCCTAATGAGCGCATGAAGGCCTCCAGTGTAGCTGAATGGTAAAGGTAATCCATTTCCAAGTTAGTTCGTCAAAAACTGGCAGATTATTTCAGTATCTTGACTGACAATCTTGAGTTTCTGCTGAAGCTCACCCCTAACTTAAAACGCTTGAAAAACTCAGTTTTAATGTATAGGACAGAGTAATGAAGAATACGATATAAAGTTAATTCGATATTTGAAATATATAACGGTAATTTTCCACATTAAAGAAGGGTATACTCGCAATTTTTTTTATAAATCCTACATCTATTTGGTTGCAAGTGTCGTCCATGTTTGGCCTTGTACTTAACAAACACCCACTGAAAGCAGGGATTTCAACGAGAACACGTGACAGCACGTGTTTTGGAATTCTTGGGAATTTCTATTCGCGAATTTCATTGGTTCAGTGTGATGTCATGAGACTAAACATAAAAAGTTTTTTTTTATGCCAGTTAGATTCAGTAAGGGCCTGCAAGCGCTAATCAGGGACCCGGTGGCAAAAATCTCTTACAAACGGGAATTGTTTGCAAATTTTTATCAGTTGTCGAGTAAAGGGCTGGTATGATTTAAATCAAGTGATTTAAATCACGATTTAAATCATGATTTAAATCAACGTAAAAAAATCAGTTTTTTTTATTTTTGTTATTTTTTTAAACAATGGTCTGTGTTAAAGGCCTTCATGTGCTGTTACGGCACCGAGCATTTGTTTGCAACCCCTTCTGTTTGAAGAAAGAATTTATAAGGTACGCAAGCAGCACTCTGTGAGAAGGTCAATACCGGTGGTGTCTGAGAAGATACCCTACAGTATTAGATGATTATAAGCATTACCATTATACAAGCTTTAACTCGGGAGTAGGCATTTAGGCGGCCAGCTTTTATTTGGAAAATCCCGGTAGCATCTCAAACTATACTCCGGTGTTGGAAAAGCGTGTCTACCCCATGTGCTTGCAAACAAAGTATTATGTGTTACGCATCATGCAAGGTATATTTAAATCCCCCAAATCAACTGCTTCTTTACTTATTCATTGAGAACCTGAGACAATAACATCACTGGAAGCTTTAAAATGTCTGGCAGACGGCTAGCTCCCGTGTGGAGATATTTTGATAGAGACATTTCAAACAGCAAAAAGCCGAAAGGGATTTTTAGAGCATGCAAAGTCGAAATTCGGGGAATTGTAAAACGATTGGAAAAAAATGTTGAAAATTGTAATGTAAAGAAAAGACTTTGGTTGTACTTCGCGTTAGTTTATTGTTGTTGTGATCCGCGACGGTTTTTAGGTTCTCAATCAATGAGTGTTGTGTGTGTGTGTGTGTGTGTGTGTGTCAAGTATCAAGTGTATCCCTCCTTTTAGCAACAAGTCAATTTATATTCGCCAGAGTGGGCGGCGAGAAGCAAAGAAGCAAAGCTATAGGCTGTGTTATTGCCATAGAGGCACAGCGGCTATTTTTAGAAATGATCGCATCACTCTGACGAAATATAAACTAGATCATGGGCACTTGGTTACAGTAAATTGATTGAGAGAGAAGTGGTATCACAGCAGAAGCAAAAGAGAAAACACGAAGAAGTTGAGACAGAAAGTGATCCAATTCCTCTAAAAAATCCAGGGTTGGACATATTGACAAAATGTTTAGAAATATCTTAAAAGATAGTGTAATCAGACTTCAATAAACTGGTAAAAAGGTGGTGCTTTTTTATAAGTTGTCGTTTTTTTTGTTTTTTTTTGTTTTTTTTTGTGTTGGGGGGGGGGGGGGTTGATTTAAATAAAAAAAATATAAAAAAAATCCGATTTAAATAAAAAAAATCAAAAATCATGATTTTTTTTAAACATCCGATTTTTTTCAGCCCTGGTCGAGTACAGGCATTTTACAGCACCCTGATGACAAATACACCAATCAAATGCCGATTCTTGTCTCTGAGAAGAAAAGCATCCATTACAGCTCGAGAAAACAAAGAAAGGTATATTATAGGAAAGGGCTATAGGCTCATTAAAGTGCAATGCAGAGGTACCAAAAACATTCAAAACGTATATTACGAAAACCACATAAACGTTTAAGAATAAAACATCTGGACGATAGGCCCGTTACTGGTCATTTTTATTACAGGGTCCGGAATGAGCTCATCACGGCTTCTAGTGTTTCTACCTGGTACGAGAATTCATTGGACTAACAGACTCTCTGTACCACTCAAATGGCAAAAGTTGTATGTACCAGTCAGATACATTAAGGACCTGCATGCGCTCACTGAGTGCCCGGTAGTGAAAATCTCTTGCAAAAGGGGGATCGTTTATAAGTTTTTGGCAGTAACTGTGTAGTACAGATATTGTGGAGCATGCTGGCGACAAATGCGTAATTTTAATGCCCGTCTAAGGCATGGGAAGAAAAATTATCCATCACGGCGTAAGAAAACAAAGAAATGTGCATTTATTTGGGAAAGGTCTATAGAGTCATCAGAATGCAATGCCGGATGAAAAAAAACACTAAAAATTTGCTGCACAATATATATAATCGTTTGAGAATTAAATACCTGGACGATAGGCCTGCTGATATTGATGTTAATTAACGAACCCTGAATGAGCGCACGAGGGCATCTAGTGTGTCTAGCTGGTAATTTGGATCTACCTCAACCAATGGATTCTGTGCAAATAAAGCATACATCATTTCATGTAATGCACAGTGTGGCTGTTGGCACATGCGAGAGGCTTGTGCACTGCTGCAGACCTTATGCGTTCACTTCTTGAAAACAAAATTGATGTTTTCGTTTTTCTTTTTTTTTTTTTTGGCTTTGCGTTTTGATCAGGAAAATGAAAACAAAGGCGAAAACAATAAGTGAGGAGCACAATTTTACATATATGTGAAATTTGGTGGTCCTAGGGCTACTATGGTCAAAGACCACGACAAAATGACGGACCAGTGAAGAGAAAAAAGCTTCGAAACATTGAAATTATACAACTTCAACATAGTCTCTGCAAGTGTTAATTAATGCCCACGTGTCGCGCACCCGCGCACTCCTTGATTCGGTAATAAGAATGTCACAGTAAATGGCTCCTGAAATAAGAGGTTTAGGAGTACGTTTGAGGTTACTCGTAGTATAATATATTCTAGTCCTGAATGATCCATAGCCGCCACCACCGGTTCTCTATAGAACAGTACTCATAGAACAGAGTCAACTGAAAGTTAGCTCCAAGAAGCTGTTCACCACTGGGGGTCGAACACCATTCTGACCTAGATATAAGCTTAATCACACTTTGGGTGTTTCGAGTAAAATTCGCAAGAACTTTGAATTACGAATGCAAAGGAAACGGGTAAAAACTAGATTGGCCAGTGTTTTTGTTAAAACAAAAACGGATATGTCTCCCCCGCCCCCTAATCAGTCACGTGGAAAAAATCCTTGCTTAAAATACAACATTGGCGAGCCCCAAAAATTGAAAAAAATCGCCAAAAATACATTTTTACAGAAAATGAATGAAGAAAAACTTCACAGTAAACATTTGCACTACATGTGGATTCTTCTTGCCACGTTCAGCCTAATCCAACAAACTGTTTCGGAGATATCGCAACAATATGGCCAAAAAAGTAAAAATTCAAAAATTAAAAAAATCGCCAAAAATACATTTTCAAAGGAAATGAAGAAAAACTTCGCAGTAAACATTTGCACTATATGTGGGTTCTTCTTGCCACATTTCAGCCTAATCCACCAAACTGTTTCGGAGATATCTCAACAATATGGCCAAAAAAGTTCAAAATCAAAAATTTTATAAATTCGCCTAAAAATACATTTTCCATGGAAATGAAATAAAAAACTTCACAGTGAACATTTACACTTTTTGTGAGTTCTCCTTGCCACGTTTCAGCCAAATCCAACAAACCTTTTCGGAGAAATCGCAACAATATGGCCAAAAAAGTTAAACATGAAAAATTTAAAAATTCGCCAAAAATACATTTTCAGCGGCAATGAAGCAAAACTTCGTAGTAAACATTTGCACTATATGTGTGTTGTTCTTACCACGTTTCAGCCTAATCCAACAAACCGTTTCGGAGATATCGCAACAATATGGCCAAAAAAAGTTCAAATTCAAAAATTTAAATTTTTTTCAAATGTCAAATTTCTCTTGCACCAAAGATCAGTCGGGCTTTTAACAACCTGTATGCTGCTTTAAAAATGTATTAAAGGCTTTAACAAATAGTTTCAAGTTTCAATTTCTTTTATTTTATGTTCCGAGTATAAGCTGTTTTTGCGATATTTCGTCTATATTTTTCTATCATTTCTTTCATCTTTTTATCCGGCTCCCTCGCAGTCGAAATTCAAAATTCTTGTGCATTTTATTCGAAACACCCAAAGGGTGACTTGGCTTATTCGGAGCTACCTGAGACTAAGTTTACTCGTAGCAGATGGGGGGAATGTGGCTACAAACACAGACGGATCTCCAAAGCGACATCGTTACTAACTACTCTGCAAATGTGTACTCACTGCTGTTCAGTGATCTGAGTGCAGCTAGCAGTGCTTCGCCGTGATCTGCATCGATGCTCTAGAAATTACGTTTTTCATTCAATTGCTGCCTCTGCCTGGTGGAACCGCTATTTGCACATCGGTAGCAGTCTGTTTACGATCTCTTTACAAAAACTTATTTACACTTATATCATTTTGTCATCTTTTAAAAATATTTTCAAGCACTTGCATCGATTTATTGACAAATCTTTACATGCAAACTATATACTCCGTTCATACGTTTTCAGACCAATGTATTTGCTCAGCTATTCCGTTTTATGAGATTTTAATATTTTGTGAGATCTTCTATAAAACACGACGTTTAAGTTTCAAATAATTTTGATGCAAAAAGTGTGTCGAAACATTATCGTGATCGTATTTGAGCCATTTCCTATGAGAAGTTTGAATGCAAAGAGCCAACTCAGCGTTATTTCGACAGTACCTTGTTTCTTTGGGTGGTGGAATATGGTCTTTCTTCATTTCAGAAGTATCCGTTATTTAACTCGATATTGCTTACATAATTCCCCGTAACAGTTTTTGCCAGATTTTTGTGAAGGTATAAGATGTCTATTTTGATTCTTTTTGATATTTGGCAAATAACATTATTTAATATGTCAACAATGTTTTTCTCTAAGTCATTTGGCACAGATTTCTACTAGTGAGCTTTGATTTGACGACGACAAGCCCTCTTCTTATTTTAAAAATTGATTTTCGAACCGTTTCAGAAAATTATGTAGAGAAGGTCAATGTTTTCTATTTGGCCACTGACTGACAAATAGCTATCTCTTTGAGCAGACTAGACAGAGCAAATGATATATAAATCAAGACAGCATGAGTAGATTTTAAAAAGAAATGATGTAATGGCACAGTGATATGACCTCTAAAATTTTGTATTCGGAAGCTTTTGTTTGGCCAGAGCTTGTTGGTCAGGTAATTATAATTATTAATTATCGCCCATACGAGTATCCACCCCAGCCCCGAGTCAGCTCTTCCTTGAATTACTTCGTAGGTATATCACCTACAAAGTATTCCATTGCCCCACTAATAGGTGTCAACTTTATATGATCTGAGACACGAATACTGCAGACCAGTCACTATTATTCAAATATTTAATGCTCATGCAGACTAAGCGGATTCGTACTTGGACTTGTACTCGTACCGAAATGTTTTTGCATTTCGGCTGAATAAGCCAAATCACACTTTGGGCGTTTCCAATAAAAATTCGCAAAAATTCCTGCGTTTCAAATAAAATAACCGGGTAAAAATGAAAGAAATGATAGAGAGATTTCGCCTAAATGTCAAATTTCTCTTGCACCAAAGAGCAAACTGGTTTTTAACAATGATATTTTAAAAAGTTATTGAAAGTTTTAACAAATGGTTTCAAGTTTCAATTTCTTTTATGTTCTGAGTATGAGCTGTTTTTGCGATGTTTCAAAATTCTTGCGCATTTTATTCGAAACACCGAAAGGGGGATTTGGCTTATTCAGTTGGGATAAAGATTCAGCTGCCAAAAACCAACAAAATTCCATTTTGCCAGAAATATATTCACATGTCAACTATTAAAGTGGCTGAATAATATGTAAAATAGTTTTTTAAAGATCACGATGATGGCTTTTTAAATATGGAAGTGTACATGTTGAAAGAAAATTAGAATTTTGGTGCTTTCCCTTATCATTTCTTTGTAATTTATCCCAAAAATTGGAGTCGAAAGGGCACCTCTATCGAAAAGATCTGAAAGTACGAATTGGCTTATATTCAAGGTCCAGTCCATAAAATGGGATAGACAGCAGAACAAGCCAAATCGTGCTTTCAGATCTTTCTAATGGAGATGTCGTTTCGATTGTATTTTTTGGTATATTATACAGAAATAATAAATGAAAAACAACAAAACTCTAATTTTCTTTCAGCATGCACATTTTCGACTTTAAAGACTATCATATGATCTTTAAAAAACTATTATATATATATATATATATATATATATATATATATATATAGATATATATATATATATATATATATATATATATATATGTTACAATAAATATGTGTAATCAGTAAATTCACGTTATTACTAAAAGTTTTAGGAATTACGTGTAATTACTGTCGCGGCCAGGAATTACGCGAAATTCCTAAAATCTTCAGGAATTTCATGTATTTACTGTTTTCAGGGGTGTTTTATTTCACAAATCTCCTAAACATCAGTTAGTAAATATGCGTATTGAAAGTCGAACAAAGTTACACGGCAAAAAAATGGAGGAACACGCTCACATAATCCAGCTTGTCATAGATTATTTCGACCTTGGTGAGTCCTTTTTCATCTTGAATTGCAATTCGTGAACTCACTCACCCAAAGTGACATTTGGTGTCATTTGCCGGAGATGGAATTACATATTGAGACCTTTGCTTTCATCTCGAATGGCAAAGTGGCAAAGCTAAGATCACTCGTGAGTCCTCATATCAGCATTTGCTTTCAGTAAAAACATGTGTTTCTGTATTTGAAACATTGTTACAACTCTACTTGACCATGGTGCGTTTGTTTTTATTTGAGTAAAGACATGTATTTTGTTTTCGATTTGAGTGAAGACATGCATTCTGTAGTTGATTTGAGTAAAGACATGCATTCTGTATTTGAAACCATGGTAGAAGCGATGTATTTCATCACTTCAATTCAAGTCTTGAGGTTTATTGAACAAGCATGTCCGCGACATGACCCAGCCCAGTTTCCAAACAAGGAAAGAGAGAAAAACTCTGAAACGAATACTGTTAGGCCAAAAAATGAAGAACTTTTTCATAATTTTAACACACAAAAAACGAATTTTTCCGGTTGGAAGCTACCCGAAAAGGGATGTTGGAGAGGTTGGGTTTTGACGATTCACGCATTTACCGACATTTACACAATTTTACAAAAAAAATTAAAATTCCGCCATTTCGGCATTTTTTGTCATTTGCGAAAAAAAGAAAGTCCAGGTGGAGAAGCACCTAAGAAACTTTCGATTAAAATTTTATAACTATTTGAAGAAGACTGAGAGAAATGAATGGTTTGACAATTCAGATATTTACTACCATTTATTCCAGTTTTTGCCAAACTTCAAAGTTCTGCTATTTCGGCAGTTTTTGGCGAACCGCGAAAAAAATAATAGTCTGGTAGGCGAACCTCTGGGGAACATCCCTGCGTAACATCTAAACGATTGGAGTAAAACTGTAGGAGTAGCATTTTAAAAATAGCATCAAAAGGGGCACAAAAAGTGCCGCCATTTTGTCAGTTCTTCGTCAATCATCAAAAAAAGTAATAGCTAGGTGGGGGACCACCCAGGGAACATACAGGGAGCAAAACTGTAGGAGGAGTAGCATTTAAAAAAAAAGTTTAACATACGCACACACGCACACACATTCAGGCCCCCTGTAGTGATACGATTAACCCAGTCCGACAAAGTCGGCTGGGTTAATAAAACGTTAACACATTGTTTTTGTTTAATTCACAGTTTAGTAATTTCGTGTAATTACTGACCTCCTGTTTCAGTTATTACATGAAATTCCTGCAGATTTTAGGCATTTCGCGTAATTCCTGGCTCCGACAGTAATTTCACGTAATTCCTAAAAGTTTTAGGAATTACGTGAAATTACTGATTACAAAGATTTTCTGTAACACATATATATATTCAGTCCCTTTAATGGCCAACATGTTGATACATTTCTGGCCGATTTTTTACCAGTTTTTTTTCATCATTTTATCCTTATCCCAACTGAATTCAGTCGAAACCCAAAACTTGTCCGCAAAAGTTTTGGTACGAATTCGCTTATGAGAAATTTGACGTAGAAAGGCTGAAACCTACTTTACTAATTTTACTGTTGGATATCCTCACAACCACGTACTTGGGAAAGTGTATCTCATAATATTTAATTTAAAATTACAAGTTGTTGTTCAAGACAAAAGTTAACAAAACTAGCCAGATTGTTGAGCTGTTTTTTTTTTCAGCTTTTTTTTTCTTTTTTTTTTTTGACGTCACCACCTCGGTTCTGCGACATCGTTTGTATCACATTTACGTTCGGGCTTTAATTGTCATGTTACCAAAGCCAAGTAACTAAATATTTGAATAAAAGAGTTATGGATTATGTGTAAATTTGTATAGTCATATAACTGACAGATGCAGAATTAGTCATAAATTTCTTCTTTGCACCCACAATATTTAACTTTTAATTTCTTTCATGCTTTTGAAATATCAATTCAAAAGTCTGTTGGTGGAAAGGTACAGAATTTATTGTCACGTTTTTCACGTAATAAACCATGCTTTCTGTATGTAAACAAATGTCAATAATTGCCGGCGATTATTGGATATTTCCATATCTTTTTCTTTAAAAGAACGCGTAACACAGGAATTACATATCATTGCAGTTGTACTTTCGGGCATTTAGCAAATGCCAGTGAAGACTTATTGGTCTTTCAAGTCTTCAGTTTCGGTGTTAACTTTGTGAGACGTCGAAATTATGTTTTCTTCTTTTTTGTATCACTGTGTCCTTGCACGTCAAGGATTTTGTGATTGTGGAGTAAAATAAATTAATAGATAAACAGGCCTTACTACAAGTAGTAGAGCGTAGGGAATTTGGCATTGGTAAACATAACCCACTTTACCAATTTTTGTTTTAGGTATTCTGCACCCTGTACTTGATAAGTATATCATAATATTGTACCATAAAATAAATACTGTGTTGTTCAAGAAACAATGTTACCAAAACTGGCCGGACTGATCTACTTTTCTTGTTGACGTCGCCGTCTTGGTTTCTGCGGCGTAGTTTTGTATCGTTGTATGATTGGTTCAAGTGTAGACCTCCATTTTATTTCTCAAACTTCTGAATTGTTTACCACAGAAACACAATTGATATTTTCGTGTTTTTATTTCCTGTATGCCATGAATTTACTGTGTTACTCTGTTGTATTAACAATGTTTGGGTCCACCGGGTGTTGTCGGTGTTGTCTTAATTTCTCATTGTAGCCAAAATTTGGCTAAATTTAGATCCCAACAGGACTTAATAATCAACAGCACGCATAAATTGTCATTCCTCAAGCAATTTGCGTCAGAATGATTTACATTTAGTAAGAATGTTTAGCTAGTTGTCCTCTATTAGTCCTGTATTTTTACGAGTTGACCAATATGGACTAAATTATGGCCAAAGGTTGACAAATTTTCTGAATGCTGTTGTTTCTGCAATTCTTTTCCAGTTACTTTCGAACAATATTCCCTATTTAGTTGTTCACCATGTTTTTAATGAGTTTGATGATTTGGTCCAACGTGTCTAAATTATCTAGGCCAAAAAGTAGGCAACTTCTAAGTGTTTTCTTCCTAAGGTATTTATTCAGTTACATTCAAATTTGATGGAAATTTTCCGTGGTACTTATGCACAAGTTGTTACAGATCAGTAAGAGCCTTGAAAGCTCAGAGAGAAATGAATTCAGGAAAGAAAGGAAAACCAATCAAAATTAGACCGTTTTCGCCACCGAGTAGCGAAAATTACACTTGGAACCATAAAAATTACGCTGCTATGTTAAACGTCAATATACCGTCGATTTTAGGTTATGAAGTGGACCCAACCAGGCCGCAGTATTAAATCTAGTAGCAATTTGATCAACGTCTTTGACGCAACATTATAACATGGTTTAGATGTTTTTTTTTTTTTTTGTCGCAACAAAACATAACTTTTTCAACATCGTTTGTGCAACGTTGAATAGACGTCGAAAAAATCGACGTTGCATACACATCGAAAACTCGTCTATGCAACGCCGGGAGATGGACGTAGTCGCACGATATTTACAGAATAAAACATGCATGAAGGCTTTTTCGTGCCACATTTGAGTATTCTTGAGGGGCGGCAAAAACCGTAATTTTTTTCCAAGTGGGCAAAAATTGATGAATCCTGATGCGAAGTGTATTATTGGCAATTCATCCAAAGAAAGAGAGTGGTGTTTGTGGTAATATGTTAATTGATTACCTGGGCTTTATGTCTACGGAACTTCATATATTGTAATCCAGAATCCCAGGGTAGTCCCCCCCCCTCCCAACGAAAAACGCCCCCGATGAAAATCCCCCCACATTTGTGCAGCTGCGGTGAACTTCACCCCCCTCCCCCACCCCACGCCCCAGAATATTGCCATGCCAAGAAAAAATCTCCCCTGAATATATCTATTGTCATATTTATTTTCATTTTTATTCACACCAATGTTTTGACAGCTCATTTAAATTATAGCCGTATTTCATAAAATGTGGTCCTTGGTTGATGTGGATTCCTTGACCTGTTACCAAGGAACCACTTTGGTCTGCGGATTTGTGGATTGGCGCTTTTACCATTTATCCCATCCTATTATCTTCTGCCGCGCTATACTTACAGAATAAAACCTGAGAATATTTAAGAAAGAATAATTTCCTGAATGCGTGATAATTTTCTTTTACAGATGTGGTATGAGGCCGAAACAAAAATTCGTTGTAAATTCCCAAATATAACGGTAAGAAAGAGAGCATTTAAGTTTTTGTGCGCATAGTTGTGCAATGTTTGGCTTTGTTTCTTTTCAGATTTCTCAGTAACAGATGTGAATAATTGTTACTGTCCTGTGACTCCCTCCTCAGCCCCCTCCCCCCAAGCCCTTTCCAACCGGCTGCCAAAACACTGTTCATTCATGAAATTAATACATGGAGCAGTTTTTTTTTATCTTTCAACTAAATTCTCAAAAACACCACCCAGAAGTGAAAAAAAAACTTTCTAAAATTTGTATGTGAGGTTTTGACCGGTCTTTGTTTCAGATACAAGTGTTGCCAGAGGGAACTTCGTTAAAGAAGACTTATTGTCCTGATCGTGTCAAAATTGTTGTGGACGGGGAGGGGAAAATTGTTAAACCTCCTTCCATAGGTTGAATGTGTACTGAAAACTACATTAAATACTGGAACGCTCTTGTTCAGTGTGCGCACCGAGTGAGTCAGTAGAGCTCCATAAGCGGTGTAGTTTATCGTCGGGGTTGTGAAGTGTGAGTAAAATTTAAAGATAACTTCATAAACTAATAAAACTTATTTGAGTTTCGTTGGATTATATCCAGTCTGATTTGCTTTTTTTGTGTTGGTTTGTTTATTGTAAGAAAAATGTAAGTATTTAATAGAACTTTTGGAAGCTGTTCTTGTAAGAAATCAGAACAGCCACATAGCTGTGCCGTTGTACCATAGTGAGCTCTTAGATTAAAACTTTTATTTTACATCAAAACTGGAATAAAAATTCTTATACAAATGCAGAGTAGATAATATAAAAGCACTGTTAATAATAATGGAATGATGAGAACGGCAACTTTTAGGCTGGTTCGTGATGGGAACAAAGAGGGGCTTGCACGCCATCCACACTGCTGTTATCAGAGGAGAAGTCGAGCAGCTGTGCCACGTACTCGACAGTGGCGTGTCCGTCAACATGGCCGATCACCATGGCAACAGCCCCCTTCATTACTGCAGCCACGTGGATACCGCGACTGTCCTGCTTAATGCTGGAGCCGATCCTCTTACCAGGTTTCAGAATATAAAATAAACAGCCGGACTATCATGTTTTTAAATTGCTTAATAATTACGATGTTTATTTTGCGATGGGATCCCTTGCGATCGGTTGATGTCAAGTATACAAATTACAAACGATTACACAAACCACTGTGCTGATTAATTATTGGCTGGTTCTCACATTATAGCGCCTGTAAGTTGTACTTTGTGTAACAAGCATCTGTTGACGTGTTTGGAGTCGCTTAATACAGTATTATTGAGGGAAAAAGTTGGTTTCTTCTCCTAGATCTCCTGGAGTGGTATTCTGCTCTGTCCTTATATTTAAGGACGTCCGTATTCTTGAGATTAGATGGTTCATCCTTAATTTTTATCCTTATTTTTTAAAAGACTTTGTTAAGTTTGAGGATAGAGCAGAATAGCTTTATTATCCTTATTTTTAAAAATAAGGACATCCTTAAAAATAAGGACATCCTTAAAAATAAGGACAGAGCAGAATACCACTCCTGATCCGTGAAGTGCGTCGCCCCGCCCTGTCTGATTTCTCCCTTTAGATTCAGCAACTTATGCACACTAAGGCCGCCGTTACTGAACCTGTACAATTAGCGAGCAATCTTTGATATTAATGAACAATGTTTCCCTCGAATTTCAAATATTCATTATGAAATTCACTTCTCTTTGGTGAACGCCTCTATGTAATAATGTATAAAATTTATGTCGGTCCCAAAGGTGCTCACAGTGAAGAGGTTTTGCTGTAGAGTCATGCAGAGAAGAATTGGACTAGAACAATTTGCGTGGCAATGCATGTTATTTAATGAGGATATTATCTGCTTGTAGAAACCATAGGGGTGACAAACCCATAGACGTCATGCAGAGACGCGGTGTTTCTGCGGACCTGATTGACGTCATCAATGGTCACGTGACATCTGCAGACGACCACACATTTAAGTCTTCTGTGACTGCCTCGAAAAGAAGAGATTTTTTCCTAGACATTTATTGTGACGTGGGTTGGAAGAACATCGTTTTTGTAGTCTTGATTGTACTAGTCATGTCTGCATCATTTGCATATTTTGTTGCGACGATGTCGTCACATGACTTGAAAGTAGTTACTTTTAATGACAGTGACACGCTTAGGGGTGAATTATAGCATCAACGTATGTTACTGCCAGGGATTCATTTACGCAATACTAAAAGTTTTAAAAAAAAATTCTCTTTATTTGTGTTCTTTTTTTTCGCATTTTCAAGAACTTGAACGTGCAAAATAGCTCCTTACTCATGTTGCAACTGTTTCTTCTTAAAATAAATAAAAACGGAGACAAAAATTTGCATGGTTAGATTTAGGGACACATGTCACGGTTAATCAATGGGAATGTCAGTGAAGGACTTTGTTTGACCTCTTCTCTGTTGTCGTAACAAGTAATAAACACACTTCGTCCGGCAGCTCTTCGACATTTTCTTCATCAAAAGTTTTAATATGATCATTTTCAAATTCTGTACGACTGTTTCGTGTGCGAGTCTTTCTTGGAGCTACACTTTGTGGCGATCCGCTACAAATTGTCCAAATGGCTTTTTTTTCTTTTTACTTTCTTTCCTAAATATGTGTTATAAGTGATCAAACTTCGCAAGTGTACTGCTCCGCATCATGAGTGGTGCGTGCACCTTAACATCCCAACCAAATACATATGTATTCCTTTAGGTTTTTTTTTTCTTTACCTAAAGGATTGGCCACTGAACTATTCTGCTGGCTTTGAGAATTTGTAGGTCCACAAAGTACAGTGATTAGTTCACCGTCACATCAAAGTCATCTTTACATCAAGGTCACTAGGGCGATAAAGCACTGCACAATCAATGGCCATACTTGGTACGGTTTATGCCATCGTTTTGATTCGGAGTAGCGACTAAGGTAAAATTCACCGAGCGAGACCATAATTCTTCAATGAGATACTTCAAATGCACATTTGTGATTAAAACTCGAATGATTCAAACAACATAAATGCTGAAAATGTTCATTCCGTAGGGATACTTGACATTTTCTGAAAATTTGAAAAGGAACTTTTGCCTAATATCTGGGTTATACCTGAAGATCATGTGGAGCATAAATCGTACCGTGCAGTGAGGATAAATATCACATCCATATGTGAGCGTATAGTACGACGGTTGAGTGTCGTACTCATGTCTGGGCGTTGGCAACACTACGCCCAGGGTCAGTGTCAAAGCGTGCGCATATGGACTGTGCAAAAACATATGCTAGAAAAAGAAAAAAATTCATTCTCACTTTGCAGGAAGATATACTGGAATATACGATCTAAGTTTTTTGTAGGGAAAGTGAGGGTTTAGTTATCAAAAGGGCTTCTCTGATTATTTTACGGTTCACCAGATTCCATGACTCCGTTATTTTTACATGGGTACAATTTCCTATCCACGTAGTCACCGTGGGTAAGCGTGCGAGTAAATCAATGCCGGAATGATGGATACTGATTTTATATAAATTTTTGAAAATTATGCCTCCCGAACGAAGGCGAGTGTTTGTACGTTCTGTGTGGCGCATGAGGCCATTGCGTTAAAATTTTTGTATGTAACATTTCTCAGCCGCTGAACATCAAAGAAAGTTTAAAGTTACGATACGATACAATGAAACTTTTATAAAGCGCATATATTCAACAGATTGCTCAAAGCGCTGTACAGGTGTTAAAAGTAAATTACATTGTTAAAACTAAAAATACATATACACAGTATAGTGGTAAATGTGTAACAAATGAAACTATTACTGAGTTACAAAGGACCAGATGACAGATTAGATTAAAGATCGCAGGCATTTAGTTAAAAGCTGTATCGAATAAAAAGGATTTGAGTTGACTCTTAAACTGAGCGATTGTTTTACAATTTCTTACTGTGGCTGGTAGACTGTCAGATTTCAGGAGCACACACACTAACATTTCGGTCACCAGCGGTTTTTAGGTTCGAGACCGGAACTTCAAGTAGGTTTTCATGGTTGGGTCTCAGGGTTCGTTCACAAGTTTTTCTTTTCAGAAGCTCGATTAGGTAAATAGGTGCTGTTCCGTTTAGGACTTCAGGGTAGCCACCGACCCTGGAAATCAGGGAATTCAGGGAAAAAATGAATCGGCATTTTCCAATCAGAGAAAACTCAGGGAATTTGAAAATTCCAGCAAATCTCAGGGAAAACTCAGGGAATTTAATTTTTGGAAAATTCTAGGCTTTCCAGGGTATTTCCACGTAAATTTTTCTTTTTACAAAATTGAATAGATTTAGTAACAATTTGTTGAAAGTTGTCTTTTTCTAAGCGCTTGCGAGAAATAGTAGAATACGGTGTCAATGGCTATTGTTTTTTAACCAAAGTATGTAAGTGTTGGAATTTCGAAAACCTGCGCTGTCAAAATGAATTTTCTGGAAAACTCGGGGAATTTCATTTCGGATTCCAGATGGTCACCCTGGACTTGTATGCGATTATCCCGGTTTTATATTCAATTCTTTGGCGAGTGGGTAACCAATATAGATTTTTCAAAGACTAAGTTACATGATCCCATTTTCTCAAGTCGAATATTAACCGTGGTGCTGCGTCTTGAATTCATTGAAGCTTCTTTAATAAGTCCTCCGATATTCCGTACAGAAGGCTGTTGCAAGCGTGAGGTAATAAGAGCAAGCACTATAGTTTTAGTTGCATCAGCGGTGACATATTTTTGGATTGATCTGATTTTGCGGATGTTCATGTACGATACTTTAACGAGATAATCTACATGCAAAGTCATCTTTAACTCCTGGTCGAGAAAGATACCGAGATTGCGGATAGACGCGCATGCTGGAATGGTGTTTCCTCTTACTTCAATGGTATTAAACGTAATTTTGTCCAGTTGTTTGCGCTTACCAAACATAATAAATTCTGTTTTGTTTTCGTTGAGCTTGAATCTGTTGGCGGTCATCCACTGAAGTTTTTGCAATGCATACTTCCATAGTAGATTTAGCCTGGATTTGGGACCTGGTGCAGTTTGGATTTAGCGATCTGTAAAGCTGTGTATCGCGGCAAACAAGTGGCATAATATGGAAAAGGTTAAAATAATGGGCCCGAGTGGTTTCGTGTATCTGGAGTAGATATAAGGCCTAAATCCAGATTCTTAGGGGGCACGTTTCTAAGACCACAGCTTGTGATGTATATCCGTTTACGGTCACTTTCTGTTATCAATCTTTGAAGTATGAAACAAACCACTTGTGTACCAAATCTGTGACGTAGAATTCGGAATTAAGTCTGTCTAAAAAGATCCCATGATGCAGTGTATCAAAGGCCGGTGAGGGGTCGAGCATGGTGAGTAGGGTAACCTGTTGTTTGTCCATATTTAATCAAATGTCCTTGGTTACTTTTAAAAGCGCTGTTTCAGTGCTATGATTTTTTGGGTATGCCAATTGGTAGGTTTCGTTCAGCTGACTTTGGTCGCAGTAAGCTGGTCGGCTATCACACGTTCGATGACTTTTGACAGAAATGGCAGGTTTGATATCGGTCGAAAGTTCTTGAATTAAAAAATGTTAGGCTTTTTTGGAATTGGCGTTATTAGTGCATTTTTAAAGGCTTTCAAAATATTTTCATCAACCAGTTTTGAAAATGGTACTTTCACTTCTTAGCAATCCTACAATGCTATGTTCTAGCCTAATACTTATCTTGTTGTGCTACCACCGGATAGTGCCGGTCTGTCGCAGAAGTTGTTTATCGCTAAGCAACCACTCAGAGCTGAATTCACAACGGCAAACAGCGAAGAGTACTGATGAAAAAGGTCACTGGCCATTCTAGCCAGAGATATGTAAATTCGAAAAGAAAGGTATTTTTAGAATTACTTTTTAATGTGGATACTTACAAGGAGTCCTGAATGACCTATAGCCGGTTACCCCTCCCTACGGCTATAGAAGAGTAGAGTGACATGGCACTAGCTTACAAACCGATTAAACTGACACAGAAGGGAAGTGATGAGGAAACGGCACAGTATAGTTCTGTGCATTAAATGAAAAACGATTATATAGTTCCAGGTGACTCCCCTTCCACAGAGTCCCAGTAGGAGAGGTGGCTGGACTAAGGTCACTTAGAATGTGGCTGGACTAAGGTCACTAGGTGCTAAAGGTTATCAGCCTTACTTGGGGGATAATGCAATATCTAGGCATTATGTAAAACCTGTAACAAATTAACTTTCAATGATGCACTCACAAAGAGACAAGACACGACTTTTAGTACTGACGCTGAGAACTTACAATTTAAGGCTTTTGAAAAAGGATTTTAAGGATGTCTGTGATGTATTTTCCTTGAGACAATACGTCAGTGCACCCACACATACTGCAAGACATGCCATTTTGACTCGTGATGACGACAACCTAGTGTCGACACCAACAACGCCTTTTTATTCACTGATCACTTCGCTGTTCAAACAGTTTTATCCCTGCCTAAAAACAGTTCCTTACTAAAACTGTCGAAAGACGTCAACTTCAGGACATAAACCTGAAAAAATTCAAATATGACGTAAAATAGCTTGTGATAGCCTTCCCCGATCAGATTAAAACCCCATTGATGAACTTGTTGGCGGATTTAATAATCTGTTAAAGGCTTCTCTCAATCAATATGCGTCGCATGTGAAGAGTCAATCCATGGTATGACGCAGAAAAACACGAACTGAGGCAGATAAAAGACGTTTGGAACGGCGCTGGAAGCGGTCTAAGAAACAAAGCGATCTTGCAAACCTTTTGGAACGGCGAGCATCCTTCAATTCCTTACTGAACAGCAAGAAGTCGCAATATTTTCAATGCCTGGTAAATGACAACTATAGAAATCAAAGGGAACTTTTCCGAGTTTTTAAACGCATATGTAACAAGACTTCTGAAGTTCAACTTCCTGAACATGAGTCACCAGAGAAACGCGCCGATGATTTTACAACAATCTTTGAAGATAAGATATCAAAAATTAATCTGGAATTCACACTGGATAATTACAAAGTCAACATGCCTATAAACTTGATTGCTCCTTTCGAATTCGAAAAAATCACCTATGATATGACCTGCGCAGTTATAAGGAACTCACCTGATAAGACCCGTCTCTTAGACCCTATTCCGACTTCGTTAATGAAAATATGCCTTGATGAGGTTGTGCCAGTTATTACCGCAATATTTAATCGATCGCTCAGTGAGGGAATCATTCCTTCATTATTCAAAGAGGCAATAATAACACCACTAATGAAAAAGCCAGATGGTGGAATATCACTGTCAAATTACCGTCCAGTATCAAATCTTTCATTTTTGAGCAAAGTGTTAGAACGGGTCGTATTAAAGCAACTAAATGACCATTGTTTGAATAACAACCTAATAGACCCATATACTCATGTAGAAAGGGACATTCTACAGAGACTGCACTACTGAAAATATTTGACGACTTGCTCACGAGTGTGGATAGTCAGAAGGTATCAATTCTAACATTATAAGATCAAGGTGCAGCATTTGACACAGTGAATCATAATATACTGCTGGATAGATTACACTCATTATTCAGTATAGAGGGGACTGCACTAACATGGTTTACATCTTACCTAGCAAATCGTTGTCAACGTGTCAGAATTGAACAATCTCTGTCAAAGGCGCAAATGCTTTTAACCGGCATTCCACAAGAATCAGGACTAGGTCCATACACATACACACAAGAACTAGGATTTATCATATTGATGATGTCGATTTTGTATCATTTTTTTGTCAGACGACACACAAATTAAAAAATCTATGGATGTATCTTCCCTCGAACAGCAACTAAAAGCGAAGCAAGCTATTGAAAACTGCATAACCAAAGTCTCAAAGTGAATGAACGCCAACAAACTCAAACTGAATAGTGGCAAAACAGAGGTGATTTTGATTGGGACTCCACATTAGTTAAAGAAAGCGAAATTTAGTGCATTGACCGTGGATAGCATCGAGGTAACAACAAAGTCAACAGTGAAAAATTTGGGTGTGTTTATTGATTCAGATCTGAAGATGAAATCACAAGTCAATAGTGTTGTGAGAACCTGTTACAAAAATAGACACATGTTACCAGATCGGTACTTCAAACTCTAGTTCAAGCCTTTGTAATCTCTCGCCTCGACTACGCAAACTCGTTATATTTCGGAATACCAGAGTACTTGATCGATAAGTTGCAAGGTGTTCAAAACATGGCAGCTCGCCTTATATACGATATAGATCACTGTGATCGCATTACTCTCGCCCTCGTCTCCATTGGCTTCCAGTACGACAACGCATATGCGTCAAGATAGCTGTGTTAACATACAAATTCCTCCATGATATCTCAAGCCTTTACTGTCTTGGAAAGATCAACCTCGAAGACTTCGTTCAAGTAATGCGCGAACACTTCAAGTACCGCGAACTCGATTAAAGAACGGGAGTGACAGATCATATCATGCAGCAGCACCAAAAATCTGGAACAATCTTCCATGCCAAATACAAGAAGCCACATCGTAAGCTGTTTTTAAATCAAAATTTTATCTTTTAAACAAGGATACAGTAGCCACTAGTCATTAATTGTATCGTGCATGTTCTTATTTCCTTTTATCTTAATTTATATTTTATTTTATTGTTCTATTTAGTATGTACAGCGCATAGATCAATGTATATTTGCGCTATATAAGAAATGCGTAATAATAATAATAATAATTATAATAATAATAACAATAATAAGTTCTTAATAAGTGAAAAAGAAACATCATTTTTGTGTTAACTTTTAAACGGTTGCAATTTTGAATGTATAGTCTACAGTTCAAGGACAAATGGATTACCCTAATTGCCTTTATTAGTACTATTTTCGCAGCATCCCCAGTGGGTTTGGAGAGTAAAAAGGTGTTGTGCGCAACAAGTCGGATAGCCGTATAGGTTGGATGTTTGAGAACAACGCATATATGACAACACACATATTGGAAGTAACATTCTCAGATACAAGATACGCCGAATAAAATGTGGCCTAAATTATTTTTGCGATTGGATTTTTTGCTGTGCTGATTGGAAAATAGCTTAAGTTTTGACGGATTTCCTCTTGTATTTTGACCATTTTTAAAAAGCTGTTACGCATGAACTAATAATATTTCACAGCAATTTTTCCTAGAACAATAGAACCAATTGTGATTAGAATGTCTTGAGACATTTTTAGAGTTCTAAAAAACTAATAACAATACATTTACCGCAGCACTGCTTTTGGTTTTACTCCTTGCGTGTTTATGTTCTACCATGAAATTTAATTGTGGTCCAAACAAATGGTGGTTAATATTGCTGTTAGAGTTCCAGTACGTACTAATGTATATTCATTTTTGTGTGTGCGTTCACAATTTCTATCTTCAGGTTTCAGGTTTTAAGACATCTTAAACTGACTAGCTCTAAAATTCTTGGTACTTCAGTAACAGAGTACTGACATTTTCCTTCAAAAGTTATCTATAAAAAAAGTGTAGATAGTACATTACAGAACGCACTAATGCTGCAGTTCACCAGCAAGTAATACATTATATGTTCCGCGTTATCTAAAATCAGTCTATGGCGTAACTCATAGCATTATCTTTACAAGTCTTAGTTTGGCTCGAAAGTGATTTTTTGTTGTGCATTCAATGGGCTTTCTTTGTTAAAAAGCAGCTGCTAATGAAGCGGATAACATAATAAACATAGTTGTGATACATTCTACTTAATTTCAGTAGATGCATTTAAACAGAAACAATTCTTACATTCAAGTAAACAGAAATACAACATGCGGATATATGTATTTTTGCTAGACAAAGGTGGCTAACAAAACAGTATTTGGTGACTATTTTCAAACTTGATAAAGCTTCGAGTTTCAAGGCGTCATATTGATTGTATTTCCAGTACTTAAAGCATTTTTTCCAATTTGCTGCTTTCTTCGTTGTTCTTTTACCCAACAGGTCTAGGGTCACTTAATTTCGCACATTCGTGGTGCACTAGGATAAGCGGAAAACTTTACGATTTTTATGCTGGTTATTTTATGTAACAGAAATATTCAATCAGCGAAGTGCTTCAGCACAACTTTTGACGTTAAAGTGGACAGTTAAAGCTGAGTAGGTAAACTATCTGAGTGTTGTTCTGAGTGTTGTAGTACAGAATGGAAATGAAGAGAACACTTCTTATCAGCTGCACTCTATTCATGTAAGTGTTTTAATTCTTTCTGCACATATAACTTTTTAAAGGGATGGTTGAAATTCTCAGTGGGCGTTAATTTTGAATTCCGTGATAGGTGATCTAGCCCACAGCATTCGCTTAGCTAAGGCAATTGGAAGGAACGTCAATCCCCTGTTTTCACCCCGAGCTGGAATCGAACGCGGGACCTTGGAATTACACTCTAACCAACTGAGCTAATCGTCACCCCCTACTGCACACATAACTTGCTGTTATACGTTTCAATTATTTTACATAAACACGAGTTGATAACATTTAAAAATCACCATGTGAGATTGATATTTTGAGTTATATGCTGCTGTAATATGTATTCTGTGAAAGTTTTCGTCCTCTCTAAATAAATTTTTTTGGTATCTTCAACAGAGTTTTCTTAAGGCTGGAGGCGGAAAATTTAACAGATAGTTTGGTCACGGGTTGCTCCTGTAAATCCTCAAGCACACACTACTGTGCAACCAATGGTGCACAGGAGAGATGCATTCCTTGTGTAGAACTGTGCCAACCCAGAGATGAAGATGGCACTTCTAGATTTTCGGATGATTGTCTTGTAGTATGCGAAGGTATAACATTTTTGAAACACATATCTATCACCTGTCATAAGAATTGTGACACATTTCCCAGGAATTGACGAAATATTTTACAGTTATTGCATTTCTGTAATAAGGGATGAATATAAAAGAATTTTATGGTAATGTTCGTTTTCATTGGTTTTCACTGACAACATCATATTTCATTTGACACATTTAAAAAGACATAAAAAGACAACACTAACATGTGCCAAATATAATGATATTTGATTTTGTTTTAGCGTTCGTCAAGATTTACGGAGCATCCATTTTGCAGAACAGTAATTTTGCTAAAGCTGGCTCTACTCTTTGCACAGTTGATCTAATAACGCTGGTAATCTCGACACTGTCCACTCTGGTAATTTGGGAACTGCTGTCAAGCTATAAACTGAAACTATTTTCAAAACATACAGCAGATATTTTATCGGTGGTCGTGCCAAATGCTTCAAAGAAACAATTGCATTTCTCTGAGACACAGCCATTTTCTGAAGATTCCTGTGGACCAGCTCCCAAATGGGATGAAAGGAATAAAGCTGTTCCGACTAAAAGTGGTTTGTGTTTTTAAATCTGTACACACAAGGTGTGTGTTATATGCAAAATATTTTATAGTTGTTTTATGTAAGGACTTTTTACAATTAAACATAACGACAAAAGTTGTGCCCCCTTGTATTCTTTTTGCTCAAAAGAAAAATAATTGAAAGTTTCATGTTCTTGGTGTTTGGCATAAGCTGCGTTAATTGCACTTTATAAAGGTGAAAATGTTATCTTGCTACAGTGATCTGTTATTACGGGATAAGTGAATAAATGAAAGCATAAAAAAGTTAACGTTTATTGAGATTTTTTTAAAACCGCTGGAAGAATAACTGAACATAAGAGGCGTTAAATTTCAATATATGAATGGCAAAACTAATACAATATGGCATGTATTCTCCGATTTTTATTCAATGTTCCTTTAGTTATTTTTCGCTTTGTAACCCTCAGAAATGATACAAAGCAATAGGAAAAGGTTTCGTTCGCAAATGCAAACATGGTTAATGGTCCTTTAATAAAACATTTGAAACTGACGAAAATTTCTCAGTAATTAACCAAAATATTTTCGCTCTACACAATTTTGTCTCTAGGTTTAGTAAATGCTTCATGGTGGAAGATTATAACAGTAATATTACAAAATTACATGACACAATGCAACACATACCGCAAAATAGTTTTTGCTTTCATACTTACTGTCTGCAAAATGGTCCTGAAAGGTTTTGATTTTGCTTAATGCTTATCCTCTTTTGGATTCATTCTGTTTCGTCACATGCAAATTTCGTGCATGTAAATGCGACACGAGCATGTTTGCCCATGCGCCGTTTTAGCATATGGACAATGTAACGCCGTGACGTCATACGCAGCATTTATACTAATTAGCTTTCCGATGTCTCTATATATTCTTCGTTTACATACCCACCCCTAGCCCCAAATAATTAAGTAAAATCTAATAAATCTGGCTGAAATCCCCCAAAAGAAAGAATAGATAAAAATAAGAAAAAAATGGACTGCTAGATAAATGATCATTTCTTTCCTTGGTAGTCATATGGCTGGTGTATTTTGACACACACACACACACACACACACACACACACATATATATATATATATATATATATATATATATATATATATATATATATATATATATATATATATATATGTGTGTGTGTGTGTGTGTGTATGTGTATGTATATATTTCAGACATTACTAAAGGAAGCATCACACTTGAGCAAGACACATTTCCTAAACAAATAGCAGCTGGCAGGGGTATGTATTGGTTAACATTGGCAAAAGAAAAATTAATAAAAAAAGCTGCAATATAAAATTATACAAAATAGAAAGGTTAGTTTATAAGAATAAACTTGTGAAAATGTGTAAGCAAAAGCAGAGACCGAAGTGATAAAACCGCAGGCCAACATTTTGCTACATCTTGTTTAACGATCGAGTAGTTAAATCAAATTTGATATTGTGCCATCGTTGAAAAAGCATATTTATTTACCCGTTGGCATGTAATGCTTCCTTTTTGCCTCTGAGTAACAGTAAAACGTGATCAAAACAATTGTAGAGAATATGCCACAAACAAACATTGAGACTGCGGCTGAAGAGAATGCTGACCCTGAAAACGTTGCGACTGCCTCTCATCAAATTGGTAATTTAATTTAAGTATATATATATATATATATATATATATATATATATATATATATATATATATATATATATATATATGTGTGTGTGTGTGTGTGTGTGTGTGTGTGTTATATGTAATATAATATAATATATATGATAATACAGAATGATCTCAATGTTTAAAACTGTAGTAAGAAAGTCATGAAGGAATAGAATCGTCCTTGATCCAAGCCAGATCAGTCCTCTTACAAATCTGTCAAACGTTTTACCTCAATTTATTAGACTTCAATTGAGGTATTTCAATCCACAGTTTATTAGTATTCCAACACTTAGCCGTTTATGATACTGCATATTTAAATTGTTCATTGTTTAAACTGATTTACCACTTTTTTCAATTTGACACTTTACCATTTTTCATTTACTATTTTTCCACTTTCAGTTTCCGTTAAAAATATTTCCGTTGCTATTTCTTTCCTTTGCTATTTTTCCGTACTCGCAGAGAATAGATCATTTCACTAGAAGATGTACTCATTGACCCCTGGATAGAAACTGTGAAAATCTTGTCTGAAAACAACATCGAAACAAGATCATAAAATATGATCCTTTATATGTTATAAATTAAATGCTTAATATGCAAAGACAATTGTATTCATGTCCATATTGTATAGAGTATACCATTTTATCTATTTTTTATTTATACGAAGTATAAACTGCCATGTATATATACTTAATGACAAGTCGTTCTGAATCTCCCGTTGAACCCCCCTTTTCTATCTCACTGTGGTCTGTGTAAGGAAACTTCAACGTGTTATTGAATAATAGCGATACAATATCGCCAAAGTTTAAGGAGTTTTTGAATGAAGCATGCTTGTGTAAAACTGTCGGTTTTGAGTTCAATAAAGAGAAGTGGTTTGTGTCCTCGGAGTAACATGGATAAGAGCTTGTATAGGGTGTAACAAGAAAAAAAAGAATGTACCTTTTCATTTCTTCATTTTATTTACACATAATATATACAACATATGCATGATAATATCCCCGACTAATAACATCAAGTTCTAACGGTCTCCCTTTACGGTTTATGTACACAACAGTTCTTTTTGAAGCAGACTATAATAAGGTGACAGCATAGCTTTTAAACACAAAATGACCTTGCTTTTGGCCCAGTTATTTGTATGCTTATGCTTGTTATAAATGGCTTGCGGGTGACTTAACACCTCGCCAGTGACCAACACCACATGATTCTTGGGTATTTTAAAATGACAGGTTTACGGTTGACTTAAGACCGTGCCAGTGACCAACACAGTGTTATGCACATAAGCGACCTGACTCTATGGCCTGACCGCTTGCATGCCCGCTTTGCTATGCGTTGATGAGACGACTATAAAGTGGTGCTGTCTGCTTAATGCTATATTAACAAGTATGAAGAACTACATTTTCAAGAATGAATAACTATATTTAATAGTATGAAGAAACTCTGTTTAACACCCACCACCACAACACAAAGTTAAAAAAACTCTACTACCTAATAGCCATAAAATATGCACAGTACATACAAAAGTTCAATGTCACTTGCTTTTTACCCAGCTATTAAATTTCTTAGGCAAATAAAGCCACTTTACATAGTACTGTTTATTTTGACCCTTCTCCTTTCTTCAACACTTTTTCAATCTTAAACAGTTCATTGCCTTTCAAGTCCACTTTTTGGAACTCTGTTTGGTAGAAACTGCCTGTAATAGGTTCGCCATTATAGTCTTTGAGTCTATAAATTGGCCCTTGTCCCCTTCGGAATCGTTGAGCTACAATGAAGATTTCCCCAGTCCATCGTTGATCGTATTCACGGCTTCTGAGATGCACAATGCGAAGTTTGTCCCCTTTCTTGAATTGATATCTTGACTGTTTTGCAGTGGGTTATGGTTTTTGACTAAAGTACGTGGCAAGGCGCTGCCGAGTGTGACGTCATTAGGAATCATATTTATCTTCCCGTGTATTGTTTTTTTATAGGTGCAATACCCATAGAGTTTAGACTTGATAGTTTTGATAGCCCGTTCACTGATTGATGCCTTGTTTTCATTTTGAGCAAATAATTGACGAATGTCTTTGGATTTCATAATATTTTTCACGACATTGGCGCGAAATTCTTGGCCCTTGTCAGTTGTAAGCATTCTGTTCGATATTCTTCCTTCATTGAAAATGTCTTTAAGTGCTTTGGCCCAGATGCACCTGTTTTATCCTTCAGAATGAGAAGCCACAGATATTTGGAGAATGTGTCTACCACGACGAGTACATGTTCTCTTTTGAAAATTTCATCATATTCATGAGATCAGCAGACTATTGATCATCTTTCCCTGCAACAAGAATAGGGGTTCGTTTAAAATGAAGTCTGTTTGGTCTTTGCAAACTGTATGGCTCTTGTTGTTGTAACCATTTACGAATTTTATATTTACTGATATTAAATTTTCCATTTTTCTTTACAAACTGATAAAGTTAATCCGACCATGATAAACTTGTTGGTTTTGATGGCTCAAAATATATTTACTTTAGCTAGTTCTCCCACGGCGTCATCTCCTTGATTTAACTACAAAATAAATTATTATAGCTGACTTACCTGTTAATATAGTTTTTCTCTTGTACAGTTTATAGAGCTTATAGAGGTGGCATTCCCATCTGGTTATCTAACCTTTTGGTGTCATTATTTACTTTCTTCTCAGCCCTTTCAGAATGGCTATTAGCCGCGTCGGATTGGTCATCAGAGACGTCAGTCTCATCATCGGATTCTTCAGATTCGTCCTGGGATGCTTCACTGTCGTAATCGTTTGCGTTATCATTATGACTTAACGGCAAACTTTCAATATGATTTTCATGTTGCTGAACGGCTAGTTGAACTGCCTCTTTTTCAGTAAATCCTTTCTTTGTTAAAGTATCTATGGCTTCTAGGACCTGACTCGGTATGAGCCCCATTTGCAGCTGTGTTATGCTGTTGATTAAAGCAATGTATTGCTCCAGCAATGAGGTCATATACAGAGCCTTAAATTTCCAAGAAGATTAATATTTTGCTTCGTCTTCTGAAAGCCCTTGATCCATGTATTTCTCAATTTTTATGAGCCTTTCGTCTTCATGCTCGTCTTTTTCATTTTCAGCAAAACTTTTAAAGACAGGGTACTCTACATCAGTAGCGAATTTTACAGAGCCTTAAATTTTCAAGAAACCTTAATATTCTGCTTCGTCTTCTGAAAGCCCTTGATCCATGTATTTCTCAATTTTTATGAGCCTTTCGTCTTAATACCCGTCTTTTTCATGTTCTGCAAAACTTTTAAAGACAGGACATCAGTGACGAATTTTATTTCTACGACTGGATCTTTCTCCTCCAGCTTAGGTTTCTTCAGCGGCGGTTGGCTTTCTGGACAGCAGTTTTTAACATGCCTCTGAAGATCGCGAATATTCTTAAACAATAATCCACACTCGACACAGGATGCCATTTCAATGTCAGATGCTTTTGTTTGTTCGTCTGGAATGTGGTCGCTTCAGCAGTCAATAACTAAATAATCTTGATTGTCTGCTTATTTCTTATTTTGAGGTGTGTTTGCTTAGGTGGTCAGCAACCAAATGATCGTGTAATGTAGGTTTACTTAGGTTTATAGCATTTGGAAGTGTTTCTCTGAGTAACCAAATTCTGTTTGTATTAAATCGTTCTGCTTCTAGTGTCGTTTGTTTTGCATCAATTACTATATAGCCTCGTGGACAGTTGGTAGCCTGATTGAAGACTTGTAAAAAATGTTCAAGTCGACCAAGAAACATATAGGTTTGTCTTGACTCAAATGCGATTTGAAAACAATCATGTAAGCTGTATTCTGTCTCAATGTAGCTGAATTTTTGCCAGGCGGAAACAGTAGCTGTGTTAAGTTTATAACGCTAAGATTACGCTGCGATTATCCCTCGGCAAACAAATCAGCAATTCTGGGGTCGTTTGCGGCCGTTGACATCAGATCATCGAGTATAATAACATTGTTTTCTTTACGCCGAAATAACCGTCTTTTCCTCTATGTCAGCAGGTATTTCTTGAACAAACTTTACGCTTGGAATAATTCTGCGAATTTCTTCATAAAGTGGCTGCCATATTTTGTACAAAAACATCACTTGCTCGGGATGAGGCACTATTTTACAACATCAAAGTATTTCCTTGATTAGTCAAGTCTTTCCGCTGCCTGTAGGTCCTGATACTGTCATAGTGATTGTGTGTTGAAATATCATTGGACTTGTAGACAGCTTAAGTCGTTTGTCTCTTGGCTCCGCATCTGGCTTATGTGCAAGCGCCGCTGTAATTGTAGCTGCGTTAGTGTTAGCTTCTGAATTTTCTTTTGTACAAATTCTGTTACATTATAATAATTATAACCTGGTGCCGCAGCTGTGAATATACTCTTTTCTTTAACATTTTTAGCTTCTGTTTGACGTCTAATTTTATGTATTTTAAACTGTGCGGTGGGGAGAGAGTATTTTCACAAACTGTGCTTGAATATATGTTGAATACACAATGTCTTGCTCTCAAGTGACAAAGTGGCATGTTCTCACCGCTATTTATACCAGAAGCTGTATGAGAGTGTGTTGCAACCTTGGGTCATGACCCTCTTATTGAAGACCATCTTGTAATCCTTAGATTCAGTAGTTTTAAGGAAAACGTTGCTCCTTTTGTTTCTTCTAATAACCGAATTTTCAGTTGTAACAATTTGTAATGGAGTGTCTACAATCTGCTTTACTTGTCAAAGTAAATCTGTAAAGCAGTTTTAAAATTGAGCGTAATACCTCTGACTTTTGTCAGAGTTTCAACAACCACAGGTTTCCTCTGATTGTTAGCACTAAAATTTTGGGAAATAATACCATCAGGAACTTCATTGGTAAGATCAGCCAGGTAATCAAGCGGCAGACCTTCCTGTTCAGATTTCAAAGCGAATGTTATTGACTCGGTGTCACAGTACAGAGCCCTGCATCCTAAGACCTCTAGATATTCGTACAGTTTTAATCTGGCCTGACACGTCGTGTATGCTCCCAAGATGACATTGGTACGAGAATTGGTTTCAAGAAATTCACCTTTGAAATGCCAACGCATTTCAACAACTTCATCTGCAACAAAATTAACATCAGTCACTTCTTGTTTGTCGCTTGTGAGGAGATTAAAGTAAGTTTTGTGTTCTCTGTAAGCTGTAGTTGTGTCATATTTGACCTCTGCCCAAGCTTACCCCAGAACGATTGAGCATAAGTTTAGCTAGTGACCTGAGGCCGGGATTTTTTGCATCTTATCATAGTCAAGCATGATGCCTTCCTTTTTAGAGTACATAGAGATATAAGACTGTTTGTCTAGTTCCATCACACACTTGCTTGGCCAGCCGCTAGCCTCTTGCTTGAGCTCTAAGAACGTGTAAACATACTCAGTAAATAATCCTCCTGTTTGAGTGACTGGGTCATACTGCTCAGTCTCTTTGACATGCCACACTTCAAAATGTCAAAGATTCTGTAGCCTTTTTGTAGCGCTTTTTAAATTTCGTCAGAGCACCACATTCCTTGCAATGCACGTTGTGACTCATCGTGTGAACAATGTTGTGAACCGTCTTTTACACAGGAATGACAGAGAGTAAACAGCAACTTATTATTGATTCGATGAGGCAATACTGGTATGAGAAGTCCTTTGGGTGGTAATATCGCACACTGGATTAAACCCTCGCACTTGTCAACAGACTAAACGTCCTTACAAATGCGAACAGGGTGGCCTAGTGGATATTTGCTATATTTGTTTATAAACGAATACAGCTACGTAACATTGAAGTAATGAATGCCTTCGCCTCCACTTGCAGCGTGATATAACTTAAACGTCTCAGTCCACCTGCCAAAAATGCCTTCCTAGGATCGAGTGGTTTAACAATATTAAGGTCTACTACAAATATTTGGATTTCATGGTTGTCTTTGACTAAGTTGTTCCATTCACACTCCCAGATGCATCGATACACCAAACCTTCGGTCTCCAGATACTGTTGCTTGCTTATGGTAGCCTGATATAGCTCGTCCATTGTTTTTTTATTCAAAGTATTTACAGTTGTTCTAAAAAGACATTTAGGACCCCCATGCCAGAAATCGCCATGAAACTCCAAAGCAACCTTGTCACCATTTTCTGTTTCATAATATCCGTCAAGTATGTATTTGTCCACTTGTGTCTCTCCGCCATTATATGCGTGCTGAATGGAAATATTTTCCTTAGACTCGAGATATTTGAGCCACTGCAGAACTTTCATCGATTGTTTCTGTTCAGGATTGTATCCTTGAGCCGGTATAAGACCTATAGTGTTTTCTTGTAAAAATTGGTTTTAAATACTTTCATGCATGCTGCTGCAATTGTAATACACCTATAAAAAGGGTCACTACCATCTGTTATTTCTAAGAATAACTCTCTAACCTTAAGACATGCTCTCCTTAGTATAGTAAATGGTCTAGTTTAACATTCTGATTGTCATTTCTGTTAACCAGATGGGGAAAATAACCCTTGGCAAGCTCGGCAAGCCAAAACATTTATGGGAGTTTTTAAAGCAGTAGGGATAAAATTCAGTCCAAAAACTTCATTTTATAATGGGTGCCTCGATAGAACTATTTTTGAATCCGTTTGGAATTATTGAAGGTACTACAGCGTTTTTGTAGAGATAAACAAGTACAATATAGCTATCATACGAGCGTAAAGCATGCGCAAACGCAACCGTGTTTTTGTTCTGTTTTGAAAAGAGCCACTTACAAAAGTTGTCAGCGGTGTCCTCCCCTGTAAACACGACTTCGTTTGGGCCACACGTTTTACAGGCACCTGTACTGGTAACCGCATTATTTATACACAGGTTACAGACCCTGTGAGCTATGCAACAATTAGTCTTGTGTTGGAAAGACCCACATTCTGCCTTATTGCAGTTAATACATTTTCCAGTAATCGGATTGTGGAAATACTGAACAAGTGTATCTTTTGTATACTCAAAATCAAAGAATATATACGTAATTTTTTCTTGCTGGCCATATGTATTTGCTGATTGCATATAACACTCACGTTCGGTGTCAAAAAAGTCTTTGCAAATGTCACAATAGACTTCCCCGCATTTATGTTTTTGTTGAAGTCGTTGTTGGTTAATCGCAAATCCCTTCTTTGTCTCCTTTTTGTGTAAATCAAAACATGTTTGCCTTTGAACATGTCTATTACAATCATCACAGTGCGCCCATTTTGCGCCGTCAGAAGGGTCGTGCATTTTGCGACACCTATGACATATCATATTACAAGCGTGTTTTTCTTTTACTCAATACCCCTTATTGCATTCAGTACAGAAATAGACATTGTTGAAAAAAGGCGCCCTTAGAAGTGATTGAAAACCTTTAATTTCTTTTATACCGCAAACCCCTAAAGGTACATTTGCTTTTTCATGTAATTCTTGCATGCCCCTCCCTCTCCGTATACTGTTTTCATAAAAGGGGTGATTATTGATTTTAGCTTTGGCTGTTACTATGGCACGAGCACAGCAAAGTTCATCTTTATTTTGTATGCGGATTATGCATTGTGCGTTTTTTAGAAAGGAGTCCAAATCTATAAAATAAGAGGACCAAACACCCCCTGTAGGATTCTTTACATGTGTGATATCGATTTCAAAAGCCCCATCAAGCATAAATTCTTCAAATGATCGCAAAACCCTGTCACTTGAGCAGTTTTAATGAAGGGTATCAGTATGGCAAAATCGAGATTGGGACTATGTATTTCCAAACGAACCAAATCATCGTCTTCCGTGATTGAAACGAAAAGTGTTCTCATCACTTCAAAAATGTCCTTAATATCACGTTTTGCCAGGTCATTTGTTGTTACTTTATAGGTAATATATGTCATGCTAAATTATGGGATTTTTCTCTCGACAACTTTGTCTAAATTATAGAATTTCTGGGGGTCTTTCTTAATCTTTTTCATAGGAGACTGATTGCCACTTTCCATTTTACATTTCCGCCCACCTGATGCCTGTTAAAAAGGCGTTGAATTAAGCTTTCATGCTTGGGAATAACGCGCCACATACTTGACAGGTTTAATAACGCTGTACTGGCTTTGAAAACATGCTGCCTCTAGTACATAATAAGTTCACCAAGCTTAAATAATCAATTATCCTTTTTGCTCATACAAATGCCTTGCAGGTGCCGTTGGATCGACCCGATGCTTTGAAAAGTATCATACTATCTTTTCTGTGCCCGTAACACAGTTGAAATGTAATTTCTAATAAAATTTGAAGTTAATTTCACTGGTTAACTCCAAGTACACCATGGGTAACCCCATGTTTATCCGTACTGGGATCCGATGTTCACTTTTCATCCTTACGCCTGTGAAGAAAAACATTTTGTAGCACCAGTTTTTCAGTTTTGAGGGCCCTTCCAAAAATCTGATGGAGAAATAAACAGTGCAGAAAGTTGCTGGAACTCTTGAAGATCAATTGGGTGAAGTTTGGGAGAATTACATCTTGAGAAGCGGCACAGCAACACTTTGATTTGCCAACACTTTGTGATGGGTAGCCGAGTTGTTTGTGACGCTAGCGTACCGCTCTCAGGCACATCTTCAGTCGAACCATATGCTTTTTTACGCTACAGAGAGGTTTTGGCTGTTTTAGACTGTTTTAGCCGTTTTTGATTATGCCCTCAACACGTGGACAAATCAGAATTTTAATTTTATGGGATACGAGGGCATTTGCCAGATCTCCAACTTTACCAATGGTAAATGGCTTCCCATAATTCTTTTAGATACCTACAACTTTGGGTTTTAACAATGCCACAAGGAGAAATAAGCAGTTTTTTTAATTTTGAAGACGCCCACATTGCGGCAAGTTGACAGAGACACTGCGGGTCTGCCAACAACGTTACATTCCTAACTCCTGATCAAGAGAGTGTACGAAGCTGCTGGCCACCTATGAAAAAAATTTTGGCAGCGTGCGAAACGTCTCAGCCATATTTTTGCAAGTGGTAGTTTTCTCGCGCTTTGTGTTACAACGCAGCAGAGTGTGCTGCACTCCGAGTTACTCGCGAGTTACAAACGAGTTACTCAGTGAGAGCACACGGGCTACCAGGAGTAGCACCGTCAAATCACACACTGAAGCCTGCAGTTGCAGAAGGCTGCGTAACACATACTGCTGTGTGATGCTACAAGCCAAATCGATAAATATGCATTGAAAAAAAAGAAGCATGCCTCGGTGACTCAGTGGGAAGCGCGTGAGCCTCATCACAATCTCAAGTTCGTGAGCTCGATCCTTACACGGGGCAGAAAACTGCCGCCATTAAATAAAATTTCGTGTTTTCGCTTGCAGTCATGAACAACCATGGTAAAGAAGCCACGATGTGGGCACGCAGATCTTAAGGACGATCCCCACGACTACTACAGGGACCGTGCTACTCGTTACGGGCAACAAGAGTGCGAAGGTGAGATAACGTGTACAGTCTGTCAATATGGCGGAGCTTAAACAGGCAGCGTCGACGCAACTACGTAATAGACAAATAAAAGAACTGTGGTCGCGGACAATTTCCTCTGCGGATAACTCATGAGCCATCAGGCAAAGATCCCGGCACCCCACTCCGGAATGAGAAGGTGTTGTCAAGGCAGGACTCGGGCACTGGGAGGTCGTACAATCGCAGCACGCACAAGTCTAGGAAGGACAAGAAGCATTCGGGGAGGCCTACACCGGAAGTGAGCGTCCGTGTGTGGTTGCAAGAACTAGAGCAGAGCCGGCAACTATAATACTACTGACCTCAACCCGACCGACTGACAGTAAGGCCACGGAATCATTTGAGGAATCCATTGTTTTGGCTGCCAACAGGGCGTACACGTCGGGCACGCGGGGTCACTCGACCACGAACGCTGGTGACACACCCAGCATGGGGGATACCAGCCACCAGCAGAGAAGCCGGTTCTCCCAATACAGATAAACCTTAAAGAGATCCTCCGCAACGCACTACAGCAAGAGGCAGCTGTGATCTAACAACAACTCGTGGGACTGCAGGCACATGCACCGAGAACGACAATTACAAGATCGGAGCAGGTGAAGGAGCTCACACCCACAACTACACAGCAGAACCACAGCGGGCTACCTCTCCAGCCGCTTTGCCCAAGCCGGCAAGCACGAAAGGGGATCTATCAATCTAGCCACACTCATGACACAGATGGAGGATGAGCGGCATAGTAGTCCGGAACGCGAAACAACGTCCCCCGGGGGCATGCAGGTTAGAGGTAGAAGTCACCTGATATCTTCCTCATCCTCTGATGATTCCGAGCCCCAAGCCTCCTCACCACCCCGCCGACGAAGGAGACGAAGTCGGGTGCACGGTCGGCGTCGCACGCCCATACTCTCCGGCAGTGAAACAGAACACAGGGCACAACCGAGAGCAGAGCGAGGCCTACATACCTCGCCATTCAAGCACCCGGAATGTGACAACTGGCTAAAATCCCCTCGGAAACACAACGTGTCCCCATGGAGAGGTGCACGGAATAGGAGGCGCCTCTTAGATGAAGGGTCCCCAAGCAGGGGAAGTGAGGTAGCGGGCTCAGTCACAACAGTCGACCCTCTGGATATCCCATTTCGCGACGTCGTAGAAGTAGTCGAGAGATTTGCAAATGCTCAAGTAGGCAAACCACTGAAGGAGACGCACTCCAGTTTCAGATTGGCCTCTGAGGGGTCGCGGGAGCAGGGCCCATAATTTATGGCACTCGATACAGCAGCGGGTATTTTGGATGTTATCAATTTGAAGGAGACACAGTTTCAGGCAAAGGACTCGAATTTTGGCAAGGCTCTGTACTTCGGCAAAATTTACATCTCGTACAAAACGTACTTTGCGCGAACAGCCTACAGACCATCGGACAACGCAGTCAATTTCGAGCCACTCACGTACCCTAAGTACGCCCCAACCTGGTTACCTGTGGTCCGCCCCGACGACAAGGTGACGATAAAAGACAGGGATCTCAGCTACATTGACGGCATCGCGAGAAAAGGGCTGTGGGTGCTCTAATTTGTTGAGTATGTAAATCAGACCTTGGTGGGTGAATCTCTGGAGTCCGATGCATCCATAGTGTCCAAGTTCTATGGGTGTCTTGTGCGCGGGACAAAAGATCTTATTAAGTTGCACACAGCACTGCTGTCATCCAGCATTCAGCTACGCAGGGACAATGTGCTGCAACGCTGTAAACTCCCATAGGACAAGCTATTTCAGTTACGGCAAATAGAATACGTGGGGCAAGCACAACTGTTCCCAGATAACCTACTGGCAGAGCTCAATGGCCGGCACATCCAGGACCTCCAGAATCGCGCGCTACACGAGCGGTACACGCAGGTCACGCCACGTCACTGGGCCGACAGCAGCAGCCACCAACGGGGAGCACACCGCGGGTGCACGGCGTCGGCGCCACCCAGGATTAAGGGGCTGCAACGCCAAGAGAGATGGAGCAGTGTTTTTCGCAAGGCCAGCCAGACTCCATCTATCAGGTGACAACCACAGTCAGCAGCAGGCCAGTCACGAGTACTGGCTCGCTGTAGAAGAACATCTATTCTGGCGTACCATTGTCAGATATTAGGGACAAAGTGCTGCGCGCAAACTCCTTGCTCACACACTTTTGGCTAAAATGGAAAGAACTGAGGGCACCAACCAAGGAAGTGCGGTGGTTAAGGCACGGCTACCCGCTCCGATTCCGGGGATTGCAAGTAAACTGTCAATTGTCGAGCATCAGTCTGACTCAAAACGCGGATCCGAGCCTTGTGACCTCGTACGGCCAGGGAACGGAAAAGCAAGCAGCAATCACAGATATGCTGGACAAGTTGCTAGAAAATGGAGCCATAGAGGAAATGCCTATGGAGCAATCAGGCATGTTCCACAGGGTTTTCCTAAGGCCGAAAAGAACGGGAGACTGGCACCTCATAATAGACTTGCAACCATTAGGCGTGCTTTTGACAACCCAACATTCAAAATAGACACTTGCCAGCACATCCGCATGGCGGTCAGTCGGGGTATGTGGGCCACCTCTATCGACCAGAAAGACGCGTACTTGCACATACCGATGTAGCCCTCACACTAAAAATACCTGTGCTTTCAGGTTTGGGAGCGCAGCTCTTGGTAGCGCGCTCTACCCTTTGGGCTGGCACCGGCGCTTTGGGTCTTCAGCAAGGCAATGCACTCAGCAGCTGATGCTGCTGTTTCAATACCTAGACGACTGGCTGAACGCGGAGCTGGACAGACAAAGAGTGGCCGCTCAAACGTTAATGCTACTCGACAAATGTATCGAGCTAGGGTTACTGGTAAAGTTAGAGAAGTCGAAGATAGAACCCAAACAGGTTATTTGTTCCTAGGGGACGTGTTCGATTTCACAGCCGGGCGCTTATTTCCGTCACCAGACAGAATCCAGAAGATTCAAAATATCATCATGCCAATACTGGAAAACAGGTGGGTACCCGTAACCGTAGCAGAAACGTTGGGACTGGGACTGTTAGTAGCAACAGAAAAAACGCTGCCTATGGGGCGCCTCCATTTCCGATACCACCAGCATGCAATGCGAGTGGCACTCAAGAAGGGCCGCGACCCACGCAACAAGCTCAGACTCCCGCCACGGGCAGAGAAGATCTTCGGTGGTGGTTGAACATAGTACATATGACACAAGAAACCCCATTTACCATACCGCAACCACAATTCCAGTTGCAAACCGACGCATCAAAGGTAGGCTGGTTGGGCACACTTTCACGGCAGGTTGTTTCAGGGGCAGTCGCCACAGCAACTGCGAAGCATCAATGTGCTAGAAATGCGCGCAGTAGGAGAAGCATTGAAGGAGTTGGGGCAAGAATCTCAGGGCAAAGCTGTGCTGTGTCTGATAGACAATGCTACCACGGCAGGTTACATCAGGAAGCAAGGGGCACAAGATCGCCAACCCTGATACAAGCAGCCAGAGAGGTGTGGGAGCTAGCAATCCGATACCAGGTAACACTACTACCACACCACATTCCGGGGAACGTGAACGTGTTAGCAGAAATGCCTCCAAACAGGGACAAGTCCTACAGGGGGAATGGACGCTCTACACACGCCTCTTTCGTTGGATAATGAAGAGCTCGGTCTTTGGGCCCCACAGGTGGGCATGTTCGCAGCGCGTCTCAACACGCAACTCATTAGGTAAGTTTCACCATGCCTAGACCCGGAAGCAACAACCAGCGATGCTCTGAGTTGCACGTGGCCGCAGGAGGTACTGTATGCGTTTCCCCCAACTCGAAAAGGTAGCATAGCGATTATGGAGGGAACGGAGCTTTGCGTTGTTACTAGTGGCACCGACAAATCCGGCGTCACCCGTGTTCCCACTGCTTCAACGGTGGGCGACCGAGGCACCGAGGAGACTGCCAATGCATGCTCGGGCATTGAGACAACCACATTGGCAACACTGGCACCCGCACCCACATACGATGAATCTTCACCTGTGGTCCCTAAAGCGAACTGGCTAAAAGACAGGGGGTTTCAGCACAGGCGGTTGCACGCATGCAATAGGTGCACGGCAAGTCCACCCGTTTGGTTTAAGGGTCGCAGTGAAAGGTATTCGAAGGGTATTCGAGAGGTGGCGCCACTGATCGCCGATTTCCTCGTACACCTCTTTGAAGGGAAAAGGGTGGCCGCTAGAACAATAGAAGGTTACCGTGCAGCGCTAGGCACAGTGTTGAAGAACACAACAGGGTACGACCCAGCCCAGGATGAGTTCCTGTCTAAACTAATAAGAAATTTTCGTTTGTAAAGACCACCCGCAGTCAAGCACATAGTGCAATGGGACCTAAAGGTAGTACTAGATTACTTTCAGGGCCCAACATTCCGGAACGAACAGAACACGTCACTGCGGGAGCTTACATTCAAGGTAACTTTCCTGCTAGCTTTGGCGTCAGGCAAGAGGAGAAGTGAGATACACGCATTAGACCAACAGCATTTCATAGACGAGAAAAATAGTGGGGTTGTCCTCAAACCTCGGACCGATTTCCTGGGCAAAACGCACATCGTAACTCACGGTAAGGGTACGTTTTCGGAAATCTAACTGTCTGTGCTACGCAGCGATTCCCAAGAGGGAAAATCGAGCCGCATAGGAAAATTACTGTGCTCCGTGAACACACTACGCAAATACGCAGAGGCGTCAGAGGTAATACGCAGCCCAGAACAAAAAAGACTAATACTTCCGTTTCTTCTTCCCCATATTACCAGAGATACAGGGAAACCCACCATCTCCAAACATATCAAGAGGGCAGTGCTGGCGGCACACAAAGCGAAGGGACACAAGAGGGGCCCAAGTTGCACCCCCATGAAGTGCGACAGATTGCATGTTTACTGAAGGCGGTAACCGGTGCGACCATGGAAGGCATATTGCGGGCAGGTTGCTGGCAATCCCCTAACTCTTTCATTCGATTTTACTTGCAGGACTACACGCAGGATTCAAGGCTGTATCACATGCCATTCGTAGCAGCGGAGTCCATCATTAATAAGTAACACTGTGCTGAAAGAAAAATATGGTGTGTTGTAGGGTCAAAGGCAAGGGCTACAAGAGTCACAGCGGAGCAAAAGACAAAGCCGTGAAGGGGCGAGGAAAAGGGAGCAGCTCGCAGACCCACCCGAGCGAGTGAAAAGCTGCCGCCCAAACGAACTGGCTATGCTTGGGCAGACTTTCGGAATGTGTAACTTGTATATTTGTACTGTAGTTAAGATTGTTACAAGTGGGTAACGCAGGGGAACTGCAGCACGGACAGAGAGTTACTCATGTGCCCCCACGAGGTGATAGCTGGCGTCTATGGCGTCTATGGAGCTGACCTGCTTGCAACATCCAGTCCCGCCTCCTCCCACCATTTCTGGGGCCCCACTTTTCGGGCGCAGGATGAAAAGTGAACATCAGATCATAGTACGGGTAAACATGAGGTTACCCACGAAGTACTTGCAGTTAACCGTAAAAGTTTTGTACTCCAGTGAAATTAATTTTATATTTTATTAAAAATTACATTTCAACTCTGTTACGGGCACAGAAAAGATAGGATGATACTATTTAAAGCATCGGTTCGATCCAACTAAACAACAACAACATTTGTACAAAACAAAAACCCATTTTAATGGGGAGTAAAAATGGACATTTAGGTGCGTTTTGATGCGTGCGCTTCAATATCAGGTGACACAATGACCCATAGCTATGTGAGCGCCTCTTTATATACCCTGTACCCCAGTAACCAGATGTAACCGGATGTGACTGGTTCTAAACATGCTGCGTTTTATATTCTGGAATATGCTATATAATATGGATATGAATAAAATTGCTTTTGTATATTAATCATTTAATTTATAACATGTAAAGGATCATATTTTATGCGGTCTTGTTTCAAGACAAAGCACCCCATTATCGCAACCCAACCTACAGGTTTGTACTGTTTGGTTCCAGGGTTCAATGAGTGCATCTGGCAGTCAACAGACTCCCTTTCTACTCATTTCATTTTTTAGCTTTTTAGAAAGATGTCACCCACAATTATAAATTTTTACTAAATGCCGTAGATGACAATGTCCCTCGGCCACATTCCGTTCATTATATATTAGGGGATTTTCACGCCCCATAACCTATCGGCTTCGAACGATTCGGTTAACTGTTGCTGTATGATTTTTCTTCTCTTTCCGCGATGCATGATGTCACCCGGGAGACTTCTGAGACGGTGGCGGCTAGGACCGCCAAATTTTGCACAGACATACTGACATGTCTAGTTGGTCAATCTCATTTTCTGTAGAAATTCATTTACATTTTACATGCAAAATTGGAATTTTACCAATAAAGAATACATTTTAGGCTTTGACAGCCCACAATACAGCATATTGACCTCTCAACAATCGACAATCGGTAATCAAATGTTACCCGTGTGTGCTATGTGCTGTATCTTGCCGTTGAGATGAACAGAAAATACCTCAGCCTTGTTGCTTATCTCTTACATTTTGCGGATTTTCAAGTTATATTCACATTATAAATGAGTGAAAGATATGAATATCCAAGAGGTTGAAATGTTTTTCAAAAAAAATGCGAATTTTATACTTCTGATTCTTCCACTTTTGTATTTCATGTTTTTTTAACTTTAAAAAAAATAAATAGGAAGTCGCTAAGAAATTTAAACGTTTCTACACGCGACGAATGATCCTTCCATTTCTCACAAGATTGTTGCAATATGACGCAACATTAATACTTATGGTGCTGTGTATGATTAAAATATTTTGACATTTCATCAATGTCCTGCTATGGTTTTATAGGAAAGCCCGCACGTTAAAACTCCGGGTATGAAAAAAAAATTAAAAAAAAGTCTACAACGAAAAGCAGGCTTTTTTTCAACGTTTATTTTACCAATGTTAAAAACGTTGCTACAAATCACAACTAAACTACAACCAGATTTAACGTTGCGAAAGTGTTTTTGCGAGCAATTCTTTTTATTTACTATTGAAAAGGAAGACATTGTACGTCACATCAATTACTCACACATTTACACCAAAAACCTTTCAGCAACCTTTTGCAGACACACAGTTTACACATCGCTAGGTGTCGCAGCACCCGGACAATACTGCAATTATTTTAACAATTGTTTATAAATTCAATAGCATCTATGATGTAGTAAACATTTGTAAGAAAAAGCAGACATGAAACACAAGGAGTTTGCATAAGTGTCACAGGGGGTTTTTTAGGATATACATATGGTTTGACTAATGTAGGTATGCATTCACTAGATAAGAAGAAAAAAAAAGAAAAGAAAAGAAAGCAAGATCCGTTTTTCAGTTGTCCTTGATGGGCCACGATCCCCATTTCCTATGGTATTTATCGTCGTCTAAGATAATCTTATCTACTTGCATGTACATGCTTACTTCATGCATGAAGGTCGAATGACTGAAGGCTAAATTGCGGAATCGGGTATCCCATATTCGATATTTTAAAATAAGAAAGATAAGGTTTTCAGCGTTGTTACAAGATCCTAACAGAAACTCAGTAGCGTGAAAGCCTTTAAGACCAAGGAGTTGCCACGCTTTTCTTATTATTGCCACTGTTTAGGACAATTTATGAACAGGTGGAAATTATCTTCTACTACATTACTTTCAGAGCAATTTTTGTCTAATTTAATTCTCCATTTTTCCAGATTTTTGTTGTTGGCTACTATGTCGTTTAATATCTTGAACTGGAAAGAAAGTAGTTTGTTATCGCGACATGAAATTCTTGATATTTTGATACTTTTGTTTACTAGGGTAAGATCTATCCCCTTGTTCATCCACATTTTTAAGCTAGTCGGGGGTTGAGTTATTTGTTTCACTAGTTCTTTATAAAAATCCCTTGACTTACAATTTGTTACATTTAAACGCTGACCACTTCTAGTTCTAAATATGCAACTTCCTAAAGCACAGGATTGATTAGGTAAAATTTGTTGTTTAATTGCTTGTTGAATGCTAGTTAATGTTAGGTAATTAACTTTGATGCTATATTTCCTCATTAGTTCATCGCATGTCAGCCATCTATTATTTTTATTAATTAGATCTTGCATAAAAACAATTCCGTTTTGAAACCAGTTCTTAAAGAATATGGGTTTATTATCTATAAGTATATCTTGATTGTTCCAGAGACATCCAGAGACATTGTCGAGGTTTGAAATATTGTTTTAAAAGCTTGTAAGATATCTTGATAAAAGGGAGGCATATAAGGGAGTTTTTTTACGTCAAAGTTGCAATGCATTAACAAACTTAGGCCACCAACCTTATCTAAGTAATGATTTACTACTTTTGACCACTTTTTTCGTTGCATTAATTTTGGCAAGTTTGAGAGCCATATTCTGTGATTGGATGTCAATTGCCTTTAGTTCACCCTCATCATAGTTCCTTATTATAGCGGTACGTTTAACTTTTGGTGTAGAATAACACCATAAAAATGATGAAGTTTCTTTTTGTGCTTGCTTTATGTAGCCTGCGTCACAGCTAGTGTTAGAAAGGGAGTAAATTAAGTTAGATATTCCAAGTGACTTAGTTATTAGAATTTTTTCTAACAGGCTGAGTCCTCTACAAGACCAAAATAGGTACTTTTCTCTCAGTTTTGCAACTTTATCGATAATGTTCTTTTCGTTGTATTTTTTAAGGTCATATCCTAAGGAGATTCCAAGCATGCTGAAACAGTTTCGGGACACTTCTAAATCATAAGCGCCTGTCCTTTTTTCCAAGATCCCAGCCATATAAGTAAAGTTTTATCTTTGTTGATTTTAAGGCCTGACTGGTTTGCAAAGTTTTCCAGCGTTCGAAAAAATTCTGGAATTGATTCAACACTTCCCGAAATACCTGTTGTGTCATCGGCAAACTGAGTTAACTTAAATTCACTTTTTCCGACCTTCAAGCCTATGATTTTGTCGTTGTCTCGTATCATTTGGGCCATGAACTCGACTGCGAGAACAAAGAGTATGCAGGAGAGACCGCAACCCTGTCTCACACCCCTTCGTATCTCGAACCATCCGGTGCTATAGCCGTTATTCATTACTGTACTAGAAATATCTGTGTAGCATAGCTTAATCCAAGATATGAGTTCCGGTCCAAAATTTTTTTTATAACATTTTCAGCATGAAGTTCCATTCCAAACTGTCAAAGACCTTTTCAAAATCTATTTGAAGGAGCAAACCAGGTATTCCTTCATTATCAGTAAAGTCTAATAGGTCTGAAATCAATCGAATATTTTCACCGATGTATCTTCCTTTTATAAATCCAGTTTGATCTTCATTTATTAGTTTATTTAAGTATGGGGAGATTCTATTAGCTAGACTGTTAGATAATATCTTGTAATCTGTATTTAATAGGGAGATTGGTCTCCAGTTGTTAATAATCTCAGGGTCTTTACCCCTTTTGTGCAGCAATGTTATAGATGCTCTTCGAAGTGAGGGTGGTAGTGCTCCTTCTGAATGTGATATATTTATGACGTCAGTAAGTATGGGACCAATGTTATTCCAAAATTTGATATAAAATTCAGAAGACAGGCCATCGACGCCGGGACTTTTGTTTGGTTTCATAGCTTTTAGGGCACTATAAAGTTCATCTGTTTTATCTTGTCTTCAATGCTTTGTTGTTCAAAAACACTGAGCTTTGGCATTTGTTTAAACTGTTCAAAAAATGATGGGTCTGCGGACTTGGGGCCCTGTGAGCTATATAGTTTGCTGTAGAAGTCTTTAATATGAGACCGAATTTCTTTGCTTAACATGGTAATGGATCCATCGATTGTTTTTAACTTGGTGATTGTTTTTTTGTCGTATATTTGTTTTGCCATATTAAAAAAATACGATGTATTTTTTTTTTCATTTTTTTCTATAAATTCAAGTCTAGATCGGATGTATTCTCCTTTTTTATGTTCGATTAGAGTGTCTAACTGCTGCTTGCAAGGTTCGTATTCGATGAGTTCGTCCTTATTAATTTCGTCATCAATTACTTTTTTGTCCAATATTTCTATTTTTGATTTGAGCGATTGTTCCTCTTCCCGTCTTTCTCTGGCCCTCTTTTTGCCGTAAATTAAACTATACTGCATTATTTCCAATTTTAGGAAATCGTATCTGACTCTTATATCTCGGATATATGATAACTCGTCCCATTTATCGGTTATCAACCTTTCAACGGTTTGTACGTAAGTTGCTTCTTGAAGAAAACTGTTGCTTAGTTTCCAAAAATTTGGACGTCTTTATCCAGACAGAGGTCAACTATTAATCTAATACTTTTATGGTCAGTAAATGGACAGTATGAAATGTTCGTTTTCTTTGTGGCTTTCACAATACCCTGTGTAACCAAAAAGTAATTGAGCCGACAAAGGACTCTCGATGACTTTTTAGACCATGTATACTTTTTTTTTGGGGGTGGGGGTTGTAGTAACGCCATATATCTGTTAAATTGAACGATTCTATTATGTTTTCCAGAATTGAAAGACTTTTTTTGGATGGAGAACGGCCGCAAAATTTATCAATGGGCGAAAGTACCAAATTAAAGTCACCGCCTGTAATAAATTCATCACACCTTATATCAGACAATATTGCCATAAGGTTCTGATAAATTTTAACTTGGTCAGCATCTTTGTTTGGGGAATAGATATTGAAAATACCCAATTGAATTAATTTGACTTTAAGGATTATATATTGAATATTGCCGCCTTCATAATTTTTTCACCAATGGTTGTCAAATTATTGGACGTCAGGAACAGCACACCTGCGCTTCTGTTTGTCCCGTGGCTACAAATTATTTTTCCACCCCACATGCTGAGTGGCTCTCCTGTAGCATTATAATATCACATTTTGTATTTTTAAATTCTTTGAAGAGAGCTAACCGTTTGCTTTTCTGGCGAATACCCCGTACATTAGTACTTAATAATGATAGCGTCATTTATGTGAGGTATAAAACGCTCAACAAACGTTGATCCTTATGTTTACATTTGAATCTAATTTTATCTGGAATAGACTCCCATGACACTTCCGACACTTTTGTACAGGCATAGAACACATACAACATATAAAAAAATAAGAACATATATATGAATCACACAGAGAACCGAAATTAAGCTTGGCAAATAATCTATTTATTGATGTGCCAACCGCTTAATCTGTTAAATATTCACACAGAATCCCCTATATGTTTAGGATGGCATATATTAGCTAGCGTAGGGATAATCTTTGACAACGCACTTTATTAAGTATCCAAGAGGGGAATAGATATACAGGGTTATTGGTAAGACAGCAATGGGGGGTATATGAAGACTCGAAACAGAGCAGCCAGCGCAAATTCCTTTTTTTTAATATCGTAGCCTGCGCCCGCACTAACCCCTCCCTCATAGCATACACCGCCAAACCTGTGCGCTCCTCAATCCCCCAAAACGTCCTCTTCTAGCCCCCCCCTCCACACACACACACACACGCACAATGTTATGCATAATCTGGGAACACTATTGATTGCCTTATTTGCCACAGATCTACCCAACACGTACCTTTCACAATGAACACACCATGCACACAATGCGAGCAAATTAACAGCTGCATATCGTTGCTTATCCAATGTCTATTCAATGTCTGTCAAATACGTTGATCTATGGTCACTACCAATCAAAACCAATTTACAGCCGAAATTAATGTGGCTATTGTGGTTAATGTTGCCGGTTCAAATGTACGTTTTATCGACGTTAAAATGTTTAAGGTGTGTCACATATTTCTGTTGCACCTTTTCCTCCAGTTCGATCCCGTTACAAAGTATGCGCTGTGCCTGATTAGTAGTAGGGAAACACCGTTTCTGCGCCAGGAAGTGACGTCATCTGTCTGGACCGGAAGTGACGTCATCTGTCTGGACCAGAAGTGACGTCATCTGTCTGGACCAGAAGTGATTTCATAACAGGTGTTGCCATGGTAACAAAGTCTGGTAATCATGGTAACAAAGTCTCGCATGGTAACAAAGTCTCGTAACCATGGTGATAAAGTGAGGACTTATGAATCAGCAATAAATTCTGCTGAGTCAGCAATTTTAACAAGTTACACACCATATTTTGATTACATCGAAGTAGCATAAAAGAAAGAGTGAGTGAATCAGCGATAAATTCTGCTGAGTCAACAATTTTAAGAACTTTTGAATCAGCGATAAATTCTGCTGAGTCAGCAATTTTAAGGACTTCTGAATCAGCGATAAATTCTGCTGAGTCAGCAATTTTAAGGACTTCTGAATCAGCGATAAATTCTGCTGAGTCAGCAATTTTCAGGACTTCTGAATCAGCGATAAATTCTGTTGAGTCGGCAATTTTAAGGACTTCTGAATCAGCGATAAATTCTGCTGAGTTAGCAGTTTTAACAAGTTACACACCATATTTTGATTACACCGAAGTAGCATTAAAACAAGAGTGATATGGCAAACTTTAAGAGTGTATAACTTCAAAACTATTTGACCGATTTGCATGAATATTTTACTGTTTGAATCAGTTTTTTTATCTAGTTTTGTGATAAAATGGTCACAGGCTATTTGCGCATGTTGAACCTGTTCAACTTGTTTAACAACATGTTGAACATGTTGAACATCTTGAACAACATGTTCAACATGCTGAACAATTTGAACAACAGCTTGTTGAACAATTGTTGTACAATTGTTAAACAATTTGTTGAAAAAAACTTGTTGAACAATACTATGACGTAATATGTTCCTAAAAATAATTCAAACACATGTTTGAATGGAGGCGCGCCATTCTAACACCCGTCCTGAGGGGTCACAGGCTATTTGCGCATGTTGAACATGTTCAACTTGTTTAACAACATGTTGAACACGTTGAACATCTTGAACAACATGTTCAACATGTTGAACAATTTGAACAACAGCTTGTTGAACAATTGTTGTACAATTGTTAAACAATTTGTTGAAAAAAACTTGTTGAACAATACTATGACGTAATATGTTCCTAAAAATAATTCAAACACATGTTTGAATGGAGGCGCGCCATTCTAACACCCGTCCTGAGGGTGTGCTTACAGCCACCTGTTCAAATAGCTCCCCCTATATCAAAACTAAGATATCAAACTGAATCCAATGGTGAAATTTTCATTCAAATCGGTCAACCACAATGAAAGTTATCTCACTTTTAAGGTTAAAATTTTAAAATGAATAAATGATGCATACAACCACCTGTGCAACTAGCCCATGACTACTTTATGCTAAAACTGAATCAAACATTGGAATTTTCATTCAAATCCGTCAACCATGACGGAAGTTATCTCATTTTTTTTTCACTTTTTGCAAAGTTAAAATGGCGGCATGTTACAAATAAGCATACAGCCACATACGCAAATAGCCTGTGATCACTTAATGTTAAAACTAGATATAAAACTGAATCAAACAATGAAATTTTATGCAAATCGGCCAACCATGACGGAAGTAATCTCATTTTCTCACTTTTTACATAATTAAAATGGCTGCTTGTCACAATTATGCATACAGCCACCTGCGCAAATAGCCTGTGACCACTTTATAACAAAACTATATAAAAAAACTGATTCAAACAGTAAAATATTCATGCAAATCGGTCAAGTAGTTTTAAAGTTGTACACTCTTAAAGTTTGCCATATCACTCTTCCTTTTATGCCACTTCGATGTAATCAAAATATGGTGTGTAACTTGTTAAAATTGCTGACTCAGCAGAATTTATTGCTGATTCAGAAGTCCTCACTTTATCACCATGGTTACGAGACTTTGTTACCATGCGAGACTTTGTTACCATGATTACCAGACTTTGTTACCATGGCGACACCTGTTATGAAGTCACTTCCGGTCCAGACAGATGACGTCACTTCTGGTCCAGACAGATGACGTCACTTCCGATCCAGACAGATGACGTCACTTCAGGTCCAGACAGATGGCGTCACTTCCTGACGCAGAAACGGTGTTTCCCTACTACTCTGATTGCTGTATAGCTGCTGTTTTTTTCATTTTCTACAGTATGACCGTGAACTGTTCATGGAGGTTCATTTGACCTGAAATTAAAATGTTCAACTGTCATTCAATATTAATTTTCCTGCGATGCACGTATGAAATGGTATATAAATACTCAACGGTATCAAAACAAGTCTTCGTGACGCATACGACTTAAACAGCTAGCTTCTGTGACATGCTGTCTTCGCAAACACACACACACACGCGCGCGCGCGCGCACGCGCGCGCAATGTTCACTCAAAAGTGTTACGAGTTTCGATTTAACTGGCAAATTGGCATGACTTCTAGTAAAGCTTTTAGAAGAATTCTGAAAGTTCAGAACTATATTTTCTGTGGCTCCAAATGTAATTTTTGCTACTGGGTAGTCAGAACTGTCTAGTTTTAACTCTTTTAACGGCAATTCCGCTTAACATTTGCCATTAACGTTAAGTGGATTATGAACTAATAAAGAACTGCTTATTTATTTTCCTCAGGGTTTCCTAGCTCTAATGCTGAAAGCAGATGTCCAAGCTCTGCAGAAGAGAAGTGCTATCGAAATCGGACTATTGCATGGTAGAACGAATTATGCCTTAGACACAGCTAAGAATGAATTGAATTTCTTCTTATTTTTATTAACACTTGACAAGCCTTTGGTTTGCAAGGGCTTTTTGAATTTGTGCGAGCAGCCGCGGGTATTTTTTTTCTTGACAGGGATCGGATTTCCTGTGTCACCTCCTCCATTGGCACTACGGGCCCTAGGGCCACGAAACTTGGGACTTAAATAGAGATTGATATGAACGTGTGCATGACACTTTTTATTTTCGCCTTCGATTTCGTTTTCTTGTTTAGCACTTGACAAGCCTTTGGCTTGCAAGGGCTATTTGAATTTGTGCGAGCAGCCGTTGGTATCTTTTTTTCTTGACAGCCATCGGATTTCTTCGATTTCGTTTTCTTGTTTAAAACGTCATGTGAAAAGAGTGTATTTTTTTTCATTTAACGCGCATGACAGAACGCACAGTTGCTCAGCTTTGTGCGAGCTCTCACTGCATAAATAGATAACAAGGCGTATGCCTGATCAGTCAATAAAACCTTAAGTCAACAAAAACCAAACACTACTCGGCTTATAAGACGTATTCAGGCTGTGTTGTTTGCAATATATATAATTCAAGAAATAACCAATGGAAGGAGGTATTTTTGCGTTTTCATTTTTGTCAAGTGTGTAACATTTCGCTAGCGAAATGAGGTTCAAGTTTAATTTGCAATCATATTTATCTTTACTACTGCTTTGTAAATGTTAACCTTTCATAACAAAATTAACTCCAAAATTAAATCTAGCGTATAAACAAGACTTTCATTGCAGCTTAGTCACTCTGACGTCATTGCTCTAATACATACAAGCATTAAAAACAAAAATTACATTAATAGTACTGTTACTATTGTGTTTGCATTTATTTGCAGTGTCGAACCAAGTGAATCAGCAAATAGTTTGAGGATCTCTGATTCTTACTCGTCGTCCAGTTGCAATGATTCATTCTCAAAGCAAAGACGATGTTGTAAAAACCCGAATCTTGAACTAACCGAAAATTTAGATGAAATATTTTCTCAAATGCTGAAAGGGTAAGCAATTCATAAAGCATCTACTGGTGTCTTTAATGCATTTAAAATGCATTAAAAATCTTGTAGTGTATGTAGGAAACATTAACAGCGCAATATAAAATTATAATTAGGTTTACATATGCTACTCCCAAGCAAACATTGCCACGTTAGATCAATGCTGGATAGATGCCGAACCCGACACGATTTTGGTTGTTAATTGAAGTCCGACGTTTGATAGATGTCTGTTACCTGTCTGTTTTATCAACGTTGCTTAAAGATTTCAAATGGAAGGCGAAACAACGTCGTATAGGCGTCGGAAAAGCAACGTTGTACAGAGGCTCGAGAAATAGTAATCTGCGGTCATAGTGTGGTTATCCTCCGCCGCAGTACCCCCACCCTCAGGTCATCCGGTCACGCAGGACATGCATGTAGTGTGGATACCCTCCATCACACTACCCCCACCCTCGGGTCATCCGGTCCAGCAGGACATGCATGTAGTGTGGCTACCCTCCGTCACAATACCCCCCACCCGATGGTCATCCGATCCCGCAGGATAAATATTTTTCACAAGTAGGTGGAAACACTAGCGTGCTCCTGTTATTGTCATATTTGTCGTCGTTTTGTATGAAGTCGATTTCTCTTAAAATTTTCAAAAGCAGGTAGAAACACTAGCGCGCTATTGAAGTTGTCATATTTTGCGCCCTCGTTTTGGTCAACTTTCAAAGGGATCCGTCATGGATACCATATGTGGTGAGCGATAAAACAAGGCGTTTTTCGGTTGTGAGTGCGACGTTTTGTCAACGACCAGTCACAACCAAAATAGCGTTTGGCCGGCTCGACGTTGCAACCTCAAATCGACGTTGAAGAGCCCTTAGAATGTTTACTGGGTCTCGATCCAAGATTGGCTGTCAGTAGATATTAACTTATGTCACTCTGCACAAGAACACGCTCTTGAAATAGGCAAACCAGATCCATTGGGCATTGTAACCTTTACCTCTTTCGCAATACAGTTTTTTTGTGTTTACACAGGAAAGCTCCAAAGGGTATGATCAACTGCCAGTTTTGCAAGCCGAAAAATTGCATTATAATGACAATAGTCGCCGGAAGCGAACAAGCTGTTTCTACATTTATGAGACAATATCTCTGTGACTGTTTTTATCACAAGTATTTTAAAATGATAACTGGAGAACCAGAAGAGCTTCTCCAGTGTCCAATTTGCCACGAAGATCGTTGTGCATCAAGAGGTGTTCCAAGCACGGTATTGCCTCCTAGTTACATAGGTCCCGGTTCTCCACTGCTGGCCGTTCCAATCGCAAAATGGAAACAAATACAACATGACACATCACTCAGCAATCTCTCCCAGATAGCACGACGAATTAAATCAATTACTCAAGGTTTGTAAAATAACGCGTATTAAGTCAACCATCGATTTCAATGCAATTTTAAGTTTATTTTATATTTTTAGCACTTGACTTTTATTAATGTTAAGTTTCTTGTTTCATTTAAAAACACAGCAATGTAGGGTGTCATATACAGGGCGCTTCATAAGTGTGAAATATTCTTGGCGAGGAGGCATCCTAGACTCGAATTCATTGTTTATGGTCTCAAACTGTACGTAAAAAAACGAAACTTTTGACACATGCAATGGAAAACATTACCGATTTTTTTCCTAGTCCAAATATATCCCTACCCCCAAAATCCAGACTTGTGAAACAAACTGCATAAAAATGACAAATCTCTTTGTTTCAGTCGAGCCTCAGATGTTTTCAGCTGGAGGTCACATGGTTTTCGAGAATAGAATAAACAAAAGAAAAGGGGCCGTACTACTCACTTGTTGCCATACTTTGGGAGAAGGAGAACATATCGGAGATGAATATGTGTTTTTAACAGAAATAGCTGACCCCCAAACCAAAAAGTCAAAAGTTGTAGAGGTCGGTACTGAGTGCAAAGGTTGCTATTCTAATGAACACGCCTTCGATGGACAATGTAGTGAATATCAACATATGGATGGCCTAGCTATATTTCTCAACCATGACGTCATGCCTTACTTGGAAAACAAAATTAAACCCGTATGTGAGGAAAACTTTGGCAGTTTTGATTCGGATGCAGATCTCCGAATATTCAACGGTTCTTTGGCTGACCTAGTTGGGCAATATGTTATCAAAAATGGAATAAGTAGCGGTCATACGTGTGGTCAAGTTATTGACACAACCCAAACAAGAATTGCTTATCCCTGTGCGAATGGAACAATAAGAGAAGAAAATGAACTTTTTTATGTTAAGGTGATAGACGGATCGAGAAATATATCCTTTGCTTCGCCTGGAGATTCTGGCAGCTTTGTTGTTCAAGCACAGCCAGAACCATCACGACCTTACGTGTATGGCATTGTAAGAGCATCAATACGCAACCCTCTTTACGACGCAGGCGGTGTGGCTGTGTGCAACACTGTCAAGTGCACACGGTTATCATATTGTCAATCATATTTCAGAGACAGACACGATGCACTCATATCTTTCCCACAATGTCTGTCCATTGAGACAGCATGTAATTCTTTTGCATGCCCCAGTTTAGAACAAGGAGAGCCCCATGCTGACCCATCGCCACCACCGAATGATTTAACAAACACTTTCCAACCGCCGTCATTGTCACTAAAAGCACCCACTTTAGAATCCCTAGTTGATTTTATTAAGATAGACTATGGAAATAAGTTCCTACAAGCAATCAGTGACGCTTTCGACAACAGTTCTCCGCCAGAATCAATATCTGTTCAATATGAATCTGACGTAGAACCAGCAGACGGTTCACTTGAGCCAGACAGACGACGACGTACAGGTCATCTGGTAAACTGCATGCCCGTATCGACACCATAAACATGAACTGGCGCCATACTGTAAATTATATTTCCACTTTGACAACAAGAACATATTCTCTTAAGATATTGCAAATTGCATGTCAGCCTTGACAACAAGAAAGTGTACAGAAAAAAACATTTGATTATTAACTAAAGCAAACAATGTTAGTTTGCTTGTTGCAGGTGGTATTGGTAAATGTTCTAAAATCAGTTGAAATAACATCATCTGCCTCTAAGTACCTCTTTATTTTACCATTTACTAATAACAATAGTATGCGTGGTATGCAGTACACAAGTACCCATCCGGGAGACATATTAGTGATGGTGTTTCCATCTGCCCGTCGGCCCCTCTGTAATCAGTGATTTGCTATGTTTTATCTTGTCAATTTCTTTTTGACTCTTTATGTGTATAACTTTATGATCTTGTTTATTGAAAATATGTGTGTTGCAGATGTATGGCGGTCTATTTGTACAAAAATTTCATGGCGTTCGCGCTCCAACATTTATTTTTGATCGCAATGGTATTTATGTGCAATTAATAGATGGGAGAATATTTTATTCTTTCGCGAACCACTTTTTATATTATTCAAGTCACCATTAAGTTTTGCACGTGGTTTTTTATTATTAAAAAAAGGAATGATAGAATGAATTCAATTTAACGCGCTCTATAATAAACTTTTCGCGTTCCAAATTAAGAAAATTAAATTACCTGATAAAACGCATGGTCAGAAAAACGTTCTTTAAAACACAAGACGTTTAATTATGGTGCGGGATAAAATTATGGCGAAATTAAAGAGCGCGAAATAAATAGTCAAATAACATATGAAATGTAAATGTTGCGCGCCTGAGAAAATTGCCGCGAGGCCATTCAAATGAACGCGAGAAAAAAATAAAATATACAACATGTACGTTTTGATTTTTTGTTCAAATATACCGCCATACAGATGTGTAACGTGGTATAGTTCTTGAACTCGACAGCACTTTGTTAAAATTTGATAAAACGTCAATAACTGAATTCGTGACTGGGTCATATTTTAGGGCACTGTCCTCACTACTTGCATTCATAAATATACAATAGTGGAATAAAGTTTGGAATATTTTTTTGGCGATCCATAATGAGGTCATGTAATATTGAGTGTGTCGAATAAAAGTGCAGGGAAAAGAAATCTGATGGTCTGACGACATGAAACACAAAAAGTTCATTTTTTTCACATTCCCTTTATTTGCAATTTCCACTACTGTATATCAATTGAGGGGGGGAGGGGGGGAGGAGTACGTATCGCAATACACTGAGCATTCAATTTTAGTTGAAAGTTGTATTTGTTGCCTTCTTTGTTTCATTAGCTTGTTACACTAGACAAGATACCAGTCACGGAGTGGTACAGAGCAGCATCGTTTTACAGTTAAGTTCGTAACTTCTAAAAATCAACGATGAGTCATTTTTCATCAATCATGTGTATATAATACAGTTGCATATGTGACATTACATTTACTCTTTTTGACATCCGATTTATATCAAACTTTGAAGCTGCAATGAGAAATATGTCAAGTCTGCCACACAAAGACAAGTATTCTGCACTTTCTTCCTGATTAAATAGCTAAAGAAAGATACGCACCATTTACAAATGCCCACTTTCGTCATTGTACTATTTTCTCTACTCCTTTTCGAATTTTACATTAAAATGAATATCTATATATATATTTCTTTTTTTTTCCCTTTGTTATTATGACATAATTATGCAATATGTAAATAAATAAAATATATTGTACTGCAATTTCAAATTTACGAGTGCAGAAATAATTATGAAAAATACTACCATTTATATAAGCGTTAAGGGTTTTTTTTTAAGTTTAAGCGTAAAATGTATAATTTGAAGTTGTCTTTCTTAAAAAGAATAACTTTAGCTTTTTGTTCGAATAAACTGTTGTGAAATATTTAGGTGCTGTGTTTGGACACTACCAGATAGCCATAAAGAGGTGAAATATGTCAGTAATAGCAGAAAAAGGGGAAAAGTGGTGTGTTGGGATGGAGCAGAATGTTGAATCCACTTAAGTTATTGTAGCTTTGTACAGCCGGTGGATTAAATACCTCTGCCTAAATGTAAACGTTTTACTTTTATTAGAATTTCGCATACGGTATGCTGGCTAACAGAAATAGATACGTGGCATTTTTAGCTGTCTGGCTATCTCTTTAGCTCAGATTCATCAAAGTATTAGCTTATATTTCATTGCTCAGAGAATACGCATATTTTCATAGTCCTTAAAGAGTAAAAACAAAGTAGCCAGCAGGAGCCCTGAAGTAGTACCGCGGTGACTAGTGTCGCTGTAGTTTATATAAAACGCCGGATCAGCCAGTCGATTTTGAAAACTTTTTTATTTTTCGCCCAGATAAAGTAGGACGATTAACAGCTTTGCTTTCAGAGCTGATATGCAAGCAAAACTGCTATTTCAATGAATTAGACACGGAAATTAACAGGGATTCTGAAAAAGTAATAATGCGCATGTGTATTTATATTACTTAACTCCGCCGTGAAAACTGACTTCCGATTTTCGTTAAAATCTATTCAAGGATTTTATTTTATATGTAAATAAATCCAGCCAAAAAGAAGTAATTCTTGTTTTTTTCTTCTTCGAAAATATCAGCAAAATAGAGGGGTAAATACCCTCGAGTCTTTCCTGTCGGTGTTTCTTATTCTACTGGGAACTGAGTTGGCTAATTATGAGGAAATGATAAGGAAAAACGTTAAAATTTTTATTTTCTTTCAATTTACCCACTTTACAACATAACCAACCTTTGTTATAGAAGTGGCTGAAAGTATGCGCGTATGTGCATGTGTACGCTTTTAAGTTGAAAAATTGTATCTCCTAAGGTTTTTAGCCTGAATGTCTTGAAATTTTGGTTAATGACTGCGGGCATAAGTGTTCACCCGTGTATTACTTTTTTAGCAATTTGCCAAACATTGGCGGAAATATTGGCCAAAAACCAAATTTCTATAAAAGGTATCTCCTCCTAGGATTTTGGTGAAAACATTATAAAATTTTGGTGGAAAGTAGGGTGCATAAGTGTCCACTCGGCTATTCCCTTTTTTGGCGATTCGCGAATTTTTCGTAAAATCTTAATTCTGCCCAGGAAAATAGTCTTGCTGTGTTAAAGTTTTAAGTGAAGGTAGCAGGCTTTACTATCTACCTGGCTATTACTTTTTGGAGAATTGGCTTAAAATTGGCGGAAAATAAAAAAAAAGCAAAAATCTTAACGAGCTCCAGGAAAATCATGTAACTGTCTTGAAATTTTAAGTAAAGGTAGCAGGCATTATTTCCGATCTGACTATGATTTTTTTTGGTGATTGGCCAAATACTGCAGGGAATATTGGCCAAAAGAATTTTTTTCGTAAAATATTAATTATCTCCAGGAAAATAGTCTGTCTTGGCTTTTACTTTTTTGGTGATTTTTGCTAAAAATAATATAGTCTTACTGTCTTGAAAATGTAGATAAAGGTAGCAGGCGTTATTGCCTACTTGACTGTTACTTTTTTGGTGACTGGTAAAAACTTCGGCGAAAAATTTAAAAAAAATCAGTAAAATATCAACTAACTGCTGGAAAATAGTGTTGCTGCCTTGATATTTTAGGTGAAGGCAGCAGGCATAATTACCTAGAGGGGGTGGGGCAGGGTGTAGACAGGAAAGAAGGATATGAGGGAGAGCGGAGAGGCGATTAGAGGAGTACATTGACGGCCAGGGAGGGCAGGAAGGGGCGACAGAGGGGACAGTGAGACGATGGAAGTAGTCCAGGGACAGGAGGGAGCTGGTTGACCGCACCTGAGCACAGACGAGGAGAGAGGGCGCGTGAGAGCAAGGGAGGAGAGGAGGGACGGGGAGGGAGGACAGGAAGGGGACGGGAGAGGGGACAGCGAGAGGATAGAAGGGGTCCAGAGACGGGAGGGAGACGGGGGAGGGGACTGCAGCAGAGCAGAGGCGGGGAGAGAGGGCGCGTGAGAGCACGGGAGGGACAGGAGGGGCGGGAACGGAAGGTGAAGAGGGACGGGAGGAGAAGAGTTGTGTTCGGAGCATGCCGAGAAACTTTATACCGTCCCCAATGTGTTCAATATTTTTTTAAATGTCAAGTGACCTACGGAAGGAACATTTTCAGCATGTCATGCTGTTTTAATCATTTATGATTTAGCAACAAACCATAATACATTATTTACATAAAACTTGCAGACGTTTTTACCGCATAATTATCCGTTATAACGATTAGGCTTCATAATCCCTAGCGACCGGGGCCGCAGTGTGTAGAGTCCCTAATGTAAGCAGACCGAGCGTAGGCGCACTCCCACAGAGGCACATCCCCTAGCTCTTGATTACATCCATAGCGAGCAACCCACAGGCTCGGCGAACGCGGCACAAGTGCAGCGGAAGCTGTGGACACTATAGTCTAAACTACGAAAACCTATAAGGCTACTGCGGCAGACCACTACCACCCAACACGTGGCACAGCAACCGTGCCTGTGCTGTGGTGGTATTCCGCCGACCCACCGTGGCACAGCCATGGAAAAGCCATAGCAGGTCTACAGTCTGTACAAGTGCACTGTGAAAAGACTGGTGACGGAGAAAAGCCACTCTAAAATAGTCACAAATGCTGAACAAAATATGTCTACTTCATTCAAAATAACTAAAAGTATGTTTCATATTCATTACTTCTCATATTAAGTCAGGTTTAAAACTAGACCGTTTTCGCTTCCAAGTAGCGAACATTACACTTGGGGGTTACAGAAAATACGGAGTCTGCGCCAATCAGGATTAAGGGGCCGTGTTTTGAGAGATGGAGCAGTGTTTTTCGTTAGTAGTAACAGAAAAAACGCTGCCTATGGCGCGCCTCCATTTCCGAGACTACCAGCATGCAATGGGGGCACTTAAGAAGGGCCGCGACCCACGCATCAAGCTCAGACTCCCGCCATGTGCGAGAGAAGATCTCCGGTGGTGGTTGAACATAGTACATATGACGCAAGAAACTCCATTTACCATGGTGCAGCCACAATTCCAGTTGCAAACCGACGCATCAAAGGTAGGCTGGTGATGCACACTTTCACGGCAGGTTGTTTCAGGGGCAGTCGCCGCAGCAACTGCAAAGCATCAGTGTGCTAGAAATGCGCGCAGTATGAGAAGCACTGAGGAACCTATGGTGAGCACAAGGTCGCCAACCCTGATGCAAGCAGCCAGAGAGGTGTGGGAACTAGCAATCCGATACCAAGTAACACTACTACCACACCACATTCCGGGATACCTGAACGTGTTAGCAGAAATGCCCCCCCCCCAGACAGGGGCAAGTCTTACAGGGGAAATGGACGCTCTAGACACGCCTCTTTCGTTGGATGATGGAGAGCTCGGTCTTTGAGCCCCACAGGTGGGCTTGTTCGCAACGCGTCTCAATACGCAACTCATGAGGTGTGTTTCACCATACCCAGACCCGGAAGCCACAACCAGCTATGCGCTGAGTTGCACGTGGCCGCAGGAGGTAATATATGCGTTTCCCCCAACCAGCAACAGCGCCACTGATCGCCGATTTCCCCATATACCCCTTTGAGGGGAAAAAGGTGGCCACTAGAACAATAGAAGGTTACCATGCAGCACTGGGCTCAGTGTTGAAGAACGCAACAGGCTACGACCCAGCCCAGGATATATTCCTGTCAAAACTAATAAGAAATTTTCGTTTGTAAAGACCACCCCCAGTCAAGCACATAGAGCAATGGGACCATAAGGTAGTACTAGATTACTTTCGGGATCCCACCATCCGGGACGAAAAGAACACGCCACTGCGGGAGCTTACATTCAAGGTAACTTTGGTTCTAGCATTGGCGTCAGGCAAGAGGAGAAGTGAGATACACGCTCTAGACCAGCAGTATTTCATAGACGAGAATAATAGTAGGGTTGTCCTGAAACCTCGAGCCAATTTCCTAGGCAAAACGCACATCGTTACTCACGGTAGGGTACGTTTTCGGAAATCTAACTGCCTGTGCTACCCAGCGATGCCCCAGAGGGAGAATTGAGGCGCACAGGAAAATTACTGTGTCCCGTGGACACACTACGTAATTACACAGAGGCGTCAGAGGCAATACGCAGCACAGAACAAAAAAAGACTAATAATACCGTTTCTTTCCCATATTACCAGAGATATAGGGAAACCCACCATCTCCAACTACATCAAGAGGGCAGTGGTGGCGGCATATGACGCGGCATCAGAAAGCGAAGGGACACAAGAGGGGCCCAAGATGCATCCCCATGGAGTGCGACAGATTGCATGTTTACTGAAGGCATATTGCGGGCAGGTTGCTGGCAATCCCCTAACTGAGGATCCAAGGCTGTACCACATGCCAGCAACCTCATTAATACATCATTAATAAGTAACAGTGTGGTGAAAGAAAAATATTAAGGTGGGGTCACTTGTGTTGTAGGGTCAAAGGCAAGGGCTACAAGAGTCACAGCGGAGCAAAAGACAAAGCCGTGAAGGAGCGAGGAAAAGGGAGCACCTCGCACACATGCCCCAGCGAGTGAAAAGCTGCCGCCCAAACGAACTGGCTATGATAGAGCAGACATTCGGACTGTTTAGTTTGTATATTTTTACTGTAGTTAAGATTGTTACAAGTGGGTAACGCAGGGGAACAGCAGCGCAGACAGCGAGTTACTCATGTGCCCCCACGAGTTGATAGCTGCTGGCGTCTATGGAGCTGACGTGGGGGGGGGGGGGTGAAAGTGGGACGCTCACTAGTACCGAAGAGCGCTCACAACCCCCCCGGGGAGGCGCATGAGTAACCCGACAGGATGGTACGGGGAGAAAGGACCCAAGGAGGGCACACCTGGGAGCACACGAATAACGCAGTGCGCCCATTGGGCGCACGTGTTGTAACATGGGCAAAACCAGTAAAATTTTATTTTTTTCGAATTCTGATGATATCTATGATAGTGTGGAGTCAGTATAAGTGTCTTGACGAGACAAAGCCACGCATAGCATATAGACCGCATGCGATCGTCCAGTAAAAAGGGAGGGGGACAAGTTTCCCCGTAGGTGCACAGACGCACTCCAATAGGAAGAGAACACTGGCGACGGGAAACTGACAGAAATAAAACAAGGAACTGTTGATAGAAGTTTTATTTATTGCCGTATTAACCGAAGGGATCGCGTCCGAAGAGCGTGGTACCCAGGAAATGCCATACCACTGGCTTTGGCATTTCAAAGCATCGGGTCGATCGAATGGCACCTGCAAGGCATTTGTATGAACAAATACCCTTTTTTATTCCCCATTAAAATGGGTCTTTGTTTTGTACTAATGTTGTAGCTGTTTAGTTGGATCGAACCGATGCTTACAACAACCAGTCCCGCCTCCTCCCGACATTTCTGGGGCCCCACTTTTCGGGGCGCCGGATGAAAAGTGACCATCGGATCCTAGTACGGGAAAACATGAAGTTACCCATGAGGTACTTGGAGCTAATCATAAAAGTTTTGTACTCCAGTGAAATTAATTTCATATTTTACTAGAAATTACATTTCAACTGCGTGCGGGCACAGAAAAAGTAGGATGATACTTTTTAAAGCATTGGTTCGATCCAACTAAACAGCTACAACATTTGTACAAAACAAAAACCCATTTTAATGGGGAGTAAAAATGGGCATTTAGGTGCTGGTTGATGCATGCGCTTCAATATCAGGCGACACAATGACCGATAGTTATGTGAGGGCCCCTTTATACACCCTGTACACCAGTAACCAGATGTAACCGGATATGACTGGTTCTAACATGCTGCGTTTTATATTCTGGAATATTCTATACAAAATGAATATGTATAAAATTGTCTTTGTGTGTTAATCATTTAATTTATAAGATATAAAGGATCATATTTTATGCGGTCTTGTTTCAAGACAAAGCGCATTATCGCACACCAACCTACAGGTTTGTATTGTTTGGATCCAGGGGTCAATGAGTGCACCTGGCAGTCAACAGACTCCCTTTTCTACTCATTTCATTTTTTAGCTTTTAAGAAAGATGTCACCCACAATTATAAATTTTGACTAAATGCCGTTGTTGACAATGTCCCTCGGCCACATTCCGTTCATTACATATTAGGGGATTTTCACGCACCATAACTGATCGGCTTCGTACGATTCGGTAAGCTGTTGCTGTACGATTTTTCTTCTCTTTCCGCCATACATGATGTCATGCGAGAGACTTCTGAGACGGTAGGGGCTAGGACCGCCAAATTTTGCATAGACATACTATGGCATGTCTAGTTGGTCAATCTCATTTTCTTTAGAAATTCATTTACATTTTAAATGCAAAAATTGAAATTGGAATTTTGCCACCGAAGCCTGCATATAAGGCTATGACAGCCCACAACACAGCATATTGACCTCTCCACAATCGACAGTGGGTAATCAGATATTACCCGTGTGTGCTATGTGCTTTATCTTGACTTTGAGAAGAACAGCAAATACTTCAGCGTTGTTTTTTATCGCTTATATTTCGCGGATGTTCAAGTTATATTCACATTATAAATGAGTGAACTTTTGGCCGAGGGGTAATAACTGCTTAATATTTATTTTCCTCAGGATTTCCTAGCTCTAATGCTGAAACCAGACGTCCAAGCTCTACAGAAGAGAAGTTCTATCGAAATCGGCCTATTGCATAGTAGAACGAATTATGCCTTAGACACAGCTAAGAATGAATAGATTTGCCTCTAATTTTTTATGTGCAATCATAATTGGCTTTAATGCTGTTTTGTAAATGTTAGCCTTTCATAAAGAAATTAATTCCAAAATTAAATCTATTGCAGCTTAGTCACTCTGCCGTCATTTTTCTTATAACTACTACATACATGCATCAAAAACAAAAATAACATTAAGAGCACTGTTACTAGTGTCTCTGGATTTATTTGCAGTGTCGAACCAAATGAATCAGCAAATAGTTTGAGGATCTCTGATTCTTACTCGTCTTCCAGTTGCAATGATTCATTCTCAAAGCACAAACGATGTTGTAAAAACCAGAATCTTGAACTAACCGAAAATTTAGATGAAATATTTTCTCAAATGCTGAAAGGGAAAGCATTTCATAAAGCATCCTTTGTAAAATATTATAGTGCATGTATGAAACATTAATAGCGCATTATCAAATGATAATTAGGTTTACATATTCTGCTCCCAAGCAAACATTGCCCGACACGATTTTGGTTGTTAAATGAAGTCCGACGTTTGATAAATGTCTGTTATCTGTCTGTTTTATCAACGTTGCTTAAAGACTGCAAATTGAAGGCGAAAAATAGTAATCTGCGGTCATAGTGTGGTTATCCTTCGCCGCAGTACCCCCACCCTCGGGTCATCCGGACACGCAGTACACGCATGTAGTGTGGTTATCCTGCGCCGCAGTACCTCCACGCTCGTTCATCCGGTCACGCAGGACATGCATGTAGTGTGGTTACCCTCAATCACACTACCCCCACCCTCGGGTCAACCGGTCCAGCAGGATCTTACTGTAGTATGGTTAGCCTCCGTCACAGAACCCCCACCCTCGGGTCATCCGGTCACGAAGGACATGCATGTAGTGTGGTTACCCTCCTCCACAGTACCCCACCCTCGGGTCATCCGGTCAAGTAGGACATGCATGTAGTGTGGTTACCCTCCATCACACTACCCCCACCCTTGGGTCATCCGATCCAGCAGGACATGCATGTAGTGTGGCTAACCTCCGTCACAATACCCCGACCCGATGGTCATCCGATCCCGCAGGACACATATAAAGTCGATTTCTATAAATATTTTTCACAAGTAGGTGGAAACACTATCGCGCTCCTGTTATTGTCATGTCAAACAAGGCGTTTTTTGGTTGTTAGTGCGACGTTTTGTCAAAGACCAGTCACAACCAAAAAAGGGTTTGGCCGGCTCGACTTTGCAACCTCAATTCGACGTTGAAGAGCCCTTAGAATGTTTACTGGGTCTCGATCCAAGATTGGCTTTCAGTAGATATTGACTTATGTCACTTTCCATAAGAACACGCTCTTGAAATAGGCAAACCAAATCAATTGAGTATTGTAACCTTTACCTCTTTCGCAATACAGTTTTTTTTTGCAATACAGTATTTTAAAATGATAACTGGAGAACCAGAAGAGCTTCTCCAGTGTGCAATTTGCAACAAGGCTCGTTGTGCATCAAGAGGTGTTCCAAGCACGGAATTGTCTCCCAGTTACATAGGTCCCGGTTCTCTATTGCTGGCCGTTCCAGTCGTAATATGGGAACAAATACAACATGACACGTCACTCAGTAATCTCTCCCAGATAGAAGGACGAGTTAAATCAATTACTCAAGGTTTGTAAAATAACGTGTATTAATGGCTTAAGTCAACCATCGATTTCAATGCAATTTTAAGTTTATTTTATATTTTTAACACTTGACTTTTATTAATGTTAAGTTTGTTGTTTCATTTAAAAACACAGCAATGTAGGGTGTCATATACAGTGCGTTTCATAAGTGTGAAATAGTCTTGGCGAGGAGGCATCTGAACAGAATTTTTGTTTGATGAAGTCCTAGACTCGAATTCATTGTTTTTATGGCCTCAAACTGTACGTAACAAAACAAAAACTTTGACGCATGTAATGGAAAACATTACCGATTTTTTTCCTAGCTCAAATTCCCCATATTCCCAAAATCCAGACTTGTGAAACGCACTGCATAAAAATGACAAATCTCTTTGTTTCAGTCGAGCCTCAGATGTTTTCAGCTGGTGGTCACATGGTTTTCGAGAATAGAATAAACAAAAGAAAAGGGCTGTTCTACTCACTTGTTGCCATACTTTGGGAGAAGGAGAACATATCGAACATGAATATGTGTCTTTAACAGAAATATCTGACCCCCAAACCAAAAAGTCAAACGTTTTAGAGGTCGGTACTGAGTGCAAAGGTTACTCTTCTAATGAGCACGCCTTCGATGGACAATGCAGTGAATATCAACATATGGATTGCCTAGCTATATTTCTCAATCATGACGTCCTGCCTTACTTGGAAAACAAAATTAAACCCGTGTGTGAGGAAAACTTTGGCAGTTTTGATTCGGATGCAGATCTCCGAATATTCAACGGTTCCTTGGCTGACCTAGTTGGGCAATATGTTATCAAAAATAGAATAACTATCTGTCATATGTGTGGTCAAGTTATTGACACAACCCAAACAAGAATTGCTTATCGCTGTGCGAATGGAACAATAAGAGAAGAAAATGAACTTTTTTATGTTAAGGTGATAGCCGGATCGAGAAATATATCCTTTGCTTCGCCTGGAGATTCTGACAGCTTTGTTGTTCAAGCACAGTCAGAACCATCACGACCTTACGTGTATGGCATTGTAAGAGCAGCAATAAGCTCCGCTATTTACGACGCGGATTGTGTGCATGTGTACAACACTGTCAAGTGCACACGGTTATCATATTGTCAATCATATTTCAGAGACAGACACGATGAAGTCATATCTTTCCCACAATGTCTGTCCATTGAGATAGCATGTAATTCTCTTGCATGCCCTAGTTTAGAACAATTAGAGCTCCATGCTGCCCCTTCGCCACCACTGAATGATTTAACAAACACTTTCCAACAGCCGTCAGTGTCACTAGAAGCACCCACTTTAGAATCCCTAGTTGATTTTATTAAGATAGACGATAGGGATGAGTTCCTACAAGCAGACAATTATACTTTCGACAACAGTTCTCCGTCAGAATCAATATCTGTTCAATGTGAATCTGACGTAGAACCAGCAGACGGTTTACTTGAGCCAGACAGAAGAAGACGAACAGGTGATCTGGTAAATTGCATGCCCGTATCGACACCATAAACATGAACTGGCGCCATACTGTAAATTATATTCTCACTTTGACAACAAGAACATGTTCTCTTAAGATATTGCAAATTGCATGTCAGCCTTGACAACAAGAAAGTGTACAGAAAAAAACATTTGATTATTAACTAAAGCAAACAATGGTAGTTTGCTTGTTGCTAGGTGGTATCGGTAAATGTTCTAAAATCAGTTGAAATAACATCATCTGCCTCTGAGTACCTTTTCATGTTACCTTTTGCTGATTACAATAGTATGTGTGGTACACAAAAGTCGCCTTCCGGGAGACATATTAGTGATGGTGTGTCCATCTGTCCGTCGGTCCCTCTGTAATCAGTGAGGTTCAAGGTTTATCTTGTCAATTTCTCTTTATTGAAAATATTTGTGTTGCAGATGTGTAGCTTTGTATAGTTCTTCAAATCGACAGCCCTTTGTCAAAATTTGATAAAACATCAATAACTGATTTCGGGACTGGGTCATATTTTAGGATATTGTTCTCACTAGTTGGATTCATAAATATACAATAGTGGAATAAAGTTTGGAATACTTTTTTGGCGATCCATATTGAGGTCATGTAATATTCTGTGTGGCGAATAAAAGTACAGGGAAAAGAAATCTGATGGTCTGAAGACATGAAACACAACAAGTTCATTTTTTCACATTCTCTTTATTTGCAATTTCCACTACTGTATAGCAATGGGGGATGGGGATGGGGTAGGGTTTGGGGGTGGGGTGGGAATACGTACCGTAATATACTGAGTAATCCATTTTAGTTGAAAGTTGCATTTGTTGCCTTCTTTGTTTCATTAGCTTGTCAGACGAGACAAGATACCAGTCAAGGAGTGGTACAGGGCAGCATCGTTTTACAGTTAAGTCAGTAACTTCTAGAAGTCAACGGTGAGTCATTTTCATAAATCAAGTGTGTGTAGAATACAGCTGCATATGTGACATTACAATTACTTTTTTCGACATCCGATTTATATCAAACTTTCACGCTGCAATGAAAAATATGTCAAGTCTGCAACAAGTATTCTGCACTTTCTTCTTGATTAAATAGTTAAAGAAAGATATGCAAAAATTTACAAATGCCCACTTTCGCCATTGTACTAATTTCTCTACTCTTTTTCGAATTTTACTTTAAAATGAATCTAGATATATTTCTTTTTTTTTCTTTGTTATTATGACATAATTATGCGATTTGTAAATAAATAAAATACATTGTATTGCATTTTAAATTTACGAGTGCAGAAATAATTATGAAAAATATTACTATTTGTATAAAGTGCTAAGGGTTTGAAGTTCTCTTTCTTAAAAAGAATAATTTTAGCTTTTTGTTCGAATAAACTGTTGTGAAATATTTAGGTGTTGTGTTTGAACACTACCAGATAGCCATAAAGAGGTGAAATATGTAAGAAATAGCAGAAAAAAGGGAAAGTGTATATGTCGTTATTTAACGAAGAGTGTTCCCTGAGGACGATTTTACTGCGTTTTATATGCATCTCTGTCTGTGGTGTGTTGGGATGGAACAGAATGTTAATGTTGAATCCACTTAAGTGGTTGTAGTTTTGTACAGCCGGTGGATTAAATACCCCTGCCTAAATGTAAACTTTTTACTTTTATTAGAATTTCGCATATGGTATGCTGGCTAACAGAAATAAATACGTGGCATTTTTAACTGCCTGGCTATCCCTTTAGCTCAGATTCATCAAAGTATTAGCTTATATTTTATTGCTCAGAGAATACGCATATTTTCATAGTTCATAAAGAGTTATCTTTGAGCCTGTCTGAAACCTGCAAAATTATACACTATAATTTTCTTACAATTTCTTAAGCAGTGCTCATAATTAATAATTAGATAGTTCGTTTAATTAGACGACGTCTTAATAAGTTTTCATATCTGTAAATATTAAGGGATATCGCTAAACATTGCTCATAGCAATAATTTAATCGCTACACCTCCATGTTAAATTATAATTTTCATAGAAATGTTAGGAAGTATTTATTTATAAATAACGAATTAATTACATCTTTCTATATAAGTTACATATATCTAAATCATTTAAAATACCTTTAAATAGTAAGATACACCTTTGTTGATATCAAGATATATCGGGTTGCAGAGATATATCTCTTAACTAATTACCAGTATTTCATGTTAAATCATTTATCTCAGAGTGAACTACAAATATCTTTTCATTCATATAGAAGTGTCAAAAGTTGATACAAGATATTTTTGATAAAAAATATCTACAATTACGTAGAGATCTGTCATTAATCAATACTCAATAAATGGTAGAACAAATTTACTGTATTGGTAATGATATCCAGGATTATAACATTGCCACTTATATTTATTGCCTACTTCTGACATGTAATGTAAACCTGTGAAAAAAGAAAAGAATTATTCGGACAGGCTTTAGCAATAGAACATGAATTAGGACCTAGGAACTAGGGCCCAACAAATGCCAGCCGGACATTTGTTGCCTTCTTTTTTATCTGGGGTATGCTCCTTTCCCCAACGCCTCCCCCCTCACTTTGCCCGAAATGAAAAAAATGGCATTGTCTAATAATCCATTTGAAAACAGATTTTTAGTCCACTTTAGAGAATATTTTGATATAACCGTTTAAAATGAAATGAACAAAACAGTTAATACCGTTGTTTTGACAGCATGTTTGTGACTCGTCTTCTAGGTGACACCTCGGTTGTCTGGATACTCTACTCATATCTTAGTGGTTAAAGGTCTTTGGTAAGGCAATAGTTTACACACGGTAATAAGTTTGCTTCAGATGAATAGATGGCATGTAGAAATTTTATTACACAAGATTAATGGCCGTTTGAAGGCTTTCTATTTTAAAGGGCTGGTGTGTAGCATTTTCATTGAATGTTTCAAGATGCAAAAGAGCTCGAATCCTATCAGCAGCGAGAAAACGAGTCTTCTACCACAGATTTCTAGCACAGAGTTTCTGCTACAGTGTCCATCCCCCTCGCGGCAGCGAGCTCTCAGCAAAGTTGAGCGCGCCATTCAAAGATGTATTCGAAATATTCAGCCCCATTCAAAGATGTGTTCGAATGGTTAGCCCATTCAAAGACATGCTCATTTTTTTCACACACACGCACACACTCAAACATAATAACACCACTAGCGCATTTCTGATTTTTGGGCGGCCACCCTGAAAAGGGCAGCCAGGAGGGTTTTCACCTTCCTCACTGGCTTTTAGTTAGAAAAAGGTCAGCCTGTCTTGCACCGGTTTCATCTGCTGTGTCATTTGCTTGCCGTTGAAGAGGAAGTAGACCGTTCTGGCTCCACAGGTCATAGATTTTAGGCCGTTCTCATGACAAAGGGATGCAGGCACAGTAAATGCACGCTTAGTGTCAGCAAATGGACGCGATCGCTCTGCCATTTCCTAGGATGCAACGGCATCCAAAACACTGCTCAATGTCGTTAAACAAGAAATATCTAGCACATGCTGGATATTCAACTTCTTCCTGAGCGGTCGGCACGTACTCCCCAAGCATCAGCCTCCTTTGGTAGGCCGCCATACAATCGCCTTCCTCAATGTTCTGCAGCCTTTTCCCAGTAGTGACGATCCGGTTCATGAAAACCGGTAGGCAAACTACCGCAGCACGTGTCGGATCCGGTAACAGCTGAAAGAAGTACTGTCTGTACTGTCTGCCTGTTGCTGCATGGACCGGAACATCCATTTCCATAACTTCGCGGACGACTACCGGATTGTTGATGGCAATGTAGAACTCCATTATGACAAGTGAGAAAGAAGTGTAAAGGGAAGGTTTTTATATACCCCCTAGGTTTTTATATACTATGAACAAACTATGACCCCCCCCCCCCCCTAGGCTAGCAAAATTTAGTTTGGATCACATATAACAATCTTGGTGTATCCGCTTGTGAAAACATACATATGATGTATACTGTATAAAAGAAGCGATGAAGAGGACCAGGTCAGCATTCAATGTGTAGCCATGGAGAAGGCAAGTAGCTTTAAAATAAGTGTGAACTTAAATATTACTGAGGAGCATGGAGAATTTGGGCCATTTCTCCGAATCAAACGTGGAGAGAAATCGTTTGCTTTAGAGCCATCCTTGTGGAAGACTGTGTGTCAGAACTTGAAAAAATTTACGCAATATTGGCTTCAAACTGTACTTAATGCAAGAAAAGTGGCTTGAAGTCATTTCATACCAAAGCATGCGCTATGTGAGTTTTGTGTGCACATTACTGTTTGAAGGGACAGTATACAAGTATTACATCAAAATGAATGACGGTGAATGGGAGACAATGCTTCAGGAGATGGATAACATCAACTCAGTCTTATTCGCCAAACCTGAGCAAGTCCCATGTACGGCATGTCATGGGGTGAAAATTGTCATCAAACTGCAAAGGACAATCGGATGAAGGTGACAAACCTATCCAAGGAAAGATTGTCTGAAGTTCAATTGGAGAATATGAACGTGCAAAATCAGCTTGGACTTACCTGTGAATATTGCAATGCTTCCGGATATGCCAGTGATTATTATTGTCACTACCACAAGAACAATTGCAAGATGTTTCAAGGCGAAGTATGTGGACTACATGATAAGTGAACTGGCACGTTTTGGTTCTAATGAAGAACAACTGGAACACTTTAACATCTATTGGGAACTTGCTCATTCAACGCTGAACTTGCCAAACTTACGTGAGGATTTCATCATGGAGTGTGTGCTTTCAAACATTGGCGGAGCTGAGGAGTTTGATGTGGAAGCAGCATTTCACTTTGTTTAGTTTGATCCAAGACTGTTTGATGAAGTGAGACATTGGCTAATCTATATTGCAGTATAATTGCAGACATTACACTGAGACAATATATTGTGCAAAAAGCATATTGTGAAGAAATGTTACTAGCTGTAAAACAAGTTGGATGTTTAGTATGTCCTGCTTGTCGAAATGAAAAGTGTAAAGAAATACTTGTCAAAATGATGAGTGTAAAGAACATACTTGTCATTTCACATGTGTCTATACATATTGGAATGAAGCTAAATATTATATCCATTTAGATAAAGTGTTGGACAATGCAAATAAACGTTGTGAGAAATATGGTGTAAATGTTGTAACATTTGATGAATTAAGTAGTTGGTTAGTGTACATTAAAGATCAATGGGCTCCAATTATTCATACCATTGTGTCTATACTTGATTTTTTTTTAAAAAACATGTGTTTGTACAAAAAAGAATAAACTGTAAGATATATTGATTGAGTTATGAGGTGAAATAAAATGTAAGATATTGAAAAGTGGTGCTCATTTAGCGTTAACATGTCAACGGGGAAAGACTACTTAGCCAATATTTACTTTAAACCTGGCCAACCCAGGGCATTTGCTGGTCCTTACAAAAAGAGATAAACTTTCACAATGGCCGGTAACACAATAAATCATTGGGGCTACGCCTGAAGTGGAAAAAGGAAAAACGAGAAGCTTCAATGACATAACAATTCTCTGGGATTCCAAATGTCAAAAAATCCATGGTGTGCAGAATAAATATTACGTTGCTATCATGTTATGACACGACTATTTAAGCATAATCAGGCATAATTTAAGGCAATTGTATGATTCCTATTTACAGTTTGTATCTAAAGTAGCTGAAATTTTCCATAAGTAGTATTTTAGTAGTGTGAAAGTGCGCTTTTGGGCACAGTTGTGCTCAAACCCGCATTTTCCAGTGTTTCCAAACCCGCTCGGATTTGAGCACAGGTGTATTCAAACCCGCGCGGGTATGAGCACAGTTTCCGGAAGTGAATGTAAATTATTTCGTCAAAGCAGTGAGAGACGAAATGACGCATGATTTCGTCATGTACTTTCGTCATCCCATCTAGTCACGTGTACTTTTAACCTTTATCTCATTTCGTCAAGGACACTTTCGTCAAAGTACCCGTGTCCTTTTGACCTTGACCTAATTTTGTCAAGGACAATGCAACCTTAACCTAATTTCGTCAAGAACACTGTAACCTTGACCTGATTTCGTCAAGTACACTTTCGTCAAAGTACGCACGTACTTTCGTCATCCCTTCCGAACACGTTCAAACGTGCATGATTTTGTCATACCATCATGGCACGTTCGTCAAAGCAAACATATGAAAGGATGGAACCGAAAGGATGTATCAATGTAACATTTGTTCGAAATCTTACCATTGGCCACATAGTCTTAAAGGACACTTAAAGCATGTACACACTTCAGAAGTGAATGGAAGTGAGCGTGCAGAAGGCGAATGGGAGGAATAGATGGAAAACCCTATAAAAGCACCTATCATGGAAACGTTAGATGAGTCTTCTATTGAAAGTCAAAGAGTTGACATGGGTGAAAATAATGCACATGCTTGTATAGAATGCGGTGCATTATAGAACAGCCAAGAAGCTTTGTTCAAACATATGAACCATTGTAGCGAGGACAGCGATGACAGCAGTTCTGAAAGTGAGTCAGAAATAGACTCTATTTGGTATGATATGGTCCAAGAAGTATATGATGACCATGATGACAAATTTCAAGAAAAGGTTTCAGAATATGAAGAACAAGGGATGACATTTGCCCGTCAAAGAGCAAGTGATGACCTTCGATCCATTTATAAGCACCACCGAAAACAACTGTTTATGAGACTATTAAAATAATCTCAACGTCTAGAACAAAGCGAACATTATCAAACCATTTTAGAGGACTTTAATCATTTTCTTGATGAAAAACATTACGAGTATTCAAAGGTATTAAAGGCGGCTATAAGAAGAAACGATGCATTCTTTGAAGAGCTTCTAGATGAGGTGGAGAATGATGAAAGCAGCGACGAAGAAAGTGATGTGGATGAGGACAGTGAAGTGCAAAGGAGTGGAACAGATGAAGAAAAATAGACTTATTGACTAAACTTTATAATAAAGATTTTGTAAATAAACAAATGTTGTAATAGTTTATTGATTTAAGCGCTGTATATTTAAGAGTATTAATAAAACTATTCAATAAATGTCTTGCTTGTTTATGTGTAAACGCAGTTTCAACGTTTTTCACATATTCAACGTTCACTTTTCCTTCATTAAAGACAAAGTCCAGCTGAACAGATTGATGAAAAATGGTTGAAATCGGTCCAGTAGTTTTAAAGTTATATTTGATTAAAACTTTTAGGTAAATGACGTCATCCGTTACGTCATCAATAAAATATTAAGTTCTCCTAAACACTATGTTGAAAAGATGGTTAAATCAGTCATGACGTCATCAATAAAATTTAAAGTTCTTCTCAATACTATGGTGAAAGGATGGTTGAAATTGACCGGGTAGTTTTAAAGATATGTGCGTTTAAAATTTTGAGTAAATGACGTCATTCATGACGTCATCAGTGACGTCACCAATTAGAGTTTAAAGTCTTCCTAAATACTATGGTAAAAAGACGGTTGAAATTGACCGAGTAATTTTAAAGATATACTCAACAAAAAAAGAAACGCAACACCTATAGAGGGGGTTAATTTTTTTTCTATTAGTATATTTAATTGTTCTTGTACATTCTATTACTTGGAAAATGATTGTCCAAACAATGTGTCAAAATCATTCCCCGCTCTGTCTTACAACTCGAGCGAGCAGTCACGTGACCTAAACTCGTAGTCTAGGACATTGTGAAATAACCGCTGAGAGTTATTGAATTATTTTTTCATAGTCTCAAGCCTTAACAAAAGAGTGCACGTTGTACAAAATTTTAAGTTTCTGGAACGATCCTAACCGATGCCACGTTTAACCGCAATTGAGCGAGATCGTGCGATCGGCATGCTCGAAAGTGGAAAAACGGCAACTGACGTGGCGCGGGCGTTTGGCGTCCACAAATCGACGGTTACTCGCCTGAGAATAACATTAGATACAACAGGGTCCACATCCGATCGTTCTAGAACGGGCAGGCCACGGTCAACGACCCCAGACCAGGACCGACAGATCCGCTTGTCACACCTCCGTGATCGCTTTCGCTTAGCAACTGTTACCGCTAGAGAAACACCAGGATTGCATTATCCTCGTATCAGTGCTCGAACTGTGAGAAACCGGCTGCGTCGCGCCAATCTTCGAGCTCGTCGCCCATACAAAGGCTTACTCTTAACACCTGCCAGAAGGCGCGCTCGGCTTCAGTGGGTAACTACACACATCCGGTGGCCTCAACGACAATGGCGCAGCGTTCTTTTTACGGACGAATCTCGTTTTAGCCTCAATTGCGCAGATGGAAGAGTTCGCGCGTGGCGTCGCCCAAACGAGCGTTTTAGCAACGCATGCTTTCAAGAGAGAGATAGTTGGCACAGTCAGAGCGTCACGGTTTGGGCCGGAATATCATTCTCGCAGCGTACGGAACTCCGCTTTGTCAACAACTATCTTAATGCCGAACGATACATGGACCAAATCCTCGAACCTAGTGCAGTTCCATTTGTTCGACAGCATGGTCACCAATTGAACACGCTTGGGATATGCTTGGTAGGGCCGTGCGTAATCGGGATCCAGCCCCCAGTACTTTACCGGAACTACGACAGGCTCTTGTTGAGGAATGGAACCACATTCCTCAACAAAGGATTCAGCGTCTGATATGCTCCATGAGACGCCGGATGGTAGCTGTTCGCGAAGCGCGTGGAGGACACACGAGATATTAGGCTTGTGAACTGCTTTTTGGATACCTTCAGTTTACGTAAGCTTTACAGCGTAACAATAACAATGTAGCTTTGAATTTGTAGAGAAATGAAATTATCTATTGATTCTGAGTCTATACCTAAAATTTTGTTGTTATCTGTCCAGTATTGACAATATAACAGCCATTTGAAAAAGATGCGTTTCTTTTTTTTGTTGAGTATATGTGCGTTTGAAATTTTGAGTAATTGACGTCATCTGTGACGTCATCAGTGACATCATCCATAAACACTTCAAGTCTTCCTGAATACTGTTGTGAAAAGATGGTTGAAATCGACCGAGTTGTTATGAAGTTATGTTCGATTGAAGTATTTGGTAAATGACGTCATCAATGACGTAATGGGATGACGTAAGCATATGTTTGCTTTGACGAACGTGCCTTGATGGTATGACAAAATCATGCACGTTTGAACGTGTTCGGAAGGGATGACGAAAGTACGTGCGTACTTTGACGAAAGTGTCCTTGACGAAATCAGGTCAAGGTTACAGTGTCCATGACGAAATTAGGTTAAGATTGCAGTGTCCTTGACAAAATTAGGTCAAGGTCAAAAGGACACGGGTACTTTGACAAAAGTGTCCTTGACGAAATGAGATAAAGGTTAAAAGTACACGTGACTAGATGGGATGACGAAAGTACATGACGAAATCATGCGTCATTTCGTCTCTCACTGCTTTGACGAAATAATTTACATTCACTTCCGGAAACTGTGTTCATACCCGCACGGGTTTAAAAACACCTGTGTTCACACCCGCGCGGGTTTGGAAACACTGGAAAATGTGGGTTTTAAAACACCTGTAGGTAGGTGGGTTTTTTACTTTATTTTTTTGTTGCTTCTTTATTTTGTTTATTTTTATATATATTTTTATATATGTAATTTTCTTTCATTTGTTTATTTGTTTATTTTTTATTTGCTTATTCTTTTTATTTCAGATCCTTTAGACTTCAATCACATCGCGCGCGGCTTTTTACCACTTCCGGGATACTGTGCTCATAGCCGCGCGGGTATGTTGAACACACCTGAGCTCAATCCCGAGCGGGTTTGAAAACACCTGAAAATGGGGGTATGAGCACAGTTTCCGAAAGTGAATGTTAATTATTTACTTGTTTATTTATTTTTATTTGTTTATTTGTTTATTTATTTCTTAATTTAATTTTCCTTTTTTATTATTTTTCATTCGTTTATCCACATTATATTTTATTTTGTTTTTTTTTTACTTGTTTATTTTTTTTTAATCAATTGTTTATTTGTTTATTTATTTTTCATATTTTATTGTTTTTTATTTGTTTAGTTTATCTTTTATTTGTTTAATGTTTTACTTGGCTATTAATTTATTTTTTATTTTATTTTTATTTGTTTTTTTATTTTTTAGTTGTTTATTATGTTTATTTATTCAGGTGGAGACCCTTAAATAGGGGGATGAAAAAAGTGTGCTTGAATGAGGCAAAGGTCATAGTGTCCTTGACATGCACTGTCTTTGAATGAGGTCAAGGTTTATGAGGTCAAGTGTCCTTGACAAAATCAGGTCAAGGTCAAATGTACACGTGCCTGGATGAAATGACGAGGGTGTCCTTGACGAAATGAGATCAAGGTTAAAAGTACACGTGCCTAGATGGGATGACGAAAGTACATGACGAAATGATGCATCATTTCGTCTCTCACTGCTTTGACGAAATAATTTACATTCACTTCCGGAAACTGTGCTTATACCCGCGCGGGTTTGAACACACCTGTTCTCAAATCCGCTCGGGTTTGGAAACACCGGAAAATGCGGGTTTGAGCACAGGTGTGCTCAAACCCGCATTTTCCCATTACTAAAATACCACTTAAGGAAATGTCAGCTACTTTAGATAAAAACTTTAAATAAGAATCATATAAATTATGCCTGATTATGCTTAAATAGTCGTGTCATAACATGACAACATCGTAATATATATATATATTCTGCACACCATGGATTTTTTGACATTTGGAATCCATGTGAATTATTACGCCATTGAAACTTCTCGTTTTTCCTTTTCCCATTCAGGCGTGGCCCCAATGATTTATTGTGTTACCGGCCATTGTGAAAGTTTATCTCTTTTTGTAAGGACCAGTGGCCGTATTCACGAACATCTAAGTTTATTTACTTAGATATTAAACTTAGATCTCAAGATTAAACTTACGCAAGTTTACTTACTTACATGATATTCACAGAAGAAAACTTACGTAAGTTTAGCAACTAAGTTCAATATTGCAAAATTTTCATAAATATAGTACGAGTAATTGTAATCGCATAAACGGGTTGTCAATGTAAATATCGGAGGCCGATGAAAACTGTTAGATGTTTCGGGACGGCAAAGCTTCTTCTTGTGTCCGACTCCAAATTTTAGAGATTTTCGACCAAAAAATGAATACTATCTCTGGAAAATCTGTATCGAGTTAAGAGTTCATCGTCACTGTAAACCTCAAACGGATTACTCCTATCTCGAAACACTTTTTCCCCTCCTACAAACCCTTTCATATTCTCCTTTTAATCTCAATAAAATCATTGTTGCCAAGGTAAACAAAACACTCCGGCTATTTAAATATAGCGTTGGATTGAACTTTGAAATCTAAGTGTGGTCCGAAGTAAACTTAGAATTTTAAACTTATACTTGAGTGTAAGTTTAAACTTACATTTTGTGAATACCGCTAAGTTTAAGCAACGGGAATCTACGTTTACTCTTACATTTTTGCACTTAGATTGCCTCTAAGTTTAAACTTACACTTTCGTGAATACGGCCACAGCAAATGCCCCGGGTTGGCCGCATTTTCGCACTACTTATTTTACATTTAAATAATTGTCTTTTAATTCGTATTTTAAAATGTCAATGGCATTTGAGTATATATGCGTGGAAACACACTTGTAACGATGTAGAATTATAAATGAAATTCATGTGTATATGTGTCCCAATGGCAACCAATGTCGTAGACTTTCGGAGTTCATACGTACAAGAAAAGGCCGAAGGCACAAAATCAAAATCGTGGGACATAGGACATTTCGCGCTGCGCAAACTAGAAAAATGGTTTGAAAAGAAAAAAGATTCTCCTGGGCTGCAATATCATCAAATTGAAGATCTGTTATCACATTTTTATGGCTTACATACTGAACTGGATTGCGAAAAGATACCAGAAGAAAAGAAAAAAATTAAGAAATTTTTAAATAATACAGTTTGTGAAGGCTTGAGGGATTGGGCTTTTAAAACTAATGTGTCATTTGATATTAACTATCTCTACGATTACTTAAAGCTAAGATCAGGAATTCAGTTCATAATTGACGATTATTTTAATAAATCAGACAAAGACTGCATCGAAATCCTAGATTCTCTCAAGGACTTGGATAAAACACTAGGGGTAGCCTGCAGCATTAGCAATCCAATCGACCCCTGTGACGGATACGAAATAGATCTGCCTGATCTCAAGCGACCCGAAAGAGTCCCTAAGTCACATTCCTGGTGGAAAGATGCAGAAAACGAGAAAAAGATAAATGACCGATAAACGTAAGGGTAAGTTTTTAAAAGCCTTTAGATAAACTTTAGATAAACTATATCGATTTTCGCCGTTCTCTCGTTTATAACATATTTACTTTTTTCGCTTAAAAGTTGTTTATTTAAATTGTATTGATTATGAACCTGGCTTTTAAAGTTCCAGGCCCACGAATATTTCATGATATAAGCAATGCAATCAATGCGTAAGAATAACAGTTTTGTTTTCCTCACCTCTTTGGGGTTCATTGATTACTGAGGCACATTTATTAATAGAGTGACAGAGCAGACCATATGTTTCGGGCACAAAAAATCTCGAAAAAATAGATCTTTTGCGCAAACTGTTTACAGCAATATGGATCATACTAGTCTATAGTGTCTTGCAGGTACAAAACAAATCATATATAAATAAAATATCACATTGCCACAAAAATTTACAAAGTACTTAACGTTATTAGAAAACGGAAAATATAGCAAAGCGGAAAAGTGGAAAAAGAATGGCAAATTATTTTTTTTGCCCAAACTTGAGACCTAAACAAAAGATTACATTTTCCCTACAACCGTCTCCAAAAGTGCTCCTTGTATCTGAAACTGGCAGTTTTTTGTTTGTTTGTGGGAACGGAATCCTAATCCCTGTGTTTTCGCCGTGGTGTGGGTACGGAGTGTACGCTGCGAACAGCGAAGTACCTAGGTTTGTCTATGAGTACGATGCATGGATGCAAACCTGGTCATACTTAATGCCCTCAATGCGCATACTGAACTACAAAGTACGGATTGCGCACAGTTCTTGGCATCGGGGAGGGGGGGGGGAGGTGAGGAATGCTGGGTCATACAGTTAGTGGCAAAGCCATGTTTTTTTGAAAAGCTTCAAACTGACACAAATATTTCCAGATTGATTTCAAAATCTTAAAAAATGGCGTATCTGTAAAGAAAATTTAGTCAAAAACATGAGGAATATGTTTCCGTTCACTTTCAGATTCTCTTCTCACAATCTTAAAATCGTTTTACACCTGTAGATAAAGAGATTATGTGAGCAGTATATGTAAATGTAAATGTAAATGTAACTGTAAATGGTGGCAATAAAAATCCGATACTGCTTAAAAGGCTGCAAAGCTATAGTGCGATATGTTTTGTTTCAGATTTACGAATGCAGTTGATGATCGTCCTGCTAAACTGTATGCGTAAAAGGAACTTGATGTGTGGAATGTGATGTACTTCGTGTAAAACGTTTAGTGGGCATTTGTAAGAGGATGGCTGTATAATTATGTGTCCCTTGAACAATAGAAAATTCTGCTGAAATCCTTAAGAATAACAACTACGAGTAAAATTAATAGTTTTCCTTTTCTCTCTCTCTCTCTCTCTCTCTCTCTCTCTCTCTCTCTCTCTCTCTCTCTCTCTCTCTCGCTCTCTCTCTCTCTCTCTCTCTCTCTCTCTCTCTATATATATATATATATATATTGTCTAGGATATTTGAGTAAAAACAATATTTAAAGACAATGAGAAACAAAGATTATGTAAGTTGCATGCTCAACGCGGTATTTGATAATGAACCTGAGCTTAAAAGTTTTATTTGCAGAACCCTGAATATAAAGCCTCAAAATATTAAAGGTACAATTAGGGATGATCACACAAAACGTCTCTTTGGCCTCTTCTATAAAATAGTAAACAAACCGCCTGAATCGGTTGAATTAGAAGGACACAGTCCGAGAAGTACAGAAGAAATTAAGGTGGGTTTTAAAATGTGTCTCTTCATAGGGGGAAATGAATTGTCTGTGGTTGACCTTTGTAACATATTTGATTACACCATGCGTATCTTAAACCAGGCAAGAAAACTGGAAGATAATCTTGAAGGTGTTTGCAGACGATTCATGGAAAACCACGATAATCAGAAAGAAATGGCCAAAAATAAGTTTGTTTGTCATATGAAAGTAATCAAATCCTTTCGCACAGAACATCCGATGTTTTCAAGTGTAATTGCTGCTACCAATCACTATATAAAACATTCAGTAGATGACCAAAATCGCTACGTATCAGAGAGAAATTATTATGCTGTAGCAAGGTCTACTGCAAAACTTCCCATTAGACACAAGGTGAGAAATGATGAAGAGTCTGGAAATAAACGTTACCGGTACCTGGCCGGTAACACGGCGTATGCAGTACGCGAAGACAGACGTAATGCAGATGGTTCTTATCTGGCAGACGATGGACCAAACGTACGATTTGATAACTCCACAATACTTACATGCTTTTACAAAGGAAAGTTTTGTAAATAGATTTTTAGTTGAGTCGTCGGTAGAGAATCAGAATTACAGTTTGAATAGTTCAGGGTTCATTGCAAGACGCCAAAGCGACGTATTCTACATGTAAATGTATTTACATGTGCTTTGAAGCCCATCCCGGCTGAACCTCCCACACCCGTCGTCAGAACCCCCCCCCCCCACAAAAACCCCGTAGGTCCCCCGATCGAACCCTCCCCCCGTTCTCAAGTATAATTTATGTTTTGGACCTATTGTTATTTTATGGATTGTGAGATTTGTCCACATTTAAAATTGCAATTTTCTCTACGTTTGATGGGATTGCCTATTGATTTGATCAGTCGGCATTTAAAATTGCAATTTCTGAACTTCTGAAGAATTTAGTCCTCGTTATAAAATACATTTCATACATTGATTGATGAGATCAGTCACCTTTTTGAAATTGCAATTTCTCTTACGATGGATGAGTCGGGGTTTTGAGGGCGGTTAGGGCAGGGGGTTTGGGCCTGTTTCCTGCAGGCGTTCCTGAAAAAGATGATTTCCTCATTTGAAGGACATGCTTCACGAATCGAAGAAACGAAATTTCCTAGGTTCTTCAATTCCAATTTCCTAGGTTCTAACAGCAAAAGAATGCCATTTTTAAATTTATTGGAGAATTGTTGATTTCAATTGTGCATCTTTGATTTTTTAAAATTCTTCTTTTTTTTTGTTTATCAAGAATTAATTTTTGCTATCTCTATTATATTTTTGATATCTCTAAATGTATTCTTATCACAAAAAGATATTTCTTGATATCAATAAATATTTAGAGATATCAAGGAATATTTATTGATACCAAAAATGATTTAATATCTCTAAAATGATTTAAAGAGATCAACAATTCAATTCTTGGTAGCAAAAATGAAATACTTGATAGCAAATCTCAGTTCCAAGCGCAACATTTTTTCCTTTAATTGATATCAAGAATTTATTTCAGACACCATCATGTCATAGTGAGACTTTCTAAATTTATATTTTGAAATCTGCAAATGATTTTTTATGTCAAAAATTTATGTTTTAATGGAATATATATGTGATGTGTGATATATGTGATGTGTGATATGTTATATATATATATATATATATATATATATATATTCTTTTTTGTTAACGTAAAGTGCATATGATAATATTCTGTGATATATGATGATGTGTGATATGTGATATATATATATATATATATATATATATATATATATATATATATATATATATATATATATATATATATATATATATAATGTGTGATATGTGATAGATATATATATCAAAAATAAGTATTAAATGTTAAAACAGCATTCTATATATATGTGGTATGTGATATATATATATATATATATATATATATATATATATATATATATATATATATATATATATATATATTTATATATATATATATTCTTTTTTGTTTACGTATTGTGCATATGATAATATTCTGTGATATATGATGATGTGTGATATGTGATATATATATATGATGTGTGATATGTGATAGATATATATATCAAAAATAAGTATTAAATGTTACAGCAGCATTCTATATATATATGGTATGTGATATATATATATATATATATATATATATATATATATATATATATATATATATATATATATATATATATATATATATATATATATATATATATATATATATATATATATATATATATATATATATATATATATATATATATATATATATTAATTATAGGGGAACATTCTGCATTTTCAATTGAGAAATATTGAGACACTAATTTTAAAATATAAACAAAGGACCATCCATAAAGAAACGCACTCAAAATATTTGGGTCCCTTGACACTCCCTTTCCTATACGGAACAATTTTGATGTCACCAACCCCCCTCACCCTCCGTACGTAAGTAGGTTATGGATGGCCTCCAAAACCAAACAAAGATCGACAAAAGCAAAAACTTAAGGCCTTTTTATCTGTCTTTTTCTCAGGTGCTTTCTTCATAATTGCAATTGTTAAAAAAATTTAACCAATTGAAACTCAGCAGCTAAATACGTGGCATATACTTTTTATATAGTGCTAATTTTTTATGAGACATTTATAACAACATTTTGCGTTCGCGCATTTGGCGCCTTGCACTTTTGAACAAATAACATTTATAATTCTTTAAAACGCAACTGGTAAATTGATATATAAGTGTTATGTCAACTAAGCGCTTAACAAAACCATCAAAATGTGTTTTGTGAAAAAAAATAAGCAAGAATTTTGGCCAATTCCGGGTTCCTTTAATTTAAAAAAACATTGACTCCAGCCGGGTCTCTTTTTTTACAAAAAATCCCAGGCCCAGTTTTTTTGTTTTTTTTTTTTTGTTTTTTTTTTTTGGATGAAAAAATTGGGTGAGAAGCAAGGCTACTTTACTTCCTGAGTTTAGTTTATGTTTGTATGACTGTTAATTAGTTAAAATTTAAATCTGCCGCTCCACCACAATGTTTGTATTTCATTTTATATAGTTAGTAAACTGTACTATTTAAGTGACTGTGACATATATTGTGTTATTTCTTACATAAACTAATCAATCTAGAATCATTGGTTTTATTCTATTTACCGAGCCAACTATTATGCTCCCCCCTCCCGCTCCGTGTTTTTTGTGCATTCCACAGTTCGTACAAAATGCAAATGTAGTTTTGGTTTTAAGCGAAACTGTCGTATGGTAAGAATACACGAAGCAGCGCTTTAGGAATAATGAACAATGAAAAGGTGTTACACAAGATAAGAACACCGTTATGCAAACAAATGTGATAAGTTGTTATAGCGATAACAGGAAGAGATTGATAGTTTGGCTGTGTCCCCGACGCCTATGTTACATCGATATTGTGATGCCTGTACAACGCCGATTTTCTAGCATCTATACTATCGTTTTATTTCATAAAACGAGCTTTTACCAATAAAAGCGGAATTTGCGTTCTCCACTTTTAGATGGGTTGCCTTCTGGTTGTGTACTACCGCACAATAGAAACGAACTTTTTCCTTGCAGTTAGAATGGTCCTTTTCCACTCTCCATCCATCGACCAATGAGAATGAGGAAATTCTTTGTATTACGTCATTTGAAGATATATGTCAGTCCCTTTAAGCCCCAATGAGGTGGTGTCAACACACCCAGGCTTGTTGTGGGATGGATGGAAGGAAGGATAAGCTAAAAGTGGAGAAGTCGAATTGAGCTTTTACTCGTAAAAGCTCACTTTTCGAAATAACGAAATAAAACGATAGTTTTACTTCACAAAAGCTTTGACTTCGCTTGTCTCCACTTTAAGATGGGACCGGAGCAGGGGAGCCTGCCATTCTGAAGAACTGCGCGAAAAAGAGGATTACGCAATAACTCGTAAGACTGCGTTGTAACTAAAAGTAGAGTGGGGTTTTTAGAGGCAAAAATAAGTCTCAAAACTAAGTTCCTCTTCTCTTATTTCTAAAATTTGGTCGTGGGAACAGTCCCGAGCCGTAACAATTCTTTCGGTAACTCTGAAACAAATACAGCAGAACCTCTGAAATCGGGCCACCCTTGGGATCGGAAAAACGTGCACTATTTCAGAGCTGGTCCCATTTGGGAGGTTTGGTCATAGATTCAACTTCGATGTCCAAACACAATGAAAGTATTATTCATTTACTATGATATCTATTACGCCTCAACTGATTAGCAATCTATATGTTATAGATTCTTTATCCAACTTGACGCAAGGATCATAACGCAATCGCTTTTCCCAGAATCACAGTTTCTTCATAAGCACTGACACATTCAATTTTCCGTTTCAATATCCTTTGGACTTGAGATTTGCTAATTCCTTACTTTTTAAGCTAATTTTCTTTGCCCAATCAATTTACTGTCATTAATGATCTCAATTTTATCTTTGAGACTAATGTATTTTCTTTTTCTCTTCACTTTTTTCCGTTTCCATATTGCAAATTCCGTATACTTTCACAGTAAAGGACCTCACCTTATATACAAAACCATGACACTTGAGTATCAAGAGATTAAGTAGATGTCGAGTTGTCCCCGACCGCTCCCAGTGCAGTGTCCGGTGTCAAAAGGATTATAGCGCGCAAGAGTTACTCAGAGGGTAGCCAATACAGTGACAGATTAGGCACTAAGTGACAGTAATGCAATATGCAATCAGAAATTCTTTGTACATTTTCAACGTGGTTGAACTCCGGAAAATATTTCACCATGTTTCAAAGAATTAGCTGGTGCGGTAACAGTGGCAAGGATTATTGTGTGCAAGAAATAATAAGAGGGAAAGCAATGAGTTTGTATATTCTCAGGTGCTATTGTTTAAACAATAGATAGCAAAATAAAGCCCCTTTCTGGTTACACACTTGTTACCATAATCCCCAGCAAAACAATATCCAAGACGGCAACTTGCTAAGTGTTGTGTTAAAGCGTGTGCCGCACAGATACAGTGAATTCCCCTCTGTCCCATAGTGGTCCGTTCTCAGGCATTTTGAGCGCTCGGGACCGAAAAAAAGTGGCCCGAAGTGGTCGGTTCCGAGGTAGTCCCAATTCCGAGTTTCCTTAACCATTGACCTCTATGGAGCGCAAAAAATGTGCCCCATTTCAGAGGTGGTCCCAATAGGTTCCGCTGCAGCGATGCTACGGGAGCGCGGCCTATAGCGAACGTCCCTTTAAACATTATCTTGAATAAAAAACATAAAACAACTCCTAGGCCCATCACTGGTGGGTAACTGTGAGTTTGTGATTGCTTTTCAAGGGGTCGTGATGAAATAGACTGGTCTGCGGTGGCGCCGTTACTTCTTCTATTTTGGATTGGTTGTTATTGCGGCCTTTGGGGAATACACCTTTCTGCCTGCCTTTGCACTTGGGTCTTGGAGTGGGTGTTCTGCAACAAAGGGCTTTAGGTTGTAATTGTCGTCTCTGTTGCTATAAAGGGTTCCAAGGAGTAGATACCCGAAAGTTCGTCTTGGGAAAACATCTGGGTGAGTTGGTTTGCGTCTGATTGTGCCCCATCGTAAGCGGCTAAAATGACTTCTTTTATGTATTTGGAAATTGTTGGTCTAGAGAAGTCCTTGTTAAATTTTGGCATAAAGGAAATGATAAGTGCTTTTTTGTTTTCCGATCTATATGCCTCTGAAATGTCCAGGTGCTGGCGTAGGGCTTTCACGGGGCACAATGAGACTGATCCTTCAGGAATCTGTTCTTCCGGCAGGGATGGTTGGTTTATGTGATCAAAAGTTCCCATTCCATGGGTATGAATGTGGGTTTTTCTCATGAATCCTGCTCTTGGGACGAGGGAAACCTTATCCCAGTTCCCATTTTCTCTGTTTACCGTTTTGTCCAAGGCACGGATTTCGCTTCTCCTCTTGCCTGATCCTAACGCTAGTAAAAAAGGTAAACCTCATTGTAGCGTTTTTGGTGAAAATTACCTTTTCCTCAAAGATGTCAGCTCGTTGGAGATAACGAAGAACCAACGACAGATCCCATTTTGCTATGTTTTGTGTGTTAGGGGGAGAGTTTAAAGTGTCTGATCAGTTGGGATAAGGCAGATTCTTCCACAAGGTCGTAACCTGTGGATGCATTGAGTCTAGAGCCTATAGCGGACCTGTACCTTAATGGAGCCCACGTTAGACGCGTATCTGTAAAGAGATGATATAGGAAGTCTGCTACTACTAGATTTGGAGCACCACGAAGCCCTGGTGACCTTTGCTGTGGTTGTTAACTATTTTATCTACTATTTCTTCGGAGAAATCTTTCTTTTTAAGAAGGACTGGTTAGGCACCATAGGTGCAGATTCAGTAGGTGGTTGAGATAGAAGTTTCTTGTGGCATGGAATCGGGACTGATTTCATCACCTTGCACTGTAGTATTAGGGCGAACCATGGGGCTCCTGGCATCCATGGGGCTACAAGAAGAAGGGACTGCGGTCTCAACTCGATAATTTTTTGTAGAACTTGTAGCAGGATTACCGCGGGGGAAAGGCGTAAAGTACATCTTGTACTGGCCACGGGCAGTTGAGGGTATCCACTGCCCAGGATCGGGGGTCTGGGCAGTGGGAGACAAACCTCGCTAGTTGTGTCGTCATGGAGTTGGCAAATAGGTCTAAGGTAGGAGTTTGCCATGGCAATTGGTTTATCAACCACTGGAAGGGTGATTTTGTTTGTTTGTTTGGTGTTTAACGTCCCGTTCACCAACTAGGGTGGGTATATTAGGACGAACTTGCTAAAGAAAGAAGTCGGAGAAAAAGAAGGACGAATGAAGAAATAGTAAAAGGAGAATTGGAAAGGAAAAAATTCCGATTAGTCGCCTCTTATGCCATGCACGGAACAGAACGCAATGGATGTATTCTTAAGAATTCCTCCACCCCACAGGGGGATGGAAGGGTGAGCGGGCTAGAAACCATTCGGTATGGATGATTTGGCTCACTCTGGAGGCTAGGTCTGCCAGTACATTTAGTTTCCCCGCTAAATGACGGGCTACGAGAGTAATGTTACACTGGCGGGCGAAGGAAAGAATCCCGAATGCCAGTTTTGATAGAGAAAAGGATCTGGTCCCCCCTTGCCTGCTTAGGTATGCCACTGCTGTTCAGTTGTCTAACAGGATCAACAATTTTTTGTCTCTGATTAGGCTGTTCAGCTCGTAATTTCGGCCAATTTATGTGGCACCTGTTTAGGGAGGGGTGGGGGGAGAATCGCTTTCCATATCTGACCCTGGCAGTGTATTCCCTCAATCCTTCTGCAATGAGTCCGCCTGAAGCTCTATTTCTGGAGACGGCGGGTGGAACTGGACCCTTTCGAACATTGTAAGAGGGTCGCACCACCATCGCACAGGAGCCAGAGTTGTTTGAGATAATTCCATTTTCACTTGGGAAGATCTTCCTTGCCTCAGAACAAGCCTTACCTGTCTTTGGAATGGTCTGTAGTGTAGGCAGCCTAATGGGACCGTCTTTTCGGTTGCTACTAAGAGGATTAGTAGAGACTTCATTGCTCGTAGGCTTACCTTCCTGTCTACTGGGATCCCATTTATGGTCTGAGAGATCTTGTGACGTCTTTCCTCCGCGGAAAAAGTCTTCGCGTTTTCCAGATTCCATGTCTCTCCGAGGAAGGCGATGTCTTGATTCGGGTAGATTGACCTACTTGTAGAGCTTTGTGCACCAGTGTTAGAGTCTGCTGATGGAGTACCCGTCTGTCCTGGTGAGCTAGGTACTAATCGTCTACAGATTAAAAGACCAGCATGACTTTTATATCTTCATTACCTTCGAGAACACATACGGTGCCGTGGACAGGCCGAAAGGAAGTACCCGAAAGCAGAGCAGTTCTCGATCTACTTGGAAGCCGAGAAACGTTTTGGCGGAGTGGTGTAGTGGGATGTGGAGACCTACATTGGCTAAGTCTATGGAGGTGTCCCACAGCCCTGCCTGAAGGGTTTTTATGATATGAGCAGTGTCCATCTGGAATGATGTTACCAGTAAGACCTCGTTGAGGGAGAAGAGGTCTATTACTAGTCTCCAACCTTCGGATTTTTGGGAAGCAGAAAACCCTTGCTGATAGAAGATGTCTGGTTTTCTGGCATTTCCTGTATGCTCTCCTTTTCTTTTAGAGTCAATAGCATTTCTTGGAGGTATGGAACCTTTTTGACTTTTTCGGTAGGAGGTGGTTAGGTTTTCTGGGGCTTGAAACGCTAGGAGAATGGGTGGTTTGTGACCCTTTGAGGCTCGTTTGAAGGGGAGGGGTACCGGTTTTGAGCCACCGGACTACCTTTTTACCATGCCTGCCAAAATTTGTCTAGCCTTCCTCCTACGGGCCAGAAGGCGTTGTAAGATCGCAAGTTTTCTAAGACTTCTGAGTTTGCTAAAGATCGCTAAGAGACCTGGGAATCTCAGGGCGGAACTTTGGTTGGTTGCTACCTGCTTTGTTGATGTGATGGTCCCTCCAGTTTGTTGTCATAGCTTGGTTTCGGCTCCTTGGCAGGGGATGGTTGGGACTGGGTGGTTTTCGACTGCTCTGATCCCTGGCGATGGGGTCTTTTACACTTGAGCGGGCGCCAGAAGGATGCACAGGGATAAGGTCATGGCGTAAGTCCCTTAACCCTTTAACGCTCGACCAACAGTGCTGTAAGAATGCGTCCCGCTTGAGAAAGACGATAGATGTCATGATGAAAGCAGACAGTTTGACTACATCACTGGTTGCTAGTGCCAGACATCCAAACTGTCCGTTTCGAGAGTTGCTCCAGTGCTTCTAACGGAATCAGTTCGTCTGAGGGTCGATACCGGCCCGGTCTCACAGCGTAGTGTCTCACAGTGCGATAAAAGCATTTTGGTGCGTAGGATCGGGTTGAGAGGTCATCTGTATGGGTGATCCTCTTTGTCGAGAGATGGAGATCCTACAATGATGTTTGCCAAGCGAGCGATCTCTTAAATGGCGCCCCGAAAGGGTACGTCTTCCGGGCGAAAATCGCGGGAAGGGAGTCCTGATTGGGCGTCTCCCCGCTGCCGCCGGATCCTTTCAGAGTTTTTGGCCACTCCCCGGCGATCTGATATAATCCATCTCACTTAGGAGCAGGCGGAACTGAGAGGACGGTGTTTTCTCTCCTGTTTCCCTAATCTTCTCCTCTGAGTCCTGTTCGTCTGAGTTTGGTTCGCGATCATCCCTGTGCTGTGTGACCTTAGGGTGAGATTGAATATCCCCTGACGGTGTGTAGATTTTTCGTTCCCGGACTGTGTGCAACGATTCTTTTTCCTCCTGGCCACTAAACAGTGTGCGAGATGAAATGGTTTACCATAGAACCTAGCAAAATTATACAATTTTTAAAAGAAATCAACCTGTATCAGTATTTTAGTCGCTGTTTATTTTATGATTTTAGAATATACATGGTTTTAACTAACATGGATTTTAACTTGCAGTATTGTCTTCTAGTCATTGATTACTGACATGTTTTGACCGAATGAAACCCGCTAAGGGTCGGTCGTGTCGTTAAACAAATCATATAACTAACTAACTCGTCACCTAAACCCTAAACTTGTCCCGACGGGGGAAACTCCGTGGTTTACCCCATCGCTGATCACTTCCACGATGTGACTGAGAACTCACTAGGCACGCGTGGTATCCTTAGAGGGGAGAAGACATTGTTCTTGCGAAGGGATCTCAAGTTGCCCTGTAACCGTTGAAAATTTTAACCCCGAGACCGTATGAGTGACTTGCTCTTGGGGAGGTTTTGGTTTTCTACTCCGTTCCAGCGTGGGACCTGTTTGGATCAGTGGGATAATCGCCCATACTTTTCTGAGTGTTTCCAGTTCTCTCCCCTCTGGAATGTCTATATCGGCCACTGTTTCAGAAAAGGCTTTCCTTAGTGGTTTCTTTTCCTTATTGCCCGAAATGACCGCATCGGATATTGATTGGTCTAGTATCTCCGAGCTGGCCTTCCGCATGGTTTTCTCCACAAACTCGAGAGTAATAAATGGGATCGAGGACAGGTCTTTGCGTTGAACTCTTCTGTAATCGTTTTTTATCCTGTTTTTATGAACGGTGGCACTTAGTGCGGGTATTCCATTCATTGCAGAGAGATAAGCCACTCTTTCTTCTGCACCGATCACAAACCGAGTGTGGTCTGAGTACCGAAGGAGGATAAGAGCACTTCGGAAGTGTAGGCAAGCAAAGAAAAAGTTATAAGTTAACCGCAAATGTCACCAGTAGACATGCAGTTGAAATATGATGGCGCTTACGAGTGCGTTAGAACATGCTACATAATGTCCATTCCAACTACTTAGACGCAATAAGCTGCTTGGAGGCGCGTTCGGGACATTTTTGATGTGATAAACGGGGCGGGATCGAATTGGGCCCGATTTTGGGACCTGAATCGAGGGTAATGCATAAAAGGACTGCCCATGGGACTCAGAAATGGGACCCAAAAATGGGACCCTTTGGGACCGACTTCGGGCAATTTTCTAGGCTGATTCTAAAAATGGGACCTTGGTTGTGGGGCTCCATATGGGTGACCTGGTGTGCCAAAAACGGTACCGAGAGGTGCCAACAAGGGTCTGAGTCAGATGGGACCTCTGCCCCTGGCCTATCAGTTATCTCTTACTCGGGGTGCCCTATATGAGACTAGGGGTGCCATTGATGACTCCAGGGATGCCATCTATGGCGCTCCGCGATCACATAAATGGGCACTTGGCTAATAAATGCCAAAAAATCGTCAGAAATGTCTGAAAACGTTTCTTTCCACCTGGACTGAGAATAGTCACGTCTAATGTACCCTGGCGCAACTATTAAAGGACTGTAACCTACAGCAGAAAATAGCCATTTTTGTGATGACAGAGTGAGCTGTGTAAGGCTTGGAGTCAATGCAGGATGTAAAGACTCAACCAACTCCAGGGCGTTGTGTGCAGGAACTAGAACATTAGTTTTGATCAAGTAGCTTCTGTGTGGAAAAGAGAAGCACACTTCCCGGTGTAATGAAACGTTTTGACCCCCAAACAAATCGACCCCCCCCCCCGGTCGATTTGTTTTGAAACAAACAGACCCCCCGGTCGATTTGTTTTGGGAAAGCCCGCCATAACAAACAGACCTCCCCTATAATAAAATGACCCCCTCCAAATAATCATGTTTGAATATAAAATGGAAGTAAAAAAGGTGCATATGGATTTTAAATACTATTTTAAGCATTTTTTACCTCTTGATGTAGAAAATTATTATTTTGAGCCTTTGAAATGCCATTATTGAGCTTAGACAGATTTTTTGGTGACTGTATGTTAGTGGTGTTGGAAGTGTTTTCGTGTTTGAAAATGTAGATGTTAGTTGCTAAATAAATTGTTAATCATGGATATAGTTTTTATTTCAATTAAAGAAACTAATAAGATGGTCATATGTGGAAAGAAATAAAGAAATCAACAAAAAATAAGAGGGTTAAAACATTTCAGTGGGGGTCTGTTTGTTTTAAAACAAAGCAACCGGGGGGTCTGTTTGTTTTAAAACAAATCGACCGGGGGGTCGATTTAGTTTGGGGGTCAAAACGTTTCCTTACACCGGGACTAGGTAAAGGTGTCACCGCAACGTGTAAACTCAACAACTACCAGACCGACGTTACAAGTGCCGAAAATTGCTTAAAACTCGAACTAATTTAATCCAACTTCCAGGAAGCATAATATTAGTCCTTGATCTGTTAAATAAACTGCTTCAAAGCAATTCGCACCTTGGACTAGTTCCCTTTTCCAAAAACATTGCGCAGCACACACAATGGCGTGTGTTGTTTGGATTTATTTTGGAAGACGACAGCCGGTGTGGCGTGCAAACAAAAGTCTATTCCCATTGATTTCTATGTTAAAGATATTTTCCGCCAGAAGGAGGTTTTTTACACGATATTATTCTAGATTAAGAATTGGGAAAATGGGAAAGGCGTGGAGTAAAAGTGGAGGGGGCGGGGTTTTTATACTGATATTGACAAAAGAGCTTAATAACATTGAGACATGTCACCCGCAATACGGGCAGGTATTTTTCATTGTTGCCGACCGCTTGTTTTTAAGTTTCTTAGCATGACTTTGGGTTTATCTCCGACATCAAAGATTCTCAACATTAAATGACGCTGTTAAATTTATCCAGTTGATATTACTCAGGAATCCATTAATCTCAATTTTAAACGTGGAGGTTTGTTTGCACGAAGACTTTTGCCTGCACCTAACACCGGTTTTATTTAATGTTTTCAAGATGTGCTTTCCGTGTTGACCCCCATTGTTCAGAATTCAGATTGGGGCAAAAAACCTGTGTCGTTTTACATTTGGATTTGCATTTTATTGAGTTTTATTGCTTGTTTTTTTGTTGCGGAGAGTGTTAACAAATAACTATATATTTGAGAACATCGCGGTTGTATTAACTGTACTACTGATTAGGTTGAATAAGTAGACTAATAGATAAAATAGATTACTTCATTTAACCTAACATTATTTAGTGGATAGCTTTGGCCGTCGGCGTTTTATCCGGCATTCTTCGTTTCCCATTAACAAATCGAAAAGTGTTCTTTTTAGAAGGTAAAAACAAACATTAAACAATCAAATATTGGCCGCTCGGAGTGCAAATCAACAGAAATTCGAGGTCCTAAGAGTCGGGGTACGGAAAAAAATGGCTACGGAAAAAATGGCAAGTGGAAAAAAATGGCAACGGAAAATATGGCAAGTGGAAATAATGGCAACGGAAAAAATGGCAAAGTGAAAAAAAGGAAAAAATGGCAAATTTTGCAGGTTTCACTGAAGTTCAGTCGAAGCAAAGAAATTGCCTACCTTGACTACTCAGGATCAAAGAAAGTCCAATCAGAACCACTTAATGCCACTTGATGTCAGGGTATTTGGGGTGCAAACAAAAATGGAAAAACATAATCCCTGTGTGCGGCACCGTTAATCTTTCGGATACTCGGGTGTCAACGTAACAAAACATTTATTTGGGCTGCCTTAGGCAAAACTTAAACCCTGTGTATACAGTATTGCTAATCCTATGGATGTTCGGGTGCCGTTACAACAATACATTTATTAGGGCCGTTGTCTAGAATGGGCAACATGCTCGTGATATTACGCTTAAGAATAAATTTGACAAATGTGATCAAATTTTTATTTTGTTATTTTGCCATTTTTTCCGTTTTTTCACTTTGCCATTTTTTTCCGTTGCCATTATTTCCACTTGCCATATTTTCCGTTGCCATTTTTTCCGTTGCCATTTTTTCCTACACCCTAAGAGTCACATGGCCCCGAAGGGGGACGGGATCATTTGGTATCATATGTGTCACTATGACTGTCCGAGAAAGCGCGGAGAAAGGGTTAATTTTGAGGTTAAACGTGGTCCTCTTGGAGCACCAATTTCGTTGAAAAGCGCAAATAATTTTCATTCAATGCTCCGCGTTACCAACAAAAAAGGAGAGGGTTCTTTCAGAACTGCCCGAACACTCGCGTAACGTCTAAAATACATCTATACTTGATCGGCAATATCGGCAACTTCGTCGGCCGACGTATCGGTTGCACATAGGATTAACTATGGCCCGACGCATAATAGATATAGCGGCTTCGTACATCGGATATACATCGGGCCGATATATCTTTAATACGTCGGGCCACCGTCGGAAATATCCCTACAATTTCTGTGACGTCGGATACCAACCGTCGGCTATGTGTCGGTTATACGTTTATATTCCGATGCATTTCCGACGAACTTCCGATGATTTTTATACGTAAAAAAAAAATGTTTCTAACCTTAACTGACCCATTGAACCTTTACAACCATTCATAATTCACATATTCATACATACACCATAGCATATCAATATACAACATAGCATATCTATATATCGCAACTGAACACTAGTACTTACTCGGATTTGAACCGGGGACCTCTTGCTTCCTAGGCGCGGAACATACCTCTACTCCACGGCGGCTGGGGCTAGTTTATTGAGGCAAATGATAATTTTCAAGTATATTCATAATGTTCCACTATTGATTCTTCATAATGTCCCCTACAAAACGTCAATCGATAAATTTCCGACGTCGAATAAGCATCGGAAAATATGCGTTTTATAGACGGATAAAAAATACGTATAATATACGATTGCAATGTCGGCATCTTTTTTCCGATGTATTTCCGACGTCGTTTATACATAGGAAAATATACGTTTTATAGACGTTAAAAAAAATACGTATAATACGCGTTGGCAATATCGGCATCTTTTTTCCGACGCTGTGGAATATGTGGAGCACTCGTACACAACGCAATATATATATATATATATATATATATATATATATATATATATATATATATATATATATATATATATATATATATATATATATATAATATATATATATATATATATATATAGTTCTCATTTCAAGTTATGCGTGAAATACACAAATTTAGAGATCCATTGGAAATCGGTATATATCCGACGTTTCACCGACAAATATAACTATATGTATAATATGCGAATATTTTTATACGCATATTACATGCTGTGTAATATCTCAAATAAAAACATTAGTTTTCGTCGGAATTTAGTATATTTCCGACGTATAGCCGATGTAGTGATATATTTGAGATCCATTGGAAATCGGTATATTTCCGACGTTTCACCGACAAATATAACTATATGTATAACATACGTATATTTTTATACGCATATTACATGCTTGTAATATCTCAAATAAAAAAATTAGTTTTCGTCGGAATTCGGTATATTTCCGACGTATAGCCGATGCAGTGATATATTTGTATATTATACGATTATTGTAATCCGTCGGTTATACATCAGTAATATCTTTTTCAAAAACAATTAAGTTTTGTTCCGTCGGAAAGTACGTCTATGTCAGACGTTGGGCCAACATATACAAATATATGTATAATGTACGTATAACTAAATACATCGAATATACGTATGCAATATCCGTTTCATTTTTTTACCATTGGTCGGAAGTTAAACTATTTCCAACGTATAACCAATGCAATAAAAATATATGTATAATATATGCATTAAGAAATACGTGTAATATATGAATATAATATTTTTAGCAAAAAAAAAAATTCCCAATTGGTCGGAAGTTCGTCGGAAAAAGATGTCGGCCCGATGATTATTTGCCAACATCTATTAAACTGAGGAAAATAATCATCGGGCCAACGTCGGTAACCGATGAACTTCCGACGAATGAGAAAAAAATGGAAATTCGACTATTGCCAACCTATAACCGATGCATTACCGATGCATCGAAGCCGATGCCGACGTTTTCCGACCTGGTTTATACCGTTCCGACGTCGCCCGACGTTACGCGAGTGTGCTCCGCATTTGGTTAAAAAGGAGATATTATTCTAGCTTAGCACATCACGTTTACAGGTAGTTTCAAAAAGTCATGGACACGCATCGGTAACCAGTTGGTACCTGAGCCCCCCCCCCCCCCACCCCCACCGGGCATACAGCAAACACTGCCGCATTCTTCTGATCAAATTAACCTTTTCATTATTTCAAGTCCAAACCCAGTCTGTGTACTTCTGTGAACAAAAGTATACTAATATTGACAATATCCGTTGTCACGAGCCCGGCTGATTCATGTCGCCGTTGTCAATGGCCATTGCCGCATGTTTATGTCTGGTGTCTTTCTGTAACATGGATTGCAGTATCTGACAGCCAATCAGAATCGACACCAAGGCCGACTACGTGTTCCATCATGAGTCTCAGTGTCAGTGTCGCATATCATTCCGCATTTCGTTTTTGGTTACACACCAGGTTTTGGCGCACCGTGAATTGTGTGGTAGAGAAAGCTTTCTTGACGAAGCAGTTCGGCATAACTCGTATTCCGATTAGCATTGATCGGTGGCCAAGACGGATCTGCCGCCAATTGCTCTTTGATCTTCATGTGCATCGGCAAATTTTCAGTTGGTCTAAATCGCTCTTGGAGGGAACTCACAAAGTCACTGTTCACCACAAACGCCTAAAAGAAATTAAGGAATGATCATGTATAATGTAATTTGAAACGCTGGTTTAAAATCTTACCCACGCCGAACCTGAAAATGATCCATCCACAGGTCTCGGATTCTTTCGCGCTTTGAAAAATCCCGCATGAAATTTAACAGTAATTTGACCAGAAGTTTCAACATTTTTAAGCTCCCCAATTTCTAGCAGATTTACAAGAATAAAATATTCGATAATGTCCCAGTTGGCCTACAGCAAAGAACATGGATATTCTTTGCCTACGGTCCACAAGACTAACGTTTTAAAATGTCCCGATTAAAATGAAACCATTCTGTGTACAATCTGCATTTTATGAATAAACCAATTCATTATATTGAATTCAGCTCTAAAATCAAACTGTATGCACAACTAAAAACTGCTAAAATGAAAGTTTATTAAAATACACCGCTTTCAGCACTAAAATAAAAACCTTATTACGACTCAAAACTGCTAAAAATCAGATTTTATGTATGACTGTAGGTCTTGCGAACCGTAGGCCTTGTAGAAAGTAGGCATTGTGAACCGTAATCAAATAGTCGATGCACAAGGTCCCTGCAGGTCAAACTGTAGATTTCTATCAATCTTATAAATGTGATCAACAAGCCATATATAGGTTACCTCGAGTATATAACAGAGGAGAAAATTGATGGTAGCGATGCCTATTATCAGTAGCCGGTAGCCCACGGAGGGAGGAGGTTCCAACTGAAAAAATACAGTACAGTGACAATAAATATACAACAGTACAGTCACAACATCTAACTGAAAAATCTATCTAACAAAATCTATTCCTCAACAATGTAGAAGTGCCAGGTAACATTTACTCTATGCAGCAAACCCTCTTTAAAACGAACACCTCCGGACTGGATAAAATGTTAACTGAATACAGGTACATTTCATTTAAATTTCAGAATGAAAAGATGTTCACCATCATCTGTCAAGTAAACATTACGACGTCTATTCAACGTCTATGTAAGGTCGCTACATCTATCGTCATTTTCCAACGTCATTAAAAGGTTGTTGTTGGACGTTGCTGTTGTTTTGCACCAAAATACTACTCTCTAAGACGTCTGTCACAACGTTGAGCAAACTTTTGAAAATGGAAGTCTATCTTACGTAGTAGACAGACATCGCCAGGCTTTCCCTTCTTCACTGGGTGCACATTTTTCAAAAGTATTTGCAAAATTGCACCTACCTCTAGAAAAGGGGTGTCGCTCGGTAACTTGACAACGCACAAGAGTATCGATATGGACGTGCACAGCAATACATTAGCCAAAAACAAATCTATAACAAAACATATTACATTGTAAATTTCTAAACAGAGTGATGAGATGATTTCCCACAACTTAAGATCCGATATTACCACATTAACAAACCCATGACAAACATTTTATTTTTTATATTCATATCCAAGGAGCACCTTTGGGACATAAAAATAACCTTTTTATTACATTTTGTTATAATTATTTGTTTATTTATTTATTTTTACCCGGACATCATACAGCTGGTTGCTTGATTAAAACGAAATAAATATGATTTTTAAATAAGGTAATTTTGTGAACCAAGTAGCGTCTCGGCATTGTTTGCAAAATGGAGAACTGTTCAATGGCGCGAAAACTGAACTATGCCATTTCAGCAACGTCGTTGCTACGTTGCCTCAACAATATCGATCGTTTTTTTTAAATGTTACAACAACGTTTCTTTAATGGCATAGAATAAATTCAGATCAAACGAGGACAGAACAACGTATCCGAACGGCAAAGGTGTCTGATCGAAAAACTTACAGTTACTATAAAACGGTCGCCTAAAAGGTGGCCCCTTGGAGAAGACCACGGCTAGTGTTATATACTGGAAAACCGAGACGTAGAACACGGTGGTGACCACATGGGTTTGATAAGCATGGTAGTTTGTTGGGTCTGGTTTATATTCTACAAACCTGAAAAAAGGCAAAAAATAACCGATATGATTTCAGACGCCGAACAAGTAGGGAAGAAACGAGAGTTTAAAAACAGGAAGTGACGTCATCATGACGTCACGAGGTGTGTTAGAACTCTCATGAGAGTTTAAGCACTGAGTCATAATGACGTCATAGGATGTTCTGGAACAGATATTAAAGCGCGCGCCCGTGTCAATGACGTCATCATGACGTTATAATGAAGTCATCACGACATCATCATCATGACGTTATAATGACGTCATAATGACCGTATGACGTCATGACATCATACTAAGACAGTCCTAAGCAGCATAACTCTAAGTCACCTGTCAATCACCATGACGTCATCAGTCACGTGACCTGTCAATTATCGGTCACGTGACCCTAACCCTAACAAGAGCTCCAGACCACTTCTTGACGTCATAATGACGTCAGACCCCTAGGAGACGTCCCTTCTACCATCTGTCGATCATACCTTCATAATACACATTCATAATGCACTCTATGGTTTAGGGTTAGGCTGCCCATACCCGGGCTCGAACCACCAACCTTCCGAGCATGGGTCCGACCAGGAGTCCCACGCTCTAACAACTGAGCTATTCCGGACTGAACCAAAATGTTTTGTGAAAACATGCCATATAAGGCTATAATGCACAATGCACGATAAATTTCAGAGTGCACTCGTTCAGAGCGTGGGGGAAACCGATCGATAAATTTCAGAGTGCACTCGTTCAGAGCGTGGGGGAAACCGATCGATAAATTTCAGAGTGCACTCGTTCAGAGTGTGGGGGAAACCGATCGATAAATTTCAGAGTGCACTAGTTTAGAGCGTGGGAACGATCAATAAATTTGAGAAGGAATGGGATTTTCCCTACGTTAAGTCCAATGTTATGTTTTCTGTTATAGTAGTTGGAAAATGGTGCTTCTAGACCAACTTTAGCAAATGAAGTTTTTGGAAAACATATAATGTATAAAATAAGTTTTAGCATTTACCATGCTACTTATTCAAATGTTCTAAAGTTATAGTAGTGCGAAAATGGTGGTTCTAGATCAACTTTAACAAATTTAGTTTTTTATAACATATGATGTATAAAATAGGTTTTAGCATTTTACCAAGCTACTTATTTGAATGTTCTAAAGTTATAGTAGTTGAAAAATGGTGGTTCTAGACCAATTTTAACAAATTTTGTTTTTTGACAACATATGATGTATAAAATAAGTTTGAACATTTTACCATGGTGTAGTAGGGTAAAAATAAGGGTTCTAGACCAACTTTAACAAATTTTGTTTTTTGACAACATATGATCTATAAAATAAGTTTGAACATTTTTACCATGGTGTAGTAAGGTAAAAATCAGGGTTCTAAACCAACTTTAACAAATTTAGTTTTTTACACGTTTCAGACGATTCTACCACTTGGTTGATCGGTTGATTGTTGGAAAATGAAAAGTAAAAATGTGGATAGTTATGTAGGAAAACTGCGCCCATTCAAAAGACGTGTTCGAATGGCAAGCCCATTTTAAAGACGTGTTCGAATGGCAAGCCCATTCAAAACACATGTTCGAATAATTTTTGGAAGATATTACGTCGTGGTATTGTTCAACAAATTGTTCAACATGTTCAACATGTTCAACAAGTTCAACATGTTGTTGTTCAACATGTTGTTGTTCAACATGTTGTTCAACATGTTCAACAAGTTCAACATGTTCAACATGTTCAACATGTTCAACATGTTCAACAAGTTCAACATGTTCAACATGTTCAACATGTTCAACATGTTGTTGTTCAACATGTTCAACATGTTCAACAAGTTCAACATGTTCAACATGTTGTTGTTCAACATGTTGTTCAACATGTTCAACAAGTTGTTGCTCAACAAGTTGTATATAAAGCTATGTTTAAAGACTTTCTCATCATTTGAATAGTGTAGGTTGAACCGAAAGGATGTATAAATGCAACATTTGTTCGAAATCTTACAATTGGTCACAAAGTTACATGTGATAAAGCTATTTCTAAACATATTAAGACAACTATAAAGTATAAAAGGCAGCCGCCTTCAGACGTAACACACATTCTGTATCCAGATACTGAAGAGTGAACATGTCTGCAGTGAGTGAACAACAACAACTACAATCTATGGCAATGCCTGCAGAAAATTTTATAGCAAAGCCTGAGACAATACCTACAGCAAAGTCTAAGGCAATGCCCATGGTAAAGTCCAAGGTGAAGTCACGTCAGCAGCGTCAAAAGCGACCACATCTTAGAAAGATAAAAAGAGATGAGTTACCAGCTATGGCGCCGCAGTGTAAAATGCGAAAAAATACGACAGAGCCTAATATGAAGCGAGAACCGGAGTGTAAAGCTGATACCACTATGAAGAAGATGCGTGTAGACGATTCACCGGTTATGATACCCATTAATGGAGAAACATATATTAAATTGGTGAAATATCAACAGAAAGTGATGGTTAACATTCGTAAATATATTACGAATCATGCATCTGGGAGGTTATATCCTACCAAGAAGGGAATTTTGTTATCATTGAAAGACTGGCACATGTTGAAAAAGCAAATGACGTCAGTGGATCTCATGCTTCAGAAAATGGACCTGTATAAATGTAGTGACTGTCAGAAGATGGTTGAGTAGAAAGTCATATGTAACTGTATGCAATTGTAACAGTATGACTATGAAATGAGTTAACATTATCTATGTTGATGTAAAGTTAGTTTTTATAACATTTGTAAACTTATCAATTTAAGTTCTTATGAGTGGGTACATGTATTAGCATAATATGTATTTGAAATAGTTTTGTTTTTATCATAATTGTACATATTTGTAATATTTAATAAAAGAAACACATATGATACTTTTCAACTTTTTATTTTTCTCATACAATACTTGGATATAATACATAATAAAACAATACTTGGATATAATACATAATAAAACAATACTTGAATATAATACATAATAATACAATTTTTGAATATAATACATAATAATACAAAATTAACTATAATACCTAATATATGATATATGGTTTACGGGTCAATTAAAACCGTGCCAGGAACCTTACGACTTTATATGTTGCAAAGCAAGACATATATTAATACACAACGCTTAACTTAATAAAATATTACAACATTTATAAAGTCTTTATTATAAAGTTTAGTCAAATAAGTCTATTTTTCTGCATCTGTTTCACTCTGTTCACTGTCCATGTTACTTTCTTCGTCACTGCTACCATCCTCCTCCTCCTCCTCCTCCATATCTAGTAGCTCTTCAAAGAATGCATTGTTCTTCCTTATAGCCGCCTTTAATGCCTTTGAATACTTATAATGTTTTTCATCAACAAAGTAATTAAAGGCCTCTAAAATCTTTTGATAATGTTGGCTTTGTTGTAGACGCTGGGTATAGTTGAACAGTCTCATAAACAGTTGTTTTAGTCCATGCTTATAAATGGGTCGAAGGTCATAACTTGCTATTTCACGCGCATCTTCAAGTCCTTGTTCTTCATATTCTAAAACCTTTTCTTGAAATATGTTATCATAGTCATCGTAGACTTCTTGAACCATATCATGCCAAACAGAGTCTATTTCTGACTCACTTTCAGAGTCTGTTTCTGACTCACTTTCAGAACTCCTGTCATCAGCCTCCTCGGCACACTGCTCCATATGTTTGAGCAAAGCTTCTTCGCTGTTGTATAATGCACCACATTCTGTACAAGCATGTGCATTCTTTTCAGCCATGTTGACGTTTTGACTTTCCATAGAAGACTCATCTAAAGTTTCCGTGAAAGGTAGTTTTACAGGGTTTTCCATATTCGATTCTTCATCCACTTCTGAAGTGTGAGCAATCTTTAAGTGTCTTTAAGACTTTGTGGCCAATTGTAAGATTTCGAACAAATGTTGCATTTATACATCCTTTCGGTTCAACCTCCACTATTCAAATGATGAGAAAGTCTTTAAACATAGCTTTATATACAACTTGTTGAACATGTTGAACAACAACATGTTGAACATGTTGAACTTGTTGAACATGTTGAACATGTTGAACAACAACATGTTGAACATGTTGAACATGTTGAACATGTTGAACATGTTGAACATGTTGAACTTGTTGAACATGTTGAACATGTTGAACATGTTGAACATGTTGAACTTGTTGAACATGTTGAACAACATGTTGAACAACAACATGTTGAACAACAACATGTTGAACTTGTTGAACATGTTGAACATGTTGAACAATTTGTTGAACAATACCACGACGTAATATCTTCCAAAAATTATTCGAACATGTGTTTTGAATGGGCTTGCCATTCGAACACGTCTTTAAAATGGGCTTGCCATTCGAACACGTCTTTTGAATGGGCGCAGTTTTCCTACATAACTATCCACATTTTTACTTTTCATTTTCCAACAAGCAACCGATCAACCAAGTGGTAGAATCGTCTGAAACGTTTAAAAAACTAAATTTGTTAAAGTTGGTTTAGAACCCTGATTTTTACCTTACTACACCATGGTAAAAATGTTCAAACTTATTTTATACAACATATGTTGTCAAAAAACAAAATTTGTTAAAGTTGGTCTAGAACCCTTATTTTTACCCTACTACACCATGGTAAAATGTTCAAACTTATTTTATACATCATATGTTGTCAAAAAACAAAATTTGTTAAAATTGGTCTAGAACCACCATTTTTCAACTACTATAACTTTAGAACATTCAAATAAGTAGCTTGGTAAAATGCTAAAACCTATTTTATACATCATATGTTATAAAAAACTAAATTTGTTAAAGTTGATCTAGAACCACCATTTTCGCACTACTATAACTTTAGAACATTTGAATAAGTAGCATGGTAAATGCTAAACTTATTTTATACATTATATGTTTTCCAAAAACTTCATTTGCTAAAGTTGGTCTAGAAGCACCATTTTCCAACTACTATAACAGAAAACATAACATTGGACTTAACGTAGGGAAAATCCCATTCCTTCTCAAATTTATTGATCGTTCCCACGCTCTAAACTAGTGCACTCTGAAATTTATCGATCGGTTTCCCCCACACTCTGAACGAGTGCACTCTGAAATTTATCGATCGGTTTCCCCCACGCTCTGAACGAGTGCACTCTGAAATTTATCGATCGGTTTCCCCCACGCTCTGAACGAGTGCACTCTGAAATTTATCGTGCATTGTGCATTATAGCCTTATATGGCATGTTTTCACAAAACATTTTGGTTCAGTCCGGAATAGCTCAGTTGTTAGAGCGTGGGACTCCTGGTCGGACCCATGCTCGGAAGGTTGGTGGTTCGAGCCCGGGTATGGGCAGCCTAACCCTAAACCATAGAGTGCATTATGAATGTGTATTATGAAGGTATGATCGACAGATGGTAGAAGGGACGTCTCCTAGGGGTCTGACGTCATTATGACGTCAAAAAGTGGTCTGGAGCTCTTGTTAGGGTTAGGGTCACGTGACCGATAATTGACAGGTCACGTGACTGATGACGTCATGGTGATTGACAGGTGACTTAGAGTTATGCTGCTTAGGACTGTCTTAGTATGATGTCATGACGTCATACGGTCATTATGACGTCATTATAACGTCATGATGATGATGTCGTGATGACTTCATTATAACGTCATGATGACGTCATTGACACGGGCGCGCGCTTTAATATCTGTTCCAGAACATCCTATGACGTCATTATGACTCACTGTGCTTAAACTCTCATGAGAGTTCTAACACACCTCGTGACGTCATGATGACGTCACTTCCTGTTTTAAACTCTCGTTTCTTCCCTACTCGAACAGAAGTGTTATTCAGACTGAAATGTTTTACTTTCGAGTATGACATGGGCAAATTTTGGAATATGATCCCGGAAGGATCGGAATTATACAGTGCATTAACAGATTTACTTTGAGGTGTAACTTCATATCCCAAGTAATTCTGAAGACATAAAATTCGCTCTGTAAATTGATCCTACTCTCAAGAATCCCGAACAAAAAGGCGACACCCAAAACGGCGATGCCCATAAAAGCGTAGCTTCATACCTACTCTCAACCCTGACTCTAAAGCTAAATAAATAATCTCTTTCTAAAACCAATTCCTAACGCTTAGAATTGAAATACACTGATGCAGAAGGTGTACACCTTTAGCAGTTTGACTGTGATTTTGACCCAGAGTGTTTTTATCCTCTTTGAACAATTTTTGGGAAAGTAGCAGCTTTTTGGGATCCCTTCCTTCTAAAAATGGCGTTTATTATGCCTGTACTCCCGTTTTATTGATGATGGATTATCCGGACACAGCTACCTACCATGGCTGCTGCTGGACAGAGAACCAGACGAAGAGTTGCACCAGGAAGTTGACGGCTATCTGCACCACGATGGAGAAGATTGGCACGAGTGACAGCAGGCTGATTTGTGGCACTTTTGGGGACAACTCATGGTGTGCCTTCGTGTACCCGACTTCCGAAAGTGAAAGCAAACTCGACGCATTGATTATCATAGTTCATATGAGTGAGCCACAGGGCTTAGTAAACAAGTTGTTTTTGTTTTTTCATATCGTTTGCTCTTCGTCTGAATGCATATAATAGCTGCAATCAACATTCACGTCACACCGAAAGTGACACAAAAATCAGTAAAACTCCTTGTCTAAAGACGAGACCACAAACAATCACCACGTGAATCCCCCGCCCCCCTTTTTTAAAAAGAAAAACCTATACTTACAAGTAACACTGAGGGTTGTGATGAGAAATAAATCGACGTACAGGAATGCAAATCCCGTTAAGTTGGCGCCAAACTGAAAAGGAAACCGGAAATTACAAACGTTTTCCATGCAAATTAGTGCTTGGACAAAAACGGTACATAAACTCATATATACCCAAAGCATTATTGAAATTTTCAAAATCTCTCTGCAGAAAAATTCAAATGAGTGATTTGTTATTTTTTTCTAAAGATCTAAACACCACAACACATTACTACATTCCGGTGTAACAGTATATCTTGCTTCCTGTACAGCTCCCCCTGGGGGGGGGGGGTAGACCAGGCCATCTTCCCTCACCTCGGGTTGGAGGGAACCTTGTCTATCCCCCATCTATCTGGTATTTTTTTGCCCCTTTTCAGCTTCACCCACCCAGGCTAGCTTCTCCCCCCCCCCTCACGCATTTTTTTCCGCTTTTTTTTCTTTTTGCCCCCTGTTGACCTCCCTCCCCCAAGCTGTTATAGGTTCCCCTATTTTTCATTATTTATTTTTCTTTCTGCTGCTAAATCAAAGGCACTCTGTGATAACTAAAATTAGAAAGGTTAATCTGATTGTTTAATCCCCATGGCAATCACATCGCCGCTGTATTGAAGTGAAACGAATCCACATCTCTATTGTTTTAACTTTTATTTATATTTTGTAACAGGCGATTAAAACAGACAGATAAGAAATCTTGGTAATTTTTAAGTTGCGGCATAAGATTTAGTCCTGGCTGTAAGTAAAACGGGAAGCTTTTTCACCACCTGCTATCACTTTATAAATGGAAGATAAAGTTGAACATACAACAAAGGATAACGCGGATGTTATTTATGATAATCTTAGCGTTCAGAAGTATCAACCTTTCTCTCTAAAAATGCTAAAAAGGATATTCAGAGAAAAGCAAAGAACTTCCTGATCAAGGATGCCTTTTTTATTTTTGTTGGAATTAAGTTGAATTAAGTCAATAAAGTAGTGTAAGATAGTTTTATACAATTTAACTGAGTCCATTTATTCACATGAACAAGTTCGTGGGAGGTATATGGATGGGGGGGGGGGGGAGAGACAACCTAGCCTAGCTTCCCCGCCCCCCCCCCCCCGGAGGGAAGCTGTACAGGATGGGGCGGGGGCTAAGATTAGCCTTTAACACCATAAGCATTACCCAATAGAGTAAGCAGACTGTCGAAAATGACGTCAGGCTGTAGCAGGCCATGTATTTGAACATACCAAATGACGTCACCAGAGCTGCACGGCCCTCCCTTAAACAAAACAGTAGGACGTATATCCATCGAAAAACAACCAGCGAAAAACAATGAATTCATCGAAAGACAACCAGCAAAATGCGAAATCCGTCACGGCGGACAACAAACGCAAGACAGCTGAAGGAAGCTGGTATAGAAAGCAATTAGCGACTATCCGATCTCAGCACTGTTACTACCTCCAATAAAGTGTAGTTTTGTTTTTATTTTTCTTATTTCAGAAACTTGAATATGAAATGATTTTCTCTTTCTGCTCCAACGAGTCAAATTCTTTTTTTATTGGGGATTTTAATAACACTCCTCGGACAAGAAACAACAATATGTTCTTTAATAATGGTAAATTGGCCATGAAAACAACATATTCACTTGATGACGGTAGGGACACAGCTGATGTTGGGCAGCTTCGAAGTGAAGGGTGATGCGACGCTGGCCTCTGTCTCACTCAACGATATGCCCGCGTGGGCCGTTTTCAAAGCACCACAGTCGTTTGCGCCATCTCCACACATACCAACGTAATACCTGCAGTTTATATATATATATATATATATATATATATATATATATATATATATATATATATATATATATATATATATATATATATATGTTACAGGGAAACTGTGATTTCAGGGAAACTATAGTTTCCCTAGGGAAACTATACTTTCCCTGACTGAACCAGGGAAACTATAGTTTCCCTAAAAATTTTCAGGGAAACTATAGTTTCCCTGAATTTTACCACACAAAACGTTAAAGATTCCCTGAAATGAAAGTTCGGTGAAGTTGAAACTTATCTGTAGCATTGAAACACCCCCAGCATTGAAACACCACATCACTGTGTTGGCCCATCCAATGGCTGGGCTAAATCAATACAGAGCCTATTGAAACAGCACATACAGTTTCTCCCCATAAAACACGATTATATTGCTGATGTAATTAATACAACAGATTACTAGGATGGTGTAACGGGACGGGCCGTTATATTTCTTTGTAAAAAATGTAGAAAATAATGTGAATAAAAATTCGAGAAGAACATTTATAACATTTCATTATACACTTACCATTTTGCTTTTAGCACCCACACTTATCATTATTTGGAAAAGTCAGCTATAATCTCAGCACAGCTTCTCTCTCTCCCCCCTCCCCCTGCTGCATTATGGCACTTACTATGTGGTTCGGTCCCAGGAGGGTGGGGTGGTGGGACATTTCCATATAAAATGACTCCCATGCGCGTAAATCGAATTTTGAAAAAGAGCCCTAAACACGGAATTTCCGTCTCTAAATTTCCCCCTATTTTTAGAAAAACGCAGAAAATGACATCTGATTGCTAAATGGCATTACCAAATTTCGCAATGAGCAATGGGGATTTAGGATATGTTCATTCAATTACCCTGAAATGGATGAATTAATTACAATACAATTTTTGTTTTCAACGGAAAAATCATTTTCCCCCGACCCCTATTTTAGGAAAAGCGCGGAAAATTCGACAATTTACCCACTCCCTATTTTGTTTTAAGCTTTTCGGCGTTGTTTTGTACGCGCATTGTTGCCATATTTCATACACGTGTCCCCCCAACCCTCCCGCGGGCGGAGGGGGGAGGGGGTCAGCGTGATATATATTATAGTAAGGGTTGTCGTCTGCTCGAGACCTCAGTAACACTAGTGGTACTCAGGTCCTGAAGTGGTACTGAGGACCCGACAAATTTTTCATATGAACTCCCCCCCCCCCCCCCCATCTTTAATTGTGTCTTAAGATCACTGCTTCTTCCGCCCCCTCCCTGCCACCCCGTTAGGCGACGCCGTCAGGGTTGGCATGGTATCTTTTATCTTCTTGTATTCCCGCCGCCCCGCCCCCACCACCCAATATGTTTATCTCAATATCTTACAGTCTTTTCCATAATATATATATATAAATACACATGTCTATTCACAAACTGTTCAAGAAAAAAGATGCGAAATTTCTCTTTTTGGCATATATAATATATGTATAATATACTTATATATAGCCCCCCCCCCGCCACCCCACCCCTCCTACGCAGCAAAGACAAATTGCCTTTTTGTATTGCCTTTCCCATCGGCTTTGTAATTAAAGCCTTGAAGCGGCTTTATCAAACAGCAATATGAGCAGCATTGTTTTGCTTTTGAGCGTTTCTTTCAGCATATTCCTAATATAGCATTTTGAAGCATTCAGTACCACTGGTGGTGGTACTGAGATGCCGAGCAGAGGGTGACCCCGCCTCAAATATTAGGTACAATTCTGTCGGCCTTGCATGTGCTTTTTCCATGGATGGGGTATTCCTATGCAACTGCCTGTAGATTTGGCCCATATTCTTGATCAGATGTGTTGTTTCTATGGATGGGGTATTCCTATGCATCTGTCTGTAGATTTGGCACATACTGATTGTATATGTGCTATTTCTATGGCTTACAGCTATGCGATGGGCCCATTCTACACCCATCAGCCATTAAAACAGCCCATCTTGTTCACAACACAAGGTAGTTTGTTCCCATTTTTAAGGGGAGAAGAAAATATGTGCTATTCCTATAGCCAAATATGGGCTGAAACTATAGAAGCTCAAAACAATGAAGATGGGGTAAATCAATACCTCGCTGATATTGGATGGGCCCATCCTACGGATGGGCTGTTTCAATACAACATTATCCAAATGGTTTTTTTATCTCGATATAAAAGACAACGTTTTTGCTTTATCAATGCCAATCACAAGCTGGAATTGCACTTCATAGGTGATCGAAACAAGAGCAATTGACGTTGTAACACAATGATTTACGACTACAAAATTGCAATTATACATAAAAGAAACTATTATTAGAAGTCGCGATGAAAATGACATGTATGTTTTGGCGGTTCGTGGTGGGGTTCTCAAAGGGAAATTTTCCAGAAACCAGTTTGACATTTGTAAGCACAAGTTATTGTTTGAAAGTGATTTAGCTTTGGATTGTGAACTTTCCCTGCGCCAGGCAGTCAAATTTGAATCAAAATGTGGGGGGGGGGGGGGGGGCAAGGATTTGTAAAGTGCAATTGCTCTGGGAGCAAACGGTGCGGAACCAGTCGTTGTAAATGCTTTAAGGCACGAGTGATGTGCAACTCTCGTTGCCATGCCAGCTTGTCGTGAGGAAACAAGCACGAGTAAAACCTTCATTTCTGTAAAGAGCGAGTCAATGTGTATTTGATATTATATTATTATCATTATTATTATGAATAGCTGATGTTTGTATGATGCAAAGTGTATGTGTTGTTTGCGTTTTTTTTCCATTGTAACATTTTTGAATTTGAATCGAAATATAATGCCACACAAGTGAATAATTGTATTGTAATTGAAGCGAAAGATATGAAGGAATAAAAGTGAAGTTAGAGCAATGTGTTTTATTAATACTTGCCCAGTTTCCAGATGTTCAGCTATCTAGGGAATCTTTAACGTTTTGCGTGGTAAAATTCAGGGAAACTATAGTTTCCCTGAAAATTTTTAGGGAAACTATAGTTTCCCTGGTTCAGTCAGGGAAAGTATAGTTTCCCTAGGGAAACTATAGTTTCCCTGAAATCACAGTTTCCCTGTAACATATATATATATATATATATATATATATATATATATATATATATATATATATATATATCTGTGTGTGTGTGTATGTGTGTGTATATGCGTGAGAGTGTGTGTATAAGAGAAAATATATGTGCTTCTTTATGGCCTAGAAGGTCAAGATCACCGAGGTACCTCTGATACAACTTCTTTTAAACCCAAAGAATTTAAATTGAGCTCAACTTTTTTTTACTGTGAAGGCCAAGTTCGCCGAGGTACTTCTTATGTAACGTCCTTTATGCCCAAAGGGTCAAGCTCAAAATCGCTAACCGTTTTTAAGATAGTAGTCAACAATATATATATTCCACCGTGACCTTGACCAAGTAGGTCAAGGTCACCGAGACATCTTTTAATCCCAAACGGTCGAAACTTAAATGGAAGATACAGAGCTTTAAACCAATGGTAAAATAATTCGGCTCATTCTTAATTTCTTTGTGTTTTTTCTGTTTAATAATTTACCCAACATCCTGTATCGCCTCCACAAGCTGCTGTTTTTGTTCTGGGGTCATGCGGGCGAAGATCGTTCCCTTGACTGCGACTTTTCTGACCTCATCAGGGAAATATTGGCGTAATAATGACCAAGAGGTGCCAGTCATTGCCAAGTGAAAAGTGGTGCTTTCTTCTACAGTGATGTGAGATCGGGATTCAGTGAACCACCAGGATTGTTTATGCTGCAACAACAGGCAAAAACTTACTTTACGAGAAAAATAAAATTCTTGACTTAAACAGCTATATTTATTTTACAGCAATCGGTTGTCATTGTCATGAATTGTATTTTTATAGTATTGATAATACATAGCTTTTTTCATTTTAAAATTTATACTTGATATTTTTGTGTTATTCGCAGAAGTGTTGGGAATTTGCTTTCATAATGGCTGAAAAAAAGTGAAACATGCGCTTCACTTCGAGGTGAAGAAAGAACAAAGACTGACGTACTGTTGGCTTGTGAATAAAGTTACCATGGTTACCTTTTCATCTGCTCCGATAATTTTATATTCAAGAGAGGCTTTCTTGTCCAATGAACTGGCTTCGGGAGGGGTCACATGTACAAGAATGACCTCGTCTTGACCTTCAACCATACCGCAATGCCGAGCAACATTCAGACCTGTCAGCATGTTATCGCCTAAATAAAAAAAAGGCAAAAAACTGAAACTATCCCCCTCTTTTAGTCTAAATTTTGGACTCACACCTTCGGCGCCAGCGTTTTGTGAGCGTAATCAGTTATAAAAGCCAGTTTATTAACTATATATTTTAAACATATGCCTGTATCATTTGAAATTTAGATTAACTGACGTCAGCCACCTCGATTGTTGATAAAGAACATCAGATCCGATGTGACGACTCGCTTAAATTTATGAATGAAATCAACATCTTCTAATACAAGCTCGGTAACTTCTCTCATGACGAGCATTATCAGTAAAGTTTTCAAGGGAATAATACTCCACCTGTTATCATTACCGGTCTGATATTTGCAAGTTTAAGCTCTGTCATAGTCGGTGATGTTTCTGGTTTGATTTTGTTTTCCATCACTAGCAATCCAAGGAACAGCAGGTCTTTCTGGATGCATTATCAAGGGTTAAAAAATTCCATTGAGAATTACTTTTAGAAAGTGTACAGAAAAACCTTACTTAGTTATGCTGTTTCGTACTGTTTTGTACAAAAAAAATTACGGCAAATTCTCTTGTGTATGGTATTATCAAAGATTTCATTCCGAAACAAGCTAATTATTTAGTGAAAAAATTGGCAAAGTATTATAGATCACAGCATACTTATCACAAGATTATTGGCAAACAGACATCATGATCAAGTTCCCAAAGCAAAGAAATCCTGGGGAATGATAATTGGAGAGGCATCACCTTCCTATCCCTCACCAGCAGATTCTTTTGTCATATCACACTCAAACGCATAACAATAGCTGTGGACAACAAATTAAGACAAGTGCATTAATGCACTCCGTGAAATACTAGAGCAGTCACACGCATGGAACAGCACCCTATATGTGGCGTTTATCGACTTGAACCAAGCCTCCGATACCCTTCGTCGTGACCCATTGTCTTAGATCCTCAGACATTACGATTTTCCTCAGACACTGATCAAATCCCTTTACAAGCATTTTGAAATGCCGTGTTGCACACAATCATGATCTGATTGACCCTTTCAAAATAGATGGTCAAGCATGGATGCATTCTATCGCCAGTACTGTTCTCTTTGGTCACAGACTGGTTGATGCGACGCATCACCCATGGGGAACGCCGAGGCATCCAATGACTTTCACTTCAGTTTTTTACAGGACTGGACTATGCTGATGATATCTTGATTATGTCTAGTAGGTATCCGAGAGAAAACTGGGAACCTGGGCCAGGCAGAGAGTATTATTGGCCTGAAAGTCAATGTGAACAAAACTAGGGTCCTTGGGAAGAACATAACATACATCAACCACTCACGTGAATGGAAAACCTACTGAGGATGCATAGGGGTTTGTTTGCCTTGGAGTAAGTCAGCAGCAGATGGTGACTGTGTGGAAGAGATCAACACCAGGATTAGCACAGCAAATCAAGCTTTAGCTATGTTTAGAGCCTCACTGGAAGTCTACTGTACTCAGCATTCATGCAAAGATTGGACTAGTTAACAGCAATGTCCCGAGCGTTCTCTTGTCTGGGTCGGAGTGCTTGAAGGCTACAGCAAGCTTGATGACTGATAAATTCTTGCATCGCATTCTCAGAGTCTTTTGCCCAAGCACCACCTCAAATGGAGAGCTACAAACCAACACTTTAACATCAACCATGCAAGAAATAATTCAGAAGCGGCGTTGGAAGTGGTTAGGACATGTGTGCCGCATGCCAGTCACCTCACGCCCAAGAACAACTCTCTGTTGGACACCTGTAGGTACAAGAAGTCGTGGGAGGCCTAAAGAAACATAGCGAAAAACTGGAAAAAGACTGCAAAGGCTCGAATTTCGAGACAGTCCTCTGGGTAGCAGCAGACAGAGCCACATGGGGGTCCCTTGTGTTGCCTCAAACGGAAGACGGTGTAGAAGCGGTGAGTGAGTGAATGGATGATGTACTTTATAACACAATAATACTTGTAGCAATGTTATACTTCCTTCTCCAGCACACATGTTTTTCTGTTGTGCATTATATGTGATCTACCTCAGCCTTGGATCTCTCCAGTTTCAATGCCTCGACAGTACTTATACCATGGTAGTCCTTATAAGCCAGAGCGATGACTCTGTAGCCTTGCTGAGTATACTGCACCAGTACTTCGTGAATATCCTTAGGTATAGTCTGAAAAAAATCACAGAATATATGTATTAGAAATATACTTTTATACGCAAAAGCTTTAAGGTTTGAATCCCCAGTTATTTGAAGGCATTACTGTGAAACTCGAACGAAAATCGAAGGCGACGTTTCTATGGACGCGAAAACTAAGTTTCTACAAATTAGTTAAATCTAGCGAACATAACGATAACTGTTTCTTAGAAATATAATGAAAAAATAGACTATATAAACAAAATTCTGACTCCGTTAAAAACATTTGTTAATCTATATAAGGCCAAAAAATCACCATAAAGAAGTGTGAATTAATTATCGCTCACCCAAATGGTGACTAAGTGACAACTACAGGGATCAGACATGATCCAAAACGATGCGAAACATGTAAAAAAGTTAAACTAAGCACAGAAATAAGACCAGTTGAGGAAAATTTGTGTGCAGAATGCCATGACGAAAATCTGTCATATATTCTGAATAATGTAACAAGCCTCAGAAGAGCATCACTGCCAGCATCAAGAAACAGAACAGAAATGACAACATTGAAACATGCGACGTGGATAAATCAAATGTATCAGAAAGAGATTCGAACAAAAGACAATGGGCATAGCATAAAATCATAAAATCACAAGACATAGAAATCGAGTGCTCTCAAAATGAAAAGAAACTGAATCATTTGACAATGACCACGAAAACGATGATTCTGATAGCACCAACTTAATAATAACAGGTCGCAAAGGATGCCATTACTGCAAAACAGTAGCAAAGACATATGTTCATTGTGAATCATGCCTTCTCTGGAAGTACCGACCATGTGCTAAACTGATACAAAGACAATATAACGCCCTTGATAGAGCTCGTAAATATGAACAGGGGATGCCTTACTTTTTTTACCCATGCAGCAGTGAAATAGAAACAATTTTAAGAAATTTAAACAACGATCCGGAAACAACAGAAGCAACAACGACAAAATGGTAAGGCCGAAAACCATCGAAAGAGAAGTAACCAAACCGCTCATCAACACCACAGAGGAACGCATGAGCAAAATTGAGAATATCTTAAATTCTTTTATGGAAAAAACAACACTGAAACAAGAACAATTGAACAACAAAGTTAAAGAGAACAAAGAAACCATCAAACTATATGCTGATGATGTGAGTAGGAACCTTGAAGAGAGAACTGAAGAGAGAACAGTCGACTGAAACAAGACCCGTAACTTACTCAGCCTCTCAGCAACAAACTCATATCCGAACAATTATTATCGATACACTCGAAGAGTACAAGGAAAGAGAAAAGCGGAAAAACAATCTAATAATTTATGTCTTCCAGAAAATGGGCATGCTCCGTCTCAGCTACAGATGATCTCAAAACAGGTAAAGGTAACCAATATAGAAATAACCCAATGTACACGACTAGGAAAACAATTAACAAACAAACCCAGACCCATCCTAATCGCAGTTAAAGATATCAGCAAGAACTATGCTCTGCTCGCAAGAGCAAAAACCTTGAGATCTGCCAGAAACTTTTTAAAAGATGTTTTCATAGTTCCAGACCTGACCCCAAGGAAGAGAAGGAAATAAGAAGCTGGTTGATGAGCTTAGGACCAGCTGGGACCACGAGAGCAAATGGAGAATGTAATCTCATCATTAAAAGGGGCAAAATTATCCAGAAGCCAACCCAAGCTTGCACAATCTTTACCATCTAACATAATACGACAGCAGCTCCACCAGTATCAACCAACATAGATGTAACGACAAAAGATAATCATTGTAGTAAAAAAATAACAACAGTGCAGTTCTCCTCAAGAAAAATAATTATACCATCAAGTGTATTTTCACAATTCCTGATATATTAGAAAATAAGCTCGGAAAACTTCTATCATTGATCAATGAAAATAAAGCCAATGATAATTGAAATAACGGAGGTCAAACCTAAAAACTACCGTTACCCACTTATCAGGCATCTTATAACATGCAAGGTTATAAGATGTTCAACAAAAATATTACTAACAAAATTGGCCGTGGAGCGATCCTCTACATCCACAAATCCTTAAACCCGAGCGAAGTCAACTTTAACACCAACTTTGAAGAAAATGTGTGGGCAGAAGTGAAGCTGAGGAAAAGTATAGCTTACTTATAAGAATTATATACAAAAATGACAGTGGTTCTAAAGAAAATAATGAAAAGCTATGTGATCTGATAAGAACTGTATCAAGTACTAAATACAGCCACAAACTTATCATGGGCGATTTTAATTATAAAAATATAAACTGGAACAACTGGTTATCAAATCAACCGATCAATAGCGAAGAAGCAAATTTTATTGAAAGCGTTAGAGCATCCTACTTATATCAACACGTCACAAATCCAACAAGAGCTCGCTTAGGTTAGATATAAAACATCTTAGATCTAATATTCACAAATGAATCCGGACTTATTGATGAAATCGAACATCAAAGCCCACTGAAAAAAGTGATCAAGGTGTTCTTACATTCGATCTCAAGTGCTAGACTGAAATGGCAACAAATAGCAATCCAAGATACAACAAGGGAGACTATGATAACATCCAAAACTACTTACACCGAAACTAGGTTGGTGAATTCAGCACCTTTCCGGATGACTGTGAGAAACAATGCAACGTCTTTGAGAACCATATAAATTTAGCCAGGGAAAAAAAGAATTGGGCCACCCAAGTGAACTTCTAAAAATCAAACTCCACTGCCACCCAAGTGAACTTCTAAAAATCACACTCCACTGCCACCGAACTAGTTGGCCAGGAAAAATAAAAAACACAGACGCTGGCACAGATATATTGCATCAAGAAATGATGAAAATTGGAGAAAATACTGCAAGAAAAGAAATCAAGTAAGAAACATGACAAAAGAGTTTCTAACGAGACATATCAAAGCAAGCCAAATCAAATCCTAATCTCTTTTGGAAGTATGTAAATTCTAAAACGAAGATTAAGAATGAAATATCCCACCTGATATCTGATAAGGGCAAACTCACTGAAACCAACCTGGAAAAGGCAAATACCCTTGTAGATTATTTTGACAGTCTGTTCACTAAAAACCAAGCGATATTATAACAAAATTCACAAAAACGTCAGAAAGCAACAAAACACATTCAACATAACCCGAGATATGGTCGAAAAGAAACTAAAGAAGCTACAAACAAGCATATCACTAGGTCCAGATGGTCTTCACCCTCGTCTCTTAAAACAAACTGCAAGTGAGATATCCAAACCATTAACACTTATTTTTAACACATCTCTAACTAGAAGCTCATTCCGCTAGCGAAATGTTAAACACTTGACAAAAATTAAAACGCAAAAATACTTCCTTCAGTGGGTTATTTCTTGAATAATATATTGCAAACAACACAGCTTGAATACGTCTTATAAACCGAGTAGTGTTTGGTTGTTGTTGACTTAAAGTTTTAGTGACTGATCAGGCATACGTCGTGTTATCCATTTACGCAGTGAGAGCTCACACAAAGCTCAGCAACTGTGTTCTGGCTGTGCATTAAATGCTACGCATTTACTCGCAAAAAAATACTCTTTTCACATGACGTTTTAACAAAAAAAAAACGAAATCAAAGACAAAAATAAAAAGTAGCATGCACATGTTCATATCAAGCTCTTCATAAGTCCCAAGTTTCATGGTCGTAGGGCCCATAGTGTCAGAGAAGAAGAAGACACAAAAAATCGGAAAAAGTGTCAAGAAGAAAAAAAAGGACGAATTTTGCTCGCACAAATTCATATAACCCTTGCAAGCCAAAGGCTTGTCAAGTGTTAAAAACTGCTGAAGTGCTTTCAGTGTATAAAGAAGCAAATGTCACCGCCATTTTTAAGAAAGCAGACCGAAGATATGCAAAGAACTACCGTCCAATAAGTTTAAGAAGTATAGCATGCAAACTCATGGAATCAATTATCAGAGACAAAATAATGAATCACACGGAAGAAAATCAGCTATTTGGCTCCAAACAGTTCGGATTTATTACAAGACGCTCTTCAACATTACAACTGTTAAACATTCTGGACTGAAATTCTTGACTCTGGAGGACAAATTGAAATTTTATATATCGATTTCATGAAGACGTTATATAAGGTACCCCACCTTCGACTAGTGCATACGTTAAAGTTCTATGGAATCGCAGTACCAGTTATACAGTGGATATCAGACTTCCGTTTCGGTCGCATACAAAGAGTCATTGTAAACGGTACCAAATCAAAGCCAAGCTTGGTGAGCAGTGGAATTCCCCAAGGTAGCGTTCTAGGGCCCTTACTGTTCGTCCTATACATAAATGATCTACCGGATGTAGGTACAAAATCTTATCCCTATCTATGCTGAAGATACGAAACTATTTAATGCAGTTAACGCAGTAACCGACAAAGAAAAGCTACAATGCGATCTTGATATTATTCACAAATGGTCTGAAGATTTGCTGTTAAAGTTTCATCCTGACAAATGCAAAGTACTCACTTTAGGCAAACCCGACACTGATTGTGAGTATGCTATGAGCAGTGACAACACCAGACACATACTTGAGAAAGTGAACCAAATGAAGAATTTGGGAGTGACTACAGATAGAAATCTTAATTTCGAGGCACACATAAACGAAAAAATCACTAAAGCAAACCAAATGGCTGGACTGATCAGAACTTTTACCTTCCTAGACGAAAATACTTTTATTCTCATATTTAAAGCTTTACTTTGCCCCCACCTTGAATATGCAAATCCTGTTTGGTACCCCATAAAAAAGAAACATATAGTGGAAATTGAAAAGGTACAAAGGAAAGCAAGTAAGCTCATACCAACATTGAAACACCTATCGTACACAGAAAGACTTACAAAACTTAACCTACCCACGTTACTATACAGAAGAACTCATGATCGAGGTGTTCAAAATATTTCACTCCTATGATAAAGATGTCATACTTAAGCTAGATAGGAATGAACTCAACACACGAGGACATGAATTCAAATTACAAAAACCAAGAGCCATGAAAGAAATGAGGAAAAACTTTTTTACACATAGAATAACTAACTTGTGGAACAATCTACCCCACTGGGTGATATATTCAAAGAAACGAAACACTTTGAAAGAAACCCAGACCTGTACTGGCAAAATGCGGAATTCAAATACAATGCAGAACACCATAATATGAAGCGATTTGGATACAGAGGTCCAATCGGACCAACGTCCAAAATCTCCTGAACTGAACTGAGCTGAAAAGGCGTTCAAGCTGTTTTCGGCTACATTTACTGGTCGTTTTTCCACTGCAACAATCGCGTATTCTGTGGTATAAACAAAACCCAGTTGTCTCGACAGTACACAGCAAGCACACAAAATTAATGTAGAGAAAAGAAGCAATTACAAGCGAACTAACGCATTTATTCAAGGTAAAATGTTGATACCTCTTTTTGACAAAGTGAAGTAATTATTTCTGGCGAGCCTTTTGCGTACAGCTGAAATGTGTCCTGTCCATATTGTTTGACAATGACGGACATGCGCTGTAGCTTGGAACTGAAAACAAACTGCTTAAGAATGCCTAACTCGTAGTCTTCCCTCTGAAAAAGAAAGACAAATCATTCAAAGACTCTACATATTCTTCCTATTAACAGTTAAAGCAGAACGGTGCATGCTTTTGCATATTATTACAATAAACGAACTCCTGTTTCCAGATATTGAAAATCATAAATTAAAAAATTAAAAAGATCGATATAGGCCTACAGCAAAGCATCATTAAATCAGTGACAGCGGTGATGAAGATTTTCATCAACATCTGTTAAGACTAGATTTGGGACAAGATCATGCCTTAAGCAGTCGCAGCCCCAAAGCATTATAAAACAAAACTGGGACTTACATAGCACGACCTTACAAAAGGACACTTTTTCAACGTAGATATTTTCATTATCCGATAAAATCATAAAACGCTCATTAGATAAGGCAATAATGAGGATGACAAGAAATGACATTTAATGGGACTTAACAGTTAGGGACTCTGTTGTTGTACTGGAAACATGGCACGGCGGCCTGACAACCGTTGGCATGGTTACGCCGTATTTTGAATCATCATACTGCGATTCGTGCAGGCTCTGAAACCGCAGTTGAACAGATGGCACCGAAGTGAGTTGTACATTTCATCCCTAAAAGCTTCGTTCAATTTCAATGGTTCAGATATATAAATGTTTAACTTAATACTTAATTCAACTAAACTGAACCTAGAGCTTGGTATTACTATACTTTCTCATAACATATTTGAACATCAGTTCCCCAGTGAACATTGTAAGGTCTATCCAACGTTTAGTTGAGGTTGCAACGTTTGGCGATCAATGTCGAACCTTTCGAAGAAGCTGCAATTGGTGGTTTTTCATCGCGACCAAATCGCAACGTCTATCCGACGTCTTCGTGGCAAACATTTGATAAACATCGGGATTTGGTTTATATGAAAGCTAACTGTGTCATATCGAAAATAGCGGCCACGATTGGTCTTTTGGAGAACAAGACGAAATAGTGATTTAAACATACAATGTGAGGGGCGCCTAAGATTCTTATCCCCTGATTTTTAAAAATAAACAAACATGAAAAATGACTTCTCACTTGTAGAAACTAACACACGGGATGACCCAGTGACGTGGGAAGGGGAGAGGGGGTTACTTTGATGGCAGGGAGGCCATTATTTCTCAGGAGTGTCGATTTCCCATATCTACACAATGTCGCTCTATCGATTTATATTCAACATTGGAAGTACGTTTCGACTATAACATGCATACTGAATCCCTACGTATATCCGAGGTTTGGTTGCGACGTCTATCCAACATAAATCGAACGTCGCATATTCACTGGGTTATATCTTTTTTTAATGATTTGTACAAGGAATCTTTTTGTTTTTTTTACCCATTTGGTTGCTTCAAACATTTTCAGGTCAAGTGGGTCCCCCGTCAACTCGCCATCTATAAGAGCCAGCGAATGGCAAGTGGCCATCGCAAGTATCACATTTTGTTTTCCAAAACTGGAGACTTCACACTGTATTTGCTCCAGGTTTGCTCCATAACAGGGTATAACCCCACAAAGGTCAAGGCCGTCTTCTGTCAAAGTTCCTGTCTGAAAACAAGAAGTCGATTTTTTTTCTGTTTTCTATTTTCAAGAAGTAAATCTTAGTTTGCCATTGTAGCAATAGAATTATATATTCTAGCTCATTTTTACGAAAGGTAGAAAAGTGATTCCGAGGTTATAGTATAGAAGAAAAATAAAAACCTATTTTACACAGAAATTATTGCTTTTTTACAAGTTTGACATTCCCAAATGAAAATATGAATATTTAGTTGAGCTTAGCTTATCTGTGTATTACGTATTAAAAGGATTCTAATGCACTTGAAAGGTTTTAAATTTGTCATCAAAAGTGCCCAAATAAATAACAAAACAGGACATCTTGAAATTTTTCATAAAAACCAACCTTATCGAAGCAGACCACATTGAGAGCCCCACAGGGATTTATACTATTGGTGCTAATGCAGAAAATGTTGGATTTCTTGAGTCGATTCTGCGCAAAGACAATGCCCACAGTCATGGCAGCGGGCAGTGCTGGTGGTACTACAATAGTGATAAGATCCAAACCTCGTACCATCACTCTGAACAAGGGAAAGCCGTCACTTATCTGCAGAAACCAAGGGGGCCATTTAGACTTGAAGCTTTCACATGGTTTTACCTCTCAATGCCTTGCGTAAAAAGCTCGTTTAGTTCAATTAAATTTTAGTTAGAAATTTGTGAACTTTGTACAATTCAAACTTGTCGAAACCTCGGCTATCATCACAAAACTGCAGCTGGCATACAGAGATACAAGAAGAGCACGGAGTTTTTACTTAAAGCTTTTCATTATTAACAAAACCGCGCTTTCTCATTTTCTCAGAACTCACGAAACCTTTAGGAGACCTTTTTGTTCTTTTTCGGGGGGGGGGGGAGGTTCTCTTAAGCAAGGTCATGTAATAATAATATTGTTTTAAAAGAATTTACGATATTTTGTCGAGTAAAGTGTTATCAAACGACATTCTCCAAAAACTAAATTTGAATTTAGTCTGTAAGTATCATCATATGGCTTATCAGGGACGGAGACAGAAATCAGACATATCTTTTCCGTTAAAAAATTATAACGTGATACTGAAGGGCGGACCAAATTGCAAGGAGACTGTAGGTAATAGACAGCTTGTGAAGCAAGCGTATTTTGACAGTAGCCAATGAATGCATGGAACGGAGAAAAGTTTACATCTCTTGGTTTATCAAAGCCTAAAAAATATGTTAAAAGGAAGTGAACTATCCACGCAAGCTTTTTAATAACTGGCCTGTAAACTCCCATAACTCCACATGTGCCATCATGGTATACTTTTATGACAGCTTCAATGTTATTTTAACCAAACCGTATACCAAGGAATCATAAATGGTATTCTTACAATATATATATATATATATATATATATATATATATATATATATATATATATATATATATATATATATATATATATATATATATATATATATATATATATATATATATATATATAATACAAAAAAAGTAAATATTACAGAGAAAAGGAGTGAAAGTCGAAGGAACGTCATAGTTGCCAAATTCTGACAAAATAATAAGCGTCCACAGGTCGAGATGTCACTTAAAAATATTTGTTTAGGAGCCATCCATAGTCATACGCACATCGCGGGGGATAGGGGTCTACAACTACGCAAATGCTAGTATTACAACCACTGGGTGACGTCATAAAGTTTACTTACAGGATTTAGGGCAGTAAAATTTCATACTTGCCATAGTTACGAACGTGTAAACAATTCCAATGAGAGAAAGCAGAAACAAAACTCCAATAAACTTGAAGGCATCTTGGGAAAATCGAAATTCCGTCGGTTTTGGGAAAAGAATAGACCGCACTAACTCGCCCTTCGCTGTAGTGAAACCTGTAAAGATAGGGATGAACTGAATTTACAGTATTCAAAACGAAAACTTTGTTCCCCTGTAGTATTATTTACTGTATTCCATTAAACTGGTCAATTTTTCATGCCTGAAATTGTTTGCCACAAACAAAAAAAACTGTTCAATGAGTAGAGAGAGTTCAGAACTCGGTGAGATGATATCAAGTAGGAGCTCGGTGGCCGAGTGGTTTAAGATGCTTGCCAGCTATGCAGTTGTGCTTCTGACGTTCGCGCCCCAACAGGCATTTTGTATCGCTTTGCTATTTATGTGCAATTAATATAACAAACGACATTTTTATGTCATCCAAGTCAATACTATTTTCTGCAGATTTTGCGTTGACATGCATTAATTTTACTCGTCTGTAATTAATTTTTTCGCGTTCCAAAATTAAGAAATCTTTTTGAAAAGATGTGGTATCTAACAATCAATCAACGATAAAGACCATGTTCACAGATGGTCTTTAAAGACAGATTTTATGTGTTATTACACTGCGCCAAAAAATTATGGCGAAGTAAAAAAGTGCGAATAGTAACTAAAATGCGTTAAATAAATATGTTGTACGACAATAGAAATTGTCTCGAAAGCCATTTTAATGATCGCGAGGAAAAATAAAATTTACAATATATATGTTCTGATTTTTGGACCACTATACCACCATAATATGTGACTTGCGAAAGTTATATCCGTTTGCATGGCGTGAGAGGTTTGGACCAATTCCTATGTGACTTGCGAAGTTATACGCATGCTCGTGTGACCTGAAGTTATGACTTGAGAAAGTTATACCAATTCATTTGTGACTTGCGGATGTTATACCCGTTCGTAGGACAACTGCTCTGGCTTTGTCCTTGCCGTAGGTTCTAGTCTGTATGACCTTGGTGCCACAAAATAACACGTGGCGAGAAAATTCCTTTACACTAAAAACCGAGTCCATTTCACTGGCTCCCGGCTTAGGAAGTGATGTCTTTGTGACGGGAACACTTTCACCTGTTTACCAAAACAAAACAAAAAACAAACGTATTGCCACATAAAATCCAAAACAGTGGAAAGTGAAAGTCAGTTTTCAAAACCCAAAGATATTCATCAATTTTAACTTTGTTTGTTTGTTTTTGTCAGTCGCACTTTAAAACAAACAGTTCTTGACATCAACATTTTGCCTTTCATGATTTCAGAAAACTTCCTTGAGCAATCTCCATAATATCAAAAGGATTCGATGGCAACAGCATTCCGACCACGTAAGCGCATTTAAGGCATGAATGAGTCGTCTATTACCTGTCAACATGCTTTCGTTAACAACACAAGTGCCACTGACAACAACGGCGTCACACTGCATTGAGTAATCATGCCGATCTATCAAAATGACGTCACCCGGAACCAGGTCTTCTGACGGCACTTCTATTTCTTTTCGAAAATAATGAAAAAAATCGCTGGAATCATGTTTATCATATTTATGTATATCATTGGAATAAAAGAAATCGGGAACACCATTGGGATCCCAACCGACAATCGTGACTCTTTTCACGAGAGGGTGAGATACCGAGAGGGATCGGATCCCGGCGAGATACCGAGAAGGATCGGATCCCGGAGATACCGAGGGGGATCGGATCCCGGCGAGAGACCGACAGGGTGAAATACCGAGGGGGATCGGATCCCGGCGAGAGACCGACAGGGTGAAATACCGAGGGGGATCGGATCCCGGCGAGATACCGACAGGGTGAAATACCGAGGGGGATCGGATCCCGGCGAGAGACCGACAGGGTGAAATACCGAGGGGGATCGGATCCCGGCGAGAGACCGAGAGGGATCGGATCCCGGCGAGATACCGACAGGGTGAAATACCGAGGGGGATCGGATCCCGGCGAGAGACCGAGAGAGTGAGATACCGAGAAGGATTGGACCCCAGAGAGTTACCGAGAGGGATCGGATCCCGGCGAGATACCGACAGGGTGAAATACCGAGGGGGATCGGATCCCGGCGAGAGGCCGAGAGGGATCGGATCCCGGCGAGATACCGACAGGGTGAGATACCGAGAGGGATCGGATCCCGGCGAGATACCGACAGGGTGAAATACCGAGAGGGATCGGATCCCGGCGAGAGACCGAGAGAGTGAGATACCGAGAAGGATTGGACCCCAGAGAGTTACCGAGAGGGATCGGATCCCGGCGAGATACCGACAGGGTGAAATACCGAGGGGGATCGGATCCCGGCGAGAGACCGAGAGAGTGAGATACCGAGAAGGATTGGACCCCAGAGAGTTACCGAGAGGGATCGGATCCCGGCGAGATACCGACAGGGTGAAATACCGAGGGGGATCGGATCCCGGCGAGAGACCGAGAGAGTGAGATACCGAGAAGGATTGGACCCCAGAGAGTGACCGAGAGGGATCGGATCCCGGCGAGATACCGACAGGGTGAAATACCGAGGGGGATCGGATCCCGGCGAGAGACCGAGAGGGATCGGATCCCGGCGAGATACCGACAGGGTGAGATACCGAGAGGGATCGGATCCCGGCGAGATACCGACAGGGTGAAATACCGAGAGGGATCGGATCCCGGCGAGATACCGACAGGGTGAAATACCGAGGGGGATCGGATCCCGGCGAGAGACCGAGAGGGATCGGATCCCGGCGAGATACCGACAGGGTGAGATACCGAGAGGGATCGGATCCCGGCGAGATACCGACAGGGTGAAATACCGAGAGGGATCGGATCCCGGCGAGAGACCGAGAGGGATCGGATTGCGGCGAGATACCGAGAGGGATCGGATCGCGGTGAGATACCGAGAGGGATCGGATCCCGGCGAGAGACCGAGAGGGATCGGATCGCGGCGAGATACCGAGAGGGATCGGATCCCAACGGCAATGATTTGTGCCAATCTTGCTGTTCTGTGGAACATTTTTTTGATACCTTTTTATGAATTAAATATACAAACATAACAAATTATAAAAAAAATTCGTTATTGGTCTCGTCATGTGTGATATATGAATCCGCGACATTTGCTCGAGCGACAATTGGTCGACGACAATTGGGCGAGCGACATTTGGTCGAAAGTGCAAATCGCGACAATTGGTCGAATTTTTTTTAGATCGAAATTTCAAACTAAATGTTCATTTTTTTAAAGAAAATCATCTTGCTTGAATTGTTTTGATACACATCAAACATCATGTGTTAATTGCACCTAGCATATAGTATGATCCCTTACACGCCGGAGTATGTATATAATTTCAATTTATTTCATATAGTGATCCACCTTTCACAGCCCGGAGTCCGAAGCATTTATTTGTAAAGAGTTATCTCTGAGAGAAATTCTTCACACAACGGAGTAGATCTACCAAGTTTATCCCATATTATTATTTATTTTAAAGCAGTTAGGTCAATTGCATTTAATTTCATGCCTCCTTCTTTTCTCTATAATTCATCATACACCTGCGAAGGTTAATTATTGCATTTAATTGTATAGGATTATGTCTGGAGACTTATTGTTCAAATACCAGAGTAGATGTGGAAGTTCAAATTAATTGAATCCTGAAACTGAATCCTTAATCCATCACAACCCGGAGTGGTTTCATGTCCAGGCTATAAAATGGACGTTTGTTTTATTTGAAAATTATATACCTTCCTTACCAACATGGATATACTGACATCTAGTAGAGGAAAACCAAAGCTTAGCTTTGAAGGTTTCACTTATGTGAAAAGGGATAAAACTAAGCAGTTTATTGTGTGGAGATGTTGTAAATGTCAACTTGCATGTAAGGGAACAATAAGAACGTCTCTGGATATGACAAATCCAGAACCTGTAAATGGGCATAATCATGATGCCAACGTTGATGAGGTAAGAAGAGGATTTAAAATGATAAAGCGTTAATTTATGTAAACGTATTTGTGAAAATTGTATTAAACGAATTTTCGACGTTTTGTAAGAGTTAAATGTGTTTAAAACTTTTAGACGTTTCTTGCACGTTCAACTAAAGAAAGATAAATACGAAAATCCTGAAAAAACAGCAAAGAACTACTTTATTTATTTCGAAAACGTGTGGTAATCGTTAAATTGGTATTACAAGTGTTTTGAAATTGTTTTACGTTTTATAGGCGCTCAAATAAAAAACAGGAAAATGCTGGCAAAAACAGTAATGAACGTTGTGATTAGTTTTGACAATGTTTGTGAACGTTGAATTATAATTGATATAAACTGTAACTTTTAAATTCGTGTTTGTTGCCAGGTCGCAGCGGCTCAAGCTAACTGTAACAAGGATATGAAGGATAACGTTTTCATATGAACTATGTAAAATTTGCCGAGTTTTTCTGGTGTGCTTTGTGCTGGTGTAGCTTAAGATAAGGTCGGCAGTTGCATGTGAAATAAATGACTGAAACTCAGTAAGACATATCTTATTTCTAAAAAATCGTCCAAACTCATCAACGTTGGCATCATGATTATGATTATGGCATCCTGATTATGCAGTTTCTGGATTTGTCATATCCAGAGGCGTTCTTAGTGTACTCTTACATGCAAGTAAGTAAATTAAAATAAATAAGTAAATAAAAACGTCCATTTTATATGCTGGACATGAAACTACTCCGGGTTATGATGGATTAAGGATTCAACTTCAGGATTCAATTAATTGGAACTTCCACATCTACTCTGGTGTTTGAATAATTAGTCTCCAGATATAATCCTATACCATTAAATGCAATAATTAACCTTCGCAGGTGTATGATGGATAATAGAGCAAAGAATGTTTCATGAACTTCAATGCAATTGACTTAACTGCTTTGAAATAAATTATAATATTGGACAAACTCTTTACAAATAAATGCAATAACTAATCTTCCCAGATGTGTGATGGATTATCTTGCTAAGAAGGTTGTATTACATTCGATTGGCTTACGTGTCTGTGATAAAATTCTTTATGGGATAAATTAATACAATAATTGCAATTTGGCTTCGGACTATGAAGGGTGGATCACTTTATGAAATGAACTGAAATTATATACATACTCCGGCGAGTAAGGGATTATTTTTGTCAAAGAAATGAACATTTAGTTTGAAATTTCGATCTAAAATTTTTTTCGACCAATTGTCGCGATTTGCACTTTCGACCAAATGTCGCTCGACCAACTGTCGCTCGGCCAATTGTCGTCGACCAATTGTCCCCCGACCAATTGTTGCTCGACCAAACGTCGCAGTTTCGAAATAAATGACTGGACTTAGTAAGACATATTTTACTTCTAAAATATCGTTAGCGTACAAAAGTACTATTTAAAAAATCTCGACAAATTGTCGTAATTTTCACTTTAGGGAATTATCCTGTGGCAGAGTGATTAGGAAATCTCAATAGAGTGATGGGGAGTAATTGAAACAAAACATCAAGGCAGTTATCTCTAAAAACACAATGAAGTTTGCTTTTGACTTGTTATTTTATTACATATTTTATTATATAATTAAAACTCAAAATCCTTGAAAAGATATCAAGGCCCTTTTGTCCAACTTTCATTTGGGGCCGTTTTGGGAAAGGTCTTTTCGGGAAAGGCCGTTTCGGGAAAGGCCCTTATGTCCAAGGCCCTTTTGTCCAGGGCCCTTCTGTCTCGGGTTATCACAATATATATTGAAGTCGCCTTTGCCCTCATACAGACAATTGACAACTTACCATTGCCATTTCTTAACGCTGTTACAGAAGCGCTCTCATCAATAGTGCATTTTAATGCTCTCTGCATCTGTTGTCAGACAGAACATGATTAAATGGTCTTGGGTCAATTCAACCCACCCTGAAAGTCAACTCAACCCACTTTATATGCCAACTCAACCCACCCCGAAAGTCAACTAAGCTCACCAACCAACTCAACCAGCATTTATTTTTTCAAAGGTTTTTTCTTTTGAAATGATGGGTTATATGGGCAATAATAATTAATATTTCTATTTGGAACAAAATTTTATAAAATAAACCAAGTCTCGACTTTAATATTCAAAATACCGGACTATCCTAATAAGGGGTGAATATTTATCTTAGGAACCTAGCATGTTTATCTATTGTATAATACGCAGTCTGGCAAATTCCGGACTATACTAATAAGGGCTTAATATTTATCTTAGGAACCTAGCATGTTTATCTATTGTATAATAGCAGTCTGGCAAATTGCGAGATGTGCCTCTGTGTTTACCATCACTATTGACAAAAAGTGTCAAGAAATAATCCTCAAGCCACTGAGTACCACACTTGGGGGTGAGCGTGTCGGCATGTACTGTCTCTTGATGCTCCGGCTAATTCTTTGCCCGCTATCTTTTGCCACTGGATACTGCACTAGGGGCAGGTGGGGATGACTTGGCATCTACTTAATCTCTTGATGCTCCAGTGTCACAGTCTTAGTATATAAGGTTGGGTCGCAGAAGCTGTTCGCAAAAGATAATTTGAGAAAAAAATGGGACCAAAAGAAAACGGAAAGAGCTTAATATCAGCTTAATCAGCTTAATATCAGCTTAATATCAGCTTAATCAGCTTAAAAACTTAGGCTGATTAATGTTACTGTTAATGATTAATGTTTAATTATGTCATTTTTTTGTTTCGCTAAAAATGAATAATTGCTTTGCAGCACCAAATTAGAGAACCCCTCTTTTTTACTGGCTGAACTTTTTCATACAATAGGGAATCTCTTAACCAATCAGCTGGGTTTTATAAATCTGTGTGTGGCCAAAGGCTGGGCTTATTTGCTCATATTCAATTTCGCTTGAAAGAAAATAGACGCGTTTGTCTTGCTGAATATTAACGGAGTTTCTGTGTAAGTTATAGACTATTAGGTTGGAAAAATTCGTTAATTTTGGCCGCCATTTTGTTACCCTACAAGTGCTTTTTCTCTCTTTCCAAGACCAAATTTAAACTACTGTAACTCAGGATTGAAACCTTGTCACCCTTACCAAGAATTTTTTCATCAAAGTGATGGCCTTAAAGATACTCCAGATCATTCAAATAAAAAGAAATTCCAGATATCAGTGGAGAAAACTGAATTTATATTTGGTCTTGCAAAGAGAGAAAAAGCACCCGTAGGGTAACAAAATGGCGGCCAAAAAGTAAACAAACAAACGAATTTTTCAAACCTATTACTCTGCGAAATGCGATGAAACACGTCTTACGCAATTTAATAAACAAGCGGGCTGCATCGAAAGTAATAAAAGGCGACTCCTTGTTTGGCGGAAACTTTATTGAATATTTACACATAAATTGAATTTAAATATAAAAAATCCACCAAAAACAGCCGCCAAGCAAGAAGCCCTCAACTAACATAAGCAATTGTGTAAAGAACAGCCAGTCTTCCAACCCAACAAAGCATAGAAGCTTATCAGCGGTCAAATTTATCACTAAAATAACTGAAGGACAACATGTACAAAATGTACACGGACTTTTATTGTACCGATGAGAATTAGTGATATCTCATTGGTAATAGATGCTGAGTTATCTATAAAGTGACTTCAACAGAGAGCTGGTTATTGGGATGTTAAACATTAGACACTAATTAAACACTATGCAGATTACATTAGTACTTTTTGGAGTTAAGTGTACTCCGCGTAGACATTCTGAAGTTTAGTCCTTTTGCAGGTCTACTTTTCCCCGCTTAAACATGAAGTCTAGTCCTTTTGAAGCGTAGCCCTTTTGAAGTTTAGTCCTTTTGCCATGTTACCGATTCAATGATATCTTTCTCAATCAATTATTACATTTAATATGAAGCTTTTTCAAATAATCACCTGTATATTTTGCTGTTTGTTTCCGTCATACAATTCTAAATGATTGTGCGCATTACATTTTACTTTTACTTCGTAAAAGCTCCGAATTCGCTTATCTCCACTTTGATACGGGTTTTCTCGTAAAACTCTAAGAATCACGCACTAAAAAACTAAAAATTTCTTCTAGTGACTCGAATAGTCCCGTCCTTGGTTCCAGCCAATCAGCATCCTTGGTAACTGTTACCAGGCCTCATTCTCGTATTACGTGCGGTTACTAACCACACGCGTTCCTGAGACTGGGAAATTTTTTTGTTTTTCCTAGCGTCAGTTCAAGGTGAATTTCTCCAAAAATACTTTTATTAGTTGCTATCAGCGTTCATTCGTGGATGTTTAGAGGCGAAGGCTGTCAGTTCATGTAATTTGGAGGTTTTTGCCTTCGTACGCTACTGCTAGTATTCTGAGTTTGCATCACGGGGGTTTCGAATGTTTTCCCCCGAAAAGTGTTACTCGTAGGTTTCCACCGTTTACTAGTACGGGCGTACGCCCTTGACCCTTAGAGGAGCACGGATCATTTCAGTTTGCTGATGTCTGTCCCGAACACTAGTTGCTTGCCACACCTTGGTCGTCGGGAGGCCGAGCTGCCTAGAGGATGCTTCCTAGCAGGCTGCCAGCTTCTCCAGAGCAGTGCGGAGTTGCTTGGAACTGCCTAGCGCAGAGGGGTTCAATTTGCAGCCTCTGGGTCGCCTTTTTAGCTCTACTGAACGCCAGTATTTTGTTCTACCTAGGACGTTCTGCGTTCTAGGTTAAGTTGAGTACGAAGTACCATCTCGGTGCTCGGTTCTGAACGAAAGCTTGGCTACCAAGGCCCATCTAGGGGCTTGGTAGCTTCCAGGTACCAGCGGGCTACCAAGCCTTAGTGAGGCTTGGTGAGTCTGGGTCAGAACACCGAGGCCCAAGCACCATCAGGGTTCTTGGTTCTTCGTGCATGACCAAGCTTGGTACGTCTTGGCCTATTTATTTGTTTTGGTGGTAATAGCTTGGTTCAGTATAGTTTGTCAGCGCTGGAATGAGTGCAGTAGTTGGATTAATTACTTATACACTCTTATCTTTGCTTGTTTCCAGACATGACGGAGGCCATTCTTTACCACAGCAAGTTGCAGATCTCCTGCGCTCACCCAGCTTCAGCAGCCAACCCCCGCTCTGCGATTGGTGCAGGAGGGACAGAGACATCCCGCTGTGCGACGCTTTACACACTTGTAAGGAGTGTGCGCATCTATCCCCCCCAGGACTGGGACGCGTTGGAGAAGGTGCGCACCAAGAACATTAAGCGGAGAGTGGGTCGTAAAGTGCAGTCCCTGTCTCTGGATATGCCGAGAGCTGGTTCCCTAGTGGCTGGACAGGTGCCTTCGCCTGTGCGTGCGGGCAGGGATGTGGAGTCTGACTTTGACTTACCCCGGAAGAAGAAGAAAGTCAAATCTTCAACAACTTCTCGGATAGTGGCGGAGCTAGACTTACCTGAGACTATTGAGAGAGTTATTCCGGATAAGGCCTGGCCGATCCCTCACAAAGAGGCGGAGAAAGCCATTTCGGAGGATTCTATCCTCACCTCTCCCCCACCCGTCCCCGCCGTGAAGGAGAGCGTGACAGTCACGCACGCAGAGTCAGGGGCGTGTTTTTCCAGCCGTGTGGGAGAGTTTGGCATTCCTCCACGCCAGGAATCGCCTCCCAGACAAATCGTGCATACCCCCCACCCACTGTCTCAGGCGGAAACATTGAACATTTCTTCGTTCCTGGCTATGAAATCAAAACTTCAGCGGCAAATCCAGGACCTTCAAGAAGCTCTGCTCTCAAAAAATGCAGGCTCGCACCCACTGCGACTGTCTCCCGTCCATCAGACGATCCCCGGTGCTATCAGTATCTAGACCTCCCTCAGTGTCTATACCAACCCCCCCCCCCCCCACACGCCAGCAGCAGGAGTTAGACGCTAAGGATGCCCCGGAACCTATCACCCTCAGTGAGAGTGAGTCCGGAGATCTCCCCCCATCGGACCAGATCTCACTGACACAGCACGTGGAAGAGGATGACGATCTGGATACCTCACCGCTGAAGGCGATCTCCAAGAACAAAGAAAGGGCTATTTACACCACAGTCTCAGGCAAAGTCATGAAGGAAGAGCCTGGGTTAGCGTGTCATGAGGATGAGAGCTCGGAGGACTCTGGTATGGAAGGCGACGCCGAAGGTGACTTCGCGTCAATTCAGTTCCCTCTCCGCCAGGCTTGCAGGTATAGAGTGCGGGCGCCCAGTGACGGACAGAGAGGACCCGCCCATCCGGATGACTTCGCAGGCAGCCCTCCCCCAACCTGAGGCGTTTGTGGCTCTGACGACCAGCGAGAGAGTGGCCAACGCCTTGTCGGTACGCTGCCGGGAGTTCAAACGTTAACGGGAAGAAACGTTATATATATATATATATATATATATATATATATATATATATATATATATATATATATATATATATATATATATATATATATATAAATATATATATATATATATATATATATATATATATATTTATATATGCCTTTCGCTTCGGCTTGAAGAGGCTTGATCAAAGCAGCAATATGAGCAGCATTGTTTTGGTTTTGAGCTTTTCTTTCAGCTTAAAACCGCCTAATCTAGCATTTTGAAGTAAAAAATAGTTTGGGTCCTCAGTGCCATCGGGTCCTCAGTGCCACTTCGATCGGGACCTCGTTACCACTGGTGATACTGAGGTCCCGAGCAGACGGTGGCCCCGCCTCAAATATTAGGTACAATTCTGCGGGCCTTGCATGTGCTGCTTCCATGGATGGGGTATTTATATGCAACTGTCTGTAGATTTGGCCAATATTCTTGATCACATGTGTTGTTTCTATAGATGGGGTATTCCTATGCGTCTGTCTGTAGATTTGGCACATAATGATTCTATATGTGCTATTTCTGTGGCTTACAACTATAGGATGGGCTCATTCTACACCCATCAATAATTAAAAGCGCCATCTTGTTCACAACACAAGGCAGTTTATTCCCATTTTTTAAGGGGAGAAGAAAATATGTGCTATTCCTATAGCCAAATATGGGCTGAAACTATAGAAGCGCAAAACAACGAAGATGGGGTAAATCAATACCTCGCTGTTATTGGATGGGCCCATCCTACGGATGGGCTGTTTAAATACAACAGGTTCGGCAAAAATTGCGAGCGTCAGATCCGTAAAGCCAGGTTTCAGGGTGAGTTTGGCAAAAAAATGTCCTTGCTGGGCTGTCTGGTGGCGACAGAAAAGACAGTTCCCCTGGGAAAACTCCATTACAGGACTTTAAGCGGGGATCAGAGGGTTTTGCGCCAGGGCAGACACCCCAGAGCCGCGATGTCCCTTTCAGTAGAGGCTCACCAAGCGTTGACCTGGTCGTTGGTGGTGCGACGACCAGGTCATGGGCGAAGGGGTACCCTTCGCGGCTCCACCCCCAGAATTAGAGGTGCAAACCGACGCGTCTCTAACGGGCTGGGGCAATTCCAGGGCAGGATGTGGCACGGCCAGTGGTCAGAGCAGGTAAAAAATCGCCACATAAATTGGTTAGAGTTGCAGTTGGTGTGGATAGCCATAAACGACCTTACCCCTCTTCTAGAAGGGATACTCGTGGAGTTCCACCTTGACAAGTCCATAGCAGTGGCATATTTAAACAAGCAGGGCGGTACCGGATCCCAGCAACTCACGAAGTTTAGTGGCGACATCCTGAAGTTTGCCCGGGAAAAGAGTATGTATCTCTCAGCTCGGCACTAAGCGGGATCGCTGAACGCAGACTTAGCTTCCAGGGTTGGCCAAGTCGTCCACACAGAGTGGTGCCTGTCCCCCGCTCTTTCGAGTGGGTGACCGAGCACTCTTCGTGGGGGAAACCAACCCTGGACTTGTTTGAGAAGGTGCTCACGGCGAAGATGTCAAGGTATGTCTCCCAATGCCCAGACGCACGGACCTGGGCAATCGACGCCTTAACGTGCGACTGGCCGAAGAACGAAGTCCTATATGCCTTTTCCCCACAACCCATCCTGCTACCGCATAATGTTACGCAGGCCCTCACGCCTACTCCTGATAGCCCATGGTCGCCCGAGGCCCCTTGGTTTCCTCTCATAGTCAAGTGCGCGACCAACCCGCCGTTAAGGCTACCTTGCCACCCGGAGATGGAGATACGGAGGTTTATCGGTCGCAGTGGAAAAAATTGCTAGCTGGTGCGCTAAAGCCCAACTAGACCCATTCCAGGCCACATCGGCAGTGGTAGCAGACTTTCTGGATCACCTGTTTACGACCGAGCGCCTGAAGGTGGGTTCGATCGAGGGTTACCGAGCCGCCATAGGCTCTAGGCTTAAAGCCTCAACGGGTTATGATCCAGGGGAGGACCCAGCCCTGCCTATGCTGTTTAGGCACTTCAGAGTGAATTCTCCCCCGCCAAACACCAATATAGCCCAGTGGGACCTGTCCTTGGTTTTGTGTTACCTTCAGAGGGCGGACATCTTAGGAGAGGGCGTGATCACCACCAAAAGTGCAACGGTAAGATTTACGTTTCTTTTGGCACTGGCGTCGGGCAACAGAAGAGGGGAGATACACTCCCTTGACCGTCAGATATTGAAGGAGAACGGTGAGTGGAAAAAAGTCTTCTTCAGACGCATATCGCCACCGCGGGCCTTGGGATAACACTGCCAGCCCTGGAGGTAGGGGATGAGGACTCAGGCCTGATCTCCCTCTGCCCGCTTCAGGCATTGCGTAAGTATCTCCAGGTATCGGAGGGCTACAGGAGCGACGGGCAGAAGGTCTTGATCATTTCCTTCATGCCCAAGTTCAATAAGGATATATCTAAACAAACTCTAGGAACATTTAAAATGTCATTTTAGAGGCTTATGAAAAAGCCCAGGCAGAACCGGGGTTCAGAGATCTATGTAAAGTTAAAGCCTATCACTTAAGGCAAGTGGCCAGCTCAATAAGGGCACTGCATAGCGTATCTCTAACTGACATTTTAAATACAGGTTGTTGGGCTTCTACCATCTCATTCATTAAATATTACCCGAAGGACTACTATCAGTGCGAACTATCGGGCTTGTACTCTGTAGGCCCTTTCGTGGCTGCTGAGTCAGTAGTCGCTAACTAACCCTTGTGTTTTTTGCCAGTGAACAGTCAACCAAGGGCAAAGGCAAGTTCAAGCGCAAGGATACCGTCTTCCAACGCTCTGGCAACGGCGCGGGCGAGTACAAGAAGGGCCAGGACCAATGCCGCCGTTAACAGCGTCGTGACGTACATCAGCACCGTTGGAACAAGAATTCTTTGAGCTTTAGTTGCGGCTCAGTGCCCCGAGGACGGTGCTACCGGAGCCCACTCTCCCGTGTTTAGTTAACGCTGTTCTCGGCACTTCACCCCTGCGGGACCGGTACTCCATCTTCCCTTGGAAAAAGGGGGGTGTGCACCAGTACGCACTACGCACCCCCCTCGGTGCGTCCGTCGTGGCCACTAGAGTCGGCCTCGCGGGGATCAGGTACCTAGACTGGCTCGTGTCACTTAACTAGTGACCGAGGTGGTACATTGGCACATTGTAGTGCGTTCATTGAGTTCTAGCATGATATGTATGTGTATTGAATGGGCACATGCGTCATCCATCATGGACGAGGGCGACTACCTTCCAATTGGTGTTTTGAATGAGCGCATTGTAGTGTGTTCAGGTCACTCATTAGGTACAGTGTAGTAGCGTTCTGTTAGGGCGCACGATATTGCGTCAGCCCATGGTATACGAGTACCTTGTGACACTTGCTCCCTATACTTGAACAAAAACATTGCGTTGGTTCGCTGCTTGGTTCTAAATTAAGTTTAAAGCTTAAAGTGTCAATTGGTGTTTAAGTTTAAAGCTTAAAGTGTCAATTGGTATTGGACCATATTGATTTCATTGTGCCCATAATAATGCATTTTCTATAGGTACAGTTTTTGAGTGACCAAGCTCGGTGAGCAATTGCTTGGTCACGTAGTTAGATACGCGGACTTGGTTCCGCGATCGTGTTTGTGAAGAGTTCAAATAAAAGGATCATCATGTGTTTACTTAATCGACCTTGCGATTAGGTTGGGCTACCATCTCGTGGGAGGATGGAGGGAGATGGTGTTAGGAAGGGTGAAGGCGGGGAGGAGCGTGGTCATCGGTGCGTCTTCTTCACGTCTTGGTTCTTTGGTTCGTTCGTCCTTCCGTGTGCTAGAGTTGTTCATCAGCTCGATTATATATTATTCCAAGGCACATTAAACACATTAACCATTCTCAACAGTGTTTTATTTACGCCTTTCGCCCTCACACGGAAGACAACACGTTCTTTGGAGTAAAAGCAAATTCGTGGGAAAATTTTTCTAGATCTGACTCGCAACGCAGGTCACCCCGACTCCTGTGTTAGTCCCGTATAAAGTGGAGATAAGCGAATTCGGAGCTTTTACGAAGTTTTATGCGGGTTTTCTCGTAAAACTCTAAGGAACTAAAAATTTCTTCTGGGGACTCGAATAGTCCCGTCCTTGGTCCCATCCAATCAGCATCCTTGGTAACTGTTACCAAGCCTCATTCAAGTATTGCTCTACTGAGCCAACCACACCCGGGTCCGCGGAGCGGATGGGTGGGACGCTACGATAAAAGTGAAGAACGCGAATTACGCTTTTACTCGTAAAAGAGCGTTTTACGAAAATAAAACGTCAGTTTTGCCCAGGCCTGATAGACTCGCATGACGGACATTTATCCTGCAGCATATTTATATTTTGACTTGTCAAATTTCCAGAACACAAACATATTTTTTCCATTAACCACTGCTGACCATTCAGAGCTCAGTGTTGAGTTGGTAATCAAGGCTATTTATATTTCTCCGTGAATATGGGTGTATTATGCATGGCGAATAATAAACATCTGTCACAACGTACTCAACATGATATACTCCAGTAAATCACAGTGTATCCTACTCTAGGCCCAGTTAAATTGTTACCGTTCTGATTGCAATTGAAATTTGCAACAATTCCACAAAGGCAAATATACTTCCTGTGGTTTCATGCAATTCAAAACATAAAAGGGCAGATCACATATTTTGGTGTTCGGTTTGCAATTTGCCACAATGCCACAAGGGCAAACATGACCCCTGTGATTTTATGCACATTAAAAGGCAGATCACGTATTTTGGTGTTCGGTTGAGTTGTTGAACTCAAGTGTAATTATATTTCAAAGTATTCCTCCTCTCTCACAAATTGTTCAAACTAACTATAATTATTTACCAGACATATGAGTTTAATTGCAATTTGCTACAACACAGGCCAACGTGGTTTACGTGATTTAATAAAATTGAATACATTAAAGGGGAGATCAAATATTTCTGTATTGGGTTGAGTTGGTTGGTGGGTTGAGTTGACTTTCAGGATGGGTTGAGTTGGCATGAAAAAAGTGGGCTGAATTGACCAAAGTGCGTTGAATTGGCATTGGGATGAGTTCGCAATGAGATGACTTGACCAGACCCCAATTAAACGGTATCCCCTTGCCAACGCCCACAGACAGAACATCAACAGACAGTACGTGCACATACAGAACGACCAGGGACATAACGTCCACAGGCAGAACATCCACAGACAGTATGTTAACAGATTTTAGCTGACTTTTAGCCAATTTTAATTATAGATCAAATATATTTTGAGCATTTTTGCTCATTGCCCATAGCTGAAAAATATTAATAGAACTGTTTCATCACTCTGAATGTGCAGATATGAATTAACCTGATATATAATTTTATTCACGCTACTTTTGCTTAAATATTTCGTAAACAATACATAAAAAATAACATTTTGAGTTCGCTACTCACGGCTCTGGTTTGATAGATCTGTACACTCAATGATACTGTGGAGATAAAGAGTAACACACTGGCGTAGTATTCATACTGATCCGAGTACCACAGGATAATACTGAAGAGTTGAAACACGTAAAAGGGATTCAGAGCCTGCAAAAAATATGCACATAAAAACATGGTTTTACACAATCTATTAGTCGAAATACCAATCACTTAAAATTGATCAAATTTTGGGACCGTGATAGATATTCATTTGCCGAGGTAGTCAGAGTCAATTTTATAAAGAAGTACTGGATAACATTTGTTCAGCCATTGGAAACTGTTTACTAGTATTTATTGGCCACTAAATTCTATTTTTGGCATTTATTTGTTGAATGTCTGCATTTCTGTGTAAGATAAAAATTCGAAAGTTTGCCTCTGGGGAGGTGTGGGCAGTATTAATTTAATCTGTATTGCAAATTAGTGACATGTTATCAAATGATTTTAGAGACAAAGAATATGAACAATTGGATATGCCTTTCAGAGATACTTTTTTGTTGGTAACCTCAAATGATTTGGTAGAAAAGGAGTTCAGGCGTTTGGTCGAAGGGTAGGGATACTGTGACGGAGCAGCGACCACACTATGACTGTGGCTGTCAAAGATGGCAGCTCAAGATTAATATTTCCTGAAGTCTATATAACGTCGCTTTACCGACGTCTATACAAGGTCGCTTTTCCGACGTTTAACAACGTCGCTTTACCAACTTCTAACAAAGTTGGAGATAGACGTTGTTTCGACTTTCAACTTATCCGCAATGTTAATTAGACTTCGGATAATCGACGTCTATAAAAAGTCGAAAGGTAGACTTTGTTTCGACTTTCATAAGCAGCAAAAAGTCGTCGTTAATTTACGTTGGGTGCGACGTCTCTAAGACGTTAATTCAACGTCACAATGTTTACTGGGAGAGGAAAAGAGGGAGGGAGGGAGGGAGGGAGGGAGGGAGGGAGGGAGGGAGGGAGGGAGGGAGGGAGGGAGGGAGGGAGGGAGGGAGGGAGGGAGGGAGGCAGGCAGGCAGGCAGGCAGGCAGGCAGGCAGGAAGGGAGGCAGGGAGGGAGGCAGGGAGGGAGGCAGGCAGGGAGGGAGGCAGAGAGGGAGGCATGGAGGCAGGCAGGGGGGCAGAGTGGGAAAATTCTGATTTGCCAGTCAGAGACTAAACCACAAAAGGGCGATTTGAGCAAATTGATTTTAGTTTGCCAGTGAATCTTGTTCATTCATTCGTGTTCGTGTGTAGCTATCCCCCGGGTTGTCTGCAGGTTGGGATGGAGACCGCCTGCTTGCTGTTTGCATTATGCAACCTGAAGGGTTTGAACTGCCGACTTTTCCTGTCTGCTTTTTCACAAGCGGCTGTTTACTTTTTGATCCTCTGCTCCACAATCCAGACCATTGGAGTCTCGTCACAATGATTTTATTACCTTTACATACATATCGAGCTGGTTCCCGACTTGTCTTGGTATTAGGCTGGTTACCGGCGTGTAATGTCGATAGTAAATTATCTATTTAACATTGCCTGATTAAATATTTTTAACAAGGGAATTTCGATGATGGCATAAATTATTTGCATGTATCCCGTGATCAAGGGTTTGACTGACTCCCCTCCATCCCTCCCCTAGCCGCTTATCACGGTATATGTTTCCCCTCTAATATGAATGACGAGAAGAAACAAGCAACAGGCGACAGAAAAAGTACTTGGTCATGTGACAACCCCATCAACTAATATCCCCTGTGCACTGATTGCAATATTTCATGAGGAAAGTTTACGCGAATCACCTAATCTAACAAACATTGATTTTCTCAGTATGAAGCAAAGATGAATATCGTCATTTCCTTTACTGTGTATTTGTAAATTTTAACTTTTATTCTAAGTTTTGAAACCAATATTTTAAGTTGTTTTACATAATATTCTGGGTTCCAAAACGGATGAAGTTGCCTTTTACTGTAGATCAGCCCTTTCCACTATCACCCATTATACTCAACAATTTCCAGTTATCACCGTTCACTCAAGATGAGTTTTTGTTCATACAAATACTTTGCAGCTGCCGTTGGATCGACTCGAAGTTTTGAAAAGTTACACCCTATCTTTTCTGTGTCCGTAAAGCAGTTGAAATGTAAGTTCTAGTAAAATTTAGAGTTAATTTCACTGCAGTACACAACTTCGTGGTGAGCTCCAAGTACTTCATGGGTAACCCCATGTTAACTCGTACTGGGATTCACTTTTCATTGTTACGCCTTTACAGAAATACCGGTTGAAGCACCAGTAAAACTTTTTAATTTTTAGGGGTCCGCTCCAAAGGTCAGATGGAGGAATGAACATTGCAGAGGGTTCATGGAAGTCTTGAAGGTCAATAAGGTGCAGTAATAGTTTGATTAGCCAACTATGGTTTCAACACTCTGTGGTTGGTAGCCTAGTTGTTTGTGTCGCTAGTGTACCGCTTTCAGGTACATCTTTAGTCAAACCACAGGCATTGTTACACCACAGGGAAGTTCCGAATGCTTCACGGCAAATTTTGGCTGTTTTAGACTGTTTGTGCCTTTTTTGGTGAACAAACCCGAATTGTCACTTTTAAGGATAATGGGGACATTTACAAGTTCTCCAGCTTCATCAGTGTTAGAGGGTTCCCTACGGTTTTTGTGGATACCCGCAACTTTGGATTTTGACCCTGTCAGACGGAAAAATAAGTAGTTTTAATTTGTGCGGAAAGGCACCCACAGTGCAGCAAGTTGACGGAGACATCGTGGGCTTGCTAACGACGCTACCTTTCTAACTCCTGGTCAAGAGAGTATAGGAAGGTGCTGTCTATCAACGACAAAAGTTCTGGCGGCGTGTGAAACGTCCAAGCCAACTTTTCTCAGGTAGCAGCTTTCTCGCGCTTTGTGTTACCACGCAGCAGAGTGTCCTGCACTCTGAGTTACTCGGAGTGGCAGCATACATGCTGCCATATGTAGCACAGATAAATCATAGACTGCACGCTGAAACCTGCAATAGCACGAGTGCTGGGAGCTGCGTGGCACCCACAGCTATGTGATACCACACACCAAATCGATAATAATCACTGAAAAAAACTAGCAATAAAGAAAATTGTCAGTGTTCGCTTGCAGTCATGAACAAGAAGCCACGATATGTGGGCACGGAGGTCTTAAGGACGACCTCCACGGCTACTGCAGGAACTGTGCTACTCACTTCGGGACACAAGACTGCTACAGCGAGTGCAGTCTGCCAGTACCTTCCAGATGAAGTGTGGGGAAACTTGAACAGGCAACTTGAATTCCAACTACGCAATAGAAAAATAAAAGAACTGTGGTTCCGGACAATATCCTCGGCGGACACCCCCAATCATGAGCTAAGGAGCCGAGGTCGCCCATCCTGATTCAAGCAGCCAGAGAGGTGTGGGAACCAGCAATGCAACACCAGGCAACACTACTACCACATCACATTCCGGGGAATCTGAACGTCTCAGCGGACATGGCATCCCGCTAACTGGGTGGGTGGTGAGAGGCTAGGTCTTTGGGAACCCACAGGTGAACATGTGCACAACACGTTTCAACAAGCAACTCACAAGGTATGTTTTACCATGCCCAGATCCGGAGGCCACAATTAGCGATGCGCTGAATTGCACATAGCCGCAGGAGGTAATATACGAGTTTCCCCCAACCATGATACTTGAAAGTGTAGCAAAGCTCTTAAGGAGGGAACAGAGTTATACGTTGCTACTAGTGGCACCGGCACATCCGGCGTCACCAACGCTGTGCTACAGCGGTGAGCGCATGAGGCGCCGAGGCGACTGCCAATCCATGTGAGGGCACTGAGACAACTACATTGGCCACTCTGGCACCCACACCTACACACGATGAAACGCCAAGTCCACCTGTTCAGTCTACTGGTCACAGTGGAAGGTATTCAAGAGGTGGTGTCTGATGAAATCAGAAGATCCAGTGGCAGCGACGCTGCCACTGATTGTCGATTTCCTTGTGCACCTCTTTGAAGGAAAAAGGTGGCCACTAGAACAATAGAGTTTTCCGTGCAGCGCTGGGTCAGTGTTGAAGAAGCCCACCGGATACGATCCAAGCCAGGATGAGTTTCTGTCTAAACTAATAAGAAATTTTCGTTTGCGGAGACCACCCATAGTCAAGCACATATTGCAGTGGTACTTAAAGGTAGTACTAGATTTCTTTAACGGCCCCACCTTCCGGGACAAACAGAACACGCCAATGTGGGAGCTAACGTTCAAGATAACCTTCCTTCTAGCCATGGAGTCAAATAAAAGAGCATGGAGTCAAATAAAAGAGCATTACCTCATAGACGAGAATACTAGCAGAGTCGTACTGAAGGCTCGGGCTGATTCGAGACACACAGAAAACTTACTGTGCCTCGTAGACACAGTGCGTTGGCACACAGATGCGTCAAAGATAATACGTAGCCCAGAACAAAAAAGACTGAAAATACTAATTCTTCCCAATATTAACAGAGATGTAGGAAAACCTACCATATCCAACCACATTAGGAGGACAGTGGTGGACACAAGAGGTGCACAACATGCACCACTATGAAGTGCGACAGGACGAATGTTCACTGAAGGCAGTAACCGGCGCGATCATGGAAGAAATATTGCGGGCAGGTTAATGGCAATCGCCTAATTCTTTCATTCGGTTTTACTTGCAGTTCTACATCCAGGATCCGTGTCAAGGCTGTTCCACATGCCATTCGTAGGAGCGGAGTCCATAGTTAATAAGTGACACTGTAATGAAAGGAAAATGTTGGGATGAAGTCGCATATAGTGCAAAGGCAATGGCTAAAAGAGTCGCAGCGGGGAGAAAGACAAGGCCGTAAGAGCGCGAGGTAAATGGGGGAAAAACTCGCAGACTCGCCCTAACGAGTGAGAAACAACTATCTAAACAAACTGGCTATGATAGAGCAGACTTTCGGACTGTTTTGTTCATGTATTTTTATGATAGTTAAGACTGATACACTTGAGCAACGCAGAACAGCAGCGGTGAGGACACCGAGTTACGTACCCTCACGAGATGACAGCAGTTGCATATGATAGCACCAGGAGAGGGGGCCCATGGCGGGCCCACCTGGGAGAAATTGAGAAACGCAAGTGCGCCCATCGAGTGCATGTTTGTTAACACGGTAAAATTTCGAGTTTTACGAGTTTTGATGATTTCTATGATAGTGTGAATTTCAGAATTGTCTAGACGAGACACATCCGTGTATAGCATATAGACCGCACGTGATGGTGCCAGTCATGTAAAAGAGAAAAAGGAGGGGCAAGTTTCTCCGTAGGTGCGCACAGGCAAACCAATAGGAAGAGAATTCTGGAGTCGGAAAACCGACAGAAATAAAACAAGGAACTGTTGGTGGAAGTTTTATTTATTGTGATGCCAGCCAAAAGGGATGCGCGCCAGGAGGGCGTGGCATCCGAGAAATGCCAGACCACAAAATCTATTTAAAAGCATCGGGTCGATTCAACAGCAGCTGTAAGGCATTTGTATGAGCAAAATGTCGATTTTGATTCCCCATTAAAATGGATTTTGTTTGTCCAAGTTTTGTACAAGCTGTGCAGTTGGATCGAACCAATGTTTTCAACAGCCAGTTCAACCTCCTACCACCATTTCTCAGCCCAGCTGTTTGGATGAAAAGTGAACATCGAATCCCAGTACGAGTAAACATGGGACTACCCATGATATACTTGGAGCTAACCGTAAATTTTTGTACTCTAGTGAAATTAGTTCTGAATTTTATTAGAAATTATATTTCAACTGTGTTGCGGGCATAAAAAAGACAGGGTTCGAAGCATCGGTTCGATTCAACCGCACAGCTACAACATTTGACAAAACAAAAACCCATTTTAATGGGAATAAAATTGAATATTTTATCCTTTTCGGTGTGGAGAATGCGCTACATCAACTTGTCTTATGGACGTGAAGCAAAATGACTGACAGAAGATAACTCAGCAAAACAATGAAGAATGGAAATTGGCAGATACTGACTTACATAGAGAGAGAGAGAGAGAGAGAGCGAGAGAGAGAGAGAGAGAGAGAGAGAGAGAGAGAGAGTAATCATGAAGTATTATCGTCCAGTAAGAAAATGTTGGCCATAGCATCTTCACGTTGACTCGAAAAGTAGACATGTGCAATGCTCTATGATTTAACCGGCGTTTTGATTACAAATATATTTAATATCTATCGAATTTTTAGACGAGCATTGAAGAATAAAAGTTCCTAAGATTGCATGTGATGAAAGTGAGAATGCTAACCTGAGTAAAGAGAAGTTTAACAACTGGTGTTACCCGCACAACTATTTTGTTGACACCAAACTGTAACAGCCTGTAAGAAAAAAGAGCTTTGAAAGGTATTTATATAGTCACACTGTTGCTATCAACGACTCAATGAAAAAAAATCTTAAATTTGTAAGTCGGTGTGTAGATTTACCTTTGTTTTAAACAGATTTTCCGTCGATTAAAAAAATTAATACGACATTGCATATTTGGTATACATAGGTGAGCTATGACTCACTCAAACAAACATCAAAATGACTGTAGAACGGTCAGACTAACAGATGGACAAATGGATATATAATATTTTATAGTTTCCCCTCCGAACTTTGTTGGGATCATAGATAAAAATGAGTCGTGGAGTTTTCCGTTCAGTTCGCCCCTTTTTCAGGTTAGTATGATGCGCTGAACGCAGGTCAATCTATTCTTATTTCAAGATCTTTTTAGTTCCAATCGGTGTGAAACGAACTTAACTGTTAGCACTTCGTGACTTATTTCCAAGGTAGCAATATAGTAGAAATAGTTATATATAGTTATATATAAGTTTGTATGTTGTTATTTATTTCAGCTATGTGTGGTATTCATAAAAAACAAATCGAACCAGATCAATTTTTCACCTATTGCGAGCGAAAAATCACACGGATAAATATCCTGATTGCAAATGAATATTTATGTTGGGCACAATTTTTAAATCTGCACATTTTATAAATTGTGCTGCACAGTTTTTAAATTTATAAACGGACCAACCATTTAAAAATAGGTTGCCCATTTATAAATGGGCGACCCCTTTTTAAATAATCGGCCCGTTTTTAAATCCAAACTGCGGACAATTTTTAAAAAGTCCTGCACAATTTTTAAATATTTTAATTTTTTTTAGCTTTTGCGTCTGCGCCTTCGACGATGGCCTGTTATGAGTAGATCAATGCCAGTTGTAATTGCAATTGCATGATTAACAATTACAACATAAAAGTTACAATTACAAATTAGGCCAATCAATCAAAAGCCGGAGAAAATCTTTGAAAAGCAATTACATCACAGAACAAAAGAAGAATACATAAAATTAGAACAACAGAAAATCAAACTTGTGAACCACAGCACAAAAACAAAATCACGGAAAAAAGTTGCAATTATATAGTACTCCAATTCATCAAATGCAGTTTTTGTGAAATGCAATTGCAACAGATGAATATTGATAGATGAATATGCTTGTGAACCGAGATAAAAGACATAAAAGCAGTATAATGCTTACAAAATATAAAACAACACAAAAAAACTAAGAAAAAAAAAGCTAAAAAAAAATAAAATATTTAAAAATCTTGCAGGACTATCTAAAAATTGTCCGCAGTTTGGATTTAAAAACGGGCCGACCATTTAAAAATGGGTCGCCCATTTATAAATGGGCAACCCTACTTTGGCCCGTTTATAAATTTAAAAACTGTGCAGCACAATTTAAAAATTGTGCACATTTAAAAATTGTGCCCAACATATACACTACATCATTAAGAAAATTATGACGTCTTTTTTAAGTTCAGAAATATAAACAGGTGCATTTGGTTCATACTTTCGCTGATGTTCCTCAGTAGATAGACCCTGTGCTTGATGGAAATACGAGCAAAATACTTCGCCCTCGAGTCCTCTGAATAATAGAACACATTGTTCAGTTCGACAGACTAACAGCGGTTATGCAGATGCTAAAAAGAATCAGTGTGGGTTTACATACAATCTCAACACAATTTTTAAACAAAAAATCTCAAACCACCATTGTTTATCTGAACAATATTCATCTTGTTCCTATGTTGCATTATTATATTAAAAATGATCTTTGGGGTGATCCTTAAAATAGATGCATGAATGCATTTACCTCTGTTTTTGAAAGCGTTCTTGTTCACAGTTCCATACGTACTTTAATTTCTTGTTGCAAAAGTATCTTAAAGTAGTTTGACATTTCTGAAAAAATGAAAAAATCACCACACATACAAAAGACCCATTTAACAAAATTTATCAAGTTTTTAATGTTTAAGAAAAAATTTAAGCAACTAACTGTCAGTTTGGCTTATCTGACACAGGTTTTTTATTAGATTTTAAAATCATTGGGCCTGATGACCTAGGAGGATACCATATCATAAATTACATCGAGAAAACGCGCAGCACCATACCTAAATCAAAATTAATTTCACATAAGGTAACCTTCACTGGGATAGATCTATTAGTTAGACCTATTGGCTGTAAATTTTTAAGATGCTTTAGGCTGTTTATAAATTTCTTACTTTCGTATCTCCACCAACAGTATTAGCGTGAAGTTTCATTATTTTAATTCGTTCCACAGACGTCCTCCCATATTGATCCTGTTGAGAAAAGCTTCTTTTATTTCAATGGAATAGATTTTTCATATTATCTATATTTATTAATGGACTATCTTTCATCATTTTCCACATCATCTTTTTTTTATCCAGTTCAAAATAACCTCGACGACAAAACATCAAACTGATCTTACGAATTCTTATGAATGCTCCTTGTAAACTTATCTTTGTCATGGCAACGAAGTGATATGGTCATGCTTAACTAGTGCGAATACCTCAGGCAAAAAGGTCGGGGGAACGGGGGGGCGCGATTCTAGAATTCCGAGGATGGGATGAGAAAGTGTATTCCACTTATGTTTCGATGGACTAAATTAGGCGTAACTACCTTGATGAGAACACGCGTAGCATCTCTGCGTGGACACATGACGTGAGTAGCCAACAAGTGCCATGTGGGCTTCCAGTAGAACACGACTCTCACGAGACCCAGTGTGAGACAGGTACCGATCCACGTCACCAGTATCTTGCCGGTACTAGCACGGTAACCTGTCACTCGCTGAAACCACAGCATGTGTACTCAGGATCACACCATGCAGTATTTACAAGAATTTCATATTTTTCACCATACAGTGTTTAGATTACATGATTTTGTCCAGATTCTTAAAAGCTGAAGTGGCTGATAAATTTCTCTTCTTTTTCTACAATCTTATTTATTCATACACCTTTTTTTCATTACAAGCAATTTGAAATTTGAAATAGTCGATTAGTTGTTTTGCATTAAGTACGACTTTAAGTAATACGAATTTTGGAATCAGAAAAAAAACGCGTAATGCACACAGCTCTAGTTTAAATTTAAAAACGTTACAACCATGCAGTAAATAATACCAATTGATCGTCAAATTCTTGAAAATCCAAGTTCTCTGCATCGTTCAAGAACTTCTTTGCTGCTAAATCTGGAGGATAAAACGTTATTTCAGGGTACAATAAGCAGGTTTACAGTGAATGTCATTTGGCAAAGAGGCAAACATAATTTGACAATCTTCGAAGACCAAAGTTTGGCTCGAGCCAGACTTACGTATACTCAGTACAAAAAGTGACTATTTTGGTAATTTTTTTTATCTCTTTGCAAAACTTCAAATGTATTTTCTTCAGTTCTGCAGTGTGCATTGTGAAAAAAATTGGTCAGTATATACGATAACTTAAACTTTGAAAAATTCCTTAAAATGCAAGTGTCTTGTCTAGGATTCTATCGAAAGAAGATCATGTTATGCCCTGAAAGTTTTCTGAAAAAGTTCCAGTATTGTGTCCCTGCATGCATAATGTTGGAAGCATTGCGTAACAACTGTAGCAACATTAGATGCTAGCTCTAAACAGTACAAAGCCCTTTTTCTCAATACCTTTCCAATTGTCGAGCCTTTAAAAGGAACTGACATCATCCAGTTTTGAAATATCAGTTGGAAATTACTTATTTTTTAATATTATTTATTCTTTTTCTTTCCATCAAGTACCCTGCTGTAAAGACAGAGTGGTACAGAAACGAAGTAGTAACGAACCGATTATCGGATACTTGTTGTTTATCATCCAGTATTTTATATGCTATTATTTTCTAGCCAGTATAACACTAAAATAACATTGACGAAATTTTATAAAATTACCTTTGAGCCAACGAATCCCCAGAAATGAATGTACGACATTTAGCCAACCGACAGTTATTCGAACGACATTTAGCCCAAATTGGCAGCTTCGATAATTCGTCGAATTTATACTTTATACTTGCCACTAAAAGTCCCAGAACGTCAGCCTTCGCCCAACTCCCTCCCCCCCCCCCCACCCCCTCCCTCCTTCAAACAATTTCAGGAAATGAAATGTAAAAATCTTACTAAAAATAAAAATTGTTATTATGGAAAAAGAGCTTCCCACTCACCCAGTTATAAAGGACCATTGAAGCTACTACAGTGTAATCAATTATGTCCTAAACATTCCACAAAAATATCCTTTCGTGTGAAAAGAACTACAACAAACCTTCCTCGTCTTTTTTAGCAGCGGCCATCAGCATGTCCTGAGTGTCTCTTCAATGTGTTTTCAAATGTTTAAAAATCACTGTCACAAAAACATCCTACTTTTATGACATCGCATGAACGAAGAATACTGAATTCCACGGTGTCCGAACACTAGCACTGACTGCATGGAGAGAGGCGGTGAACGCTCGCAGCTTCCACAACACGGCGACCTTTTCTTAGCTGTCGAACCACAGTTGCTTCTTGTTGACCTAAACAGTGATAATGAAACACGTGACCTAAACAGTGATAATGAAACACGTGCTTGAGTGTTGCTCTCATTCAGACGAATAAAAAGGTATCATCGGTTACTTTTGATCAATGGTTGCTTACACTTTATCACATAGACGCATTTTCATGAACAATCGGTAAACTAACACAAGACATACAAAAAGTACACTTGACTTAACTGTTAAAGAACGTCATCAAAAAAACACGAAAGAACTTCCGAGCTTTTTAAACTGCAAACTAATGCCCTTCTTGTGATTAAGATTTATCGATTTTCAAGCGGTTTTAGATAACATCAAGAAGATTCCCGGTCTCTTACAGTACACCACGGTCAAGAAACGCAATGACCCTTGTGGATAGGACCCGCATGGCGTGTACACCTGGGCCTTCTCCCAGTTTACTCAACTATACTCTGGTCCTCTTTTAGGCCTGCTTTTAAAAGATGCAATGGTGTTCCGACAAACGGACACGGGACATAAGGGCCTTGTCTATAACGGCCCGTAACATAACGGCCGCATACTAAAAACTGAACAAAATTCTGCAAAAATTTGAGCTAACTGCATTCATTTGTATTTGTATATTAGAAAAATGAAGAAATTCGTCTTTGTTGATTTTGTTGGACTCATGACAAACGATAAATTGTTGCTGTCAGACAGAAATAAGCTTCAAGCTTGTAGCATAAAATCCGGAAACAAAAATGATATCCCGTAAGTGCTTTGTGATCAAAAGAATTTCCATTTAACTCCCCTCAGTGTCTTGAGATACCGAGGATATCTACATTGCAGTTGCTGCGTAACCCAATTGTTATGTTTCGTACACACGGGTGTAATCTTCCCAGTAAACATTCCGAGGTTTGAGGTCAAAGGACCAAATCGTAACATTACATCTAGCTGTGCTATTGCTGTGACCCGTCGCCACCATACATCGATATCTGACCACCGTCTCTGACACAACGTCAAATAGACGTCAGAGCAGCAAACATTGTTTAGACGTTGCTTTTGGTCACAAACAAAAAGTCATTTTCTTCGGCGTCTAATCAACGTCTTTGAAAAGACATCGAAAAATTGACGTTGTATAGACGTCGAGCTGACAACCAAACAATAGGGTCACCATGTGATCGTTCACCGGATGATCAAAGGGTGCGGGGGAGGGAGGGGTTACTTTGACGGATAAGTGGATAAGTGTAATTCTGCGAAGGCCTCAAATTTAACCGCACACCCTTTCTCCCCGTTTTGTTTTTTGTTTTTTGTTTTGTTTTTTTTTTCTGTTTTTGTTTGTTTGTTTTTTTTTACGCGCATTGCAACACATGCTGTTTCTGGTTCCATTTTAGTACTTTTCAGTTTATTTCATACATATTATTCACATTATTGGTTCATTTGAACAATTCTATTCAGCCCCAAGTGGTATGGAAAAACGGGCGATTAGTGTTACTGCAAATCCCCCACCCCCTATTCCCACATACTAAATTTAGTGTTCAACCCTTTTGTCATTAAGACGAGAAATTATGGGATGCCGCTTTAACATTAACGCTTATTTTTGATATCAAAATATAATAAAAGATATCAATAAATCAATGTAGATCTCATTAATTTATATTTTGCTAGCAATAATTGAACTTTAGATGGCAAAATTTATTTTTGAGAAAGAAATAAACTTAAAAAATCTTAAAGGAGACACACAGTTATATAAAATTTTTGAGCTCAAGAATTGCTTCTTCTTTTTTTTTTGTACAGTAAAAAATTACAAGAAATGTTCTGTATGCCAGGAGAAATCATTATTTTATTCCCAGATGTGTGCTTCTGAATTTTTTTCATCTAAAAATAGACTGATATTTTGATTTCTGAGATAAAAAATCATTTGAAGATTTCAAAATACAAATAAAAAAAGGTGTCATTTTGAAATAATGATATCTGAAATAAATTCTTGATACCAACGGAAGGAAAATAAATTAGTGAACTCAAAATCGAGATTTTACAATCAAATATTTCATTTTTGCTATCAAGAATTGAAGTTTTGATCTCGAAAAATCAATTCTAGATATCATTAAATCATTTTTGATATCAATAAAATATTTCTTGCTATCTCTAAATATTTATTGATATTAAGACATTTTTTTTTGAGATCAAGAATACATTGAGAGATACCAAAACATAATTACAGAGAGCAAAAATTAATTCTTCATATCAAAATATGAATTTTTTGACATCAAAAATCAATTTTGATATCATTAATTCCCTAATAAATATGAAAATGGCATTCGATAGAGAAAAGTCGTCTTTCTTAAGAACTTCCTTTATAGGGCCTGGGGGAATCAATTACTTACTCGTCACCACGCGTGTCTATAACTTTTGAAATGATCTAGAAACGCTGACTGCCAAGTTTTTTTAATAACTAGGTAAACGCGGAGATTTTCGCAATTTTAACGATTAGACAGTTCACTTTTAACTGTAAATGCTTCCAGAATTGTGTGCATTCATGAGCGTATACGAGGCTAAGACACTTCTGACACACCAACACTCACCACGTGCCGAATTTCTGTGTCTTAGAAGCTTTATCCTCAATTAAAATATCCCCACTCCCATGAACTGACACTTCGCAGGCCGCGTTACGCCATAACCGTACTCCTCTTTTTGCCTTGCTGAACGCCCATAGCTAAGCATATGGTGCCCTCCCCAACTCTGTACTTAAGATGCAACCAGAAGCACTTAAGATCTTACAGGTGTTATTTCTAAAATTTTTCCATCCAACAATTTTATTTTTGGAATTCACGGTGTTTGCTAAATTCTAATATTTGTAAATTCTAATATTTGTGGGGGCTCAGGATGTTGAAAATCAGATTCTATGCTACCACGATTCCTGACCGGTAGACTTACGGTCCCTCAGACATACGGTCCGTGGACTTACGCGGGGGGTTCCCAGCGGTGCGTAGGATCTCCGACCTCGTTAGCCCTGCGCGGGAGTGAACTGTTTTTTTTTTTTCATAGGGATGAACGAAGTGGGTGGTCTGTTATTATGCACTGTGTGCGTTTAATTAAATTCAGTTGAGACTAGTGTGTATGATTTTGTGCGGTTCACTTGGAGATCACTAGTTTTATGATCTTTTACGTGAATTAAAGTGCAGTTAGGAAACTGCAATTAGTCATTCATTTTTTACATCACTAGTTATGTTCTATTGTGTATAATAAATCAAACAATAATTTATAGGCATATGACATTCTGGACGTTTTTGGCAGATTACCATGAAGATTATAATCCCACCATAAAGTGACTGACCTGTATAACATACCCACGTTAATTACGGTTAAAGACCATCGAGTCAGCAAAGAAGACCCACCTGGATTTTGACAAATAAGGTGGGAGGGGGGGGGGGGGGGTTAGCGGAGGCTGCAATCATACATCTCGATTAACTATAAATTTCAGAGAATCCTATTCAACAAGATTTAAGTAATTTAAAGTTGGCAAATGGCTGTAAAATATTACCCCCTAAAAGGTAAGATGGGGACGATTCTAATAACTACACCATGGAATAGCCTTGGAGGCAAAATACAAACACAGCAGTAGTGAAGCATATTTATACTTTATTGAATACATCTTGTTTATGTAAAAAAAAGATATTATTTTTTTTAAACATCTAGATTTTGAGGAAACAAAAACAAATTGGAAAAAAAGAGTCATCTAATTGCAATATAATAAATGTAAACGATTACAAGTCACATCTTTGTTAAAAGAAAACACACTTTGGTCTCTGAAAGAAATAAATAGCTTGAAATATTTATGTGTTTTGCAATGACTGTGAAAAATTAAACCCAGTCTTGTGGCCTTGTCTGTCTGCTGGCGTATTTTTCCAAAATAAACTATCAATCACTGAAATAAAGAGACAGAGGCGCCCCTGCACAACTGCAACATGTCTAAAAAAATTTAAAAAATTAAAACTATACCGTGGTCAAATTTGAAAAAAAAACTATTCTGCGTTAGAATTATAGCAACTGTAATAATAATAATAATAATAATAATAATAATAATAATAATAATAATAATAATAATAATAATAATAATAATAATAATAATAATAAACTATTTATATATTTAATCAGAGCACACCCTTCGCACCACCCAAAATAATAACATGTCTCTCACCCATTTCTCCAGCGCGGATCCATTTCACGAATCCTGCACAAATCTTTAAAGAAACTAACACCCTATTAAACTGTTAGAATTGCTTTAGTGGAGACAGAGGTTGGACTGCACTCTTATGGCTATTTCAGAAATGCCATTCTCCCTATCATTTCCTCAAACACCTGCCCGAATCAAATATGTCATATTTCCTAGCCTAAACATACAACTGAGGTGTTTAACTTCTCCACACTCAAGTCTGTTATAGCAGATGAAGACCCCAAAATGTGTCGCAACACTGACTCCTGGCTAAGTGACATGTTATGTAAAAGCTGTAGGTGAGTGACGCACAAAAAGGTCAATTACAGTCAATGTACGACCTGGCCATCGATCGATATTTGTGTTGCTACTCTTTTCAAGTACATCTAAAGAAAGCAGAAACATTGAACAATTTTCGGGGAAACGCTGAAACATCCATGCTTGGTTAACAAAAGAGCCGATAAAACGGGGAGGGTTGGGGATGCGGGTTACATTCAACGACTGCAAAATATATCACGTAATACTTTACGCATTGACGTCATACGCCTTTCTTTATTACCCAAGGAATAACTACACCGAGCTTGAAGTCGATCCGACTTTTCTCTATCGAGACATTTTGCTTTACATCAGATAACTTTTTTACGTAATGACGTCATATGCCCCACTCGTTCGTTCTACTCCAAGCAAAATTTGACAGAATCTTTCGCACCTGCCAAGCAACAATCCCACTAAGTTTCAATTTTCTCAGATGTTCAACGGCTGAGAAATCTTACATACAAGATTTTAACGTAATGACATCATACGCTTTTCTTGATAGAGCCGTCCGAATGACCCAAACAATATCCATATAAAATTTTAAGTCGATGCGACTTTCCGTTATCGAGATAATTTGCAAACAAAATCTTGTTCAAATCATATGCATATGTGATGACGTCATCTGCCGTACTCGTTCGTTCTACTCGCGACAAAACTGATAGAATCTTTTGTTGCAACAATCCACCAACACTACGGGCCGATTTCACAACTTTAGTCTAGACCTGGTTTTAAACCAGGTTTCAAACCCTTTCAGATAGGGTTTACATGCTGTTTAAATGCTGAGTTTGCTCCAAATCAGGTCTAGACTTAAGTTGTAAAATCGGTCCTACATCGGTCCTGTATATGTCTCCCCTTGGTCGGGGAGCCATAATGACATTATTATTACTAGACTGGCCAGTGTTTTTGTTAAAACAAAAACGGATATGTCTCCCCCGCCCCCCAATCAGTCACGTGGGAAAAAATCGCCAAAAATATATTTTTACAGAAAATGAGGAAAAACTTCGCAGTAAACATTTCCACTACGTATGGGTTCTTCTTGCCATGTTTCAGCCTAATTCAACAAACTGTTTTTATGGCCAAAAAAGTTAAAATTTAAAAATTAAAAAAATCGCCAAAAATACATTTTCAAAGGAAATGAAAAGACACTTCGCAGTAAACATTTGCACTATATGTGGGTTATTTTTGCCACGTTTCAGCCTAATCCAACAAAGTGTTTCGGAGATATCGCAACAATATGGTAAAAAAAGTTAAGAATCAAAAATTGAAAAATTCGCCAAAAATACATTTTCAACGGACATGAAGAAAAACTTCGCAGTAAACATTTACACGTTTTATGAGTTCTTCATGCCAAGTTTCAGCCTAATCCAACAAACCGTTTCGGAGATATCGCAACAATATGGCCAAAAAAGTTCAAAATCAAAAATTTAAAAATTCGCCAAAAATACACTTTCAGCGGAAATGGAGTAAAGCTTCACAGTAAACATTTGCACTATATGTGTGTTGTTCTTGCCACGTTTCAGCCTAATCCAACAAACTGTTTTGGAGATATATCCTGCCAAAGTAAAAAAAATGCACGAACCCCCCCCCCCCCCCCTCCATGTTCAAAAATTTGCCAAAAATAGAACTTTTGAGGAAACGAAAAAAAAATACCACGGGCATCATCTAGACATGTACCCAAATATGTATGTATGTTTTGAGAAAAATCGACTCATTAATTTCATAAGAACTCACTGCGGACAGACGGACGGGCACACCAAATGCTATATATGTCTCCCTTAGGGGGAGACATATTATTATTATTATTATTATCATTATTATTATTACTATTATTATTATCTGTTATCAGAACTAGTGTAATTTTTAGCCCCTAAATCGGAACTGGGTATTAAACGCAATCTATCACTGAAAGAACTGTTATTCTTATAATACGTCATGGATGGGAGTAAAAGGTTTTATTTGTATAGTTTTTGTATTGTTGTGTTAACAATAAATTGCGGTAGAGTATCCAACATGGTGGCTGGTAGCCATTTTCATCCTAAATATATTCCTATCCATCCCAAAATCAGTTCCGAGCCTAATTTCCAAGAGTTTTACCTATGTCTAAAATTTGGTGACGTTTAAGCATAAAATTCCAGTAAAAATCCAAGATGGCGGCGAGAGTGACCTTGGCCGCACCTTCATCTATAAACTAAATATCACAGGGAACAGATTATCAGGGTGGAAGTACCAGCTAGTAATGGATGGACGGAAAACATCTATAGACCCCCTGGGACTAAAACCGTGTTTATGGGTTAAAAATAGACAAAAACAGGCACATAAACAAACAAACAAAATAATAATGTAAACAAAGAACTAATCTCAGTGCCATCACATGATGGGTAAATGCAGCCATAATGCTGACACAGACTGCCTCTGCACTCTCACGTGGGTAAAGAAGCAACCGCAATGTTGACATGGACTGCTTCTCTACTCTCACGTGGGTAAGGACGCAGCCGTAATGCTGACATGGACTGCCTCTGCACTCTCACGTGGGTAAGGACGCAGCCGTAATGCTGACATGGACTGCCTCTCTACTCTCACGTGGGTAAGGACGCAGCCGTAATGCTGACATGGACTGCCTCTGTACTCTCACGTGGGTAAGGACGCAGCCGTAATGCTGACATGGACTGCCTCTCTACTCTCACGTGGGTAAGGACGCAGCCGTAATGCTAACATGGACTGCCTCTGCACTCTCACGTGGGTAAGGACGCAGCCGTAATGCTGACATGGACTGCCTCTGTACTCTCACGTGGGTAAGGACGCAGCCGTAATGCTGACATGGACTGCCTCTCTACTCTCACGTGGGTAAGGACGCAGCCGTAATGCTGACATGGACTGCCTCTGCACTCTCACGTGGGTAAGGACGCAGCCGTAATGCTGACATGGACTGCCTCTGTACTCTCACGTGGGTAAGGACGCAGCCGTAATGCTGTTATGGACTGCCTCTGTACTCTCACGTAGGTTAGGGCGCAGCCGTAATGTAGACATGGACTGCCTCTGCACTCTCACTTGGGTAAGGACGCAGCCGTAATGCTGACATGGACTGCCTCTCTACTCTCACGTGGGTAAGGACGCAGCCGTAATGCTGACATGGACTGCCTCTGTACTCTCACATGGGTGAGGACGCAGCCGTAATGTTGACATGGACTGCCTCTGTACTCTCACGTGGGTAAGGACGCAGCCGTAATGCTGACATGGACTGCCTCTGTACTCTCACGTGGGTAAGGACGCAGCCGTAATGCTGACATGGACTGCCTCTGTACTCTCACGTAGGTTAGGACGCAGCCGTAATGTTGACATGGACTGCCTCTGCACTCTCACGTGGGTAAGGACGCAGCCGTAATGTTGACATGGACTGCCTCTCTACTCTCACGTTGGTAAGGACGCAGCCGTAATGTTGACATGGACTGCCTCTCTACTCTCACGTGGGTAAGGACGCAGCCGTAATGTTGACATGGACTGCCTCTCTACTCTCACGTGGGTAAGGACGCAGCCGTAATGCTGACATGGACTGCCTCTGTACTCTCACGTAGGTTAGGACGCAGCCGTAATGCTGACATGGACTGCCTCTGTACTCTCACGTGGGTGAGGACGCAGCCGATATGTTGACATGGACTGCCTCTGTACTCTCACGTGGGTAAGGACGCAGCCGTAATGCTGACATGGACTGCCTCTGTACTCTCACGTGGGTAAGGACGCAGCCGTAATGGACTGCTACTACACTCGCGCGTGGGTAATGAAGCAGACGTGATCCTGGCATGGACGGCCTGCGAATTTTCACTCTAATTCACAAGTATTGTCGTAATTGAAAGGGATAATTCTGAAATTGAGTATCTCAGCTAATGCCAGAATATGAACAAAATTGTATTGCAGTGCAGGTAAAATATGTAACCTGATGGCCTACTTAGTACCAACTGCTATTACGGTGCCGGAGATAATTAAAAAAAAACAACAAAAACAATGCTGATCAAAACTCTGGACAAGACAGAGGGAACAACGTATATATAGAATGCCTGCCAGGTCTTGCAACACAGAGTAATACTTGATGTATGTAAACTACCAGTTTAAGTACTTATCTTGCGAAGCACTGCCGTGAAAGCGTGCAAAGCACACAGCCATATTCACAACCAACACTAAAAGCACCGAGAACAGCCAGCTCCCGTATTCACAAAAGTTAACTGTGCAGTTAACTGTACATTATACAAAGGAAATCTGCTCGTTCAGCTAAATTACGCAAACACTTTTTAACAAGAATCTGTTTTGACATCAAAGTAAAATTTATTAATCAACTTTCAAGCTACGTTAGTTACAGGATCAGTTAACGGATTTTGTAAAGTGTACAGGTAACTTTTGTGAATACGGCTCCAGTCCGCCAGCGAAACACAAGTACCGGTACCCTCTCACTAGGTCCAGTATCACAGCATACACATGCACACGTATTGTGTGTTACGTAATGTCAGTTTATTATGCTCCTTAACAACCAAACATCAAATTGTACAAAACTGTTTTAAATAGAAATACAATTATAGAAAATTTTCGGATTCGGTTACCGAGCATTTTTGTTAGTCGGTTAACTCGAATTTCTCAATAATAACGTGATACAGAAATCAACGAACGCTTTTAATTACAGTTTAAGGAGCTTCAGCTGCCTCAAGTAAAGCATTTTGTTACTCAGCTAACCGAAATAATCGTAAGTCGGTTTCGAGTACCGATAGTTTCGGTTTCACGGTCAACGATTGCCAACTCTGGTTTTAAACCATTAGAAGCTAGTCTTCGTTTTCATTCTGCAAATCACTCATTCTGAACGATCTCTGCCGTAATTCGTTTTCCTTTTCTCCCTTTTCTTCGGTTTCATCTGCAGTCATTCCACCTGCACTCTCCGCATTGTCTTTATCGGGAGAGCTTTCCTTGTGGTCACGTGACTTGCTCACGACTTTGCGCGAGTCCCACGCTGTCAGCGCCCACGGCAGGTCGGCGCTCAGGCCGTGGGCGATAATCGAGTCACACACCTCGTCACGTGACAACATGGCGCCAAACAAGTAGGGCTTGTCACATGTGCTTGTGGCTATCTCAATTGACATGCCGGTACCGGGCATCCAGTTGTAGGGCTTTACCTGTCGATCAAACGCTGGAATAAGTTCTACAGCACTACACTGAGAATTACACTTGTCAGAGAAAGTAGGTAAGATTTCTGCCGCCTACTTTTGAAAACAACACGCTTAACAGTCACTATTTTTTTTCTTCAATCAAAAACGCTTCAAGGCCGAAGTTTCCGACTGTATTCTTGTCGACTCTCCCTTTCACTCTGTCTCTCTCCCTAAATCATTCTCTCTCTCTCGTTTTTCTCTCTCTCTTTCTTCCTACCCACCCACTCTCTCTCTGTCTCTCTCTCTCTCTTCCCCCCTCTTCTATTCCTTCCACATCCCGTCTCTCTCTCTCTCTCTCTCTCTCTCTCTCTCTCTCTCTCTCTCTCTCTCTCTCTCCCCTCTTTCTCCCTCTCTCTTTCTTCCTCCCCCACCTCTCTCTCTCTCCCTCTCTCTTTCCTCCTCCCCCACCCTCTCTCTCTGTCTCTCCCCCTCTCTCTCTTTCCTCCTCCCGCACCCTCTCTCTCTCTCTCTCTCTCTCTCTCTCTCTCTCTCTCTCTCTCTCTCTCTCTCTCTCTCTCTCTCTCCTCCTCTTTCTCCCTCTCTCTCTTTCTTCCTCCCCCACCTCTCTCTCCCTCTCTCTCTCTCTCTCTCTCTCTCTTTCTCTCTCTCTCTCTCTTTCTCTCTGGATTGCACGTATCTTCACTTTTGATTGTTTCTAGACAGTCACCACTTCTAAGATAAAGGAAAGAATTACATGATATGATTTTAAAAGATAAACCTTTTTAATATATGTAATATCCGTCAGTGGGATGGTGATGTTTTTAGGAGATTGCTTCCTCTGCCGCTCAAAACACACAAAACTGAAATTAAAAAATAATAGCAATGATTAGAATTTGTTTCGAATTTCCTATTATAAAATCATAAAAAATAAGATACAACTTCGGAAATTCATTTGTGGCGTTTTCTAGTTGCATTAGCTTTCTTACTTTTAATTGCCTTTAAATGCTTCCAAATGCGAACCTTGCATGCTTACAGTCACTCGCGTCTGTGCGTGTGCGTGTTTTAAAGAATCAGCTGATGCAGAGCAAAAAAAATGTCAGTATAAAAACAGGGCATTTTTTAGGAAGCCGGCTTAATAACATGTGCCTGAGGAAGATGGCTACGCGGCGTGTCCCTTAGGAAGCTCGCTTGGTGACTTGTGCCTGAGGAAGCACGCTTGGTGACTTGTGCCTGAGGAATCACGCTTAGTGACTTTAGCATGAGGAAGCACGCTTGGTGACTTGTGCCTGAGGAAGCACGCTTGGTGACTTGTGCCTGAGGAATCACGCTTAGTGACTTTAGCATGAGGAAGCACGCTTGGTGACTTGTGCCTGAGGAAGCACGCTTGGTGACTTTAGCATGAGGAAGCACGCTTGGTGACTTGTGCCTGAGGAAGCACGCTTGGTGACTTGTGCCTGCTCAGCACGTTTGGTGACTTGTGCTTGAGGAAGGACGCTTGGTGACTTATTCCTGAGGAAGGACGCTTGGTGACTTATTCCTGAGGAAGCACGCTTGGTGACTTGTGCCTGAGGAAGCACGCTTGGTGACTTGTGCCTGAGAAAGCACGTTTGGTGACTTGTGCCTGAGGAAGGACGCTTGGTGACTTGTGATTGAGGAAGCACGCTTGGTGACTTGTGCCTGAGAAAGCATGCTTGGTGACTTGTGCCTGCGGAAGCACGCTTGGTGACTTGTGCCTGAGGAAGCACGCTTGGTGACTTGTGCCTGCTCAGCACGTTTGGTGACTTGTGCTTGAGGAAGGACGCTTGGTGACTTATTCCTGAGGAAGGACGCTTGGTGACTTATTCCTGAGGAAGCACGCTTGGTGACTTGTGCCTGAGGAAGCACGCTTGGTGACTTGTGCCTGAGAAAGCACGTTTGGTGACTTGTGCCTGAGGAAGGACGCTTGGTGACTTGTGATTGAGGAAGCCCGCTTGGGGACTCTTGCCTGAGGAAGCACGCTTGGTGACTTGTGCCTGAGGAAGCAGACTTAATCACGTGTGCCTGAGGAAGCACGCTTAGAGATGTGTGTCTTTGGGAGAAACGCACAGTGACCCAGCCAAAGAAAGTGGTCGTATTGATTTGGTTTTATTGTGGTTTGACGTCGCTTTCACCTTCATTTGTGTTATTTAAGAACGGGTTCATTGCTTTTTACTTGTAAACAACGCACACAAGGCGGCAAGTGTCCCGCATTGCTGGGACTTTTCCCTCCTAAGCGGCTGAACAAGAAGTCACCGTGACCCCCCCCCCCCCCCCCCCACCATACACGAATAACTGGGGGCTACTCTGTACAACATACCTTTTCGTTAAAAATAATTTTCCATATTTGAAGGCTTTGAGACTGAGACCTTTCTCCTTATCTAACAGTGCACATCCCTTGCCGTCACGCCAGTCTGGTGAAATAAAATAAAAGGAAAACCAAAGAATTTATTAGGCTTTGGAATAACATTCAAAGCTACAGTATCTTTGAATTTTAACTGCTGAAAAAAGAAATTTATTGAATATTTGAATAACATAGTCAAAGTATGTTTGAATTTAAAGCACTTGTCATGTAAATATAGTTTTTTATTAATCTGCAAGTTGGCACTTAAGCCCTCAGGGGATGACTGTTATAATCTGGTCAGACTTAAAAACTGTCCTCAACAAGTATATCACTTCTTTTGCACCTTTCAGCGGAATTTCTGTATACGGCAGAGCAAACACATCGCAGAATACTTTTTGTTCTTCGGAAATACTGTCTTCCGTACTCGAAGTTGCAGGCTCCACTCCAACTTCGCGATCAATACTTTTCTGTAATTTAAGATAAAATACTTTATCATCCTGCAGGAATCTGCCTTACAAAAGCTGTCCCCCAAGATATTCTTTCTTTGTTTTATCTGCTGTTGAACTTGAGGCGATCCAGAGGCATGGTCAGAGACACGTTTGCCAGTAAAAATGTTTCTCTAGAAGATATTCTAAAGATTTTATTGTTACTATATTTCACTCCTTTTCTCACACAACTTTTTGTACAATCATTGTTTCTGTTGGACTGACATGTCCCTGAAAACGTAGCGAGAATATATTCATCGCAAAAATGCGAGCGTGAACATGACGTGTACTAACTCGGCTTATAGCTTGTCTATGCAGTTTTGCCTGTAGCTGTGCATTGGTGGGTAGATTTCTCCATAAGATATGTACACTATCGTGCTTTTGCTTTATGCGAGGGAAGCGAAGATAAATGAATTCCACTATAAACATCTTGAAGCCTAGATAAAGTGCTGCAATCAGTCAAAAGTGTACAACAAACAGTTTTTTTATATAAAAAGTCCTGACAAATTTCTCAAATATCAAAAGACGGTGTGTGTGCAGTGCTTAATGCCAAACTGTGCACATTTATATCCTGTGCTAACGCTAAGAGCTCAATGTGAAATTCTATCAGCAACTGTATTTTTCTTTTTTAGTTTCAACAAAGAAGCATTTCAAGTGAAGCAGGTGTTGTTGTTATCATTTTTATTCTTACTATTATTTTTACCACTATTATTATTATTATTATTATTGCTTGTTATTTTAAACATTATAGCTCTTGCCTCTTTAATCTTCAAGTACAAGCAAATAAATTAACCTCTGTCTACAAAACAAAGTACATGTGTACTTTGTGACTTTTTTGTGACTGCATAAGATCATTGCATTGATATATCGCAGTTGAACTGACGGTGATCAAAGCGCTAACAATGACGTAACGACTACACAACACTACTTTTAACACTTTGAAACCAAAGCGGAATTTAAATCAATAATATTGATCGGTAAGCTTGTTTGAATCAATGCTGTTTTAATTGTTTCGTAATCGTACTGCAGCAGGACGGCCTCTCGAGTAATCCATAGCTGGAATTTAATTTTTATTTTACTATTACTACTTGGATCCAACGAGATTTGAGTTGTTAAATAGCTGCTGTTTCAAACACTGAATACAATTGTCCGTAGATGATGCGATATGAGTGACGTGATCACGATGACTCACCCGCTATTTTAAAGAAGGTGGTACCAGGCAAAAAACAAGAAAGAACGAAGGCGGCACACAGAGCCACGTAGAGCTGAATGGTAGCTTCAGACTGCTGCCATGTTAACAAGCTGTGTGTAAATAATAAAACAAAAAAAAAATCTACAGCCATGGTTCCATATAATTGTATAAGAAAAATCACATTTAATTATATTCATGCTTAAGAAAGGATTTACGCATTTTTGAACAGATGCTAAAATCTAGTCATTGTTCGGGAGAGGAGAGGGGCGGATTAGGAAGGCGTGTGAGGGAAGGTTGAAGTGAGTGTGCGTAGAAGGCGGGGGAAGGGCAGGGTTGAGGAACTCTGAAGCTAGGTAAAAAGCCAACGTTCTCCTCAGGATGGAATACTGAATTCAGTAATCTGTGCTTTAAGCGTTTTTTTATTTCAAAATCAGGTGACAAGCAATATAATTACTTCCAGAGCTTTTCCAAATTATCAGCTAGATATCCGAGAGCATTCTGAAACACAAAACGGCCAGTAGAACCATGCGTTGTAAGTATTGTTATGTTTTTTTAAAGAATAGAAAACAGGGCACTCGTTTTTGTGGATACAATGCATGGGAGTCAATAGGAAAAAACATCGAAATTAATTTATAATTTCTTCACAAATAGACGTTAAAAGGAAATCAGGCAAAACTCTAAAACAGTTTTTCTGCAAAATACAAGTGATTTACGAAGTCAATTTTACATCAAATTACAAAAAAAAATTGACTTAAAACTTTCCCCTGTGTTTATATATGTACTCATACGAGTCGCAATTTTTTCCACACTCAACCTGTAACTCTAAAGTGCTGCGCATGCGCACTCGAAATGGTGAACGATCTTATAGACCTGCACTTTGGTGGCTACTTGCAGCACAACGGTGAATTTGTCGGAAACGCCCATGTCTTTAAAGCTCTCGCTGCTGTCTGTTTGTGCTGGTTCGTACGGGGACAGAAAGTTCACGTTCACATGAAAACCTCTGAAAAATAACATGTAATGGGTGATGCTGGAATGACGCCAAATTATGATCTTTCAAAATGTCACACCAGCCGTTATCAGTCACAACTTCAATCTTGTTTCTCTGTATTTATTTGTTTCATGGGTGTACTGCGTAGCCACAATGCACTCTACTTATCATGCAATAGAACAGGCCACCGTACGGAGAAAGAGCGGACGGGTATCGGGCGCGATCTGACACTGGGGTTCTGCCCCTGTGCGGAGAAAGAGCGGGTGGGTGTGGGGCGTGGTCTGACACCGGGGTTCTGTCCCCGTACGGGGAAAGGGCGGGCGGGTGCGCCACGTGGTCTGACACCGGGGTTCTGTCCCCGTACGGGGAAAGGGCGGGCGGATGTGGGGTGTGGTCTGACACTGCGGTTCTGCCCAAAACTTCACTTCGTTGCCAGAATGATGACTTTAATATAAATAATAAAGAAACACACATAATTTGAGTTTATAACGCACCCCCACCCCCATCTCCCCCACTCCAACTATCTTGGAGAGGCCACATGGTATCTTTGCTGGATAAGTAGCCGTCAATAGCTGTCAGAAATCAGTGAACATGCGTACTTGGTAACAAGGTAGTTGAGAGACAGTCTTGTGACGATAACAAGGAGGATGAGTGGCAGTAACCAGCCAGTCCACACGGCGTACATGTAGAGCTGAAAGTACACACAAATACACATAAAGACAAGACCAGTTAAAAAAGCCCATTCAATGGTTTCTTGATTTAAGAACATTATCTAGTATTATCTTATTGAATAGTGATGATATTTTTCACAGTCCTTGCCATTTATCGACTCGTTTTATACACGGTAAATAAAAACGGTGACAGTGTTCAAAGCAAACCCATAAGCTCTCTCCTCAGCATGGTTTTGAAGTTGAGCAGGAGCAAGAGTTCAAAACATAAAAATGTACTGGAGAGGAATGTGACAAAGATGAGGAATGATATGTGAGAGAAGTGCAAGGAAGGAGAAGCTGATACTCACGACAAATATGACCAGGGTGGAGGTCGGGTAATTCCAAGCGAACAAGCTGCGAAATCCCCGTACCGTGTAAAAAATAGGCTCTGTGCCTTCCTCTGAACAGGAAAAAAATCAAGTCATAAATTGCCAAACTAATGTTATTCAGTTCAAGAAACAATCGTTTCATACATCTAAGATTAAGCCGATTAAAGATTTAAAAAAAAAAAACAAAAAAAAAACAAAAAAACAAAAAAAAACAAAAACAAAAAAAAAACGTCGCGTTATCAAGGTTGTTAATTTAAAATAACGGTAAGACAAACGATATTTAATTGTGGTGACTGACACTGCCAGCAGGCTTGGTAACTTACTAAATCGTGTGATGTTTGCCTTCAACCTAAAAAAATATACACACACATATACATAAATTATTCACGCAGCTAAGTGTTAAACTAGATTTAACTTATCATCAACTCTTTTGACTTTCTTGCTGAGCTTGCACTGCACATAACGCGTTTACAAAATTTAGATGATGTGGCCCAAACCAAACAGCGAAGAGTATTGTTCTAAAATATATGCACACAACTTCACTTTGGTATACGGCACTCTTATCAGTACATTACTGTATCTGACAGTTAATTATCTCACGTTTTGATGGCCAGCTGTTGATCGTGGGCATTTTCGTCTACGTCAGGCTCTTCAGTGAAGTCTTGGATAAGATCGTGGAATGACGTCATCAGCCAACTCTGCAGACGATTTCCCCATGTTTTGTTCCTCTCTTTACATAAATGTAAATAATATCGAAGAAATTTGAATTTCCTAATCTTGTAGCCTTTTCTGGAATGGGATCATATGCATAGGAACGTTTTCCACTTGGGTAGAGAAGAGTGGGAAGAAGGAGGGGGCCATTCTTGGGAACCGAAACCAACAGGTCGGTTATTTTGGTTATGAAAAAAATGAAAGTTCCGTTAACCACTCCTTAAAGGATAGTTAAGAGGGTTGTTCATCGGTTGATACCTTTACCTGTAGTAACACATTCAATGAAAAATTTTTGTTGCTCAACGACTTGGGGAACTCGGTAACCACCAGGATCTCCCGATGAAAATTTTTTAACCGAAACCAGTTTTTCACCACAAGTGCCTATCCCTGTTTTATGGCAATTGCGCAAATTGCTCTTCCTAACGAAGAAACTGAAAAAAATTGCGAATCGTAATTTAAGGCAATGGCGCAAATTGCACTTTTATTACCAAGCTAGGGTATTCGCATAGAGAAAATTGCAGTCGCCAACAAATACATTTCTTGCATTTAAGAAAGGCACTCTAAACTCACCCTGCCTTGAAAGTCAGCTTACAGAGCAAAAAATTTTCTTGAAATTCCTCAGTGCAAATTCATTGTAAGAACCATTAAGATACCAGAAAACTTCAAACGAACTTTACTGTATTTGACGTGTTATAAAGTATCACTGAAGACATAAAACACAACATAAGAACAGTTAATGCAGAACTATCGACTGCTGCCATATGTTTCAAGAACACTGAAATATGAGAAAGTACCTCATGTAATTAATTTTCAAAATTAGGATGTAATATAATCTGTGTATAGTTTTTTCCAATAAGTACCAAGAAACATGGTGTTACGAAATTACTAAACAAAGGTAAACTAAAGAAAGGCAATAATAACAATGAAATAAAAACTATTACGACCCCCTTACTTATTAACTATTCGAAACTGAAGAAAGAAAAAAGAAAGAAAAAAGAAAAAAAGAAGAAAAAAAGACACACAGTTCGTAAAAAATAACTGCGTGAAGCAGTATCTTAACAAAATACACCTTATCAAAGAACCTCAAACTTCCACGGACCAGACTGATGCCTCAGATATCATAATATTTTGAAAACGTTTGAGAATAACACTACCATGCAAAAGTTCGCTTAAGCCCTCCGGTGCCGTGCATTCGTCTGATGGTTGCGAAAAAGGAGAAAAATGACATCATTTCAACATATTTATTTTATTAGCAAAAACTGATGCTGTGCTTGTTCTTTCCAACAAAATCTAAACAGCACGTTACAAAGTCCCAACACACTTTTACCTTGGCATTGGGTTCAGTGGGCATTGGATTGACTTGACCAAACCCCACAAAAGTAGATAGTTTCATATGAAAATGCACAAAATTCCAGAGGCAGAGAAATCAGAGTCGGAAATAAATGAAAAAAAAAAACGAATCTAATAAATGAATTGTCATTAACTTTTTCACAGTGCAGTTGACACAGAAACAATTTTTTTCTTCTAAACTGAGCACTTTCAACCGAAGTTTTCATGGAAATTGTGCGTAAGTACCTTCTGAGTGACATCGTGGTGCGAGGGAAGTTATTCACTGGCCGGCAAAGAATACTCAGCTTACCTGCTGCTGCCGTTTCCATCTCTTCTTGTACTTCTTGCGCGACATCTATAAATCCTTCCGCTGTTTCGTGTCGTGACCTCGCTTGGAGACTGTAAGTATACAATAAAATAACGCACTTATCGGTAATAGTTATTTTAATATGCCACCCAACCCCTCGCCCCACCCACCTTCATTTCGGACGACATCTGCTGGTTTGGTGCTGTATATCTATCCGTCTGTCCGCAGGGATTTCTCAGAAACTGACCAAGCAATTTCGACCATTACCCGTTTTGGCAACCTGCCAATTTTGTAATGGCAGCTGTTTCATTCTGTGTAGATTCCTCGAGAACTGGTCGCCCGGTATCGATCTAATTTCGGACACACTTGGGATCTAACCTTAGGTATACCCCATATACCTTTTACACTCTTGCCATTTACGGTTAACAGCAAATTTTCAGGAACCATCAGCGATGAAATTTGGGATGCTATAAGCATGTCACTCTGCCGAACATATGTACAGTATTAATTCCACTGTGTGTGTGTGTTGGGGAGTGTGGGGGGAGGGGGGAGGGGTGAGTGGCGAGGAGACTGGGATCCAGAGATCCGTTTCTGTTTTGTAAATCAATAGTCGGTCTGGTTAAAATCATTGTTGTTACTAATGCCATAAGGGGGTAACGGTGCAAGTCTATTTTAGAACATTTTCAGAGCATTTTTTACTCGGATACAGGCAAAAAGACAAGAGAAAATGTACATTTACATGTACGTTTTCTAAAATGGTTTTCATGTGTTAACAATATATACTATTTATTTTAATCATTAATGCTATTTCAAAAAAGGTTTGTTATGCAGATTTTAGGCGTCAAGCCGGAGAAGTGAGCAGCCGGTGTTGAACTTCACAACATCAAATACGAGGGATGCGGTAATTCCGCATTCACGAAGCCTCACAAATGTTCTATTTGAAACAAGAACTGCCCACCAATAATGATAAATATATATTTTAACAAGAGCAATCAGTAATTGCCATATCCCCCGCCGTGGGTGTAATTAGTAGGGCGGGTGCTGTACCTCGCACTTAAACTAAGTAGACAAGACAACTACACTATATTGTTGTTATCCATACGAAATGAGAATCGAATCCGGTAAATTTTAGAGTTATCGTCTAAAAAACAAAGTACACATTGAGATTCGGATTTTGGGATTCTAAGTCTAATTACAGATCCAGATGGGTTTCGATCCGATCAAAACCCCCAAAAGGCACATCTAGATGTCTTGGTTGTTACGCGTATCAAATATGAACCGGATCCGCTCACTAGTTTCGGAGATATCGCCTTGAAACCAAAGTACACGTTGAGATCCGGATTTTGGGATTCTAAGTCCAAATGCAAATCCAGATGGGCTTCCATCCGATCAAAACCCCCAACAGGCACATCTAGATATCTTGGTTGTTAGGCATATCAAATACGAACCGGATCCGCTCACTACTTTCGGAGATATCGTCTGGAAACCAAAGTACATTGAGATCCGAATTTTGGGATTCTAAGTCCAACTACAGATCCAGATAGGCTTTGATCGACCAAAACCCCCAAAAGGCACATTTAAATGTCTTGGTTGTTACGCATATCAAATATGAACCGGATCCGCTCACTAGTTTCGGAGATATCGCCTGGAAACCAAAGTACACGTTGAGATCCGGATTTGGGGATTCTAAGTCCAAATACAGATCCAGATGGGCTTCGATCCGACCAAAACCCCCAAAAAGCACATCTAGGTATCTTGGTTGTTACGCATACCAGATATGAACTAGATCTGCCCAATACTTTGGGAGATATCGTCTGGAAACAAAACTGGCGACTGACGGACGGACGGACGGACGGACGGACACAGTGCGTTTCTATATCCCCGCCTCCGGTAGGACGGTGGGGAATACAAAGCTATTTTCTACAAACTTCGTTTCCTTTTTTTTTTTCAAAAGTACGTTTTTCTATCTAATTTATTCCACTAATTTTATATGCTTTGGATGCTTGGGAAGTTGTTGCCCCGGCTATTCGGCAATGACGGGTACCTGGACTGCCGCACGAAATCGCGAAGTTGATCTTCTAGTGCTTTGCATTTCTCTTTCTCATGCTCATACAGCCTTCTAATTCTCTCTTGCTCCTGGAGACTTCTCTCTACAAAAAGAACATAGACTGTCAGACTTTTGAAAAACAAATTCACAATTTACACTGGCTCTCTCTTCCTTTACATCAAGCTTATTATGGAAACAGGTAGAGAAGGACAACGTGCGTTATTGAGTAGGCTTAACCTACACTCAAAATAGTACTGGTGTTTAAGATGTTCTTTTTGAAGAATTATATTTTTTTAATCTCCAAACTGCTCAGTTTATATATTTTTAAACTAGTTTTTATTGCATTAATTTTTCTCTTTTTTTTCTTGTTTGTTTGTTGAAGTTTGACTGATTGCAAATCTTTGATATCAGAACAATTTTATAGTACATTAATTTAATAACATATACATAGAAGTTGGTTAACTCTTTATTTGCAAACAAACCCAGTTCTTGGTTTTGAATCATGACGGAGAGAAGTTGTTCATGTAGTTGATCAATGGGCACTTCCTGTACGTCATCGGCTGCCATAGCAACGTCACTCCCAAGAGAGGTATTTTGTAAAGACTCACTCTCCACTGACACAGTTTCTTTTGCCTCGCTATCGTTCAGCTAAAACCAAAGCCAAAATCATACCTGTAACTCTGGTAATGTTACTGTTTGTGGACCTAAGTTATTGCATTGATTAAAACTGATGTGTAAATGCCTGCCCGAGAAACACTAAGTGACGCCAGTATATTAGATACGGATGATTGCATTCTAGTTTGCAATCTTTCGAATCACTAGTACGGTAGACTTTTTTAATCATCGGTATTTGTAAGGTCAATGATCTCCAGACATCCATACATGAACATGTAACTAATCTGCCACCTAAGTTCCACGGCTATCGGCCTGGCAGGTACCGTAGCGATAGACCAAAGCATACACCTGATACAGTTTAACTAGAAATTTAAAATCACACCATACAACCACATTTTAGGCAAGGTACCAAATTACAGATGCAACATATAAGGCATTACTTAGTTTGCATTTGAGCAATGTTCTGATGTAATCCCTTACAAGAATGCCCGTGAGCACCAGGCCAAACCGTATGTGTCATTTCCGAGACATACAAATGGAAGTACGCACGGACATATCATCCGAGAACAAGATAAGCCTCCCTCATCTCTTTTCCAAGGACTTGTATATAAGCCTTTCCACATCTCGCAACAACTCCTCAATATATTTTTTACACTGTGAATCAGTTTAAAAGATTAATTTTTACTGAGCCAGCTACCATGGATTTCATTTCTGTTGCAACAGCGGGCTCCTTTTTCGTGTCATCTACGTTGCTATGATCTTCTGATCGCTCCCCAAGGGATTTGAACTTTGATCTGATGGCATCGCGCAGACCACTCATGTTTCTGAAAGGGAAATAAATACTATACAAACAAAACCGGTTAACCGTATAGCAAATTTCTAAGGGATTATTATTATCGTTTCTTCTATAGTAAATCCTTAATCATGGCGCTTTACAATTAAAATACATTATAATATTCTAAAATCACAATGCAAATATATATGAATGCTAATTTAATACTGACAATTTTAAATACTGATTTCTTATTATTACGTAAAGGCTTTCAAAAATAAAAATATCTTCAGTTCTTTCTCAAAATAACTGAGGTTATCGATTGATCTAAGAGTATATGGTAGAGCATTCCAAAGGCGTCGGCTAGAAACACTAAATGCACGATCTGCCCCAAAGCGAAGGTTAGTCTTTCTTTCAACCAGTAAAATGCCAGAATTGGAGGATCTCGTCGCTCTCTGCGACACATGTATCCTAAGCAGGTCTGCAAGGTAAGAAGGGGCTATTCCATTGAGAGTGCTCACTAGACTGCACCTTTTTTTTACTGAAATTTGTTCATTTTTTTAGAGTCAAGTAATGCTCCGTAAGAGTTTTTAGATTTTTTGAAATTTTGTTCGTCCTCATCTGGGCGGGATTTCATCCATTTTCGTTCTTTCTGTCTCACTATTTTGCCATAATCCCAGGCTTCATCATCAAACCACTCGTTTTGTGGGACAGTTACAGTGCGGACCTCAGCAGGCGCGTGTTTCCAAAATTGAAAACATATTAGCATTGAATAACTCGACCAGTTCATTGATGTCTTCTGGAGGGCATATAACACTTGGAGCGTTGCGAAGGTCATTGCGGAACGAAATCATATCGATTTCATTTATTTTCCTGCGACTTATTGTCTTAGATTCGTACTTCGGCTTTACAACTGGCAGAGAATGTAAAACTGGAAAATGATCAGACAACATTTCATCTGTAGTTGGTGGAGATATTGGGCCAAGGCCATCAGAACGGGTAATTATCAGATCTAGGGTATGTCCTGAAGAGTGCTTGGGAGTTTGAACATTTTGCATCAAACCAAAGTGTTCCAACAGTTCCAAAAAAAGATTTAATATATGTGTGTATATATCATTGAGTATAATCGTCACAGCTGGCGTCATCCTGAAGAATACACCCAGAAAGAAAGTCGTTGCTCTCTTGGGGAAATCATTACTAGTAGGGGAGCAAACCGGTTTTGTCTGTCCAAACGAGGTTGTCTTGGATCATGACTTTATTAGTTTTCAATTCTGATAAGCCACATTGATCAGCTGTTTTTGTTTTTTTTTTTTTTTACGTCGCCATCTTGGTTCTGCGACATCGTTTGCATCGTTGTTGGTGACTGGTTCACATGCAGACCGTCGCCATCTTGGTTCTGCGACATCGTTTGCATCGTTGTTGGTGATTGGTTCACATGCATACCGTCGCCATCTTGGTTCTGCGACATCGTTTGTAACGCTGTTGGTGATTGGTTACCGTTCAAGCATGTTTCCCAAAATTGTGTATTACTTACCTGAGAAACACAATTTATCCTTTTGTGTATTTTATTGTCCGTACATTGGGGAATCGCTGCGTTTGGAACCAGCAATGTTTGGTTTGACCTCCTCTGTCAGTGGTATATATTTGTTCTTTGTAATTTGAGGGATATTTCCCTAAAATCATCAAAAAACCCATAATTTTGTCCCAATCACTCTCTTCCTTGTATCACAAATTAGGAATATTTGGGTCGAAAGGCAAATTTGCATCTCGTTATGAAGCTTTGTTAGAATTGAACATTAGGTTGTCATCAATTAAGATCTACTCTGACCAGTTCTTCAAGCCAAATCGCACTTTGGGCGTAAAAACTGAAATGATAGAGATTTCACCTAAATGTCAAATTTCTCTTGCACCAAAGAGCAATCGGGTTTTTAACAACCCCTATGATATTTTAAAAAGTTATTAAAAGTTTTGACAAATGGTTTCAAGTTTCAATTTCTTTTATGTTCCGAGTATGAGCTGTTTTGCGATATTTCTTCCATATTTTTCTATCATTTCTTCACCCGGTTCCCTCGCAGTCGAAATTCAAAATACTTGCGCATTTTATTCTAAACACCGAAAGTGTGATTTGGCTTGTCTCCCCTCCCTCGTAGGAGTGTGTACAAGGCAAGGAACATTCAAATTGACCAGCACATCGTAATTGGTTATTTTACAAACGCGTCTGTTGGCTGATGAAAATTATTATGACCCATATTAAGAATGTAATAGTGAATGGCATGGCTTAAAGTTTGTAAATAAACATGAAACAACTGCCGCAACGCTGTTGTCGCATTAAAAGAACACATTTTCATTTTGCCAATTACGATGTGCTGTTCAATTTTATATTTCTCTCCTTGTAATCGTCGCAAAAGCATTGAATATCTTAATTATCGCTCAAAATTAATTGAAACTGTGGCATCAGCATTTTTGATAAATTATATTTTACACAGAATAATACCAGATTATTTGCTACTGAAACGGTGCTTGGAAAATCTCACACCGAGATTCTGCTGAAATGAAAGTACAACCTCTCTATTTTGCTCCTTTTTTAACTGGCTATATACCGAGCTGGCTGGTTACATTTTCATTAGTGAGTGACCGTTTCCAGAGCTCATTTGAATAGTTTTGTTTCTCCTATTTACATAACAATTGTGATCTTATGAGCGATGATTTAACTTAAATTAGTAGTCCTGATAATATTCTACAACTTACGTCCATCAGTTGTTTAAGACAACGTTGACCAGTGTTTTATGTATAATTTAAATGTCAAAAATTATTTAATGAATTTGGGTATAATGTTGTACTAAAAAGGTAGACCAAGATCATTTTTCGCTTATATAGCAACTTATTTAGCTTAGAGAGGTAGCTTAACAAAACAATAAAAACATCTGATAAGACACAAAATTTTTGCATGGGCACAAAGCACTTAATTCAGTTGATGATTTAGATGCATGTCGAAATTTAATGAGCATTTTGTTATTTGCCTGATGTAAATAAGCAAATCGGTGTTTTTTATGATTCCTGTTGTATAAAAACGAATTGTAAGCATATCTAGAATTAACATTACCTTTTACCTTTTTTGGCAACAAAAATATGTTCTTTGACATTTATATCCGAAAGTCTCTATGGACTGTAACATTTTGATGTGCTGTACCGCCATCGTGAACATAAATCGCTTTTATGCACTGTATTATTATCCATTTCCAATTATGACAGCAGGAAGTTGGTTTGTTTACGAAATTCAAAAAAACAAGTTTGGACTTATTTGGCTCCATTTTAATATTTTATATTATTGCTTTAACTTTATATTTTTTAGATTGTGGATAATTAACATTTAAAGTTAAAAGCACATCAAGATAGGTTTGCAATGGAATCGACGGACGATTTTAGCCTTGATCTTGAGACAACAGTTCCAACAGACTTGTCATTGTCTCCCGATGAAACGAGTGAATTCGCCGCAAATGAAGAAAGAAAAAAGAAATTAAGTAAGCAAGTGTATGAAAGAAAACAACTGTTGCACGATATTCAAGTTTTGAAAATCGAATTGTCGCAAAAAGGCTTGTTGCTAGACAATCTTAAATCAGAATACATGCAAAAGGTCGATGACCTGGAAGAAAAGTTAGGCGAATCTCAACACCAGAAACAAATTTTACAGGCTAGGTTAGAATCAGAGTTGAAAATTCAACAAGAGGAATCGAAGAAAAGACAAGACATTGTGCAAAGAGAACTTGAATCCATTTTGAAACGTCAACACCAATTAGAGCAGACAAATCAGAGACTTCAGGAGAAGGCCGTGGATATCAGAAAAAGCTTAAAAGACTTAGAATTAACAGAAGGGCAGTACCATGAAGTTAAAGCCCAGCAAGAAGAAGATGTTTCATTGAAAGATTTTGTGGCGGTATAGTTGCTTAAAAATTCTGTACCAGTAAACTAGGACTATTTCACCAATGTGACCACATCGTGAAAAGTGAATTAGTATGCATGATTGCTTTGGCTAAAGTATAGTACTGGGGTAGTAGAAAAGTTGATGGTTCAAAGGTGGAGCAAGCAATCCTACGAGAAAAATCCACCTAGTATTTCCTCAACAGAAAAATAAACCTTCACGCAGTATTGCCACATCATCTTTTTTTTTTTTTTTTTGAAAGGATTATCCTTTTTTTTTTTAAAGAAGGTCGATTTTATCCCCTTTTTCTCCTTGAATACTTTTTTTAATACTTTTTTTTTAATTTTCATCCTTTTTTCATACCCTTTTTTCACTTTTCATCCTTTTTTTTTTTATTTTGACACTTTTTCATTTTTTTTTCGTTCAAAATATTTTTTTCCTAATTATAATATAATTAGGAAAAAATATTTTGAACGAAAAAAAATGCTTTATTCCTGACCTATTGTATACATATTCGACCTCTTTCCCCTGTGCCGTTAACAGTGAGCCCCCTTTCAGCAGTTACTATAAACCCTCCTGCCTCTCTCCATACCTCTTAAAAACACCCGCTCAGATACCCGGAGTATGTGTCAACGGTTCTATAGGCCAGCAACTGCTAGCTTTGCTACTCAAAATCATAGACTACGCAGGATTTCTGTGGATGCATTGTTTACTGGTAGAGTTATGCCAACGCAGTGTGTTAACTGACAACTTAAGATGAATGTCCATTGATAGTTATCCGTCAGTATTTGGTATTCTTGATGTCCAACTTATTTCTTATTTAAAAATTTCAAAACATGTGAAATTTTTGAAATTTTTACAGTGAAATATTTCATGAAATATTTCAAGAAATATTTCATTCGAAATATTTCATACCAGCCCTGAATTATATGTCTCCGCCTAAGGGAGACATATATAGTATTTGGTGTGTCCGTCCGTCTGTCCGCAGTGAGTTCTGATGAAATTAATGGCTCGATTTTTCTCAAAACATATAGACATATTGGAGTACATATCTAGATGATGCCCGTGTTATTTTTTTCGTTCCTTCAAAAATTCTATTTTTGGCAAATTTTTGAACATAGGGATGAGGGGTTTCGTGCATTTTTTTTCATTTGGCAGGCTATATCCCCAAAACAGTTCGTTGGATAAGGCTCATACGTGGCAAGAAGAACACGCATATAGCGCAAATGTAAACTGCGAATTTTTTCTTCATTTACGTTGAAAATGTATTTTTGGCGATTTTTGAAATTCTTAATTTTTACGGTTTTTGCCATATTGTTGCGATATCTCCGAAACAGCTGGTTGGATTAGGCTGAAACATGGCAAGGAGAACCCACATATAGTGCAAATGTTTACTGCGAAGTTTTTCTTCATTTTCTGTAAAAATGTATTTTTGGCGACTTTTTCAATTTTTTGGGCTCGCCAGTGTTGTACTTTTAAGGAAGGAATTTTAGTCTGCGTGACTGATTGGGGGGCGGGGGAGATATATCCGTTTTTGTTTTAACAAAAACACTGGCCAGTATAGTTACTTACATGTTTTTGTTTTCTGCTAGAATTTTTTTCACCCTAGTCATTGCCCTTGATTAGGCCATAATATTAACCGCTCTAACACTGTATGTATATGTAATTTCCAACTTTTTTGCAGCGTCTATGGCTAAAATCAATACATCTGTAAAAAATAGGTATTTCTTCATGGAATTGAAACATATATTTCGTAAACGTAATCAATATCTTATCACACTGTAAAATGCCCATTATTCTAAATGATGTTAAGTAGTTCTTATTTCTTGAATCATTTTGAATAACTTTAATCTATAATTTCGATTTGCATGTCCCTAGGGACCATCGATAAAGTACGTACCCATATTTGTTTAAAATTTCAGACACCCGTATTTGTTTACACTAAATTGTGACGTCATCGTGGAATTTGACTTTAAAGTTCGCATCCAACTACCACCACCCCCTCCCCCGCCACTTGCCCGGTACATATGTAATTTATGGATGGTCCTTTATGTTATTGTGTGTTTTGATTACTTTTAGGATGTATTTTTATAGTTTTAAAATTTTCAGCAAAATATGAATTATCCTTTTTTTCATACTTTTTCGCCAAATTTATCCTCTTTTATCCTTTTTTTATCCTTTTTTTCTTGATGACTCCGTGGCAACACTGTTCACGTCAAACTGGAATATTGTCTAAAATCATCTTTCAATATTAATTATTATTTTATCATCGTCGTTATATGCATAAAGCACGGAAATATGCCTAAAATTTAATGTTTTGAACATGCCAAGTCACAATACGATCAAAACTAGAGAACCAAACGCATCCTTTAAATCCAGTGAAATGCGGCGGATGGTCCTTGTTTACTGGTAGTTTAGTTTCTTTTTTTTTTTCAAATGGATCTTTGGTACTTTTTCTCTTAAAAAAAATTGCATTTTCTGCGTCGAATCTCGGTAACGACTGATCGCACATGCTTTTGGTGAAACAGCTGCATGTTTGATATTACGAGAGCAATGTTAAATATATCAGACATGTGGTAGAATAGATTATTTCGCATACTTCATGTCAACATTCTTGATACAAGTGTGACTTTTATTTAATAACTAAATGCATTATATGTCTGCGGAATATAATTTGAAATGTTATGTTTTACAGATGAAACTGTATGAATCTGTGAAGCCTTGGAAATTGGAAAACAATGAACTTAAAACCCGATGTCGCAATGTCAGTGATGAACTGAGAAAAACTCAAAGTGAACTAGACAAGTATACCGATGTAAGTAACTCATAAATGAATGGCATGAAAATGCGTGTGTCGTTCCATATATGGAAATTATTATGTAACGGTTAGCATTGTTTGCAGTACCTAGAAATAATTTTCACTTTTAAAGTGGGGCATCAGATATCTTGTGTTATGACAAGCAGCTCACCGTTTTGACACCAAAGTGCCCCCATCCCTCACCGAAGTGAGTCATCTGTTGAGCACTTATGAAGATGTCCTTTCCAGTGCTTTCTAATCAATGGCAATGTACGAAGACAAGGTATATATCTTGGCTATAACTGCACTTAGGGTGCAGACCCTTACTGTAGCGTTGGCTAAAAGGGGAAGGGTTGGGTCTAGAGCCATACCTCTATTAGATGGCCGGGAGGAGGGGTGGTGGCGATTAGTAAAAAACAATCACAAATGAAGTAGGGAACTGGTGATGTAGCGATCACCTTTGAGACCCGGGTAAAAAATTCTGTGATAAAACCTATTTGTAACCGAGTTGGTTTTCTTCCCAGAAGAAAGGTATTTCCTCGCTTCTATGGAAATAAATATGGAAAAAGGGGAAGAAATCCTTTTACAGGAGAGAAGTGGAAGAAAGTGGGAAGAAACCGATCATCCAATTTTGGGATATTAGGCATTAGTGGATTTAGGGAACCAATAATCACTATAAGGACAAAAACAAGCATTCTTTGGTGATTTAAGTTCAACTTGTGTTGAGGGTGTCTGTGTAGACAGGATAAAACTTAAACTAATTTGATGTGGACAGGGCTGGTCAGTTTTTTGCAAGGTTTTTCCGCCCGGCAGAAGTACTTTTTGCCAGTCAAATACTGAAAAAAAAACAACGCTGTTCAGTTTCTCTCAAAAGCGTACTAATAATTCCTTGTGAAACATCATATTCTGGTAACGGTAGCCCTCTTAACCCACAACATTCCGTTTCTCACAAGCCGTGCATGGAGCAGTATGCATCTCTCCACGCACCCATGTCTTGGCTGTCACTCAGTTAGCCTGCCATTTTAATTGGTCAACTACCTGTGCTTAATAGCAGCAAGCAACTTTGATGGGTGAAATACTTTCCTTACCTATAACTACCCCAGATGCCTAATTATTGCTTTGATTACGAACCTGTTAATCGCTGATAGCTGAGTGTGTGTTTGTATACTGTGGCAATTTGGCCATATTAACTTATGGATAAAATTACGGGTAACAATTGATATTTTAGATGAATTTCTCTATTTTCCATTTCTGCCACTTCTTTCCATTTTTACCGTTTTTTCCACTTTCCTGGGAAAAAAGTTTAATCCGGGAAAAAATGCAACCCAGGATGTGAACCATATCATCCATTGGTTTGCAACTGACTAGACAGCTGACATTGGGTGGTTTTTAACTTGGATTTGTGCATCGTGATCCTTTCTAGTTTTAATTGTTGCTTCAGGGATTAGTGAATACGTGAGAACAGATCATTTTTTTCTCTGAGTAGTAAAGCTTTCCATCATTTTAAGCGATGAAATATTTCGCTAAATTATTATTTGGAGCCTATTGGAGTTTCTACCATTTCTTCCCAAAATGGAAACAAAGAAAGCATTTCTTCCGTGTCGGAAGAAACCGGTAAAAACCATTGGTTTTGTCATATCTTGGGTGAAAATTGTCAACCCGGATTTGTAACGACCACATTCAAGACCCGGAACCTTTCTACAGTGACCACCTTTCCGATTCGGATAAAAAAACTTGCGGTAAAACCTGCCTGTCTTGACCACCTTCCATACCCAGATACACACAGTAAAACTGCCGTAAGGGCTAACTTCCAGTCCCAGATAAAAAGGACACAGTAAAACCTGTTTTAGCGACCACATTCCATACTCGAATAAAAAATACCTACAGTGACCATCTTCGTGTGGTCTTTTAGTGACCACCTTCACACCCGGATAAAAAGGCGCACCGTAAACCTCTCTGTGGTGACCACCTTGAAGGCCAAAGTAAAGCACCTTTACCTGGACTTGTATAGAAAAAGAACACTGAGATACTCAAAAGTTCTGTCACTAGCCCCAACCTCCCATCCCCCATTCTGCAGTGATATAAAGGTGTCGTTATGGCCACATGAGATATATTTGTTCAGATGCCTTTATAATAAGGTAAAAGGTTTGTTATTCTAGAAATAGTACAAATTTGTTTAAATATAACTTTTTGAAAGAGCCGCTTGCTGGAAACAGTTGTTTTGTTTAAAAAAAAAAAAAAGCTAATGGTTGGCCTAAAAGTGCTGGACATGGGGTACACTGTTGTTGGTGAAGACTGGTCGCTCTAGTTTTATTTATTTTTGAATTTTTGCAATGAATTATGATTATTGTTGCAGAAATGAATCTTTTATTTGAGTAAAAAGAAAGTGGGAAATGTTTATTGGGGAATTATTGGTTTAGTTGGAGAGACATGTGTTTTTGTTTTAAAAAAAAACAAAAAACTGAATAGGTGTCGATTGACAGCGTGTGATATAAATCTTATGTTTGTTTGCACTAGCCGATCTAGTTAACCAAGGTGACCACAGGTCAGGAAAAACCTGAAAAGTCAGGGAAATAATTTTGACTCAAGAAAAGTCAGAAAACACTGAAAAACTGGCCAAAAAGTCAGGAACAGTCAGGAATAATTATTTCGAAAATAATTATTCATTTTTTTTTTTAATTTTAACATCCGTCAAAACAGCTACTTATCGTCTTGGAATTACTGCATCAATAAATGATTGTGAATAATTGTTTCCAGTAATGAAAATATACCCTTACATCGGAAACAGGACATTACCCTACTGGACATTACCCGACATAGGCCAATACCCTACCGGACTTTACCCTAATTTTAAAGAGAAAATAATCCATATTTTCTATAATTTAATTATTTATTATTACTTCTCATTACTTCACATTTGCAAGATATAATAATATTGTCAGATATAATCAACTTTCGCACAAATGTCACAGTGTCACGAGTGATTTCCAGTTAAATTTACATGCCTATGTTGTGGGAAATACCATGCAAATAGTCCAGAATATGGCGGTTTTTAAAATCCGCCACAACGGTGGCAATTCTTTGAGCGGTATCTTGGTAAACACGTCTTGGCTGAGTGCTTGGAGACCTCCCAACATCTGGGTCATTGGCGAGGCCTTGTTCCTTCTTCAGGCGTCGAGATATACGTGTCCTCAGATAGTCCAGAATTAAGCTAGTTCTTCGGGTGCCCCGTCTTGCAGAGCTTCAAACACGTGTGGGAGCTCTTCAGCCGGCACAAACGCGATGGCTGGTATCATCCTGGTAAATGTAGCGAGCTAGCCATTAGTAAGGTACAGGTTTTGCAAGCCTTCGGACTGTACTTTGCGCATGACATTCTGCGATAAGTGACAGAAACACCCACTTAGAAGCGCTTGAGGAAAAGCTTCCCCTGCTGCAGTCATCGCGCTTTTCTCGAAATCCATCATTATCGTTTGTGGAGCCATTTGAGGGTGGGGATTTTTCGAAGCCGCGAACAGACGATCGTACTTTTCTGCCGTCTTATTCAGTAAAAGCGCGTACAGGCTTGTTATGACGAATCCCGAGGCGGTCGCAAAGTGGACTGTGTACTATTGAAAAAAAAGTGGAGCAATCTTGGTGCCATCCATGAAAAAATGATATCCGTTATGAGTCAAGTCTAGTGATCACTCGGTACCAAAAATCAAAATGCGGTTTTCGTCGCCTACGTCGCTTTCAAACATCAGGAAGTTCTCTCAATCTTCTATTTCTGTATATTCCAGAGGAATAACCACTTTGGACCGATTTTGGGACAGTGGGTGAGCCTTCTTGCGGACACGACGGATGTTTCTGCGTAGGTGGCCCAGTTGTGGCATTTGCGCGGCAGCCACTGTGTAAACAAAACAATCAGAGTTCCCACTCACTTTTAAAAATTGGGGGTTTTTGTACCCCCACTTATTGAAAACTGTGCGCGAATGCGAAAAATGGGGGTTCGGTCACTTCAGAAGTAAAATGTATAAAACATTCACCGAACATCTCAGGACCAGTAGTAGTGGTCAACATTTACACAAGTAAAACACAAAAAATACAAATAAATCAAACATTTCATGTTTATTTAACGCTTTGTAATAGAAAGCAAACAAAATGGAAAACACTGCCATCACAACAAGAAAAGAAAATTAATACTACTCCATTACAGTAACAGTTTTGAATCCACAGAACTAAACAACTTCTAATGGTTACAGTAAGATTACTAACTAATTAACACTTGACAAGCCTTTGAGTTGCAGGAGTTACATGAATTTATGCGAGCAGCCTTTCGTCCTTTTTATTTTTTCTTCTTGACAGTTTTTCCGATTTTTTGTGTCTTCTTCTCTGACACTATGAGCCCTAGGACCATGAAACTTGGGACTTATGAAGAACTTGATCTGAACGTGTGCATGTCACTTTTTATTTTCGTCTTCGATTTCGTTTTCTTTGTTAAAACACCATGTAAAAAGAGTGTATTTTTGCAAATAAATGCAGTGCATTTAACGTACATCACAGAACACAGTTACTGAGCTTTGTGCGAGCTCACTCTGCGTAAATAGACAACACGGCGTTTGCCTGCTCAGTCAATAAAACCTTAAGCCAACAAAAACCAAACACTACTCGGGTTATAAGACGTATTCTAGCTGTGTTGTTTGCAATATATTATTCAAGAAATAACCCATTGAAGGAAGTATTTTTGCATTTTAATTTTTGTCAAGCGTTTAACGTTTCGCTAGCGAAATAAGGTTTTAGTTTTTAATTCAGTCAATTGCCCTGTAGTAACATCTTAGGTAAAGAGAAATATATTTCACAAATTCTGCGTGAAAGCTAGAATTTTTTTTCGGTACCGTACACATTTTACTTAAACCTGACTTCTGTAGGTTCGCATAAATACTTCTCGTGAACGAGAAAGTAAAGACTGTTCATCAAACGTTTTTGGCGACTAACACTTCTTATCAACATTTTGTTTGAAACCGACTGGGAGGACAATTTTTGTTATTTTATTATGAACAATATTATGTCGAGAAAACGCCCGTTCACAGGGAACACTTGTAAGAAGGGTAACCTTTATTATGCAAGCCAGTTTTGCAAAATTTGGAAAAAAATCTCCTGATAGTCGGTCATTACTTTTAACTTTTAGTTAGCCTTGAGTTTCTACGGCATTGATGTACATTCTCCCCGTCAAATTTGAAACGTACTTGAAATTCCGTGTGAAATACTTAATGTATATTCCAAAAGTTTTTCACTGTCATGATTTCTAATGCCGTACGTAGATGCGATTTCAAAAATATGAACATGTCGTTTAATTTTTTTAAGCATCCCGATTATTTAATAATAATCAATCTATTAAAATTGCAAGTTGGTCAATAGCTTTGCACTCTTCTTTCTATAAGGCCTGTCATCCTGCCTCAACCGTCTCAATTAGAAACAAGCCAAGTTTGCTGGGCTTGCATGGATATTTGTATTTGCTCTGGCCGTGATACTACTCAGCTCGTTATAATTTCCCTGGACACTGCTGTTTACGCTTAATATGATCCACATAGGACGAGAGAGTTATATAGGTTTGATACTAACAAGATTGTTGCCTTTACAAACGTTGTGCCCTATTTGCTTTTCCGGGATAGTCCTAGACCAGACTTGTATTGATGGGAGTTCCACATCAGCGGTTGCTGGAATGCTCATGACTCCATTTTCGAAACCGTAATGTTGAAAGAGTTCGATTTAAACGTTGGCCGGTAAATTTCTGACTGTTCAGTTAGGTGCCCCTCTTAAGACGATAAACCAAAGATAAGCAGACAGTAAATTTAAATAAATTCAGAGCAGCTGTTTCTTAACATCAAGGCTCTGAAACTTGTACGGATTAATTTGAAGTCAGATTTTAATGTTCCTAATGTTTAATCTTTAACTGATGCCACTTTTCCCGATCAGCCGTCACCTCGATTTGTCCAGCCAGAATATTTAACTAGCCAAAAAAGTAAATGCCCACAAGTGAAAACTGTGCATAGTTTTGTAAAAGATTAAACGGCAGTTGGTATTAGTTACTCGCATAAAAGCTTGGATCTGTCATTGTGAAAAGATAAGATAAGCAGAAATGAATGCCACAGGTACAATTTTCTGTTTGACAGGTTGAAATTGACTACACTGTAAAATCATCGGTATTTTAAGTGAGTCATGGATTCAGTGAATTTCTATGGTTAGACTTTCTATTACATGCACAAACCAGAAGTTGTAATAAACATATTAGTGAGCCATGTTAAAAATGTCTGTTCTCAATTTAGTGGTCATTTATAAAATACATGCATCGTATTGCTTTTCTTCGTAATGTTTAGTTCACAAGAAGGCGTAAAGGGAAATAAGTGGAAAATATTAGGGGAGTCAAGAAAAACAACGTCAGAAGTCAGGAAAAGTCAGGGAAATGATCTCAAGAGTCAGGAAAAAAGGACCTGAAAAGTCAGGAACAAAGCTCTCAGAAGTCAGAAAAAGTCAGGAAAAATGGTACTGGAAATTCTGTGGCCACCATAGTTAACGCTATGCTGTGTATGTCGTGATGGGAAAATTGTAGCTTATACTGTGTACTTTTTTTTAAAATTTCTTCAGGCGTTAGAGGAAGAACAGCGCCTTCATAATGATCTCAAGAACAGGTTCCAGAGAGTCAATCACAGCTATGCTGAGACAAAACAACTGGTCAAAACGGGCGATTACAAAGTGGAAAATTTTGACAGAATACAAAGGTTAGCTTAAAAAAAATGAAGCTGTTAAATGATCACGCTTTCTGTGTGAACATGTTTCTGCTAAAGCATTCGAACTCGGCAGGAAGTGGATAACCTGCCGTGCTGATCAGTTTTTGATGATCCTGAGTAGTCATTCAGTGTCACAGGTGGATTTTAATTTTCACCTTTTACACTGTTGTGTGTGGAGGTTTTTGTATGCTGTGAACAAGATTGAACTATGCTGTAGGCCTACTGCGTTTGTGTAGCGTTACTATGTTTAAGGCATTTTCAAAATCGCTTTCAATTACAATAAATACAGTGTACATCGCAACGAAACTTGCAACTGTGTGACGTCTTTGACACACTCTGTGCTTTGCTGCTTCGCCAGATAAAATAAAGGGATTGAAGTTTTAAATATTCAAAAGGGCATGTTTAAAGTAGAGCAGAACCTCATTGCAAATAATCTATTTCAATTTTTACTGTTACTCCGGCATTTTTTAGTACGTTTTAAAGTGATGTTTGTTTATTGTGACGGAGGTATTCTATGTATTTTAAGTTTAAATGTATTTGAATTGCATTGCTAGCCAGCACGTGTAGTTATCTTTGGACTATAGAGTACGAAAAGTATGACGTATCCTCGATAAATTTTATTGCTGCATTTGTTTTTGACAGAGAAAGAGATGAATTTGATAGCGAACTTACTGAGCTGAAGAAGAAGTTAGCTTATCTAGAAACGGCCCATGACAGCACCACCCATGAACGGGACGAGCTCAGAATCGAGGTAGTTTTAGCAATTTATATACTCACGAAAGTTAGCTACATATTTCATGGTTGAAAATTGTTTTAACACGTGCCCATTGTTAAACTTTAACTAGAAATTGTTCGAAATGTATAGCTAGACTATAAATGGATATTTTTAGAAAGATATAGATAAGCTCCAAAAGGGAAATCTTCAAAATTCACTTCATTTTCAACTATTCCTTCTTAGGTATCTTCGTGTAAGCAAACCATAGATTTGCTGAAGAAGGACAAGGACTATTTCTCTAAGCAAGTGAGCGACATGCACAACAAGCTGCTGTACAACGAAGAGAAGGTGTTGCAACTTAACGACCAATTAGAGAGAGCTAAGGCCTCACGTGAAGAACTCTATGACAAATACGTCGCTTCCAGGTATTATGCAACGTCTTGATTTCACGCCGTTTCTTTCCTCAATTGTGAGGTAGTTATTTGTCAAGATAAGGTGTTGATAAATCGTTGTGTGTCTGAGTCTTATTTTTATGTCTCCCCGACCAAGGGGAGACATATAGTGTTTGTACGTTCTGTGTGTGTGTATGTGTGTACGTGTGTGTGTGTGTCTGGATGCGGCTTCGTCGGGAAACAAGACGAATTGGTGTGTATCACGTTGCAATGTTAAAGTGAAACGGACCGAATTTCGGTCCGTTTCGCATTTTGGTCGGGTCGTCCGTTTCGCAAATCTGTGTAAGGGGCTCATTTTGCGAAACAGGACGTGCTCTTTCACCTGAGACCACATGCCTATTTCGCAGAAATTTACAGAGACCTTCAAAATTTCTGTGTAAAATAGTTCTCACACCAACATATAGGTGGCTACCTACCATGAACTCTGTGTGAGAAAAGCACGTGGAACGAGAGCCAATCAGAAGACGTACACATCTTTCGATCTGTGTGAAATCTATTTTTATATCACATTTCAACCAATCAGGTGCTAGCACATGTGTCAGGGGAGCGCGACCACGTGTTGGAATGGACCCGGCCCCAGGTGGTTGTCTACTTTTTGGCCTACATTTTAGTAGATTCTGGGGTGGCATATCCGTATAATTGTATTTAAAACAGGAAGAATAATATCGCAAATACGTTTTAAAGTTATTTATTGTTTTGTTTGTAGCCTATAAATCTCAAAAATCAAAGTTAAAGTTGAGGGTAAGCAAGGCAACACCCCTTTTGGTAGTGGACGATAATACCAGAAAGTTTCCACTTCATTTTTTTAAGTACATATTTTTGTTTAACTGAAGCAAAGTGTCACATATTTTATTAAGCAATCGTTAGAGTTTGTTATTCTTCGTAGATTCTTGTTTTTTTTTTAACCAAGTCATTTGTTTGACATATTATTTTCGGTTTCTTTATGTAAGCCGGTCTGTTTCGCAAGCCTCATGTACGCGTGTTGTGTGTGAATTGCAGTCACTGTAAACTCTCAGTGCAATTTATAACTTTTTGTTGTGCGAACAGGCGTGTTTCGTGTCCGTACATGTCTTATTTACACTCAATCTTTCTGTGGCCAGCGCTGAAATTGACTTAATGTCTCATTACTTGATGCCATTAAACTTGAGTGCTGTGTTCTCCAAATTCTTCCAAGTTCGCCTGCTTTCGCTGTGTAGAGGCAGATTCTTGTGTGATGCCATTTATATTTTTGGGGTGTACAAGCGTGTGTCATGTGCGTACAAGTCTAATATACACTCAGTCTTTCCGTCAATATCACTTGAAGAACTGAGTTTTGTTTCTCACTGCTTGGTGACCGTAATCTTAACTGTGCTGTCTTCTTTTTCAAATTCTTCTTATTTCACTTTGACTGAATATAATACTTCAAAAGTGCATTGTCGCTTTAGCGCAAGTAGAGGGGTGCACCGCCCCCACTCCCACCCCTCCTGTAACAAAAGCAAAATGCAATGGTACAGCCTGTTAGTTGGAAAAAATGTTAAAACCGTTAAACTTAAGATTTTTGTAGGCGAGAACCCCTCCCCTCCCCTCTAATACACAACCACTGCGAAATTGGTAGCTGATAAACGCATTGAAATCGGTTTATTTTTCTCATTGCAGGACGCAGTCCTTCAAAAATATATTGCTCCATTAGTGTAGCTAGTGGGAGACAATGACGTGCAACCCCTCCCCCTCCCTTTATCAAAAAATATCGCATTAACTGAGTTTCATATCTCACTACTTGTTGGCCTTAACTTGAGTGTGCTGTATTCGCAACATTTTCTCAAATTTCGACTTGATTCGCCCAGTAGATGCAGTTATTACTCTGTGCCATTTGTATCTTTCTGTGGGGGGGGGGGGGGGGTTGCAAACGTGTTTTATGTGTTTCAAGTCAAATTCACCCCAGTCTATCTGTTAATATCGCTTTAACTTAGTTTAACTATCTCACTGTCCTTAATCTCGAGTGTGCTTTATTAAAAAAAAGCAGAGAGAGAGAGAGAGAGAAATCGATTCGTTTCACATTGACTTTACGTTTTGACACACCAAAACGGCTTGTTTTTTCGAGACAAAAATTGTAGTATTTGTACTGTTAAATTGGCGCAACAACTGGGTGGGAGGGGGGTGCATTCGGGGTAAACCCCTCCACCCTTTCCCCAAAAAGCGAAATGCACTGGTAAAGTCTAGAAGTGAAAAAAATATATATTAACACCGTTAAACCTAGACATTTTTCTCGCCAGATCCTCCTCCCCCCTCCTCCCTGCTCTCTTGCACACGCCAACTGCGAAATTGGTAGTTGATAAACGTACTAAAAACGGCCTGCTTTATTGACTGCAGGACGCAATCCTTCAAAAATGTTTTGCTCCATTGGTGTAGCTAGGAGAATACAATGACGGGCAAATCCCCCCCCCCCCCCGTCCGTTTTTTTCGGAAAAAAAAATATTGCATTATCTGAGTTTCATATCTGTTCATGTTAGTTTAGCAAGCGACATGTATGCGTGTCGCGTGTGAGATGCAGTAACTGTAAACTCTCAGTACCATTCATTTTAAACTTTTTTTTCTTGGCGTGTGCAAGCGTGTTTTATGTCCGCATATGTCTTATTTACACCCACTCTTTCTGTGGATATCGCTGAAATTGGCTTTCATTATGTCCCAACCCTTCGGATTGGGGCCTATAGGTTTGGGCTGTCCGTCCGTCCGTCATCGCTTAATACCCCTATGAATTTGGGAGACGGTTGGGGCCTGCTTGTGTTTCACAAATATTACTTGTTTCTCATTATTTGATGCCCTTAAACTTGAGTGTGCTGTGGCCACTAAATTCTCCCAAATTCGCTTGGTTACGCCGTGTAGAGGCAGGTTCTTGAGTGATGCCATTTGATATTTTTCTGGGGTGTACAAGCGTGTGTAATGTGCGTAGAAGTCTAATATACACTCAGTCTTTCCGTCAATATCACTTAAACTGAGTTTCGTTTCTCACTGCTTGGTGACCTTAATCTTGTGCTGTCTTTTTTTTTTTCAAATTCGACTTATTTCACTTGGACTGAAACTAATACTTCAAAAGTGCATTTTTGTATTAACGCAAATAGAGAGGGTGCGCGACTCCCCCACTCCTCCCTCCATTAGTGTAGCTAATGCTCAATTAGTGTAGCTAGTGGGAGACAATGACGTGCAAACCTCCCCGTCCCTTTATCCAAAAAAATATCGCTTTAACTGAGTTTCACTATCTCACTGTCCTTAATCTTGAGTTGCTTTATTTAAAAAAAAAAAAAAAAGAGAGAGAGAGAGAGAGAGAGAGAGAGAGAGAGAGAAATCGATTCGTTTCACGTTGACTTTACGTTTTGGCAGATCAAAACGGCTTTTTTTTTTTAGCCAACAATTGTAGTATTTGTACTGTTAAATTGGTGCAACAACGGGGTTGGTTGCATTTGGGGAAAACCCCACCCTTTCCCCAAAAAAGCGAAATGCACTGGTAAAGTCTAGAAGTGAAAAAAAATTTTGACGGCCAGATCCCCCTCACCCTTCCTCCGCCTCTCTTGTACACGCCAACTGCGAAATTGACAGTTGATAAACACACCGAAACGACTATTCGTAGTTGATTTGCTTGCATCTGTCAGCGGGCTAAAGCGAGAGATTCGCACGCACATGTGAAAGGCTGATTGTGTATTATTGTGCGCTGTTTTATTTGTTTGAGCACTACTTTTAAGATTGGCTTGCCTTTTTACTATTTACACGCGAAAAATGTCATATTTATCTTCCATATATGCTTCTCAGATCCCCCCCCCCCTCTCCATCCAGGCCCCCGTCCTCCTTCGGAATTGCCAATTCAAACACGTATCAGAAGCTCTATTTCGCAGTAGATTTGCTTTGATCTTTGAACGGGCTAAAAGCTCGAGGTTCCCACGCTCATGACAGGCTGACTGTATATTATTGAGCGCTGTTTTAATTGTGTGTGCACTACTTTTATGATTGACTTGCCTTGTTACTGTTTGCGCGCGAAATAATCAGTTATTTTGTCAAGGTTTTTCTGCCATTAAAATGCTTGTTTGGTGATATTTTTTAGTTTGTGTTAGTTTATAAAAAATATTGTAAGGTTTGGAATGAAATTATCTGCGAAACACTACACTGTGTACATGAAGTTGAATGTTTTTTTTTTACTCAGTATGCAAATTAACCTGTCACGAGGTGTATGCGCGCGGCTTTGTTCTTGGTGGCGTCACTTTCAATGCAGAAAGCTTCCAGGTTACATGTGGATAATTTTTGAAAAATTAAAAGTGGATACAAAGTTAATAAGGATACACCTGAAAGGTAAATACACAAATGTTAAAAGCGCGGTGATTTTGTGAATCACGAGAAAATGTTGTTTTAGCGTGTTTGGTGTGTTTTGTGGCACTTTTTTGTGTAAGATACTGCTGTAAAAATACAGGCTTGATTGTGAGGACGGCACATTCTGAGCTAACATATCTTTTTATTTTACGGATTTATGTGTCTAGAAATGTTCGCTCAGAAAATTGTTGCTCAGTTTCGCTTGAAAATGCTGTCGATGTTGTCTTTTCTTGGATTTCTTGGTTTACAATTTTTTGTAAGTGGCCACTGCTGGAAACTAGCTTCTTTTGGTCCGGGTTCTTGGGACCTAGGACTTTGAAAAAGGGTCCAAAGCTATTTAGGGAGGATCCGAACCGTGTTAAGATAACATAGGGCGCAAGAAGACCTGATTTTTTGCGGCTGAGTCGGACTCTGGGTAGCCAAAAAGGAGGGTCTCTGATCCCCGTCAATTTCCAGCCCTGTTAATACGTACACAGACTTTTGCCAATTTTAAACCCCCTACCCTGAACGCAGTCCGGATGCTTTGTCTCCCCCTCCACCTTGAACGCTTAAAAGAATAAGCCAATACGCACTTAGACTTTTTCGGAAAAACTTTTGCGTTTCGGCTGAATTCAGGTGGGATTAGGATGTAATGATAGAAGAAAAAACGGCATGGATGATCTCTTAGAATGTAAAAAAAAATAGGTCAATTTCGCGCAGTTATAGCTCATGCTGTCGGGTCATACCTAAGATTGAGATTCCTTCTTGCTACTCCGTGAGGGACTCCACGGTTAGAGAGATTTTGAATGCCCCATATCAGAATAATGTGGCAGGGGGCCCCGATATGGCCATAGCAGTAAAAAAAAAAAAGAAAGAAAAAGAAAATCACAATGCTACACCAAATGTATCCGGTCACTTGTCGGTTAGTTTCGCTAAGATTTATGGATTGTGTTGTCGTTATTTCAAATTCCCAATATATTCAGCTAATGATCATTCTCTTATTGCTTTCACAGATGCCGCGGAAAAAAGGGTGGATTAAAAAGACCAAGGTCCAAGAACAGTTCGTTGATCTGCAGCGCTACAGAACAGGTGACGTTGTGCTTCACATCTATAGAAGGAAGTGGTGGCCTGCACATGTGGAAGGCCGGGACCCTGACGGAAGTATAGAAGTCTCGTTTTGCGGTTTTGACTTTGCGTAAGTTCTTAAACTTTTTTTCTATTGCTTTCCTTTCCAGGTCGTGGACGTCCTGTACAACCAGTTTGATTTAGATTCCCTTTTGTTTTTGCGTGTTCTTGTGGAATGATGACGTCCTATTCGCAGAAATTATACTTTTGTAGAGTTGAAAGACCAGTGTATCGTAACATTTTTTTTTTTGCTCCTGTAATAACTGAAAAAAAAACTTGACAAGGACAGAAGTGACGTCCTTACAGCAGCTGAGAGTGATCCATGATTTCAAAACATTCTTTCATTTTTAGTCCGGAGAAAGTTTCCGATCCCAGGAAGCTCAAACCGTTTCCTATGGCTGTGGGAATTGGTAATATGTTATTAAGAAATGACAGATTTTTTCCTTCCCTGTGATTGGGTTAAATGTCGGTTTGCAAATCTCCGTTTTGCATGATAGTGCTTCATAAGTTTGCAGGTTCGATTATCTAGCCGGAAGCATCAGACTCAAAAGGACTTGTATTTTTCAGTATCTTAGATGAAATGCTGAATCCCTGTATTGCCAGTTGCACGTTCTCATTGCTAAACGAACTGTATATGCGAGATTATACTTGTTCGATTTTTTTCCTTCCCGGTGATTGGGTTAAATGTCTGTTTTGTCGTTTTATGGTTTGCAAATCCCCGTTTCCGTTGAGTTTTGCATGCTAATGCTTCATTAGTTTGCAGGTTCGATTATCTAACTGGAAGCATCAGACCCAAAAGGACTTGTATTTTTCAGTATTTTAGATGAAGTGCCGAATCCCTGTATTGCCAGTTGCACGTTCTCATTGCTAAACGGACTGTATATGCGAGATTGTACTTATTCGTATAACACCTATTTTTAAATTTTCTCTTCGGTATCTGTTCTCTCTGTAACTTGCGTGGAACACAAACTTAAATTACCATTGTGTCCGTGTCATTTTTGTGCTCACGCCTTGGAATGATAAAAAAGTATCGTTTTCCTTTACGCACAGTGTGTTTTCGCATGGTTTTTGGGAATGATTTATGTGCGTCTAAACTTGTATGGAATGAAATGTGGAATGATTAAGTATTCCGTCATTTTTTTCTGCAGAAGAGGTGTGTAAAAACCCCGGGAAGGGATATATCAAGGCCTGGGCAGAAGCCGCAAAGAGGTTATGCCGCAGGGATCAGAGCCACTTGACCCATTTTGTGGGTGAAATTGTTGGGGGACCGGTTAAAGATAGTGATGACAGTTCGGATGTTAACCAAGCCTGTAGCCAGATTAAGAAAGCAGCGGAAAATATCCCTGCGTCGATTTCAGGTAATAACAGATGGACGAATATACAACATATATTTTGCTTGACGCGTATTTCTCGTTTCATTCGACATCTTTTTTTTTGTGTGTCTGTGGGTGTGATCCGAAGGGCAGTTTCGTTATTTTCCTGAACCGGAACTTGTAAGACTGGAGCGAAACGGACTGTTGTCAGAATTTTGAACATGCATGTCCTGTGCGGCTAAGCTTTAAATTGTTCAAGGATTAAATAAGGACGTCATAGTTTATGACTCGGCTGTTACATTAGAATGAAACATTGGCATTGGAAGAAATCACAGAGTTCAAATTAATTTTAAAACATGTGTTCATTTCGCTTGCACAGAATTTTCATACAATATCCCCGTTGCAGCGATCGAAAGCCATGAGACAGAAGTTACGGCCACCGTTGGGGAGGGGGTGGCGCAATCCGAAGAACGTAGTTCGGGCAGCGATTGCGTCATTCAAGGCGTTAAAACCATGTCAAAAGAGCTTTGTGAGAGACCAGTGAAAAGGGTAGAGTCGGCTAACACACATTCATCGCAGGGCGAGAAAGACACAAAACTCTCAGCGAATGCGGAATCGGCTGTTGAAGGGGCGTCGTCTGAGAAGTCGCTGGGTAAGTGATGCTTTTGCATTTATAAAGGGTAAGAATTGTTGCTGAGATGTGTCGGAAGGTGTATCGGGATATATGTAGCACTAGTGCAGATTTGGTCAAGCCAACCAGGTGCTGACGTTTCAAAGAATTCAAAACATTTTTCGTGCGTTGTGGTTGTCGGCGAAACGGACTGCTTATCGGTGCCCACTGCTAAGATTGTAAGAGTTTTGTACAGTTCAGCTTTGAATTGAAGATGAAATGTGAAGGTTATTCCTGGGCGCTTCATGGTCTTTTCAAATTTAGTTGCTGTTTTGACTTGATGTGAAGTTGTCAGTGTCTCTGTCGTACGAATTCAGTGATTTAGCGTTTGTAATACCAGTGTTATACTTTTTCAGAAAATGTCCCCGTTGCTGCAATCGGAAGCCGTGACACAGACGTTACGGTCACCGTTGGGGAGGGGGTGGCGCAATCCGAAGAACGTAGTTCGGACAGCGATTGCGTCATTACGGGCGTTGATATCATGTCAAAGGAGCTTTGTGAGAGATCGGTGAAAAGGGAAGAGGGGGCACACACACATTCATCGCAGGGCGAAAAAGACACAGCGAATGCGGAATCGGCTGTTCAAGGGGCGTCTTATGAGAAGTCGCTGGGTAAGTGATGCTTTTGCATTTATAAAGGGTAAGAATTGTTGCTGAGGTGTGTCGGAAGGAGTATCCTGACATATGTAGCAGTAGTGCAGATTTGGTCAAGGGAATCGGGTGCTGGCATTTTAAAGAATTCAAAACTTTTTTCTTGCATTATGGTTGTCGGCGAAAAGGACTGCTTATCACTGCTGTGATTACGGAAGACCTGGGGGGGGGGGGCAATTACTGCTGCTATCCTATTTGGATTTTGCATGTGAAATCCTGCTTAGGCATTGCTTAAGCACTGCCTTAGCAGGATGTCA